>CM035414.1:182525601-183125601 GCA_020310875.1 Ceratopteris richardii | reverse complement strand
GCACCTACTAGGAATAAAGAGAGCTCGAACATTCATTAAGAGTAAGAATGAGGTAAAGAGAGTTTTAAAGTCACGCAAAGAAATTGGTTTGAGTAGTTCACGTCTCGTAGTTCAAGTGGTTTGACTTTGGTCTCTTGAGGCGAAGGTTCAAAGTTCAATCCCGAGGTTGCACATGTAAGGTTTTGACCTGTTTAAATCAGTTGTTGTTCGAGCTATCTTGTCTAACTATTGCTTTGTAAGATATGGGCATCCTTCGTGTACTATGCCCATTCACTTGTACAGTTGTATTTTCAAAGTTAAAGCCTAGGAGAGTAGGCGCTTGTCGAGCCTCCGTTTAAAAAAAAAAAAATGTTTTGAGTGACTTTGCTTCAATGAGCATGACTCTTATCACTATCGACATAGTACAACTTGAGTGCCTGAAAGCCAAAGATTCCAACTTGAGTGCCTGAAAGCCAAAGATTCCAACTTGAGTGCTTGAAAGCCTGATAACATATTTTTAAAGCTCAATCTGCACACTAATGTTATATAGTAATTTAATCAAAACTAAAAGAGAAAAGTGAGTTGAAATAAAAGTGGATCGCTCATTAAAAGGAATAAAAATTTATTGACTTTCTTATTTCGTTTTTCTTTTACAAATTTTTTAGTAATGTAATTATAATTTGTGGAAAAAGAAGTGTTTATAAAGTGTAACATACTTTTTTATATAGTCGAGGCTTCTAAGAAACGCCACCATGTCCACTTGTGCTTATTTTCTTGACCATTTTAAGAGAAAAAGCTAGTGAAACCACTAACTTAAGAGCTCTCAATCTCAAAACAAAACTAAGGGCAAATTGTGAATGACTAGAAACTCTAAGCATGTCTAGGTTCTCATGTTGTCATTTTTTATGTGTAACTTCTCATGTTATTCTAGTTTGAGGCACATGAGTTGGTCTAACAGAAAATCTTTTTCACCTACAAGATTAGAGTTTGCAATGGAGAAGAAAAGTATACATGATAACAATCCTATGTACATGAACTAGAGAATTGAGAGTACTCAAGTAATCAGTCAAGTACACTCAACCATAAGAGGGTACATACCTTTCATCATCTTTTCAGTTATAAGATAAGAACATATAAATTTCATGTGTTAACCTGGTGGGGAGGAGTCCTTAAATTAAATTTCAGTCAAGTGTGAAGGGATCACTGCAATTTAGTATTTTTGGATAAGTAGTCATATATTTTTAAATGGTCTTCTTACATACCAAAAGCATTTTCTTTTTTTTTTTTTAATGGAGGTTTGGCAGGTGCCTACTCCCTGGCTTTAACTTTGAAAGAACAACTATACATATGAATGGGCATAGTACCTTTGGGACCCCCCATATCTCACAAAGCAAGGGTTAGACTGGGTTACAACTGAGTTACATCTATTTTAAACTAGTCAAAGCCTTACATGTCCAGTTCAGGGGTTGAACATTGGACCTTCGCCTCAAGAGGTCAGAGCCTTACCAGTCTACCTACAGGACGTGGACAACATTTTCTTTTTTGTTTTATATAGAAAAGTGGGTCTTTAATTATCCAAGACATGGAGCATGCTATTTCATTTCATGCTTGTGCATGTATGTGTGGGAAAGAGTGTCCCAAGAGGACTTCTATGCTATGGTTTTGTCATGATAATATTTCATTTTCTCCATCAAAAGAAGTAAACATGAGTCTACCAAAATATGCCAAGTGGGATTTGTCTCAATATATGAGGGATTTCTACTTTGTTCTCATGTATCAATGTGGGAAGCTTTGAACTTTGTGTGCAAATATATGAGGAACTTGATGAGGATTGGTTAGGAGAATATCTTCTGAATAGTCGAACCTATTATTTCCACTTGAGATCACGATTTTCTTCTCATCTATACATGCATATCCAACTTGGGAGTTGGGTCCACATTTAATCGACCACCTGTACCTTGGTTTTGACAATTTGATCAAAGATGTACCACTTGATACTAGAAAGCTCCCCAGTAGCTTGCAAGCTTACATGCATTTTCCTTGCCCATGAGATGGTTCTTGAGTGATTAAGGAGTGAATTTTGAGTTTGTACATGAGAAGAGGTGTACACAATCATTGTTTATCAACGTATGTATGCGCATTGTTCGTTGTGCATGCCATTGATCATCATTTTTGCCATCTCGTTTGCAAATCTATGTCTCAATAGTTTGAGACTCTTAAGAATTATGAGTAAATAGACAAGTAATCACCATCCTCACACATGCTCAAGCATTAATCTACTTTGAAATAAGCGGCAATTGAAGTGTGTGTGACTATTAAAAGTTGAGTTCTTGGATAGAGTGGATATTTGTGCAAGAGTGTGAGAGATTGAAAACTTTGAAAACTCATAATTTTATGCACGTGAGTTGGATCATCACAAAAGTGTTCTAAAATGAACATAATCCTACCAAGAAATCTAACTACCAAAGCTAACTAGCAAGACCACCTCAAGTTAGAGAAAGCATGTATTTAGCCATCCAACTTCACTCATATGTATACCTCTAGGCAAAAGGGGTGTGCATGTCCTTGGGCTTGTCCAATTGTCTAGCTGAGTGTCCCTCATGTGAACAATTTCTCAAGGATCATCACATGCCTTCTAATTTTCCAAGGGCTATCACATACATTCTAAATAAAATGAAGATCTTTCTCTCACATACACCCCAAGGTGGCACTTAGAGAAGCTTATTCCAAGACTAATGTTCCCACAGCTTAGGATAAATCAAGCCTAAAGATCACTTTCATTCAATTGGAAGTTCATATGAATAAATACCCTAAGGGTTAAAAACAAAGTTTCAACCTAATGGTTCAAGCATGTGCCAAAGGTAAATCAAGTGCTAAACCAAGTCTAATATACATCATATTCTAACCCTTAGAATCCATATATTTAACCTTTCAAACCCATGATTTATACAACATTCTTTCCCGTAAACATTTTACTCCTCGAAAATGTGTATAAGTATCATATGTGGAGTATTCCTCCATGCATCATGATCTATAAACTGAGCATCGTCATCTCTCTCTTTAGATTCATCTCCCGTAATTGGATAAGAGCTACTGCCTTCCTCAATCAGAAGAGGAATGCCAAATCACTTTCCCTTAGTCCAATTGTACGTACATGCATGCCTTGTACCTATGGACTAGTGAAATGGATGGATTTCTCCGGTGGTCCTAGCTTAATAGGTTCCTTGGGTGCTTTCATAAATATCAATATCCATATAATCTTACATTTTTGTACACCTCGTACCTTTTTGGAAATGTACAACTCTAGAAATATACAATGGAGGTCCTATCTCACTCTTGAAAGGGTTGGAAACTAGATTTGTCTTCCACTTTCAAAAGGAAAGGAACATTCAAAATTTTGTTACTTGCATTATAGTCCTTTTGAAATACAAATGTACTTTATTTGTATTTTTAAACCTTGTCAAAAACTATGAGATTAGCAAAGTGGGTCTACTTAATTCTTGCCTAGAAATGCTCAATTATAATGAGAATAAATACTATCTTCCCATTCCTTGGCAAGTTAGGTGGACTTATATCAACCATTCAACATTTCTTGAAACATAATGTCCAAGTATTTTGAATGATAGATAATCCACCCAATTTTTGAAATTTTATTTCCTACTAGTGGACCCTTGTCTATATATTGCTTGATTTTCCATAAATTAACCCTTAAAAAAATTTCTTGTTCATCTTTGATGGTTTATTTCTAGTCCATTTCTAGGCATGACTGGTGCATGGACTTAGTAATTAAGGCGGGATTCTTATCCCTATCAAGACTTTGAGAATGATTCATTCACCTGAATTTGATTTGGAAAACTTGAAGTTTGGTTGGCCCAAACATCTTACTTGAAAGTTTGTACAATGGTTTACTCCCAACCAATAGTTACTTGATTTTTTCACCCAAATGAAGGACTATTTTTTCCTAATGGGATTGAAAATCCTATGTAAGGTAAACTACAAAAGGAAATTTTGCCATATACTTTGGGTCAACCGTACTATAACTTGACCAAGTCAAATCCAAAATGAAAATTGTCCAACTAAGGACACTTTTCTCAAAGACGTTAGCTAAAAGTTATTGGGAATTGACAATCTTATGAGCAATTCCTAACTGCTCTTTTCTAGAGTGGATTGAACCCTAGAAATCCATTTATGCTATACAACTTGAAGCATACTCAAATGAATAATTCAACATAGACTTATCATGTTTTGAAGATTGAAAGGGTTCTTGTACAAAACATCTAGCTGGGATGTTCAATTTAGTTACCTGGTTCTAATCGTCTAGCCCTCGACTTCTGTGAAAAGAATGAGATATCATATATGAGTCAAATAAAAAAGATTCGAAAAGTGGAAAGAAAGAACTAAAACTTTGTACAACCAAATTCAAACTTCGAAGATACTTGCTATGAGTCAAACTCTAGATGAATCAAGACTTTAGCTACTCAAAGATCTATTTCAACAAGGTATTGAAGCATTTTTCCTATCTTTAAGAGAAATAAACTGGGTTCTCAAAAACATTCATAGAAAATCTAAAACATCATCCAACCTCAAGATACTAGTGTGGTATCCAACATCACTGTGTCGACCCACTGAGGTTCTATTGATGAGTTTTTTACTCAAATAATGCTTTACTATATTCAATCTTTATGACTACTTAATGGAAATCAACTTAATCCCAATTATCTCATCACTATCCGATTTCGCTTACCAAACAGGATAGCAACATTCTTATATCTAGTTTTTCCTTTCAAGAGTAAGCTAAAATTAGTTCCATTAGTGAAAATTTTCTATGGAAAAATAAGTAGCTCTAGAGGCTAAGACCTATATACATGTGAGCTCAAGGTTTTGGATATAGTATTTATGTGTATTCTTGAAGTACTTAGTGGTACTAATCATCATTCCACCTTCCAAGGTGTTAGACAATATGTTATTTCAGTCTTTTACCATACTTCAATGAGCAAAGTCCACATTAAAATAAGACCTTGTGAATCTATGCTTGAGAATGTCCAATATGTTGTGCATTGGATTAGGTGCATATTAAAAACATATGATTAAAAGGGAGCTACTTGACAACAATCTTACGTGGTTATTGATGTTGGAAATATGTTAAAAGATCAAGAAAATAATTTTAGGATGAAGAGAATAAGATGACAGCTAAGAAGAAAGAGGTGAAACCTTTTTATGTTTTAATTGAGGGACTATGTGTTTCAATGAAGGTATATTTAAAATCATCCATAAAAAAGAAATTATGAAAAAAATTGGAAACTGGTGACCTATCACCATGCTCCAAATGGGCTAGAAGGTTTTGGCCAAGGTCTCCACTCATGGATCAAGGAATATTAGAAAGCCTTCATCAAAGGTAGATATATCCTTGAAGTAATCATTGACGTTTGGGAGGGAATTTATTACATGAAGGAGTTTTCTCAAAACAATTATCTTTCTCAAAATGTTTTTGAAAAAGCTTTTCATAGGCTTGAGTGGGAATTTACCCTCCGATCTCTCAAGGACCTTGGTGCTAGCCCTAAGTTTATAAAAATGGTTTCCACACTCCTTGGGAATGCCTCTGCAAGGATTAACATCAATGGACAATTCTCCACTACTTTCTATCTTAAACATTCTATCAGACAAGATTGCTCACGAGTCCCATTACTTTTTGCAACTACTACTGATAGAACTCATCTATATGGTTGATAATCAAGTGTAATTGGGGCACATTTTTGGTTTCTCTCTCTCTCTCTCTCTCTCTCTCTCTCTCTCTCTCTCTCCCCTAGAGCTAGAAACAAATGGTGCTTTGACTCTTTGTCAAAGACACCAATGGGTTCTTCAAAAAAATATTGGGTGTGTCTCTCGCTTCTAGCATTGCCTTGGCCAAAAATCAAATGGGAAATTTGCTATAGCCCAAAGGATGTGGTGGATTGGGGATTTTAACTGTGGAAGCATTGGCCAATAAGATGGTGGCAAAATGATGGTTAAAGCTTGGAGGAATGATGAATCTTCTTGGGCAAAGCATATTTTCAAAAATAGTGACATCCTTTCTTTTGTTGCGATCCCTAGGTGGAAAGAGCTTAACTTTATCACTCTCTTGTTCTCCCCTTTCTTGATTAGACCTAAGGGTTTGAATCTTGTGTGATCTTTGTGGAACGGGTGGAACAAGATGAAGCCGTTCTTTACTATCAATGATGATTTGAAGTGGACTTTGGGCATCATACAACATGACTCTATGTGGTTCCCGATTGCTAGAATCATGAGAGTGGAAGGAGAGTTCCTCTTGAGGGATAAGAGGCTCTAGAACAAAGGCTTTCATAAGTAGAAGCACCTATGGAGTCAAGACAGAAGGCATCGGATTGGATTTGGGGAGACTAATTGGAATTATAGAGTTGACTACAAAGATTAGTGCCTTTTAAGACAAAGAATCAAAGCATGGAATGACTCGAAAACCCAGCTCTTGATTGGCCATGATCTCCCTTGATTGGATGGCTTGCAATGATAGAATGACAAAAAAATTGAGATACCTTGATGTGTAACTAAGTCATAAAGCCTTAGGGGTTTGTGCTAGCTGAGACTATAGCTCAACTACCCACAAACACATATAGTGGTGGATTAATACACATTTAATAATCAATCCATGGAATTTAGAGATATAAAGTGTATGAAGACATGTGCACACATGATGGTAAGTGAAGTGACAATGCTACCATGCATGTAACTCAGCTCAACTACCTTGCCTACTCTTGCTTTCATTGGAAATGCATGCCATGATACTTGCAACAACAATAAGCACAAATTCAGACTTTTCTCTTAGCTCCAAAATCCAAATATGGTCAATAGTGGGTTTGTTTTGAATCTCTTGACGAGACACACCTATTATATTCTTAGTTGAATCTGACAAACATGCTTCTAGTTATGAGCAAAATAGTGATTGGTGGGAAACACTACTTAAGCTTTTCCACTCACAAAGCTTCACACATGCACTACAGTCATGAAAACAAGAGGGGACGGGGTAGATAACACTTCTAAACACACATTTCAAGCATGAAACACACACTCAAGATCTTGGAGAAGAAGATACTCAATAGAGAAGAGGTGAATTTGAAATTCTAGCTTGATTACTCACAATGAAAAAAAAGTTCTTACCAAGACTCATTGAGTGACTTATATACATGTGCCCTAAAAATGGTCCTTTCACACAAGGGACTGTCACTTTTATTGAAAAACACTGAATTCCTACTATTTTACAAGGCTTATGTTACAATATTTGGGGTTTATGCATCTAGAGGACTCCTCTAGTGCTTTTACATGGCTCTTGAAGTCATATCATAGAAATTTGAAGAAGAAAAATTATGCCTAATTTTGAAAAGTTTTTGGGGCCTACTTTCCTTTGCTTCTTTCTTTTGGAACACTCTCCCCCTCTTTGTCTGTGTCGTCCCTTGACAGGCTTGGCTTCTTTTCTTTGGCCTTTGACCCATGGCAGATCTACTTCTTGTGTATCCTGATAGCATATTTGTAGTGGTCCACAACCATCACCTGTGGAGGCCTCAAAGGTTCAGAGGCAGTGCATACTTCTTTAATTATTTTCTAGTGGTCAAGGAACTGATCATAACTCGGGTCCTGTTGCATTATTTTAAGCCTATTTATTCTTTTCACCACACGCATCCAACAGGTGAGGTTGTTGAGGTGACGTCAAACCAATCACCTTTCACTAGAGTTCT
The DNA here is from genome assembly GCA_020310875.1 of Ceratopteris richardii. NCBI lineage: Eukaryota > Viridiplantae > Streptophyta > Polypodiopsida > Polypodiales > Pteridaceae > Ceratopteris > Ceratopteris richardii. The sequence goes on along the minus strand of CM035414.1, from coordinate 183,117,877 downwards.
TCCTAGTGTTGGGAGGATCTCGTTTAACTTTTCTTCACCACATGCACTCAGTGACATGGCCCTAGCGTTTATTAGTCACTCTTTGCTGTGCTTCAACATCCACTTGGGCTGAGCTTTTATTCCTTTGTTTTCCTTTGTCGGGTCCTCTTCGTTTCTTGTTGTAGCCTGATTCCTGCCCCTACGGGGCTTTGGGCAGAGGGTGAGTCTTTTATTGAGCTGCTTTGCATTTTGATTTCCTTCTTCTTTTTCTTTTCCTGGATTCTCCCTCCACACATCCCTCCTCCTCAACTCTGTCATCCCCGACAGGTTTTGAATGGCGACGTGAGTAAGTCAAGATGGCTATTTGCTCTCTTTGATTCAACCGATTAGCTTGGCATATCATTAATTCTTTCCATTGTGTAGACTTCACTCCATCATGTGGGGCTTTCCTATGGTCTACAAAAAAGCTTAGTTCATATGCCACCAATCTAGCATTCAAATTTGTGGATATCATCAAGAATATTTTTGAATCCATCTCAAAAAATCGTGTAAAAAAACACTTCTTCGAATGTTTGCATATATGTGCTCAACAAAAACATGAGCCTAGAGTAAATAACCATTATGGTCAGATGACTTAGTGTGACTGAAATATAAAAAATTAGTGCGTCTGTTCCTTGGTTGATACCAATCAAGTTAAAAATGTATATTCTGCATGTTTGAATACTTTCAAAAATGTAAGGAGTATGCTCAACAATTTATTGGTCATTTAAATGAATAAATCTAGAATTGTGGCATATCTTGAGAGCCAAAATTCTATTGTGCACACCATATAATCTTCGATTGGTAGGTAATTGTGTGGTGGGCTTGACAAAAGTGGGTAATTCAACCACTAATTATTAATGGTGCCATGGTGTTGTGCTTCCCAAAATTGCATCCATGGTCTTCTGCGTGGTACTGGGCAAAAAGAAGGATGAACTTGAAGTAAATATGGTGCGTCCTACCAATGCCCCCATAAAGTAGGATTTTTCTCCAAAAAATTTTGCCTCCAAAGTGGATAAGCTTTATTGAATTCCTCCTGTGTATATAAAAAAATATTGGCTTTGAAGTTTGATTGTTGATCTAGTTCTTTCTGCATCGTTCGTTTGATGTATTGCCTAGTTTCTTCTTTGAGTAACACGTACGATAAGTTGAATGGTTTTAGAATTTGATCTAGATTTTTACTCTTAATTTTGCTTCCTTCATCACTTTTACTATTGTATCTTCGAACTGTGCAGTGAGCTGGGACATCCACAGGATCCGCTCCCTTTGGCTTACTTCTGGAATGGGTGGTTTAGCTTGATCAACATGATGTGCCTCCTCTTCAATATGTATGGGAGAGTTATTGATGGGGGGAGAAAGAGGGCATACCTCAGTCTCCATAGTAGCCGCTCGAGAGCTTGTAACTATTGGTGCCCCCATGTTGGTTTTTTTATCCAACTAAGCTATTAAATTTGCAATAATGTGTCTTTTTTCTTGATTTGTTCTATTGATGCACTGAGCTCGGTGTCGATTTTCATCTTGCTTTCACCTAGTATATCCATCTAGTTGGCATCCTCCTTGCATTATTTGATGTACTGTGCTTCTGTTGCTTTCCATTTATTCCTTAATTCTCGATATCATGCATATATTTCGATTCCCATTGTTATTGCAATTCTTGTTCCTACTTTAACTGCTTTGCATACTTTTCTAGTTGTGCATGTAGCTTCACCATGTCTTCATTCATTACTTTGGTCATATTTAATGGTTGATTCAACAAAAAGGATTTCATTAATTCTTTGTTTCTGTCTCGTAGAGCATCTGCCTCTTCCATATGTATTTTTATTTGTGTTTCCAGAACTTTGCTTCTACTGATTAAGCATACTTTTTCATTCTCATTGATCTCATACTTCTTGGTGAGCTCCGTGAGTTGTTATTTGAGTTGTTGATTTTCCTCTGTGAGTTTTTTACAGCTCTAAATTGTTGCCTTGACTTGCTCCGCTTTCTTTGTGATTACTTGTTGAGATTGTAAAACTTGTGCAGACAGTTCTTCACTCACTATTTTGAATCGGATCCTTTCGACAAGTGCTTGTTCACAATCATTATCCACATCCATTAAATGCTATTGTGTGTCCATTGCCATTTGTATCATTTGCTTCACTAAAGGTTTAAGTAAGGCCACGTCCACGTTCAACCATGTTTGTGGTATAATGGGTTCTTCTCCTGTTTCTCAATATGTAATGCTTCATTAAATGGTTGTCGGATGTGAAGGTGAAACCGATGTTGATCCTCCTTAACTTTATTGATCTTTGTTGTACTTCCTTGAAAGGTGACATCCATGGGTGATGGCTCTACCACCACTCGAATGGGCGTCATTTGTTCTTGTTCAATAATTTCTTCTTCTATGCACTCTTCCTTGGGATGCTTCATTGTAGTTTGGCTTTCAATATGAGCTTCTGTGAATTGAAGCCTTGTTGTTTCATTTATTTGAACCATGTATACACCTTCCCTTTTTTGTTCATCTTTTGGTTCTTGCACTAGTCTATAGGGTTGTTCTTGATTTTGGTCGTTGCTATCCACCTCATGTTGGTCCACCACTTGATTTAATTCATCCCATCCTCCTTCTCCATCATTTGTTTTGGTGTGGATGTCCATATTCATAGTTGAGTAGTTGTATTCTTGGGATTCGGATGATGAGCTTGAATTAATTAATCCCGATTTTCTATACCTATGAAATTTTGTTAATCCTTTGCCTGGTTGATTATGAGATGTCACCTTTGCTTGATGGTAATGATGGCCTTGTACCGGAAAATTGAATTTTCTCTTCATGTACTCATGGGTCTGTTATAGAGCTTCCTATAATTTTGCCTTTGTTATTGGTATTGGCTTTGCTAATTGTGTTCTTGGGAGGGCATGTATCCTCTTTGTCGTAGGAGTCATATTTTCTTGAGAACTTCCCTCAATCATTTTGCTCCTCACATTAAAACTTGTGAACTTGTTCCAACTTCTTTTGTAATACTCACACTTTTTCTCTTTTTAGGTACAATAACAGTTTTTGCATACTTGGCCATTTCTGCCGAAGAAGGCATCTCATGAAGATATTCCTAGATTTTCAATGCATGACAGATGAGCACCATCAAGGCCACACTTCCATTGAGAAATTTTTTGTGGCCTACTATTTCTTGGCTTCAAATAAATGTTCCTAGACATAGGGTATTAGATTTATCTGGTTGCCCACTGTGAGAAAAAAGTTGAACTACAATCTTTTGCAATGCGGTGTACCGATGCATGTTTGGAAAGCAAAAATGTTGACGCACCAAATGAACTACTTCCTCAATATCAATTTTGTTGATGTCCAAAAATGTCCTCTTTTTGGATCCATGGCTTTCTTCCCTCATGTCTATGACACCATCTTTGGTCCATCCAAAAGCTTCTTTTATCAGCTCGTGCATAAACTTGATTGTGGTCTATTCTCCTTCTGCACTGAGGACTCATGCTTCTGGCACTGATGGCATATGTACCATCAGATGCAGTGTGTTCATTGCCTGTGTGCATCTTTGGAAGTCGGTTTTGTAAATCGGGAGCTCAAAATACTAATGAACACCGGCCTTTCTCAGAATGTCTAGTGTCAAAGGGATTTTATGCAAGATTATGAAATCTTGCGACATAACTGGGAATCGATGGTCTATGTCCATGATCTTTATGGTGATTAAGCAGAAGTGTTGTCGGTTGATCCTCCTAGAACCAATGCCCTTTTGCCTTCGTTACACTTTTCAATGAGAATTCTAGCACTTCTTCTTGTATTGTTGCTTCAGATTCTTCAGAAGCCATCCACACTTGTAACATAATAGAGAATTAGTCTTGAGAATGAACCAATTTTTTTCGTTCTAATTTGTGTGCAATGATGCATCGTTTCCCGTGAATCATCATCCCCCATGCTAGTTTAAGTAGAGCATGTTACGTGAACATATTTAGTTTTATTTCCTTATTTTCATGGTTGAAAGAAAACATAAACATTAGTGTATAGCCAAAGCAATTATTGATGTTTATATTTTTTTGTTTAGTCTACTATTGTACAAGCTAAGTTTTACTCCGGTAGAGAAAATGTGCACTGCTATGATTATTGCAAAAACTATGTGATGAATGCATGGCCTTGTAAGATGGACCTATCATGCATACTCTTGATGCAATAAACTCCTTATGAGTGCAAGAATGGTCTATCACTTTATTCTAGCACACTCCTTGTCGTTCTCTGTTTTCTTGGCATTCTATCTTGTTGCACTGATTTCCACAAATTTTTAGATGTAATCCTTGACTTTCTTTTGTCCTTGAGTCGAGATTCCTGTGTTGTAGCTGATTGGGGTTGTCTTTTATCCTAGATTGTTGATTTGATTGCTTGAATAAACTAGTATGTTAATTCTTTTAGCTTCTTCATTTCTTGATTGGCTTGTTGCTTGACTGTTTTAGGAATCCAGATGTGTCTTTGTGATCATTGAGCCTCCACCAATGGATTTGGAAGCCATATGCATAGAATCCTAGATTTGTTCCATGACAAGTCGGGATAATTGCTATCTCTTTGTGTCTCGGTTTGTTGATTGGCATGTTCCCTTTGTCGACTTTCCTTTTGTGGCAATTGATCCTTCCGAATCCATTGTAAGCACATGTTCCATTGTTGTTGTGTTCTTGGTGTGGATGCCGATATATGAGTCTTAATGTGCTTGCTAATTCTATGGGATGAAATGTCCTCACTCACTCTTTCAAGCTCACTTCCTAAGAAAGGCTTTGGTAATGGATCATGCAATAAATGACAAGCTGTAGATGATTTGGGATTAGGACAATCCTTATTCAGAGTGACACTTGGAATTTCTTCCACTAACCTCTCTTGAATCGCTATCCTAGGTACTCTTTCATTGGTGGTTTGTGACAATGTCGCCTCTAGAAGACTAAAGAATTCTTTGTGCCCTACTTTAGCTGATTTGTATCCCTGGGCTAGATGTATGTTGACTTCATAATCAACAATCCAGTCTTGTCCTAGGATCAATTCTTCTAGAAGGAAGTGTGTCCAAAATGGGTAGAAAAATTGATCCCGATACTCATGCATGGACCACACCATAGGATAAATAAGGACAACAAGAAGGAATTCCTGCAATCACGAAACTTGCATATTATTACGGGAAGCCTGTATTTCAAAGAACTAAATGGATTATTGTTAAGATGCATAGAAGATGAAGAATGCAAAAATCCACTGGAGCAAGCCCATGTAAACCAGTGGAAAATACACAAGGGCATTAATGGAACAACAAGAGAGTTGAAAAGATTAGGTGTGTATTGGCCAACTATGCAGAAAGATGCACATGAACATATCCTAAATTACCAAGAATGCCAAGAAAATACACTTGATGGTTATTCTTCCCTACAATTCTCCACTATAGCCCCAAAATGGAGCAAGGTGCTAGTTGAATTTTCAAAATCACGAACCCACCAAGGAGGAGCAAGCCTAATTAGAAAGAGGGCATTGGAGGAACATAGCAAGGATTGCACCATAGTTGGGAGACAATTATTCAAAAGGGGAAAGGACAATCAACTATGGTTGTGCATCCACGAGGGAGAATACTTGCCTATATTAGAGATGGATTATGCGGGTGCAGTAGAAGGTCATTTTTTAGCTGACAAGACTATCAAAATGATTCTCTTTGCGGGCCTATGGTGGCCAACCTTACATATGGATGCAAACACATACGTACAAAGGTGTGTAGTATGTCAATGAACAAAGTATCCTATATGAAGTGAAGACATGCCTATAAGACCAATGATTAGTGCCAGAGCATTTTAGAAATGGGGTATTGATTTAGGCCCCTAGAGAAAGGGTCACATGTTGAATATATTATTGTGGCCATGGACTATATGATAAAATGGGTAGAAGCAAGATCAACTAGGAAAAATGATGCCCAAACCATAGTCAAATTTCTGTTCGAAAACATCTTCACGTGTTTTGGACTTCGGATAGAAATTGTTAGTGGTAGAGGAACACATTTCATCAGTTCATTGAGTCTCTAATGAATGAATTTCTTGTAACCCTTAAGAAATCAGCTCCATATCATCCTCAAGCCAATGGAAAAGCTAAGAGTTCTAATAAGGTGCTACACACAATCTTAACAAAGATATTTAACAATGGAAGGTCGGATTAGGATAAACAATTGCATCATGCAATATGGGCCTTTGGTGTGGCATACAAGACTGCTATTGGAACTACTCCTTTCAGTTTATTCTATGGACAAAATGCAATTCTGTCAATTGATTTTTTATTTCCCACTTTATGGGTTGCCCAACAAAATGAATGGCGGGCCATGGATTGTCTAAACAATTGGATCATATTGAGAAATTGCATGAGACCAGATTACAAGCTATCACAGGTATTTACACTACACAAAGAAGACAAAAAGCCTATTATGACACTCACATTAAAGATAAGGACTTGAAAGAAGGAGACCTAGTGCTAGTATATACATTGAAACAACATGTGAAGAAACTACAACAACAAGGATATGGACCGCTATTGCTAAATTGAATTTCAACTAGTGGAACAATTAACTTAGCCACATTAGATGGAGATGTACTGCCCAACTATATAAGTGGTTGTAGAGTCAAGAGGTACATGGAACCATTAACGAAAAAATTTTTAGCCAAACTCTTAGGAGCAAAAAATAGAAAAAAAGAAGAGCAAAGGATTTAGGAAGAAGCTCAAATAGAAGCACTAGGGCGCATTAGGAAAAGGAAAGAATGGATGCGACAATGAGATGAAAGATATCTAATGGGAGAAGAACCTATCCCCATGGAAAATTATCAAGCAGGTAACACAGAAAAGCTAGACACTTATGTCACCCGACCATACGTGAACCCAACGATCGGTACAAAAGAATATCAATTAGTCAACTCATTGATTGACACAGGTGCTCCACTGAGTTGCATGAGAGCCTCACTAACCGGTGACCTCAAAACAATAATTAATCCCACTAAAACATATATGATAGGGATCAGAGGTCAATTCATTGAGTTTTAAGGAGAGTTTTTGATGTCCCTACATCTGGGAAATACCACCATGAATCAACGATTTTTGATATGCAAGGAAGAAGTTGAATAAGTACATGTCAGGTAGATCATCCGCTACTCCCCTGGGGGGTTTCCCATGTGTCATTTTTGATAAATGATCAACTCTTATGTGCATGTTTTCCTTTTTTTACTGTCACTTTGAAATAGAACCCATCAGTAGTAGGAACCATCTCACTAGCCTTCCTATATTGCAGGGTTTATTGAACAAGTACAATAATGCCTAGTGGTCAATAAAGAACTTGAACTTATTTGCTAGGAGGTAATGTCGGATTTTTTTCATTGCGTACACCATTCCTAACCCTTCTCGTTTGGTGGTGGTATAATGCATCCAATTGTGAAGTTAAAAGCATCCACATGAATATGGAATGGTTTATTCCAATTGGGTACTTTCAAAATGGGTGTTGAACTTAATCTTTTCTTCAACTCATTAAAAGACATTTCAGAGTCTTCTGTCCATGTGAATTGTGTCAATTATCCATACAATGGCTTAGCAATTATGGCATACATGTGGATGAATCATTGGTAATATCCACAATGTCCCATAAAATCTTGTACTTCCTTGGCATTTCTTGGTCTAGGCAAGTCCAAGATGATCTTTATCTTATCTTCATCTGTAGAGATGCCATTTTTGGACACAATATGTCCTAGGATTTTTCCTTGCCTTACCATAAACACACATTTTTTAGGATTTAGGCACACTCTATATTGTCCGCATTTCTCAAATATCCTTCATAATTCAGGGATGTGTTCAGTTATTCTAGAGGAATATGTACATAAGTCATCCACATAGACTTCCATGCTTTTTCTTAGGAACCCCTTGAACACGTGACACATTAACCTCTGGGAAGTTGCAAGAGCATTTCTGAGTCCGAATTGCATCACACAAAAGGCATATGCTCCCCATTCAGTAGCAAAAGCAGTTTTGAGCTGGTCCTCCATAGCAATCACTACTTGGTTGAAACCCGAGAATCCATCAAGGAAGTTGTAGACCTCCTTGCCTGCTACTCTTTCCAAGAGATGGTCAGTTATGGGTAATGGATAAGTATGAAAAATTGTAGCTACATTAAATTTTTTCAAATTAATGCATGCCCTAAGTTTGCAATTCTTCTTGGGTACTACTACCATGGGTGATACCCATTCTGTATATTCGATCTCGTAGATGAATTTTCCTGCTAGCAATTTGTCAATTTCCTCCTTAATTTTGGTAGAATAGACATCATTATATGCGTATGGTCATTGTTTCGAGGGTTTCACTTCATGGGTCATTGGAATTCTATGGTAGAAAATGGAAGGACCCAATCCCTTGTAAGTCCATGCAAATATGTCTCTATATTCCTGGATTAAGGTGCATCTCTCTTCCTCTTCTTCCATGGCTATTATAACCTTCTTTGTTTGTTCCTTGTTGTCATATGCTTCTCGCTCCTAGGCTTCTTTCTTTTGCATTTGATAGCTATTTTTCTTTCCTCCACTTCATATCACTTAAATGTTATGGTACATCAAATTGGTCAAGGTGTTGATCTGTTGGAGCTCAAACTTCCTCGTTTCCCTGTTTCTCTTGATATTTCTCTATGGCTCTACATCCTCATCAGGTTTAATCCCTTCTAAATATTGTTCTTCCAAATCAAATTCTGGCTCCATTTCAATGCTTTCATAATCTTCTCTCCATTCTTTTTCCAATAATTCGCCACCTTCCATTTCTTGGAGGATCACCATGTAAAGATTCACATTGTATCCTTCTTCGTCCATACATTCATTCATTATTAGGAGTTCCTCGTTTACACACACATCTAGAGTGGCTAGTATCTCCATCCATTTGTGAGGTTCGAATGCTTTATCGGAAAATATTTGTGGCATGTATGCTAGGTCATCTATGGTTCTGAAGTTCTCATGTTCTATCGGCCACAATTGTGCCTTCTTTTCCTCTCTTTTGGCTTCCTCACACATCCATATTTGGACATCCTCATTCATCCATGATTTATTACTTGATCTTGCACTATGAATGGATATATCATCTTCCTCTCTATGGACTGGATTCCACTGTAATGGGGGTACATCTCTATATGTGAAAGTATGTAAATTTATTTTTGTGGTTGCGCCCTATGTTGTAGATACAATGCATCTCTTCCCCAATCTTGTACAACTCTTAGTTGTCTCATGAATGGTCTTCCTAAGATCATTTCATAATTACTAGCCTTTCCAAACTCACATATGCCTAGGGTATGCTCAAATTCCACTCCACATGTGGTCAGAATGACCTTTTCTAGGATTCTTAATGGTCTCTCAACATGACCATCTGCCAATTGGAGTTTCATTCGGGTGGGTTGTAGGGCTGTTTTTCCCCATTTTTCCTAAATATCCTTAGTAGCTATACCTACTCTCGCTCCGGTGTCTAGGATTTCCTTAGTTGTATGTCCATTAAATGTAATGGGACACGTGTCTTCATTTGCTTCACTGAACTCGCTTTGTCTATCGGTATTCGAATGGTTGGTGGAGCCTCTACTTCTTTACTCGCCTTGAGTGATTCTCCCACTTCTAATTTTAATTGTTCGACCAAATGTTACCATAGTTGGGGTTTCACTTGTCTGAATTCTTCTTTAGTTTTCTTGAGTTTTGAGAAGTTATGTAAAATCTCATCTTGTGACCTTCCCTCTTTATTCCTGATAGTAGGAGCATGGAATACTTTTGATTTCCTCTCGTAGTCTCCCATATAGTTGGGAAGTGTGGACATGCTGTTTACTTCTTCTCGATTTTGGTCCAAGATTGAAAATTCTTCATATAATTCTTCCAGGTCCGATGCAAGTTGATTTCCCCAAGTGTAGTTCTTTAAAGGGGGTGGGGAGCTCTCATTCTTTTTCCATCATTCTTCTTGAATTTTGGCCCATAGGTCGCACGACCAGTTTGCCTCTATTTCCAGAATCATCAACACTTGTTCCTCGCTTTTACTGTGAATATTTTCCTTCTTTTTTTCCTCTTGTTGTTCCTTATTAGGTTCTTTATTGACTACTTCCAAGCATTCCTTGAATTGGTTCTCTGATATTCTAGTCTCGGGGAGGGTCAGAATAGTATGTCCAAGTATGGCTTTAGCTATCTTTATCTATTTTTTGCATATTTCTAATCTTTCCTTTTCCAAATCTCCTCTTGGATAACTTCTTTCATGTTGCTCCATGCTAGGCCCTATTCCTATTCTAGACTGATAGGATTTCAACCACATGTTCAAGTCTTCAGGCATGGGATCCGCTAAGATTGATCCTACCAAAACATGCTTAAATTCATTAATTGCATGATGAGATTTCTTTTGTGTCTCTTGGATATTATCTTCTTTTGTTTTTTTCATGGTTTTCCTTTCTTCCTCAATCTTCCTTCTATTCCATTTGTTTCTAAGTTTTTCCCATCTTGCTTTCCATCTTCGAGTGTTTCTCATTTTTTTAGTCTCTTCCAAATCTTCTGAGTCCTCAACTACTTGAACTTTAGTTTCCAATTTCGCCTCAATCCCAGGCTGATACAATGCTTCCTTTTCCAAATTCTCTTTGGCTTTAGCTCGAATAATAGCCTTCAACAACACTATATACTCCTTGTCACTTCCAGGTGATTTCAATCACTTCAATCACATTGATCTGAGTAGTAGGGGAGACCTTATTAGGGTTCTTAGGAAAATCTTGAAATAAGTGCTCCTTGCCACATTCATTGCAATAGCCTTCCCACACATAGGGAGGTTGTGGGTTGTAGGGCAAAGTGCATTCCCTTATGAAGTGATCTCCTCCACATCTATAACATGGTCCTCTTGGGGTAGGTGGCATAGTGGGTAGCCTAGTTGGAGTTGGGACTCTAGGTGCTATGTACATGAGATTAGCATACTCCGGTCCATAAGAATTTTCATAACCCTCATGACCATAGTATTACTGCTCATAGGCTTGGTCGTATTCTATTAGGCTTGCACCATAGGGATAATACTCTCCTTGGGTCTGATCAAAACACTAATTCATCATTCTTGTACTTGTCAAGGGTGTTGCTCGCACTATGTCTCTTTCCAAGTTTTCCTCTGGTTGAGTATACTTCACCGGTACCATGCTCTATGGGTGTGGTGGTTGTTGTCCTAGCACCGGTTGTGGTTAACCATATCCTCCATGCTCATATGGTCTTGGTGCTACCTATGGCCTTGGGTGTGGGTTATACCTTGGAACTTCTCTACCTTGTTCCCTAGGATGATATCCGTAAGGTCTATACTGAGGTGGTACAGTTGGTCTTGATTATCTGTTAAAAGGGAAGTTCTCAATATTATGGTTGGTGTACTTTTGCTCAATATGACAGTACATGTTAGGTCCCCGGGTCGGTTGCCTATTATATGAATAAGGTTGTGACAACCCTAAGCCTCCTCTTGCGCAGACATGGGATGGGTGATCTCCACCACAATGTGTACATCTTCTAAACATCAGCACTCTCATGGGAGTGTTCTGGTAGTTCCCCTCTCCTTGAACTCCTAGTTTCTTTGCTATTAAATCTACTAATTCCTCTATATTGCTCGTACTAGAAGTAGCATCGCTCCTCATATCCTCCGATTTAGTGCGAATTTGTGTGGTTTTGAGGTCATCTGCTAAGTTGTCTTCCAAGTCTATGTATTCTTGAAGACATTCACTCAGTGTTTGCAACTGTTTCAGTACATATACCAAGGTTCTTAATGTCCCGTTCGTTGGGCCATCTAAAAACAAGGATATCATCTTTTGCTGAGAAGGTCTCTTAGTCACGAGACATCAATCTACATACTGATTAAATCTTCTGGCTGCATTCTTTATTGTCTCATTAGTGGTCTATTTAAAACTATAGATTAATGACGATGAATTGTGTTTGATCCCCCTTTTGGTGAATTCTCCAATGCGTTTTTGGAAGAATTGTTCAATGTTGCCAAAACGATTGGGTCCCAATGGTTGGAACCAAGTCACGGTTGTTCCTGTGAGGGTTAATCGGAAGGATTCATATTGTACAAAAGAATCATCTACTTGCTCTACTCGCAATACTTGTTTGAACTCAGAATGTAGTCATAAGGCTCTCCTCATCCATCATAGTGGTTTTGCATACACTTAGCCACTTGGATTGGCCTTAATCTTCCACCTAGCTCTGGGTGTCCAATAAAGATGGGAACTGCTAACCATATTGGATGCACTCCCGGCCCTATGCCTTGATGTGGACTCCCCATGAAAGTCAGACTATTCATATTTCCCATTCCTTGACTAGTTTGGCTATTAGGATTAGTTCTCATCACAACAAACTGTACATGAGGTCTGATGGGGACACTTCATTGATTGGTTTGTCCTGATGCTAAGTTTTCTATACCTTGATGGGTTCCAAATGGGTTTTGCGAGGTAGTTGCCTGTTCTCAAGGACGGAATACGGGCAACCCCATGTATTTTGGCCTAGATCTATCCACATCATCCATTGGCCAATATCTCCTTTGATTCTGGTCTAGGTAGGTAACTCTAGACAAAACTTTAGGATCCCTCAATTCATATATAGTTGTTGGGTTGATGCCTTGTCCTTGTGTAGGTGAATCGATTTGTAATAGTAGGTCTGGTCCATGCACCAAGTAGACATCCATCAAATAGTCCTCTCGGGGTATCAGGTCTCCCTGTAACACCTGAGTGATTATTCACTTTCCCCTTGGAGTAGTCACCCTATCTCCATTGTTGGTTCTCCCAGAGGTCCCTTGTTCATCTAATTCTCCTCTCTCATTTATCTATTCAGGGTTTTCCATTACTACATAGATTTGTCCGATCTTGTCCATATAGACACTGCCTTCGTACTTGACAGCTGGTCTTGGAACTATCTCAGATTCCATTGTGTTTATCATTCTTGCTATCGACCTATTAAGGCCATTGAGGTAGATGGGTATTCCTTGCAAGTTAGTGGACACGTACCATAGGGAAGTCTGATATTCTCCTTCCATTGTAGACATAAAACCTTCCCTAGGCACTAAACTATGCATGTCCTCAGAGACCATGAGTCTTTCCTCCTTAGAGTCACCCGATGTGTCAGAGTAGATAGAGTGGTGGCTTTGTTGGGTAGAAGATACAATGCTCCTTCGACTTCCTTATACTCATATGGATCTTAGGTTCATTCACTACCTAGTTCCTAGGTCTTTTGAGCCCTATTGACTCTCCTAGACCACTCCAATTTACTGTTTTCTCTCACTTCTTTCTTTTAGACTCTTTAATCTCCCATGATACATGATACCTCTCTAGGACGATACATGATACTTCAGGCCAGTCGATACATGATACCTCTCTGGGATGATACACGATACTTCCCTTACATGATACATGATACCTCAAGCCCGACGATACATTATACCAATTTTCTGCAATATGATACTGATAGGTTCATGATACATGATACACACTAAAGATGATACACGATATTCCTCTAAGACGATATAGGGTAGTTCAGGGTACGATGCATGATACACGATACTCAATGATTGTGATACATGATACTTGAAGTGAGGCGATACACGATACCAACCTTAGATGATACGATACTTGCCTACTGGTGATACACGATACTTTCATACATGATACACGATACCTTAACCCGACGATACACTATACTTGGTTGCTATCGTGATACTCAAGGAGGCAATACATGATACTTGGTGAGTATCACGATACAAGGGAATTCAGGTATTGTGATACCTGAACTCAACTGATCATGATACTTGAGCCTAGCAAGGTTTAAATTTCAAATTTTTTTGTGAAAAGTTCTCCTCACACACTCCTCTTCTCCCTCAAGCCACTGTGGGTGAAAAATCTCACTCCAAAACCTTTATGCTACCCTGTGATTTCCCTCTACTCTGTGTCACATTTGTAAATGTTTAAAAGAATTATGTTGGACGCATAGTCTTGTTGTCCACTTTTCTTTTTTTGGTGTGGGAAAACTATATATCACTTGTAGTTTGTTCTTTGTGTGAAGGGGGTTTTCTCTTGATGCATCTTTGATCTCAAGGCATATTTACTATTTTTATTTTATGTTATTCGTTCACCCTTTTTGATTTGGCCTCTTTGTTCTTTTCATTGTGCTAATAATGATGTATATTTTATTGCACTCTAAGTTGTTGTAGTCGTACCTACTCTTGAATGATTATTACATCTCTAATTTTTTTTCTCACATTCATATAGTAGCAAGGATAGAAAGAAGCTCTAATGATAAGTTCGGTTGCAGATTATTTTTAGATGCTCGCATCTCATGCACACATTCATCTTGATTTAGAGTTTTTCACATCTTCGGTTCCATTTGATTAGTTGCACTTATCATTCACTCCTCAAGGAAATTAAACACCTCTACACCATTTATTATTTCAAAAATATTTCCTTGGTTTAGGTTCAAAGAGAATGAATGATGATACAACCAATCCTACCCTAGAATCACTCCTATGAGAACTTTGTTAAAACACACTAAGAAGCTCATCATGCTTTTGTTTTTGAGATGGATAGAGAGTTCAGATTCACCAATACATTTGATTTTGGTTCCTTCTATGCCTATTTCATAAGCTTTTAGTGGCTCTATTTTTGGTTGAATTCAATTGTTTAATGCAACTCGTGTATCTATGAGAGAATATATTAACTCCTTCCAACCCATTCCAATGTTTTGATAAAGTCTTCTATCTATAACCAATTTGATTGTGGTTACTATATGTCAATAGGTCACTATTGGAATGGGCTTTGTATGTACCATTTTCATTCTTTATTTAATTATTGTCTCTATTTCTTCTTCTTTTCCATTCCTTTTAATGCATGAGCTTGAGCTTCTTCTCATATGCATTGCTCTTCTAGCTTTCTATTATTGACCTCTTTAAGTTCTAGCATTTCTTTTGTGAGAGTCTCTAAGTTTCTTGTGATAAGATGTCCAATAATATAATTAGGTAGATCATCAACATCCAACATGGCTAATTGGACTCTCCCCTTGTGGATATTCTATTGAGTATAGAGATTCCATATATTCTCACTTCAACTTCTTTGTATATTTTTTTGGAGTGCATACCAAAAGTAAGTCATCTTCCTTGAGATCTTTGTCTTTGATATGTGCATCATAGTAAGCATTTTGTATCCTTTTGGAATTATCTATTCTTTTCATAACTCTCAATCACATCTCTTGCAAGTTTTCCAACCGTTCTATGTTTAGTGAAAGATTATGTATTGAACATTTATATAATTGTGATACTCTCAATGTAGGGACTAGAAAATCGATAGAAAATATAATATTTTTCCATAGACCATGTTATACATAGTTGTTCATAAGGATATTTCATAAGCAACATGATACACTCAAACTCCTTGATGCAATTGATTATCCCAATCTAATCAATGGTTATGGACTAGCTTAGTAAAAACTATACAAAATACTTTGTTGGTTCTTTCAACTTGCCCATCAATGTGGGGATGATACGGGACTGATTTATTATTCACTACTAGAAACTCATCTAGTAGGTTCTCTATGACCTCATTTATAAAATTATTACCATGATCATTTCAAATTTTTACAAAAAGTCCAAATCTAGTGAAAATATGCTGAAATAATGGTTGTGATTTGAGCATCACATCTTCTTGTGGCTTTATCTTCCAACCATTTGGTTGAATAACTTATTGCAATTATGATGTAGTCCATGTGTGAGCCTCGTAAAAGTGGACTAATAGTTCCACTAAAATCTTTTCAAATTTTAGAAAATGCTCATCATCCTATCATAGGTCCCAAAAAGCATATGATCTCTTCTCAAAGGATACTTTTCTTTTTGGCATGTATCACATCTTTTCACATAGGTTGTTGCATCCATATGCAAATTAGGCCATGATAATGTAGCAAAGAAAGATATTCTCTACAAGTATCTCAAGTGAAAAATGACCTCTTCCATGCTTGCATGTGTCAATTCCAAAATAGGCAAATACTCATTTTCATGTATGCATAACCTAAGGGAATTTTCTTTTCCTCGCTCATACAATTGATTTCCAATCAAATAATTTTCCTTGCTCTCCTCTTATAATTATCTCTTACAAGCAATAGTAATGCTTCTTTGATAGGTTTTGTTTTTTAAGCACTCCACAATTGATTTAATCTACTTAATATGACATGATACAAAGTAGGATGTTCTATTGAATTTCTTATTCAGCATATAGGACATGTACTTATGTATTCATGCATATCCTTTAGCATAAATGAAAAATGGACTCCAAACCTTTGCAAGTACAATGACTTCAATCCTTTCTCCATTATATACACAATTAGGAAACTACACTTGCATCTTGATGGTAAATAGTTCTTGAAACAAATTGGAAGTCCCTAGTATGAGACATGGGCTTAGGACCTTTGGGCATAGAAAAATGGTGGTCCATATTTCAACACTAGGACTAAATGATGTGCCCATTTTGGTAGTATCTCCACATTAAAAAGATAAGCATCAGACAAATCACTTGGAACTCCTTTTGGAGGCTCTCCATTTTTATAATTCTTAAAAGATGATCAATACTAATGTGTGTGTTTCCCTTTTAAACAAAAAGTTAAAGTCAAATTACATCAACAAGGGAAACCATCAAACCAGTTTTCCAATGCAACATGGCTTATTTACCAAGTAAAAAAGTTCTTGGTGACCCAAAAATAAGTTTAATTAATTTTCTAGAAGATAGCTTCTAGAATTCATAATGGCATATATCATGCCTATTCTCTCTCTTTTTGTGGTTTTATTCCAAGACATACTTACTTGTGTTATCTTTCTTTGATTTTTCATTTTGTGCACATTGTCAGTATGGAAAGTAAAATAGAAATGTGGATACAACTCATATTGAGTCTTCTATTCAACCTTTAGATCTTGTTCATACAGATGTGTTTGGTCCTATGCCCACAAGGTCATTAATGTGGTTCTCTTTATGTTTTCACTTTGATAAATGATGCTACCAAAAAAGTCTTGTATATCCTATCACGTCAAAGGATGAGATATTCCCCACTTTCTGAAAACGGCTCGCTTCAATTGAGAGTGAAAAAGGAACTAAGCTCATGGCTTTATGTTCAAATCATGGTGATGAGTATACCTCACATGAATTCATCCTTTTTTGTCAATCTAGAGCAATTTGAAGAGAGTTTACATGTTGTAGGATATTACGAACATGCGTACATAGAGATTAAGAAATATGAAAGCACACGAAAATAGAGATGCACAATAGATGAGATAGTACACAATATTGGTGCGATGTCCTCCCATGCACTTTGTTGGACGAGTCTCTAGAGTGCATGTATTTAAAGTTTTTTATTATGTCAAAATATAGAGGTTACAATGAGATTGGCTACTTCAAAAAAAAGGAGTGTGAGTAAAACATTGCTCACTTTTATGGAGAGCCTTAGCTTTTACTTAGAGAATTTAAATTCTATAGTGATCCTTATCTCAACCACTATTTTTATGACTTTCTAGAAAGAACACTCTACGTGGGTATTTTATTTACAAAATACCCACAAGCATGCATTTATCTTATTTGTGTCCAGATGCATTTGAATAAATCCATGCCCATTGACACCCTCACAAACGTTCATTTACTATATCAAAACACAAAGCACATTAACATATCAATAAAATAAACTCCAAAATTCAACATTCCATAAATAAATAACATACCCCCAATTGGAAAAGCAACTGACCCCCTGTTGATAGGAAATAAAATATGCATGGAAGAATAGTCACATGTCCCATCATTGAACAAAAATAAGCATGTTCCATGTAAAAACACATGCATGGAAATGTATGTTTGGAGACTTAAATTATTGTGATTATGAATGATATGTGAATTATGAATCGAATGATATTCGTCTATATAATGATTTTTATGCTTTATTGAGTACTTGTACGTGAAATAGTTACATCATGATCAATTATTTTCTTAGGAATTAAGAAAGTGCCTTTGAAGGGTTTCAATAAACTAATATGAAAAGAGCTATGTATGTTCCAATTAGATGGTGTATCTAATCTAAATGAATTGTCACCGATCTTTTGAATAATGTGAAACGGTCCATAATAGCATGGTGCAAATTTAACTTTAGGATGTTATAAAATATTTTTCAAATTTCATTTAATCATATGTAACCATACCAAATCATTTTCATTAAATTCTTTTGCTAGCCGTTTTTTTATTAACAGTATGAGTGTAACTTTCTTGACTTTTCCTAATATGCTTGTGAACTTCATGAAGTGCAAAAATGTGAATTTGAACAATAGAAACAACCATAGGAATATCAATTTGAGTGAGTGACATGGGAATGGGAAGTTGTTTACCATAAACAATTTCAAAAGGTGCACATCTAGTAGTTGTATGTGTTGTGCTTTTAAGCAAATTGAAGTAATGGTAGTTTCTTATCTCAGTTAGTGGGGCTATCTAATGAATAACAATGCAATAAATAAATAATAGTCATATTTGTAGCTTCACTTTTCCCATTACTTTTAGGATGATATGCAAAACTAAATTCTATTTTTGAACCAAAATGTTTAAATAATGCAACCCAAAAATGATTACAAGAAAGAACATCACGATCTGACAACATGATTTTTGGCAAACCATGATGTGGGAAAATATTTTTAATAAACAACTTAGCATTTTGAGGTGCAGACAAAGTCTTTTTACATGGAATGAAATATGCATATTTTCTAAACCTATCATCAATGGTCCAAATCATGTCCTTATGATATGAAGTCAAAGGAATACCAATAATAAAATCTATAGAAATTTGTTCCCATGGTTCATTGGGAATGGGTAGTGGCATTAACAATCCAAATGCTTCAACATGATGACATTTAGCACGTTGACACACGATGCATTGGGAAACATAATATGCAATATCTTTTTCCATATGCAAACAAAAGAAGAAATCTTTACAAGTAGATGTTTTGCTTTGTATGCCCCTATGTCCGATATAAGGTGGTTCATGTATTTTCTTCTTAACAAAATCTATGAAATCCCTAGTGATGCATAATTTTTGTTGAAAATAAGGAAACCATTATGAAATGTATAATCTTCGTCAATGTGCAAAACTATTGAAATCATTCCATGCACATGAAAAATAAAAATTTGTAGCATAAGGAGGAACAATGTCATGAAAAAATGAATATGAATGACAAATATATTATGGACAAAAATAGAATGCAACTACAATGATGGAAAATGACTAAGAGCATCTACTACAATATTAGATTTACCAGGTTGATATTGAACCATGGGCTAAAAATTTTGAATAAAAGAACCCCACTTCATATGTCTATCAGAAATCAATGGTTGATTTAATAAATATTTAATAGCTTGTTGGTTTGTTTTGATTAAAACCTCAAATCCCATAAGATAATGTTTCCAAATCTTTAAAGCATGCACACCAACTAATAGTTCCTTATCATACATATTGTATTTATTTTTAGAGGGCTTAAGTTTTCTACCTTTAAATACAATGGGATGATCATTTTGCATTAAACTACACCTATGCTTGAGCCACTAGCACCTATAACCACATAAAAATGTTGTGCAAAATCTGGTAACTGCAAAACGGATGCATGTGAAAGTGCATGCTTGAGTTTTTCAAAAGATTGTTGTTGTGCTAACCCCCATACAAATTTATTTATTTTTTCAATAATAAAGTAAGGGGAGGTGCTAAATAAGAAAAAAATTTAACAAACTTTCTATAGAAACTAGCCAACCCAAGAAAAGAACATACATAATTAAGTGACTGAGGTCCAAACCATTCTACAATTACTTTGATTTTCTTTGTGTCTACATGCACCCCTCGACTAGAAATGATATGCCCTAAATATTCTAGTTTACTTTGGAAAAGTAACTTTTTCTAGAACTAGCATAGAGTGTGTTTCAGTACCTCTTGTAGAGGTGATTCACCAAAGTCCTCCATGCTATACATAGGGTCCATGGATGTGTGTGGCTTCCAATGGTAGATAATTGTCTTCATGGACATAGAGGTGTAGGAAGTTATCCTTGAGTCACTTGTATGAAATACTACCAATAAGAGCATAATCTCAACTCTCTTCTTATAAAGCTCTTTATTTGGGTATGGTCATATTGATAGGATAAGTTCCATATCTCAAAAGGTATACTATGTTCTTGCTCCAAGATGGACACATAAAGACATAGTATAGAGTAGCATGCTCAGTGATGGGTATGAATTGGCAAGTGGAAGAAGCAACTAACATAGTCATGGGTTGTTTGTTCCATGTGTGGCCAATATACTGTTTCTTTGCAAGTTTTGCAAAGTCTGTGATTTGGGTAAATGCCTACCAAAAGCATCCATATGGGCTTCCACTACCAACATCAAGTGCTCATCTTCCAACATGCAACATAAGAGGATCTTATTTGCATCAGTGTGGTATAAGCAACCAACATTGATGTGCAAGTCCTTAGTAGTCATCACATCTTCTTTAGTGTATTGTACATAAGGATGGACTCGTCCATAAGTTAAGACAAGGACCTAGTCTCTTTTGATCCTTGATAAATGATCGACCTTACTACCCATTTTTATTACCACTTTGAAACATCAGGTTAAGTAACCATCATACTAATTTGGCACTAGCATAGAGCTTGCTGACAAGATATAGTAGTGCTTGGTGGTCTAAAAAGATCTTGAATTCATGTGCAAGTAAATAGTGTCTAAACTTCTTTATTACATAGAACATACCCAATCTTTCTCTCAATAGTTATGTAACTCCTTTTGGTAGGGACGAGTTTTCAACTAGAATATGCAATGGGGAAGTCCATGTTACCCTCATCTGTTGGTTGGGATAAGATGCAACCAATATCAAAATTAGATGCATGCTCATGGATGTGGAATGGCTTGTTCCAACCCAGGATCTTCAAAATTGGTGTTGACATGAGACATCTTTTGACATCCTTAAAGGACTCTTCCACCACTCAAAGTTCTCCAAAACCAAATATATCAACTTGAAAATGGCTGCATACACGTGTATGAACTTTATGAAATATTCAAAATGTCCCATAAAAGCTTGGATTTCCTTCCCATTCTTTACTATTGCTCAGACTTGTTCTTCATTTATTGATACAACATTCTTTGAAACTATGTGCCCAAGGATTTTACCTTGGCAGACCATGAATATTTGATTGATAGGAGTAGGTCTCATTATATGTGTATGGTCTCAACTTAGTTGATCGAGCATCTAGTGCCCTTGGAATGCAATATGCACAAACATTCGGATCAACTCCCTGCAAGTTCTTGTATGTCCAAGCAATGACTTCTTGATATTTTCATAAGAGGTGTAAAAGATCTTCTTCCTTGGAACTTGAAAAATCATTTGCAATGTATGTGAACCTTTCCTCATTATCTTCTACTATTATGAAGTTTTTCTTTGTGTTCTCTTTGTTCTCATAACTCTCTTCCATTTCGTTTTCTTTATTTGACATTAAAGCAACTATTTTTCATTCCTCTATTTAATACTTATTGAATTGCTCAAGAACTTCAAAATTTACTATCTTTGTTGTCTTATGAATAGGAATACTAGCTCGGTCATGCTCAATGTCGTGTTCATGGACTTGGAAAATAGCATATGTAGGCTCATCCATGTTGAAAGGATCAATGTGGTTCCCCACATTATTCACGTAATCTTCTTTTCCAGAGTAAGGCCATTTTATGTAGAGACTTCTTATTTGACACTGCAGCATTTATGATGGTTGACTAGATCTCATGCTCTTCTTTATCCTCTTCATCGTGAATTGCATGCCATTGGAGAGTGACATTTCTTTGTAAGCATTAATCTATAGGTTGATCTTGGTAGTGGTGCAATTATGCTAAATATAGATAACATTACCTCCTTAGTCTTGGATCACTTTTATCTTCCTTAGGAATGGTCAACCTAAGAGTAGTTTGTAGTACCTTTCCAAATTTGCAAATGGAGATGATGTTCTCAAATTCACCACCACATGTGGTCAACACAATATTTTCAAGGAGACCCATATGTCCCTCTATTAGTTATAGATGCATCATCATGGATTGAAAGACTAGATTACCCCATTTTTCCCATAATCTTTGGGTAGAAATAACTACTCATGTGCTTTGTTGGTAGATTTACAAAGCCTACGTGGTTGGCTAAATATTCAGGGCTACACTTTCTTCTTCTTCTTCTTCTTCTCACATGAGGAACTAAATGTGAACACATGCTTGTAATTTTGGCATAATTACCTTAGAGAAATGTAAAAGTTAAAAGAAGATGGAATCTCGTGGATTTTAGAGACTCAAGCCCCAAGTTTTTTGGTGAAGGAATCCATTCAAATCACCCCTAAAGTGTAGGAACACTTTTAGGTGAGGGAAATTCAAAATTCAAACAAGAGATGAGTATAAATAGAGGTGGTTTAGTCGTGGGGCATGTGTGCCATGACTAAGAGCTATTGAGATACATCATTGAGCATAACTTGAGCTCAAGATATTTATGATTAGTCCAATACACTTCCCTTGTATCATATGTTCATTAGCATACATAATTTGATACATTACTTCAAGTTCATTTCTATCTATTGTTCTTTGTTGCATCTTCATCATTTTAGTGATCTTGTAGAGGTGATTTCTCTATGTGTACTCAGCCAATTGATGCACTTTAACTTGATATGGTTAGAGTAAAGTGTCTAGTATTTACTTATCAAGTCTCATAACTTTTGGTTGAGCCAATCTCGAGGTATGAGCTGATGAAGTGGACTATGTCTACACATCATCTTGCTCCTGAAAGGTAGAGATGGCCCCCTTGAGTTGCTAAACTCATTTCTCAGTGTATAGTGCCTCTAAATTCATGAAATGACTTGTGTTAGTTAGATATACACTTGAAACATATGTGTGCAAAATATTTTTGGTCAATTCAAACCAAGTTTTGAGCCTTGAGCAAAATACTAAACACTTGCATTCCCAAAATAAAAGGTTTCTTCACATTTCTAGTACATGCAAATTATCTATTTTGGCACAAGTTTTGGGAATGATGTTCCAAAGTAGCTAGTGGTTATAAATGCATTATTATAAAGCCAAAGAAGTCTACAAAGCATCCATGGAGTCAACTTGGAAGGTGTTGAGCAGGTTTTGTGAAACACCAACTCATCTCTAGACCATACTCAACCATCTCCTCACAATTGTATCAGATCAACAACAAATCAGCATGGGAGATGGTTTTCCTTCATCAATAGAAAAATTGGATTGAGGTAATTACTCATCTTGGTCACTTAGAATGGAATCTTATCTTCAATGGAGAAACCTGTATGGTTACACTTTTGGAGATGAGATGATGCCAATCCTCAGAAGCAAAGGACAACCAACTCAAGAAGAACAAGAGAGGTTAACCACATGGTGCTTAAAGGATGCTCTAGCCAGATTATTTATTCTAAAATCAATCTATTATTTTTTACTTCCACACATCAAGAGTTTCAAGACTTAAGAGGAAGATTCAACAATAACAATGGTTATAACAACACATCATACAACAACAATAATTATCAAGGAGGATACAGAGGAAGGAGAGACTACAACAACTATGAAGATGATCAAACTCAAGAGGACTCATTAATTCTAATGAATATGACTATGAAGAAAGGTAAAGCAGATGAACATGTATTCTATATAGACTCAGGTTGCTCAAATCATGTAGCATAGAATGCAGTTCTACTCTTAGACTTGGAGGACCCAAGGAATAGAAATGAAGTCCAAACAAGAGATGACATAAGGCATCGAGTGGAGAAGATAAGATATGTGAAGACTATCAGATGGTAATATGAACCTATTGAGCAAAAAATTGTATGTGCCAACCATAACCAAAAATCTCATAAGTGTTGATCAGATTGTTGAGAAAGGATCGTAGGTCAGATTCACAAAGAATGGAGCATTTGTTGAGGATCCACATCAGGGATTCAAGAGGATAGCAAGAGGAGAAAAGTCAGGTAGACTATTTACATTTGAACTCCAAGATATTCCGAACATTGCGTTGTTCAACTATGGTAGTCAAACATTATCAAAATTGGAAATTTGGCATAAAAGGTTAGCTCATACAGGTGAAAGAGATCTGAAGCAAATCAGTAGGGATCAGAGTGTGCTTGGTCTACCAAAATTAAATTTTTGTCAATTTTGAGCCGAATATTAGGAATGTTTTGGGGCTTTTGGAGCTAATTTTGTAGCAAAGCAAGGTACTAGTGCAAAACAGAGGGTGGGAGTGTCCCAAGAACCGAAACCATTTTGAAGGCAGAAGACTCAAGGTTTGAAATATATTCAACCCCCTTAGTCAATTTTAGCTTAGGCTAAGTGCATATAAGTGATATTGATTAATTAGGGCAATGATATGAATTTATCAAGTTCAAGAAACCCTAACTTACTCAAGTTCAAGAGCTAAGTGAGGCAAAGTTGTGAAAACCCCTAAAGGAATGAATCTAACCAAGCAGAAAAAGAAAAGTAATGACACACTAAAATCATTCGTAATGATGAGGCTATCAAAACAAGATTTCACACCAAAAAAAACTTAAAAAGAACATGTAATTGTTAGAAACCTGCAACATGGTTGTACTCTGACACTGGGTAAGTAATGGATCATATAAACCTTAGATCAAGTAGACACATAGGAAGAGCAGATAGACAAAGCATCAGTCATCTGAAGCTAGTGTCAATCATACTGCTAGGTCATGGGATCAACAATTGAGTGATTACCCTTACATATTGAGAACAAACACAAGCAATTTGGAGATATCTTTTAGCATGGAGAGACTACATAGAAACCAAAGGGTCCCTATAAAACTCAACTAAAATATATCCAAATCAACCATTTAGATGCTCACATCTATGAGGATGGTTTGAGATGATCAATAATCCAACTTAGGAATCTAGAGTACCCTTGTGGAATTGAACGCCTCATGGTCAAATTTGAACAAGGATGCTAAATAGATAATTAAGGAACCATGTATGTGGTAACTATCTTACTTGATATGATAAATGAGTTTGGATCGGTCATACCTGAGCCTAAATTAGGAGACCCTGATGGTGAGAACAAAGTGAGGGAGCCTAGAACTCCTAGAGGTAAATCTATCCTATATACGATCGTAACACCAAATTGTATTCCTTGGGATAACAAGAGTATAGAACTCTTTGTTGACAAGGAAATTGATGAAGCATTTTGGATATTTAAACCAAACAATCCTAATGAAGTGGATGGACTCATCATATATGAGCTCAAAGATCCTGATATTTGAGGAATGTTTATCTACTTGGACAACACTTATGAAAGGATGTATGTTGTTACAGAACATAGTCAATGTGTGTACACTTGGAAGGGTGAACCAATTTTCCCCTCGCACATGTCTACAAATCCTTATAGTCAACATGGAGCTGGATCTTCTCATGTCCTAGAAGCACAAAAAGATAAATCCAAGGAACAACCAGAAGTAAGCTTTGTGCATACTATAGGAAGAGAAAGGCCAAGGATAGGTGCAAATAGAACTCAACAAGAACAAGCAAGAGGGCATAGAAACCAATGAGGCATGGATGATTTTCCCCTACCTAGACCAAGGGTGTATCCAAGAATCTTGAGACCCACCCAATTGGTGAAATCCATGAAGAGTTATTTTGATGGCAGGGGATATCGTTACAACCACGTATCCAAATTCAAGCAAGTATTGAGAGCAGAACATGTTGAGGATATATTCTTTCAATACAAGGCTTTTGGCCTCACCTTGAAAAATATGGCTCTCACATGGTTTCAACCATTTCATCAAGATCAATTCAAGGATATCACACAACTATTTGAAAGTTTCATAGCAGAGTTCTCCAAGAGTGGAATTAGACATAATGCATCCTCATTGATCCATAGCTTTAAACACACACCATAGGAAACTATCAAATTAGCAGGGCATATGTTTAGGCAGTATATAGAGAGATGCCCAATCCCAAAGCTACCTACTAAAGCTAAACAAGATTCCCTATTTTTAGATGGGTTATTGAGTAGAAAGCTAATATACCATGTCTATTTGAAGGAGGTTTGAAGCATAGAGAAATGCCTAAAAATCTGTATTGATATGGAGGATAACTTGGGTGATGAGTTGGAACTCTCTAAACTCTATAACGATTCAGATTGTTCCACTAGTATCATTTCCAAACCCACAACATCAATAGATGAACTACTTGAAGAAGTAGCACAGAAGCTAGGAGTTCAAAATAGATAAGGCCCTAATAGTGTTGCTACACTTGTGGAGGAGATCACATGGCCAACGCATATCCACTACAAACTCAAAACATGGGGAACTTAAATCACCAATACTACAAAATTGAGAGAAAATATACAAACCACTTGGCTCAGGATTAGTCAATATTCATCAATCCCAACCCCTCAGAAACCTACATTGAAAGCTATTGTAACCACATCATCATGTAAATTCACTCTTAGAACAACTTGGAAATGGGTACCTAAAAAGTCCAATAATCAAGTCAAGTCATCATCTAACACCATGTATGAACAAAAAAGCCCAAATTGTAATCCCATAAGGGAAGTAATTATTCATTTTTTTTAGATTCAACTCCATTTTGTGTAAGCTGAGAAGTCCTCGAGCTTGAGGAGTATTAGGAGAACCCATGTTTGAGTTTTCATAATTTTTAAGGCTCATTTGAGCCTCCCAAATAGCTCAATAACCTAATTTTAAAATAGGCCAAACACTAGGTTTGAACTAGAGCAAAACTAGTCTAAAAACTATAAAAAAGGTGTCATTTCATCCTTTCCCTACTATCTTTCCAAGTCTTTGCTCTCTTCTTACTAGTACCTTTAGATTCACTACCCTCATATTTCTTTTCTTGTTCTAGGTTCAGAATCTTTTGATGAACCTATGCTCTAGTGACTACCTATACAAGGGTAATATTAATCACTCTTCCATTGGGTTCTATGATGAATTCAATCACATTGATTAGAGCAATCTTTAGAGCATTGGCCCCATTCTTAGGAAAATCTCTAAGGAGATGTTCTTTTCCACAATTAGGACAACAACCTTGAATCACTATAGGTTGATCTCCTTGACACCTATAGCATGGTCCTCTAGGGGCTTGATGTCTCATTTATCTCATTTGGGACCTAGGGTTTGGGTTTGTGTACATTATATTGGAGTATTCAAGCTCCCAAATAGGTTCTAACAATGGTGCTTCATATTGATAAACCTCATTATGCTCTGGTGATTCCGTTTAATAAGCCAGTGGGCAAGGGGTGGTGGTTATTTTCCTAGCACTGGTTGGGGTCTCTATTGAGCTTAATAATATGGTTGGTAGGTTTTTTGTGGTCTATGTTATGGTTTTTTATATTGGTTTTGGTACCTATCTGGCTGTTGGTATGATTTCTAGTAGTTTTTCCTAATCTAACAACTCATGTGTAGTGATCTAAGCTCATAAGCAAGCCTTAGGCACCCAAATTTGTCTAGGATTGTGGTTAGCCTTCATCGACCACTTTGGCACCTAGATAGTCAATACTCTTTGGGATAGAGATCTATGTTTTTCAACAATTTGTTGCCTTGGATTTCTCTTCCTCATTCCCCGCTACCAGTTTTGACTGCACTCGTACAATTGGTAGGGCACACTTCCATATCCGTATTTGCTTCATGCCCAAAATCATTTTTCTTCGAGATTCTATCTGCCTTCTTGATTCATTCATCTTCTTGTGCTAGTTGGCATACTTCTTGGGTTGAGATACTATAACCACATTTTCCTTTGAAAAAGAAGGGAGTCCCACCTGCTTTCGAGCTTTATCTTCAATTGTAAACCCAAACCTAAAGAAATTGACTTCTTAGGTTTAAGTTGATAGCATGGTCATGATTCCAATCTTGTCCTAGGATGAAGGACTCAATCAAGTTTTTGTCATGGAAAACTAGTACATTAATTTTCATAACGACATCCTAAATAGAGATAAGAAGCTCCACCTCACCCACGAAAAGGGTTTCCACACCTCCCAATCCTACAAGATAGGCTTCGATATGATTGATTAACAAATCCATGTCCTGACAACAAGACTACCTAATAGCACTTGCATCTCTTAAACCAATTAATAATCTGATTGTCTTAGAGGACTCACCTTGTCCTAGCTCTATTGAGATAAAGCGGCATCCATCAATGATGCTAGGAGAATAATTTCTCTTAGCCTAACACATAGCCATGTGATAGCAATGGGTTTTAGAGTAAGAATGACCATGTCTATGCCTAGTCTCAGCTATGCCTTGGCTTCTCAACTTCATTCTTCTAATTCATTCTAGGGATTCTACCTACACTTCTTTGCATATTCTTCTCCCTTCTTCCTTGCATTTCTTAGCCACATTAAGTCAACTTATCATCTCCTAGTCAAAGTCTCTTGATAGAGTTTGACTCGGCACCCACTAATGTAGTTTGGCTACACCTCTCCTTCTAGGGTGGCTAGCTAAACTGCACCACTAGTAGACATCCTATTGATGATCATGGGTCCATAGCCATGTTTCTCTAGTGTATGTGCATGTTGCTTTAATATGTATAACAAATCTAAATCTCCGATTTTCAATCCTTATCCTTTGCATGTGCATCAAAGTAGGCTTTTTGTCATTTCTTTGTTGTGCATATGTCTGTAGTTGCTCTCAATCTAGTCTCACCTGATCTTTCCAAGTCAAAGATCCTAAAAGATAGCTCATGATGTGTCCACTGATGCTCTTGTGCAACCTTAAGTGTGCATATCAAAAATTCTAAGGGAAGCACAACATTTTGGCTGAATAATGTCTAAAAGGGAGTTGCATTGAGTACCATTTTATAGGCCACTCAATATGCCCAAACAACATGATGAAGTTGTCTGTCCCAATCAAAACACTTGTTATTCATGAGCTTTGTCAATAACGTACATAGGATCTTATTTGTGATCTCTGCTTGTCCATTGGCCTGTGGGTGATATGGAGCTAACTTCTTGTGAATGACCATGAAAACTTGTAAACTATATCCGACGACCTTGTTCAAGAAGTGATTTCCATGATCATTTACCAGTTCTATTGGCAACCCATATCATGTAAACTCATTTTCAAATACAGAGATTGACCCCAAGACAGAAAAACTTAGATTTCTCCCAATCTACTGAACCAAATGCTATGAAAATTATAGGCACAAAATAGACACTAATACCTTTCCAATGAGCCATCTTGCAATCAATTTGGATCTCTGGAGAGAGAGCAGCAGCCTCTGCAAGATTACTGTTGGTGAAGAAGATGATGCAGAGAATTGAAGGAGCAAGACAATGATGGTCACAAGTGTATGTATATTGCTTCCATGTAATGTACAAGTGATTTCAAGTCTTTATATAGACTCTAGGAGTGTTCCACGACTTCTACAAGTGAAATTTGAATTCAAATGAAGGTGGGAATGGTTGTTGGAGGGAATCAATTCACTTTCTTACAATCTAGGAAAAGTGAAGATCTAGTTTGATCTACTTTTAGGTGATTGATTGCTTGATTGAATGCAACTTCAACCACCACAAATTCGTGGGATTTGGGCTCTATCTTTCTACCTTTACATGTGCAAAGCTCAAGGCTTTTACAACGGTAAATGAACCATAAAAAAACTCTCAAAAAAATACAATAAATGAGCATATGAAAAAGAACTCTCCAACGGATATTCTTTTGACGCTATAGCCTTTGATGTAGATCAAATCCACCTCAAGCATAGTGTAAGCTTACAATGCTTTTAACCATATTGCCTATTGAGTTGCTATGGTCAAGCCTCTACACTCTGCTTCAGTTGAAGATAAAGCAACTGTTGGTTGCTTCTTGGAACTCCATGACACTAGCTTCGAACCTGCAAATGCTAAGTAACCAGATGTACTTTTTCTATCATCCTTAGCTCCTTCCCAATCTGCATCTGAGTAGATTTTGATATCCAAATCTGAAGAGTAAGGATAGAATATACCTTCGTTGATTGTACCTTTGAGATACTTAAGTAATCTCTTAGCCGCATCCATGTGTGGTCTTCTCGGTGAGTGCATGAACTGACTAAGCACTCCCACACTATATGAGATGTCTGCCCTTGTATGAGTAGCATATATCAAGCTACGTACCAAGCTTTGATATTCTTTTAGGTCTTCATTTTTCTCACCTTCATAAACACTTAGTTTATGATTCATCTCCAAAGGTGTACCTGTAGGTTTAGTGTTCTCCATTTTGAACTTGAGAAGAAGATCCTGAATGTATCTTCTTTGAGTCAAATACATTCCTTCATCTGTGTATATCACCTGCATACCTAGGAAATATGTGAGCTCAACTAGATCACTGATTTTGAACTCCTCTTGCATGTGTCTCTTGATCCTTTGAATGCCATTTAGATCATCACCTATCACAATAATATCATCTACATATACACATAGATAGATAACCTCATTGTGATCCCTTTTGATGAATAAAGAAGGGTCTGAGCTGCTAGCTTTGAACCCTTGATCTTGAAGATATGTAACAAACCTGTAATTCCAAGCTCTTGGAGCTTGTTTCAATCCATACAATGCTTTCTTAAGTCTGCAAACATAAGATGGATGATTAGGGTTTTCAAAACCTGGTGGTTGTGACATGTATACCTCTTCACTTATCCAACCATTTAAGAATGCATTTTTCACATCAAGTTGGAGGAGTCTCCAATTCCTTGTAGCAACTACACTTATCAATGTCCTGATTGTAATAAGCTTTGTAACTGGTGAGAATGTTTCCTCATAGTCTATACCATGAGTTTGTGAGCATCCTTTGGCAACTAATCTTGCCTCGTACCTACAAACTGATCCATCTAAATTTCTTTTGACTTTATATACCCATCTGCAACCAATTACCTTTTGATTCGGCAACATTGGAACCAAATCCCAAGTGTCCATTTCCTTCAATGCATCTATCTCTTCTTTCATGGCCTTTTCCCAATTAGGGTTTCCCTTTGCCTCTTCATAGGTTGAGGGTTCCTCTGAAGTAGAGTCTTTTGCCAAGTATATTGAATGCTTTATAACAAATGTGGAATCATATCCATACCTTTCTGGTTGTTTCTTCTCTCTTGCTGATCTTCTAGGTGCTTGTTTGGAGCATTCTCCAACCTCTTGCATTTTTGCTTTGCCTCTTGAATTCCATAGCTTGTAATCCTTTTCTCTTTCATCTTGGTCATCATCTGTATCACTTCTTGGATATTGGACCTGTGTTTCATGCTTTCTTCCTAATTGATAAGATTCAGAATCAAGATCATATGGTAGTGTTACCTTTTGTTTGTCTTCATCATACCAAGATCTATGTTCTTCAAACACAACATCTCTACTTGTAGTGAATTTCTTGGTTGAAGGATTGAAGAACCTGTAACCCATATGAGTTGAATCATATCCAATCAACACTGCCTTTGTTGCCATTTCATCTAGCTTACCTCTTATTTGTGATGGTACATGAACATAAGCTAAACAACCAAAAACCTTGCAATGTCCAAGACTAGGCTTTCTTCCATGCCATGCTTCATAAGGAGTCATACCTTGAAGCGATTTGGATGGTAGTCTATTGATAAGGTACACAGAAGTTGAAATAGCTTCTACCCATAGATAATGTGGAAACTTCTTCTCTTCAAGCATCGTTCGGGCTGATCCAACCAATGTCTTGTTTCTCCTCTCTGCAATTTCATTTAGTTGAGTTTGATGAGTTTGATGAGTTCTCGCAGGACAAATGTATCAAAAGGGAAGTGACTACTACTTCATTCTTACTCTTAATAAAGTATAGAACAATCCATCTACTATGGTCGTCAATAAATGAGACGTAAATACCTTGATCCTGCCAATGAAGGTTCTTGACTTGGTCCCCATACATCTATATGTACTAAGTCCAATAAGTTATTGTGGATGTAGCCTTTATGGTTGAATGGTTGTCTTTGTGCCTTCCCAATCTGACATGCATCACACCTATTGGTCATGTGTTGCTTTGATATGTTCGGAAGTCCTAGAACACTTTGATCCCCGCATATATCCTTCAAGGTTCTTTCATTCACATGAGCAAGTCTCTTATGCCACACTTCAAGCTCACTTAGGGTTTGAGACCCAAAGTTGAATAGAGCTATGTTCCTGGTTTCTCCTACTTCAAAAGTAAAGAGCCAACCATGCTTCTCACCTTGGGCTATTTTTTGAAGCCTTGACATGGATCTTCCACAAAAGCTTCATGTTGGGTGAACCTAACTTGCAAGCCTTTTTCAACTATTTGGCCTACACTTATTAGGTTTTTATTGATAGTGGGTACATAGAGAACCTTACTTAGAATGTTTGTCCTACCATTGGAAGCTTTGACATTACCAATCTTCTCCACATTGTGCTTTGTATCATCCCCTGTTTGCACTTCATGTCTATGCTTTAGACTTTCCAAATCAGATAGAAGAGCAATGTTGCCTGCAACATGATTCAAACATCCTGAATCTATGTAGAACAAATGATCATCTTCTTTACCTTCTTTGTGGCTTAGATTCATAAGAAGCAATGAGTCTTCATGTGGTTGATCTTCTGAATAATTGTTGTAGTCCCTTCTATTATAGCTTCTATTGTTATTGTTGAAATTGTGTCAACCTTTGCCTCTATTGCTGCCATATCCACCTCTTCCACTTCCTTTCTGGGTCTTCCCATTGAACCAGCAATTTTGAGTGGTGTGGTTGGTCTTATTTCATATGGCACAAGGTTGAACATTCTGACCTTTGGCTTTGTCTTGCTTTGGTCCTTTCTTCTTCCCTTTCCACTTGCTCTTGCTTGCGAAGTCGGCTTGAGAAGTCTCTTCTTCATCTTCTTCCTTCTTCTTGCCTTTCTGCTTCTTATCCTTCTTATCTGCATATAGAGCACTAGTTGAATTACCATGATAAGAGTTACCTTCCTTTATGCTATTGTTGGCTTCTTGATTGAAGAGTTGTCCAAGAAAGATGAAGTCTGGAGTTTACACATCCATGATGAGATCATAAGCCGTCGTGAAGGATTGCCATTGCTTATCACTTCGAATGGTGTTGAGAATTTGCCTCATGATGACCTCTTCTTCAATCAGCTCTCCAATGGATGCTAACTGATCCGCAACCTCTTTGACCTTGGTAACAAACTCTGTGATTTTTTGTTTAGGTGTCTTCTTCATTTGGTTGAACTCGTTCCAAAGATGATTCTTTCTTGCTTTCATACCAGTAGAAAAGAAAGTCTCGAGGGCATCCCAAGTCTCTTGAGATGTCTTGCATCCTCTAATATGTGGTAATAGAAAGTCAGAGATAGAGTTTAGTAGGTACGATCTTGCTTGAGCATCCCTTGCACACCAAAGTGTGAGCTTATCTGTCTCCTCTTGTGTAGGTCCTCCTTTGGATCTTGGAATAGACATAGCTTCATCACCTGCTACAATTCCATAAAGATTTCTACCTTGCAAATAGGCCTCCATCCTGATTTGCCAAGCCGCGTAGTTGTGTCATCAAGCTTCTCGATCATTGAGGGAAACCTATCACCCATCTTGATCTAGCTCTGATACCACTGAAAGAACTTGGAGAAGCTTGTAGAAGGTAGAAAAGTGCGTTTCGAAGTGATGAAGTTTGGTCAAGCCAACCGGCACAAGACCAGCCCTTGAGCTTATGGAGACTCAAATAGACCTTATAGGCATGTGATAAGTGCAAAGAAATGCACTATATACTTTGGAGCATCAAGGAGAATGAGTAGATACAAAACAGATAGGTTTGTAGGTCGACTAGCTCAAAAAACTTACTATCTATGGAAGAGACAATGAACTTCAAATGCCCATAGCGACCAGCGTGATTACAATTAGAAAAAATCCTTTTATGGGAGTGATACACATAAGATTGAGTGTATAGGATGCACAAAATTATAAGGAATAAGAAAAATATGCTATTTTGTATGCATGTAAGTATGTATGTATGCATATGCATATGCAT
Source organism: Ceratopteris richardii (assembly GCA_020310875.1). NCBI lineage: Eukaryota > Viridiplantae > Streptophyta > Polypodiopsida > Polypodiales > Pteridaceae > Ceratopteris > Ceratopteris richardii. The sequence goes on along the minus strand of CM035414.1, from coordinate 183,083,854 downwards.
TATGTATGCATATGTATGCATGTATGTATGCATATGTATGCATGTATGTGTATGTGTGTGCATGTCTCTCTATGTGTGTGTGTATGCATATATGTGTGTGTATGTGTGTGTGTATGTGTGTGTGTATGTGTGTGTGTATGTGTATGCATTATGTATGTGTATGTCTGCATGTGCATTATGTATGCATGTGTGTGTGCATGTATATGTGTGTGTATGCATGTATATGTGTGTGTATGCATGTATATGTGTGTGTATGCAACATTATGTGTGTATGTGTGTATATGTGTGTGTATGTGTGTATGTGTGTGTGTGTCTATGTGTATGTGTGTGTGTCTATGTGTGTATATGTGTGTGTGTATGCATATGTATGTGTGTGTAAGTGTGTGTGTGTGTGTGTGTGTGCATACCTGGCTTCAACGATGAGTGTCTCTCTCGCTCTCTCTCTCTCTCTCTCTCGCACTCTCTCTCTCTCTCTTGCTCTCTCTCTCTCTCTCTCTCTCTCTCTCTCTCTCTCTCTCGTTCTCTTGCTCTCGCGTCCAAATCCCGGCACAAATGTGTCGGGAGAAATCATTTTTTTTTTTAACATTCCAGAGCGTCGCTTATGTGACGCTCTAGAACAAAGGACGTCGCATATGCAATGCCATCCAGTTTGCCAACGTCGCAAATAACGTCGCTAGGTAGCGATGCTATTTGCGACACACCCATTTACCATCGCATAAGCGACACTAGTATGCGATGAAGGCCCGTAAAAAAAAATAGCACCGTCGCTTATGCGATGCTAGCGTCGCATAAGCGACGATTCTCATTTTTTTTCAATTCGGGGGCATCGCTATGCCCCGCTATTTCTTGTAGTGATTGCCAAGAAGCTAGGAGTTCAAAATAGACAAACATCAAGGGTCACCTCGTTGAAGTGATGTTACACTTGCGAAAGGGACCACATGGTTAACATATGACCATTGCAAAACTATAACATGAGAGAATCGAACGCTCCATATTGCACTATTGAGAGAAAATACACCAAACATAAAGCTTAAGATTGTCTATATAATAAGCAGGCTGTCAGAAAAACTTATCAACAACCTTACCAAGAGGGTGGGAATTAGAACCAATACCAATAGCCATATTTCACGCCACAAAAAGAATATCAACCTCAATACCAACAACAATACCAGGCACCATATAGGCCACAAATGGTCCTAGGAAACCAACCACCACCTCCTGCCAATGTGATCCCAGTTAAGTATGTAGTGGCAGAGGAGAACCCTAATAGAGCATGGGTGTTGATGACCCCTTTGGTCTCAGAAAATGACCCTCATGCTCAGAGTTCTGACAAAACCCATGAAGATAGTCCATAAGCTTATTACATAGAGTCACTCGAGCATAGTGAGACTTATCCGTATCAATATGAGGCATTACCTATGGAAGCAAATTAGGAGCCAAAATATTCCAATGTCATGTATATGAATCCTAATAACCCCAAACCCCAATTGAGACAAATGAGACCACAAGCCTCTAGAGGACCATGTTTTAGATGTTAGGACAGCCATTTCATTCGTGAATGTCCCCACCCACCAGGTCCAAGACCATGACAAAACATCAAAATACAAGGATTTTGTCCTGAGTGCGGCAAGGAACATCTCTCAAGAGATTGTCCAAGGTACCCCTCTAGTGAGCCCCAAGTTACACCCATTAATGTGGTAGGCTTAGTGGTGGATTCAAGTTCAAGTAGCATTAATGTGGCTCCTATACAGGTAGTCACTAGGGCACAAGCCTTAAAACAAGCTAAACTAGCTAAACAATCAGAGTCAATTGAATCAAGAGAGCCTAGTAAGAGGAAAACAAGAACATGGAAGGATACAAGGGAGAAGGTAATCATAAGTGGGCTAGAAAGTTATCTGAATGAGAACAAAGCTTGAGAGATGCAAAAATAAAAATGGAAGACATTGCATCTCAAAACCCCTTGCATGCCATAACTCCATCCACTCCACTTCATCCCACCCCACCACTCATTGTGAATAGACCACAACCACGGTTTGTTCTCGTACATCTGACCTCAGAAGGCTTGGACATGATGTTCAAGTCCTACCATGCTCGACTTCAAGAAGGGCCAATGGCTGCAAACCTAGATAAGAGTTACCCTAGAGCAGATTTAGAGATTGAAAGGACAAAATTTTGCATGAAAATGGTAGAACTAGCTCAGGCTATGTTCGAGGCCAATCAATTGTTCAATCTGACAAATTTTATGAAATTGGGTTTCAATTTCTAAGGCTTATTAGAAAGATTAGAGTAGTTGGTAAACAAGTTGCAGGCTTCTTTTCCTCCACAGCTCAACCAGTTGTTGAAAGAGAAATCTCACCACCAAAAAAAATTTATGTTTCTTATTCCACAGATGCTCAAACACCTCTTTCAATTCAACAGTGTTCTTTAGAGTTCTTGCGAGAAACACAAGAAGAGAAATGGTCCACGGAGAAGGGTAATCCCCCTTGTATTCCTAAAATTGACGATCTTCATAATCAATTTCCCCAAGACATTCCATCTATTTACGGAGACCAAGCAGAGCAATAAGAAGATGAAAGATTAGTTTTTGAATCTAATTCTTTACAAGAGTTTCCATAATTCACAGGCCATGGGAATCTGAATCTCTTCATTTAGAGCTCCCACAGTACTGACAAGAAATGAAGACTGAGTGGTTCCAAGAAACATTAAAGGCACGAAGAACATTAAGGTGCAGTATCATCTCACCTTAGAAGATCTGCTCAAAGTAAAACCTAAGCTATGGAAACACGTGCCAAATCAGGTTCCAAAACTTGGTTCCAATGTGTTAAAAGTAGGCCCTAAGCTAAAAAGTACCAAAGATACCTCTAGACAAAATAGGAGACATGAGTGAAGGTGAAGAAGGTAATACTTACCTTCCAATCACCTACCAAGGTTACACAACCAAAGCTATCTTAGATTTGGGTGCTGGTGTTGCGATTGCGACCACCTCCTTGTGGAAGCAATGGGGCAAACCCACATTAAGAGCAACTAGAATGAAGCTTCAAATGGCTGACGGCCATATTGAAAGACCTCAAGGATTGCTAGAAGGGATACCTCTAACCACTTGTGGTTTAGAGTTTGAACACACATTTTCTATATGTGACTTTGGAGAAAATAATGTCTACGAAATGATCCTTGGAAGACCCTTCCTATGACAACTGCAAATAGTACAAGATTGGGGAACCAATTCCTTGTACTTACAGTACTTAGGGGTCACAACCAAGGTCATTGTGAAGGATTATACCTTCATAGATGTACCACACCTACAATGGAATCCTATCCACAAGGCACAAGACGATGCAATCTCTGTGCCTTCTGTAAGTTCTTCTGATCCATCTTGGATGCATGAAGATACTCACTTATGGATGTACAAGCTCACAAAGGAAGAGGAAAGACGCCTAAAAGCGACAGAAGAAGGGACTCCTCAAGGACCTAGACCGGTTAGAGACCCAGCCTACACACCGATGATCTTTCCAGATGAGGAATTTGAGCCTCATGGTTGGGTAGAAATCTTAGTCACCATGGACATTGCTGTCAATGAAGAATAGTGCATGCCTCATTGTGATGAGGAAGGTTATGATATCTCTTTCTTCATGTGTGAAACCTTGCTAGAAGAGTGTGACTCTAATGAGGTCATAAAAGAAGAAGAGGAGAGTGATGATCTAGAGTCCATTGTGACGAATAGTTGCTTTGACTTAGAGGATCACTATCTAGAAAATATAGGAGTATTTACCCAAAAAGAAGAAGAACCTCTCACAAGCATTAAAACTATAAATTCAAGGGAGGAAAGTGAAATTAGTCAAAATAAAAAGAAAAGAAAAGCAATGAAACAAGTAGAGGAGGAATCATTGTTTGAAGTACCAGAGAACTTCAAGAAATATGAAGTTGCAAATTGGAATTTTCGATGCAAATGCCGAAGAGAGAGGCCATCACAAGAGAAGCATATGATAATAAAGAAAAGACCAAAAAATTTGTAGTAACCATTGAAGAGAAAAAAGAGCAATGTACGTACATAAGAGAAGACCTAAGTGTAGCAAAAGATGTAGATCTTGTAGCTTTATTAAGGGAATATAACAAAATCCCTACACATATAATGACACTTATGCAGCCAAAATAAAAGAAGAAATTGATAGGCTGATTGAAGTTGGATTTATCTATGAGATTGAGCATACTGAATGGGTGTGCCCCATCATAGTGGTGCCCAAGAAGAATGGAAATTTGCGGGTGTGTATTAACCTTAAAAAAGTTAATGCCGTTATGATCAGAGATAGCTATCTATACTTCCAATCACCAAATATTTATTGGAGTGTGTCACAGGAAAGAAAGTTTATAGCTTCCTTGATGGATTTTTAGGTTAAAACCAAGTATTCATTGCCCTAGAAGATCAACACAAAATGTCCTTTACCACAAAGTGGGGAATCTTTGCATTTTGTGTGATGCCATTTGGGCTCACTAATGCACCTACAACATTCCAAAGGCACATGTGTCATCTTCAAAGAGTTCTTGCAAAAGAGCTTAGAAGTATATGTGGAGGATTTATGTGCTCATTCCTAAGAAAGAAGACACCACATCTTAGAGCTCAAACAGATCTTCAACAAGTGTAGAGAATATCGAGTTTGTTCGAACCTAGAAAAGTGTGTGTTCATGGTACATCAAGGTAAGATTTTAGGTCATATTGTTTCTAAGAACGGAATATCAATAGATGAGGACAAAGTAAGAGCCATAGATGAGTTGTTGAGACCAAGAAACATGAAAGAGGTACAAACCTTTATGGTCCATTGTGGATATTATCACAGGTTTATCCACATGTATGCGATCATAGCTAAACCTCTTTACACTCTATTGACATATTTTTGAGTGGAACAATGAATGCGAATATTCCTTCAATGAGCTCAAGAGAGGTTTGTGCACATCACTCTTGATTGGAATAAACCATTCCATGTCCAAGTAGATGCATCAAACTATGCAATAGGATATGTGCTAGCACAACCCACAGGTGAAGGAAATCTAGATTTGCCTATAGCATATGCAAGTAGACAACTAAACACAACTTAATGAAACTATACAACAACTGAAAGAGAAGGCTTAGGCATGGTATACGCCATGAAGAATTTTAGACATTATCTATTGGCCAACAACCTCAAGTTTTTCACTAATCATCAAGCTTTATTATATTTGGCCAATAGACCTTGCAATATAGGATGCTTAGTAAGATGGTTCCTCTTACTAATGGAATATGACTTTGAAGTGGTTGTTAGGAAAGGTAGGACCCACCTCAGGGCGGATCACCTTTCTTGCATCACTTCAAGAGAGTCACCACAAAGAGTGTCTGATGAACTACCCGATGCTTATCTGTTCAATTTAGAAGTTGTTCATAAATGGGCAAATAAGTTGGTATATATCCTAACCTTCGAGCCCATAAATATGAATGTGAAAACAAACAAAGATGAAACTATACAATCACAAAAATATCAAATATTGGAAGGAAGTATGTACAAACAAGATAGAGAGGGTGTACTAGCTTGTTGTGTTGAGGAGGATGAACATAGGAGTTGGTTGCAACAAGCCCATGAAGGATTGCTAGGAAATCACTATTCTAAACAACAAACATTGTAGAATCTGAAATGTTTAGGAGTGTATTGGCCTAGTACAGATAGAGAAATATACGAGAGGATCAAGAATTGTCTAGTGTGCTAGAAGAGAACCCAAGTGCAGTATGCTACCCTTTATCATGTGTCGTTAATTCTAGAATGGAGTTCTCCATTGGTAGAATTTATGAGATCTGAAACACTACCCAACGAGGCTTGTCTAGCAAGAAAACAAAGCATGGAGCAAGAGGCTAAGCACCATGCCTTAGTAGAAGACAACCTATACCGAAGAGGCAAAGATGGATATTTAGACTATGCATACATAAAATCAGACTATTTGACAATCTTAGAAACAACACATAGCGATGTTGCAGGTGGACACTTCGGGCCCGATCGAGTAATTAAGACCATTCTATTCTCAAGACATTGGTGGCCCACTCTTCATATGGATGCACATACGTGAAGAGATATGACACATGTCAATGTGCACAATATTCGATTAGAAAGGACGAGATGCCTTTGAGGCCAATGATGGGAGGACATGCATTCTCAAAGTGGGGTCTAGACTTTGTAGGTGCTATTAACCCCCTAGCTAGAAACTCCCATGCAGAGTACATTATTGTAGCCATAGATTACCTTACAAAGTGGGTAGAAGTCAAGGCCACCACAAAGGATGATGCCCAAAGGATGGCTAAGTTCTTATTCGAAAACATGTTCACTAGAAACGGGTTACCAATAGAGTTAGTAAGTAATAGAGGTATGCACTTCTTGAACAAAGTCATTGAAAAACTTCTCCAAAAATTCTTGGTGATAGATAAGAAGTTTGCCCCCTATCATCCACAAGGTAATGAACAAGCCAAGAGAACAAATAAGATCTTATGTAATGTATTGGCAAACAGGTAAATAATAAACAATCTGATTGGGATAAACAACTTCATCATGCTATTTATGTTGGAGATAGATGTCTGCGGAAGCACGCGAACAACACAAGGAAGAAGAAGAAGCTTGGAGCACAAACACACAATTGTGAATGTATTACTAGAGAATGTACAAAGACGAGTAGCCCATTAGGGCAATAGGCGTATATACAAGCCGGGGGAAAAAAACCTCCTAAAGAGGGAAAAAAGTGCCCCGGCGGTCCTAGTGTGTTCACACACATCACTACCTAAATATATCAACAAATCCCCCCTGGGAGTGATGCGATGAACAAGGAGCTGGCACTCATGTATAAGGAAGTGCCAAGCTATGTGGAAATCACTCCACAAAAGGAAGTAAGCCCAAAGCTTTGCGGAAAGCTTCAAACTTCTCCCTAGGTAGAGCCTTCGTGAAAAGGTCTGCAATGTTCTCCTGCGTGGGCACATATGCCAAGATGATCTCCCCAGCAGAGAACCTCTCCCTGACATAGTGATAATGCACCTCAATGTGCTTAGTGCGAGCATGGAACATAGGGTTCCTCGCAACTGCCAATGCGCTCTGACTGTCAGTGAAGATGGTGGTGGCAGAAGACTGGCCAACACCCAAATCAGCCATAAGGCGTCTGAGCCACACACACTCAACAGTCGCTGTGAAAGCTACCCTATACTCAGCCTCACAACTAGAAGTGGCCACAGTAGGCTGCTTCTTGCTCAACCAAGATATACATGAGCTACCAAGCATGAAGCAAAAACCACTGGTGGACACACGAGTGTCATAGCAACCAGCCCAATCTGAGTCAGAAAAAGCATGCAAATCTAGAGGTAGTGATCGCCCTTGGGATAAAACAACCCAAGTAGCCGAGTACCGCTCAAGTAGCGAAAGATGCGCTTAACCGCCTTCCAATGTGTGACTCCTGGGCAATGCATAAACCTGCTCATCTGTGAGACAGCAAACTGAATATCTGGCCGAGTAATGCATAAGTAAATCAAGCATCGAACAACCTCTTGATAGAGAACAACATCAAATGCATCTCTAGCATCATGAAGACTCAATCGTAAACCTGTCTCCATAGGAGTGGCAATAGGCTTAAAGTCTTCAAGGCCAAAACACTGCAATAATGTGTCAATATATTTCGTTTGACACAAAGCCATTCCACCATCAACTTGCATAAACTGAATGCCCAAATAGTGATGCAAATGCCCCAAATCAGACATCTCAAATGAGGCATGCAAATCAGCCTTAAAATCAACAATATGCTTCTCTATAGGACCAGTGAGCAGCATGTCATCAACATAGACAACAATGATCAGAAGCACATCATTAGCACGCTTAACATATAAGGTGCTTTCAGTTGGACTGTTCTCAACACCATGTGCAACCAGATAGGCATGTATTTTCTCATACCAAGCACGTAGTGCTTGCTTTAAACCATATAATGCCTTCTTTAACTTGCACACCTGGTTTTCATGCCCTTTCTGCACAAAGCCATGGGGTTGAAAAACATACACTTCTTCATGCAAGTCACCATTCAAAAATGCTGTTTTAATGTCCAATTGATGTACATTCCAACCATGATGGGCTGCAAGTGCACAAATGCTCCGAACAATAGTCATACGGCATGTAGGTGCAAAGGTCTCATCAAAATCAATGCCTCTTTCCTGCACATAACCTTTTGCAACAAGCCTAGCCTTATACCTGTCAACTGTACCATCAGGTTTACGCTTCAGCTTGTATACCCACTTAGTGCCAATGGCCTTCTTGCCAGGAGGCAAGTCGCATAAAGACCATGTACCATTCTTCATTATAGCATCATATTCAGATTGCATAGCAGCCATCCAATTTTCTGAATTCTGTGCTTCATCAAAAGAAACATGCTCATTCTCATCACAGAGGCTAGACGCAACCATATCATAGCAATCTGATGCAAAGGAGGCACTATGAGAGCCTGAACGAGTACGATATGACAAAGGTGCATCTAATTTGCTATCACGCAAAGTCTGCACCAACCATTTTGGCATAGTTTTTGCCTGCTCAATATCAGCTCTCTCATCAACAAGTGCATCATGTAAATCTGCATCAGAAATGGAATGATTTGCATCATCATATGAAACCTGCAAAGGATGAGAAGTTGCCTCATTAGGACCAGCACTAGACTGTCCACCTGTAAAAAGAGGCATCAAAGTATCATACATGTCTTTAGAGCTAAAAAATGTCTCCTTAGTACATGGCTGAATAGCATCTTCCACAAAGACAACATCATGGCTAACCAGAATGCGTTTAGTCTATGGATGATACAGACGATAGCCTTTACTTTCAGAACTGTACCCAACAAAAATACATTTTACTGCCTTATCATCCAATTTTCTGCGATGTTGTTCAGGCACTAGTGCATATGCCAAACAACCAAGAACACGCAGATGAGCAACAGATGGCTTGCGGTCATGCCAAGCCTCATATGGAGTGATATTACTGCAGCGCTTTAGTGGGACACCTGTTAAGTACATATGTTGCACACATGACAGCCTCAAGCCAGAAACTATGTGGTAAAGCCTGACTCTTGACCATACACCTCGCCATCTCCATGAGTGACCTATTCTTCCGTTCAGCAACTCCATTCTGTTGAGGTGTATACGGCATTGTACACTGGTGTTTTATCCCACGTTCATCCAGAAATGCATTAAAATCAGAAGACATATATTCCCCCCTTCGATCAAAATGGAGGGTGCCCATTTTACATGCTGACAGATTTTCAGCCAAAACCAAAAACTGTTTGAAGCACAAAAACACTTTGGACTTTGCCTTCAATGGATATACCCATGCATGCCTGGAAAAATCATCAATGAAAGTCACGAAGTAAAGATAGTTTCCAAAAGAAGGTGTCTTGGTACAATGTGGTAAGTGTATCCCAAGCATCCCTAGCTATTCTGCAAGAGCGAATGTGAGGAATAATGGCACGTTTGACAGACAAAGCTATCAATGCATGTGCCTGGGCATCTCTGCCATCCCAACGAATCTGCTCTGCAGTAGGTGCAGCAGAAATAGTAGCACAAATAGGAATCTGCACAATATCATCTTCGACACCATCTTCATCAGCTCCAGCACCTGTATTCGTAGTACCTGTTGTTACAGGTGTAACAGGACGTCTTTCAACACCCTGCACAATGTTCCACAATCCTTTTGCAACCAATACATGTCGCATCATATAAGCCCATAATGGGTAGTTGGTACCATCCAACTTATCCTCAACAACCAACATACGGAATACATCACTGCTTTCAGCCATGGCCGGTGACTAAAATACCTTGATGCAGAAAATTGACTGTATCTCAAAAAGTTGAACAGAACTGCCCAGACGAGTTCTGCTAGACCTATAGCAGACTTTGAGATGCTTAAACTGGCGAACAGAAACTGGTATATACCTTTGGCACAAAAAGACGAAATAGCCTGCACAAGCGCTGCGATAGTGCGTTCGGAGGCCGAAACAAGCTCAGATCGCGATTTCGGCACCACAAATCGAAGCTGTTTTGATCTCAAAAACAGGCTGAGTATACTCACCAAAATTCGTGCGATTCTGAGACTGCAAACGAAGGAGTGTCGACGGCACCCTAGATGAAGCGACGACCTGCTCTGATACCAATTGTTGGAGATAGATGTCTGCGGAAGCATGCGAACATCACAAGGAAGAAGAAGAAGCTTGGAGCACAAACACACAACAATGAATGTATTACTAGAGAATGTACAAAGATGAGTAGCCCATTAGGGCAATAGGCGTATATACAAGCCGAGGGAAAAAAACCTCCTAAAGAGGGAAAAAAGTGCCCCGGTGGTCCTAGTGTGTTCACACCCATCACTACCTAAATATATCAACAATTTGGACTTATCGAGTTGCCTACAAAATGGTACTCAATGCCACCCCATTTCATATGGCCTTTAGATAGAATGTTGTGTTACCATTAGACTTCTTGATCCTGACTTTAAAATTAGCACAAGAGCCTGAGTGGAATGGACATGAGTTGTCCTCCATGATATTTGATCTAGAATGGTTAGGTGAGCCTAGAGTATGAGTGGTAACACACATCTACCTTGCAAAGAAAAGACAAAAGGGATACTTTGATGCACACATCAAGGATAAAGTATTGAAAGAGGGAGACCTAGTGTTGGTTTATACACTAAAGCAACATACCCATAAATTGGAAAAACAGGGATATGGATCCATGGTCATTAATAGAATTTCCACTAGCGATGCAGTTTAATTGGCCACTCTAGAGGGTGATGTTTGTAGAGGAAGACAGTGCCTCCATGCAAGGGAGAGAGAGAGAGAGAGAGAGAGAGAGAGAGAGAGAGAGAGAGAGAGAGAGAGAGAGAGAGAGAGAGAGAGAGAGAGAGAGAGAGAGAGAGAGAGAGAGAGAGATAGCTTGACTCCATCGCCTGCATGATCAAAGGAAGACGACGAACAAACAGACCTGCATTGCAAGAAAATCAAGAAGTCATATGAAACTAACAAAACAGAATGAAAACTAAAGACTAACCACACGTCAAATGCCATTAGTGGCGATGGAAAGAGAGAGGATTTGTTCATTAGTGGCAAGCCATATTTATACAAAAAGGTGGCCTTAAATGCTCTTAGCACTCAGTCTCTATCTGATCACCCTCCAATATGACCTTAGCATAACATTTTACATCAAATTGCATCCAATTGCTTATAATAGCACTAAAGCTACAATGTGCCCCTAACATTGGCATGCATGGTGGACTTGAACTACCACTATCCCTTGATTGATACTACCCTCTCAACAAGATGAAAATTACATGGAAACCATTTATAGGCTGGGAACCTTTATACAACATGTCATATAAGAAAGAAACACTGAGGCATATCTTCTCTAAGCCTTCTCCACAAGTGCTTAAATCCGTGAGCCTCCACATCTCTTGTGTGGTAGGTCTCCGATATCATCACACTGATTAACTAAAATAAAGTTTCTAAAGATGAGAACTCAATCCAATAGACAATCCCCATGTAAATCTTTGTAGTGCTAAAGTGATAGCACCTCTCTTGGAATAGAATAGTCCAACTTCATGTACATAACCAATGTAGTAGCAACCTGTCAAGCAAGAAATAAATGTGCACACATGGTTATGCTCTACCCTTATGAACAATATTTGCAAACCAAAGTGCATGGTTAGACCATGGTATGGAGTGCAAGTAAGGCTCATAACATGTCCAGAACCATAAGCAATGTGAAATGCAAAGCATAGTGCCTGGAACCAAATCCAAGGTATGCAAATACACTACACACAACTTATAGATTGCCCTCCTCTATGCACAAAAATGAAGTACACATGATGGGGTGGAAAGACATCATAAGAAGGTTGACATATAATGTTATCATAAATGTAAGATGTGAGGGACATCAATGCCTTCAAAACTTTTATCGGAAGCTATAATGAGTGTTTTCTTCACTCTGTATTAAGGGTCCCTTATAATTCTCCAAACATATCTTAGATAATACCCATTAGTGTTGACTCTCTACAATTGCTCATAATAGTATGTAAATATGGCAGCTCGTCCCATAGCACGCAACAATTTAAAATCACATAGAAGTGAAGAATACATGGCATATCATCGAACAACGATTACTAGTCCTGATAAAGACAAAGATGCGCTGAAATTTGAAAGCATAAGTTCACATTAAGAAAATGTGGACGCCCATCAGATAATTTTTTTTTTTAAAATGGAGGTTCAGCCGAGGCCTACTCCCCCGAACTTTAACTTTGAAATTGCAACTGTAGAAGGAAGGGCATAGTACCCATGGGACCCCCCTTATCCCACAAGAACAGGGGTTTACAAGACTGGGTTAAACGGCGGTCAACACTACCGCAGGGATAGACAAACGGTGGCACTCAGCCACAATGCAACATCATTCCAGATTACATGTCCCTTACATGTTGCTGCCAGTGATTGAACCCTCGCCCCCGCCTCAAGAGGCGAGAGGCCCAACCATTAGGCCAGCGAACCGGGACATATCCTCGATAATTGTAAATATCAAGGAGAAGTGGACTTATTGCCATATCCTCTAACAACATGCAATCTCATCGAGAAACGCATTTTTCCAGCTTACTGTTAACAGTGCATGTGCCATCCTCATTCATAGAGCCATTGTGGCCAAAAATTTCCATCAATGGTCGTCCTATCCTGTTGGTCCTTGATATTCTCCATTCCTGCTAGTCTCGTCCAGCCCATTTTGTGTTGTCTGCTTCGCCTGCATGCCTAGTGTCCTAGTTAAATCAACCACCTCTACACTTCGTGGCTTCTTTCCTAGCGAAACTTCCCTCTTTCCCGTCTGATACAGATACAGATAGCATATTCCGCGCATCGCTTCTAGCATTGACAACCGCAACAACAAAGTTGTTGTCTAGATGGCCGACAGTAAACGCCTTTCTATACTCTCCAAGAAAGACAAAGAAAGAATTACGTACTCCTGTTGGTTTGTTGGGGCCTCTCTAGGCCCTCCATTCATTCCTCAGTCGTTGTCTCCTTGTGATGTCAATGATACCTGCTGCCTTCGTCTTTTGCAAGTTTATTTTCTCCAATTTCTTGAACAAGTCGGTTTTACTGCTGCCTTCCTTCATCCACTAGCCTTCGCACTTTCTTGATCAGGTTTTTGGTAGGACAGCTCTCATTGTCTTTGGCCATCCCGATAATACTCAGCATGGGTAGCTGAAGCAATGGAGGTTAAGCATGGGACTCCGCGAAATCCAAAATCGGTAGGTCCTTGAAGCAATAGCATCAAAAGCACCACCGATAGAGGCGAAATGACAGATCTGATAGGCGACAAAAGACATACTTTGATGCTCATATTAAGGATAAAGGTTTGAAAGAAGGAGATTTAGTCATGGTATATACATTAAAGCAACATGCCAAGAAACTGCAAAAAAGAGGATATGGTCCCTTCGTGATCAATCGTATATCAACTAGCGGAGCCATCAATCTAGCAACCCTAGATGGAGAAGTACTACCAAACTATATAAGTGGTTGTCGAGTAAAGAAGTATTTAGATCCATTAACAGAGGAGATGCTATCAAGAATTCTAGCAGCAAGGAGTAGATGAGAAGAAGATGAAAAAATACGTGAGGAAGCACGCTCAGGAAGCCCTAGAATGAATAAGAAAACGAAAGGAGTGGATGAGAGAAAGGGATGAGAGATACCGCCAAGGTGAAGAGCCCATCCCAATGGCTAATTTTAGGGCCTCAGAAACCCTAGGACATCAAGTGAGGCAACCTTATTTGAACTTAGGAGTGGGAACAGAGGAGTGCCACTTGGTGGATGCCCTCATTGACACAGGAGCACCTATCAACTGCATCATATCCTCTTTGACTCATAAGCTCAAGGCCCAATTACATCCAACCAAAGCACATCTGATTGGAATAGGAGGCAATGTTACTGAATGCATATGTGAGATTACCTTATCATCGCACCTTGGAAATAACACGATGCAACAAAAACTATTGGTGTGCCACGATCAAGCTCTATTAGAAGAACTTTTTTAGGTCAAGATTGGATATATGAGTAACCATCCAACTAGCCTTAGACTACATCTCAGCCAAGATAGGATATCAAGAAGTTTTTAGTTTATTAGATGAAAGATCAGTCAAATCAACTTGTCTAGCACTGATAGATCAATTAAGCATGCATGAAGGTGATTGTGCATCTACCTCTACTGTGGAACCTTCACCTCCAAGTACTTCACCTATGTTTGCACCATTTATTAATCTCACACCTCCTCATTATCCATTGGACCTTTCAACTAACATCATTTCCATTGAGAGACCTAGTGAGGAATTGAGCCCAAGAGCGACTAGTCAGAGTAATCAAACCAGAACTTCCCACATTAGAATACATCCCATTCAAGGAACTAGATTGGCATGTATTTGGAAAGATCAATTAGCAGCATATCATCAACAACAAAGCCAAGCTGGATCACTACAGGTCAAGACTACAAGCCAAGCTGGATCACTAGGTCTACAGAAGATTGTTCAATTATGGATCCCAAAGAAACTGATTGCTGCTCAACCCTCAAGAACGCAAATATGGATTCCCAAATCAACTATGCCAACGAAGAAAACTAAACTGAAGACACCAGTACAAAGGAAGGATCCATCCAAAATAAAGTCAAAGGAGCAAGAAAGACGTGATAACCCAAAATTGCAGAAATAGTACTCAAAGAAATCAACTCAAAGATATGTATGGCGAGCAAAGAAGAATCACAATACAATAGCTACACAAAGCACAAGAGGAGACAAAGTTTTAGTCAAGAACAACAAAATAAAGCTGATTTGGATACCCAAATCTTGATCGCCATTCAAACCCGCCAGCAACTTCTTCTTGCACACGTCTTGAGTTCCATACACCTCGAACGTGCATGATAGGGCCACATTACAAGGCCATTGTTGGAAGTAGCCAGAGGCACAGACGACACGGAAGCATGTAACGACAAAGCAGGGAGCCAGTCGAATCTTTTTTCAAATAATTATGTTTTCAAATACTTTCCAAAAACCTCCAACAGTGATTTTTATCACTATTGTAACATATGTAACATAGAAAACCCCATTTTGTAATCCATAGCTCCATTTTGTGCAAGCCGAGGAGTCCTCGAGCTTGAGGAGCTTAGGTAGAATGTGCGTACCAATTTTCGTTATTTTTAGACATCGTTTACCCTTCCAAATAGCATCTAGGACCTAATTTTTAACTATGCCGGTCACTAGATGTGAAACCGGTCAAAACTAGTCTAGAAACTATAAAAAGAGCTAGAGAGCTCATTTTTGAGGTTGGCTAGTGTGAGCTTAGAGCTATTTTGAGCTTGTAATAGTGTTCTTGAGTAATAGAGCTAATTTCCCACCTTCCATTGTGTCTTGCTTGTCTCTTAGTAGTGTGTGTGCATGTGTGTGTGCATTTCTATGCTTCTCACCTTCAGTCTCACTTCATCTCACATTCACGATCTTCATATCACTCCTATCTCTTCCGCGGATTGACATTAAGGAGGTGAAGCTTCTTAACGTGGTTCTCACCATTGTGCTAGAGCAACACCAAATTTGGCGCCGTTGCCGGGGATCGAGTCTAGGACGAATGTGTGATGGTAAGAGTATAGCAAGAAGTGGCGTTGGAAGGTAAAAATTTCAGTTTTTGTTGTTGTTTTTACTTAGTTTTTAGTGTTTTTCACCTCCCCCACACTCCATCTTCATCACCGCATCATCATCTTCATCTCCAAAAAAATCAAAAAATTCACCATATCCACCCATTCTCCTCATTTCCCCTCATTTGTGCATGCGAGAGAGTGAGAGAGAGCTTTTGTGCTTGTGTGTACTTTTGTTTTCTTGAGTTTTCTTGCAGGTACAGAGCTCCAGTGCATCAGGAAGGCTGCAAAAAGGTAAAAACTTCAGTTCTGTCAGAAAATTCCGTCTGTGTCAGACCATCGCGATGGTCTGCAAAGTTCGGAATTTGGAGAAGGCGACCACACCAGCGTGAAGAGCACACCTGCGCCTACAGGAATCCATAGCTGCATTCATAAAATTTGCATTTTGGTGGATCATCGCGACGGTCTCAGACCATCGCGATTGTGTCACACCATCGCGATTGGCTCACGCCATCGCGACGGCTTGGCCGGACCATCGCGACGGTCTCTGACCATCGCGATTGTGTCACGCCATCGCGATTGGCTCACGCCATCGCGACGACGGTGCCACGTGGCAATTCAGACCATCACGACGGTGCACTTCAGAC
Source organism: Ceratopteris richardii (assembly GCA_020310875.1). NCBI lineage: Eukaryota > Viridiplantae > Streptophyta > Polypodiopsida > Polypodiales > Pteridaceae > Ceratopteris > Ceratopteris richardii. Next base: position 183,067,537 of record CM035414.1, on the reverse strand, counting down.
CATCGCGACGACACCCTCACACCATCGCGACACTTCAAAAATTCAGACCATCGCGATTGGCTCACGCCATCGCGCTCAGACCATCGCGACGGTTCACTTTGGACCATCGCGATTGTGCACGTTGACCGTTGACTGACGCCATCGTGACGGTGCACTTTCACGCCATCGCGATTGTGCAATTTCAGGCCATCGCGACGGTCCAAGTTCACGTCATCGCGATTGTCCAAGTTCACGCCATCGCGATTGTGCAATTTCACGCCATCGCGACGGTGCACTTTCACGCCATCGCGATTGTGCAAATTCAGACCATCGCGATTGTCCAATTTCACGCCATCGCGACGGTGCACTTTCACGCCATCGCGATTGTGCAAATTCAGACCATCGCGATTGTACACTTTCATGCCATCGCGATTGTCCAATTTCACGCCATCGCGACGGTGCACCCTCACGCCATCGCGACGGTCCCAGACCATCGCGATTGTGCACCCCCATCGCAAATTTTAGGGTTTCATTTTTTGGCCAATTTTGGGGCTATTTTTGGGAAATTTTTGGGTGATTAGACTCATAGGAGACCCCTTAGCTCATATTTGGAGAAAAACCTGTTTGTCAGTTTTTACCCCCCAGGGCCTGAACAGTCATAACTTTTTCATCCGAAGTCCGTTTTTTGAGCTTAATAGCTCGTTAGAAAGCTCTTGACGAGTACTACGTGACCTCAACTATTTTTTTCTTAAAGGATATGTCTATTTTTAGACAAGCTATTTTGAGGTTGACCTAGTTTGGGACTTGAAAGCCAGGGGGCAAGCATTAAAAAGTTGGGCAAAAGGGAAGGGACTTAAAGGGTGTATATACTTAAGTGCTTGATCATCCAACTGTGAATTGGTCTAATATTGGATTTGTCCAGGTCTAGCAAGGGCAATCAAAGGCAACCAAAGCAAGGCAGTGAAGGGCATAAAGCTTGGGAAGCGCGGCTTCTTGGGCATCAGAGCAACCAGAAAAGCTGACTCGAGGTTGGAAGATTACTCAACCCCCTCAGTCAATTCTTAGCTTAGGCTAAACGGTAGCTCTTGTGGATTAACAACGATAGTAACGCCTCAAGTTCAAGAGAATTAAAATTATCAAGTCCAAGTCTAAAGTAAAGGTGTGTGACACGAAAACCTAAAGGAAAGAACATAAGTCTGACGGAACGAGGACTCAAAATTATAACGGAAAGTCGAATTCCTGACGCATACATTAAGACAAGAATCTAAAGAAATCTAAAAAGAATCAAGACAGTAATAACAAAGAATCATTGACGATCTGAGCGAGTACCGAGTGTGCAAGGAAGAAAATTAATGAACCTTAGATCGGGCAAACATATAGGTAAGTCAGACCGACGAAGCCTTAGATCATCAGAGGCAAGTGTAAGAACTACTGCACGATCGTGGGCTCAACAATTGAACACTAGTTATCCCTACGAGAGCTCAGATACTAGCGATTCAGAAATGGCATTTAGCACAGACAGACCAGAAGGAGGGTCAAATGTAGCCTACTTAGAAAAACCAGAAGGACCCTATAGGACACAACTAGAGTTTCTCCGAACCAACCGATTAGGTGCTCGCATCTATGAGGATGGTTTGCGAAGGCAAGTGGTGCAAATGCACAACCCCGATCAACCCATTGGATTGGAACATCCAGTGGTGAAATTTGAGAGAGACGCGTACATAGACAAGGAAGGAACGATGTACATCTTAAGTACGCAGCCAAACAATACCGACGAGTTTGGCGTGATTCAACCAGAGACGGAAGCAAAATCTCAAGGAAAAGAACCATTAGAAGAGCCTAGAACACCTAGAGGGAAATCTGTACTGACACGAGTACTAATCCCAGAATGGATCCCTCAGGACAACAGAAGCATAGAGTTGTTTGTAAATAAAGAAACTGATGAAGCCTTTTGGAGATACAAGACCGAAATACTTAGTGAGGTAGGAATCATCACTATATACGAGTTCAAGGACCTGGATACACCTGGAAAGGTTATATACCTGGATGAGACTTCAGAAAGAGTCTTTGTGGTGCCTGACCGCGCTAAAAACACATACACATGGAGAGGTGAATTGGTATTCCCTCCATCTAGAACAAACATGAATACAAGTCAACAAGGGGCAGGAACATCCTCAGCCCATGGAAATCAAAGAGAGGGAAATAAAGAGAGACCGGAAGTAAGCTTCACTCATCCCATAGGGAGAGATAGAACAACCACGAACACTAATAGAGCAGATAGACAAAGAGATCATGGAGTACTAGGTGGTAGAGATGATTTTCCTCTACCTAGACCACGCGAACACGCAAGAATACTAAGACCCACTCAATTAGTAAAATCCATGAAGAATTATTTTGATGGGACAGGAGATCCCTATGACCATGTTGCAGAATTCAAGCAAGTACCAAGAGCCGAACAAGTTGAAGACATGTTCACGCAATACAACGCATTTGGACTAATGTTAAAGAATACAGCTTTAACCTGGTTCCAACCATTGCAACAAAGGCAATTTAGAGACATCCATCACTTTTTAGAGTCATTCATCACTGAATTCTCTAAAAGTGGGATTAGACATGACACGTCTTCGTTGATTCATAGCTTTAAACAGACCCCTCAGGAAACAGTTAGACTGGCAGGACGTAGGTTTAGACAATACGTGGAACGATGTCCAATGCAAGAGCTACCCTCACAAGCCAAGCAAGTGTCATTGTTTCTAGATGGCTTGTTGAGCTCTAAACTACGCTCCTATGTGTACCTAAAAGAACCCAGAACGCTAGAGCAATGTGTAAGAATTTGTATAGACATTGAGGACAACTTAGGAGACGAGTTGGAACTCTCAAAGGTCTATAAGGACTCCGACTGTTCATCTCTAGCATCCACAAAATTGTCTAGCTCGATAGAAGACCTAGCAGAAAAAGTGGCCCAGAAACTAGGAGTTTTTAGTAAACCTAGGGTACTAATGAACAAGCGTTGTTACACCTGTGGTGGTGACCATATGGCAAATGTGTGTCCCAATGCACCACAACCACAAGCCAACCCTAGTGGCCAATACTGTACAATTGAGAGAAGATACACGAATCACACGGCTCAGGACTGCCCATACAACAAACAAACCGTGAGACAACACTACCCGCAAGCATACCCGCAGCCAGGTAGGTATCAAGGCCAATACAATGCTCAGCCTTATTACTATAGGCCTCCTCAGAACTACCCATACCAGGCTCAACAGAGACCTCAACCTGTCTTAGCTCAGTAGCCACCCCCACCAGCGAATGTCATCTCAGTCAAATACGCTGCTGCAGAAGAGAACCTAAGTAGGGCTTTAGTGCCTTCTTCACCTTTGATCACAGAAAGTGACCCGAACTCAAACAGTTTTGACTCTACACATGTAGATAGTCCACCCGCATATTACACAGAGTCACCAGAACACATAGAAACATATCATTATGATAGTCCACCAATGGAACCTAGTTGGGAGCCCGACTATGCTAATGTGATGTACACCAACCCAAATCCGCGGCCCCAAGTAAGACAACAAAGACCACAGGGCCCTAGAGGACCATGCTTTAGGTGCCAAGGAGATCATTTCATAAAGGATTGTCCACATCCCCCGATAGCAGGACAATCACAGTACTATAACATACAAGGCTTTTGTGCTGATTGTGGCAAAGAGCACATAATCAAAGAGTGTCCTAAAAACCCTGTTAATGCTTCGAATGTGACACCGATCAATGTGATAGGTATTGTAAGTAACGCAGATGGATCCAACCCTACATACGTGCCTATCCAAGCTATAACAAGAGCCCAGGCGCTCTTACGGAACCAACAGCTTAATCAAGAGAAAGTAGCCGGAACCAGTGAAGTTGCAGAATCTAGCAGTAAAAAGACAAAATCTTGGAAAGATTCTAGAGAAAGAATTAAGAGAAAATGGAGTAAAAAGATAAGTGAGTTGGAAGGAAGTTTGAAGGAATCTAGAGCCAAAATCCAAGAATTGACTTCACAGGACTTGAATCAAGAGAATCCAGCTCAGAAATCAGGATCAGTTCTAGCGGAACCCATACCAGAAAACCTAGACATGATGTTTCGTGCATATCAGGCTAGATTAAAAGAGGGACCTCAGGTAGCTGAAATGAGCAAAAACTACCCTCGGGCTGATCTAGAAATTGAGAGAACTAAACTTTGCATGAAGATGGTAGAACTAGCACAAGCTTTGTTCGAAGCCTCTAGATATCTTAATTGGAATAACATGGCAAAACCTGAATTACATTTTCAAGGACTAATGGAGAGGCTAGAATACTTGATAGAGAGCAAAGAGAAAAAAAATCAGCCTAGGAACCCTATTGTCCCAGAGACACAGGAAAGGAATGCACCATCCCTGTCTCAAGTACCCAACTCAGAAAGTCAAGACAACCTGTCTTCCATACATAGGTACTCACATGAATTTTTGAGAGAGATCCAAGAAGAGAAATGGAGAAAGGAACAAGGAACCCATCCTCCTATTCAAGAAATAGATGACTTGCAGGAACAATTTCCCCAAGACATTCCCTCTATTTACGATGATGTAGAGGAAGAACAACTGAGTGAACACACAAGATTTGAATCTAATTCTTTACAAGAATTACCTCAGTTCACAGGACCTTGGGAAGCAAAGTCTATTAGTATGAGAGCACCCACGATAATAGTGAGGAATGAAGAATCAGTAATCCCTAGAAACACGGAAGTGATCAAGAATACTAAAGTACAATGTAATCTCACTCTAGAGGAGTTGTTGAAGGTAAAACCAGAATTGTGGAAACATGTAGCAAATCAATTCCCCGAGCTTGCTACTACTCCCTCACAAATAGGATCACAAAATAAGGTACCAGAAATACCCGTAGAAAAGATCGGAGATGTAAGCGAAGGAGAGGAAGGTAACACTTATCTTCCGATAACCCATCAGGGCTACACCACGAAAGCCATCTTAGATTCAGGAGCCGGAGTAGCCATAGCTACCATCGCCTTATGGAAACGTTGGGGTAAGCCAGCATTGAGACCCACCAGGATGAAGCTACAAATGGCTGATGGACACATAGAAAAACCATTAGGCTTACTAGAAGGCATATCTCTCACCACTTGTGGTGTAGAATTTGAGCATACTTTTGCCATTTGTGACTTTGCAAAAAACCATGCTTATGAGATGATATTGGGACGACCATTCATGCGTCAGTTGCAAATTGTACAAGATTGGGGAACTAATTCTTTGTACTTGCAACATTTAGGAGTGACTACCAAAGTCAATTTTAAAGACTATTCACATCAAGATGTACCCCCAATACAATGGAATACCATCCATAAGACACCAGTAGAGACGGAATCTGTGCACTCATTAGAATCAGATCCTTCTTGGTTGCATGAGGATACTCATTTATGGATGTGTAAAGTAGCAAAACAAGAGGAAGAAAGGTTAGAAGCAAGGACCTTAGGTGCAGAACAACATCCACGAACCCTTCAAGATCCAACCTATGCACCTGTAGTATTCCCAGACGAAGAGTTTGAACCCCATGGTTGGGCAGAAATCCTAGCAACCATGGATGTAGCCATCAATGAAGAACAATGGACACCCCACTGTGACGAGGATGGCTATGATATCTCAGTTTTCACGATAGAGCCAATCATGGGCGATGCAATTTTAGAAGAGTGTGAACCTAACATTGATGCATTTGAGGATGCAAGCGATCTGGATTTAGAATCAATTATCATGGACCCACCCTTTGCATAAGAGGAAGAATATTTTTTCGAGGTAGAGACTCACACTCAGAGACACGAGGAAGTTATGAATGAGGTGAGGTTAGCCACGGAAGTGACTAACAAGAGTGAAGGCAAGAAAAGAAAGAAGAAAGAAACCATGTCAGAAAAAGAAGAATCTTTGTTTGAAGTACCCGAGAACTTCAAGAAATATGAAATCGAAGATAGAAGAATCATGGTACGAATGCCCAATAGAAAGGCGAATGATGGACAAGTATATGATAACCGAGAGAAAACTAAGAAAATAATAGTTGCTATCGAAGGAGAAGAAGAGAAATGTACATACATAGGGCATGATTTGACAACTGAAGAAGAAGAAGAGCTAGTTGCCCTATTGCGCAAATATAGAGATGTGTTTGCTTGGAGTTATAAAGATTTGAAAGGAGTAGATCCAGATGTATGTTCTCATAGAATCCCTATGACTCCAGATGCAAAACCGACAAAACAGAAACCTTACACGTACAATGATAACTACGCTGCGAAGATTAAAGAGGAGATAGATCGCTTGATAGAAGCAGGATTCATTTACGAAATTGAGCATACCGAATGGGTATCCCCCATTGTGGTTGTGCCCAAGAAGAATGGAAAATTGCGTGTGTGTATTAACCTTAAAAAAGTTAACGCCGCCACAATTAGAGACAGCTATCCTCTTCCTATCACGGAACATCTATTGGAAAGAGTTGCGGGCAAGGAAGTTTACAGCTTTCTTGATGGATTTTCAGGCTATAATCAAGTAGCCGTTGCTCCAGAGGACCAACACAAGACGGCATTTGCCACTGAATGGGGCATATTTGCATTTCGTGTGATGCCATTTGGCTTAACAAATGCACCCGCCACTTTCCAGCGACTCATGTGTCATGTTTTTAAGGAATTCTTACGCAAGAGTTTGGAAGTTTATGTCGATGACTTATGTGCTCATTCAAATGTAAGACAGACACATATCCCAGAGTTAAGACAAGTATTTGACAAATGTCGAGAATATCAGGTTTGTTTGAACCCAGAAAAATGCGTTTTCATGGTCAGACAAGGCAAAATTCTAGGACACATTGTGTCAAAAAATGGAATCTCTACGGATGAAGAAAAGGTGAAGGTAATTGCAGATTTACCTAGACCAACTAATGTGAAAGAGGTACAGGCATTTATGGGCCATTGTGGTTATTATAGGAGATTCATACACATGTATGCAATCATAGCCAAGCCTTTGTACTCCCTTTTAACCAACTTCGAATGGACAAATGAATGTGAAAATTCATTCAATGAACTTAAACGACGCTTGTGCTCAGCACCTATATTGACAACCCCAGATTGGAGTAAGCCATTCCATCCAATTATGCCATAGGATGCGTGTTAGCACAACCCACGAATGAAGGTAATATAGATCTCCCCATAGCTTACGCGAGCAGACAATTGAACGCAGCAGAAAGAAATTACACCACGACGGAACGAGAAGGATTAGGGATGATCTACGCAGTAAAGAAGTTTAGGCACTACTTGTTGGCCAACAAATTCAAGTTCTTTACAGATCATCAAGCCCTATTGTACTTAGTCAACAAGCCATGTAACACAGGACGACTAATACGTTGGTTTCTATTACTCATGGAGTATGATTTTGAAGTAGTAGTTAGGAAAGGAAAGACACATCTTAGAGCTGACCACCTTTCAAGATTAACCTCAGGAGAAGCTCCTCAAGAAGTAGCGGATGATCTACCAGATGCATACTTGTTTAACCTTGAGATAGCACCAGAATGGGCTAAGCCTATAGTCCCTATTCTCACGTACGGACCCAAGAATCCTAGGATAAAGATCAAAGAGGGAGAGATTACCAAGTCTCAAAGATACCAAATAATGGCAGGAAGCATATATAAACAGGATAATCAAAAGATTCTTGCTTGTTGTGTAGATGAATCAGAACATGCGAATTGGTTGCAATTAGCACACGTAGGTGCATTAAAGCAACATCATTCAAAACATGGAACATTACAGACTCTGCATAGATTAGGAGTATATTGGCCTTCGATGGAAGCAGATGTCTACAAGTTGTGTAAAGAATGCCATGTTTGTTGTGAAAAACCACCAGTAGAGCATGCTACACTATATCACGTGTCTCTCACACCAGACTGGAGTGAACAGTTAGTGACGTACTTGAGGACGAAGACATTCCCTCAAGGAATGACTTTAGCACGACAACGCAGTCTAGAGCAAGAAGCTCACGACTATTCACTTATTGGCGATAATCTATACAAAAGAGGACGAGATGGATATCTAAGACAATGTGTTCATGAGAGCGATTATCTGAGCATACTAGAGACTGCACACCAAGGTGTTGCAGGGGGTCATTTTGGACCCGATAGGATAATCAAAGCCATCCTCTTTGCAGGATTATGGTGGCCCACTCTTCACATGGATGCTCATACCTATGTAAAGAGATGTGATGTGTGCCAAAGAACTCAGTTTCCTACTCGCAGAGATGAAATGCCATTGAAACCCATGATGGGCGGACGTGCATTTTCAAAGTGGGATATAGACTTTGTAGGACCCATTAACCCCCCTGCAAAAGGTACACATGCTGAATACATTATTGTTGCCACAGATTATCTTACGAAATGGGTAGAGGCAAAAGCCACGAAAAAGAATGATGCACACACAACTGCAAAATTCTTATTTGAGAATGTCTTTACAAGATATGGACTGCCTATAGAGTTAGTGAGCGATCGAGGCACTCACTTTCTAAACCAAGTCATTGAATATTTGTTACAGGATTTTATGGTGATTCACAAGAAATCCGCACCATATCATCCTCAGGCTAATGGTCAGGCTGAAAGCACTAATAAGATCCTTTGTAACGTACTGACAAAACTCGTGAACAACAAACGTTCAGATTGGGACAAACAGTTACACCACGCTGTTTGGGCATATCGAGTGGCCTACAAGACCGTACTCAATGCAACTCCCTTTCAGATGGTTTTTGGTCAGAATGCAGTGCTTCCTTTGGACTTCTTGATACCGACCCTTAAGGTTGCACAAGAACATCAGTGGACCGGCCATGAATTATCAGCGAGAATAATGGACTTGGAACGATTAGGAGAAACCAGGCTAAAGGCAGCAGCAGGAATATATGCAGCGAAGAAGCGACAGAAAGCATATTTAGATGCACATGTGAAAGATAAAGGCCTAAAAGAAGGAGATTTAGTTCTAGTATATACGCTAAAGCAACACGCACGGAAGTTAGAAAAGCGAGGTTATGGACCTATGATCATTAACAGACTCTCAACAAGTGGAGCAGTACAATTAGCCACTTTAGAAGGAGTTATAATGCCTAATTATATTAGTGGCTGTAGAGTCAAGCTATATCAGGAACCTCTTACTGAGGATATGCTTAGATGACTCACGTTGGCAAAGAAGCGTAAGGAGGAAGAAAATAGAATACGAGCGGAAGCTCAGGCAGAAGCAATAGAACGCATTAAACACATGAAGTTAAGAAGACGAGGACTAGGGAGAGAACATTATAACCATCTGGAAACTACAACCAGATATCCCATGGCCATGTGTCAAGTAAAGTCAACCACTCATCCTAGTATAGTGGACAGGAGACCATTCATTACAGTCAGGTTAGAGCACGGCAACCCTTGCCAAGAGCTCAGGGCTCTAATTGACTCAGGTGCTGCGACTAGTGCGATTAGATGGTCCCACTATAAGGATTCAGGAATAGAAATGCGGCCAATTGAGGCATACCTCATAGGCCTAGGAGGCATGGAAACCCCTTGCATGGGTGAGGTGGACCTTCCTATCCTCATTAAGGATGTGACCATGACAGCGAAACTACTAGTGTGCCATGATGACGACCTGATAGAACCCCTAATCCTTGGCCAAGATTGGCTATACGATCACTCAGTGGACCTAAATCTTAGACAAGGCTCCATACAGATTGGAACCTTAGAACAGAAGCGAGTGATACCGCTTGACTTCCCTAACGGCATTCCGATTGAGGTTTGTAACCCTAGACCCTATGAAACGCATGCGAAGGAAGACCGGAAGATCTTGGGTCAGACCAGTCACGTTATGTCTACACCAACCCACTCGGGCTTGGCTAGGGACAATTGTCAATCAGAAGAACGACAGGAGATCTTCCCTGGGGCTTCCTGCAAACTAGAAGGGGCAGCTACCCAACCGCTAGGGCAGTTGAACACAATCAGCGGTCAGGTGGGTTGCATAAGCGGCCAAATGAGCACAACACCCTGCGGTGCTCATCCTTCCAAACTTGCGGCGGACTGGCCTAGATTAAAGATAAAGAACGAATCACTTCCTAATGGGCAGGTCACGCAAGTGTTGGATCTCCCTTCTTTTCCAAAGCAGAGCGTCCAATGGACCTCTCAAACCCAACCACGAACGAGTCAATCACAATAGAGGAACCCAGACCAACGACATCACCAGACAAGGCAAAGAAAGCAGCAGTATCAACATCACAGAACAAGTGGCATGAAACAAATATGGGTGCCAAAAGGACAGCAACCACAGGCTATTGGCAACACTGGAGACGAGAACAGGACAAAGTTTCAACAAAAGCAGAGTCAGCATCCAAAGTCCCCTCGATCTTCTTCTACAAGTACAAATACTCGACAGATTTGGATCGCCAAGAAATACCTTATCCATAGACCCACACCCATGCAGATTTGGGTACCCAAACAATGTATTATAGCCCAACCCTCTAGCCATGTAATATATACCCCTTAGAAATCTTTTCATCCTTCAATACCACCAAACCCGATACCATTTTTTGTCCCTCACCAGAAACATACCACCCACTCAAAGACTCTTAGGAAATGGATACCGAAACATATCCAGACGTCTTTTTGTACCCCCTTATCTAACAATTCTCCCACCCCGTTTAAACTCCATCCTTGTAATAATTCACCTTCAACCAAACCTTGTATAAATTCATACACCAAAACCCCACATCATGCATAATAAAAGCTCATCAAGAAATGTATGCATAATCGAACCATGTAGGTGTCTAGAGACCTGCATTAGTTTTGCAAATAATCATTGCATCAATCACTTCACGACACTTGGCTACACGGGTTACACATCGGTTATGGAAAGGGATTGCGGTCTCACCTTAATGGGATCATAATTAATTTCCATACTAATGTGTTAATCTTTTGTAGCAGATCTTTTCCATTAGCTCATCAGTCATCATGCAAACCGAAGCAGGACCATCAGAAGCTGGCCCCAGTGCACCGATGGCCACTATTGGAGAATTACTAGCAGAATCTTATCCTACGGTGCAACCACCAGAGTTTCAAGGTTTTCCAGGACCCATGCCAATCGATGATCCTCCTAGAGGATACACCGAGAAGATTCATCGTAACTCTCATTGGTTTCAAGGCCTAGCAGGACCATTAGCAGACGCTCATTTCATATTTGAGGCCAACTTGGCATTTGATCTTCGCACATGGACCAAGTACCAGTTCTTTTCAAGAGAATTTGAAGGACTGCAGAATACACAAGATTTAACGCACGTTTGGGCACGAGCGGGATTTACAGAATACTTTAGTGACCCTCTGCCTAAACCCGATTTTTACAGATGCTTTTACTTGGTAACCACCTTAACGGCTTCAGAGAACAAGGATCTACCCGGCACATTCATGTTACCATCCTTGGTAAATGATCCTCCATTCAGAAGGTTTTATTTGTCTAAAGATTTAATTCGCGCAGCTCTGAAAATACATGGAACACACACTCCAACGGAGAAAGAACGGCTAGTCCCAGAACAGATGAAGCGTGGTGACGTAACTAAGTGGGAGGATATTTCTGCTATAACACCTGAGCTCTCTAAGCCATTACGGATATGCATGCAGCACTTTGCTTTCCCAGCTCAGGATCGTTTTACCATGCCCCACAAGAGAATCTGGTTTGGATTATACTTAGCATGTACTGGACCGCAAACGGTTGATCTAGCCAGCTGGATCATTGATCAGCTCTATTTGGCACAACATAGGTGGGAGCGAAACAAGGTAATCAATGGGTGCTGCGCCCTCACCAGGATCATATATATGTGCTTGGCATATGATTTACCCATAGAGCGTGCCATGACCAGTGAGGAACTGAAAGCATTCAAAGGGACCACTAGGAAGGCTAGAAAGTCTAGCAAAGGTAGAGCCGGAAAGCGGATGAGAGGTACTATCCCGTGCCTACAAGTCCCAGAATCACCCTCTCCACAACCATCTCCAGCGCAGTCACCAACAGCAGCCACTCCCACAGTACCACCAATTCGTATACGGTTATCAAGACCAGTTACGCCGGAGGGCACCACCAATAATGTTGCACCCCAAGCAGCCACAACCACAGAACCTATCACCACAGCAGCTGAACTTCCCACCACTATTGGTGCGGAAGCTTTCTCTTTTCCAATACCGCATTTAGAACCAGGACAAGCAGAGCCACTGGACCAAACTTTTGATTTTGAGATGCCCGATGCATTCTCCAATGAGTTCCAGTTTTCCGAAGGACAATTGTTTTCTCAAGAATTTGAAAGGCCTAGCTACCGTACTACACCCAGGGATCAGCCACAAGGACAGATCGTGTCCAGCTTTGATGACGAAAGAACAGCAACCGATGACGACGAAGGAGATGACGAAGCTAGCCAGGGAACACATGAATCCCAAGAGCATGAACAGACAGATGGCCAAGGCCAACAAACAGACACACATGGGGATACGAGTACCCATGAAGATGAAACTTACGAGGTAGCAGCTTACACACTAGCTATCAAGAAGTTGTATAGAACTATGGAAAAAGTTTGGGCACGCAAAAAGCTGACAGAGGAAGAGAGTCAAACAATAATAGAACAAGAACTTGTCACAGGCGGATTCGAAGACGCATACATCAAAGGATTCAAAGAGTTAGTCAAATCAGTAGGCTCCAACGAAGCACTCAGGTACTTGCAACGAAAGCCACTACCACAGTTTGACCCCCGCAGAGTACGACTACTTTCAAAGCCCGGCGAATACATTCGTGTACCAACCGGAGCACAATCTTCAGAACAAGCCAGGGAGGCACGCCTCGTCCCCGAAAGTTCGTTGGCTGTAGAAACCATCTTTGTAGATTCCCCACCCCACGCTACAGCTGTACAAACCTCAGTAGTCACGGAAGTACCGATCACCCCAACTGCTCCTCTCTCACCACCCGTCCACCCAGCCTCCCCTCTTCACCCTCCTTTCCCCAGACCCACATCTTCATTCGCCGGTGGTGTTGCAGAAATTGTCTTTACGACCACTAACCCCACAATTCCCGCACCCATTAACCCTAGTCTACCCCCTCCCACACCCACCTTTCTACCCAACCCATTCCTTCATCAATCTTTTCCATCTTTCCCCACAACTCCAAGACCCCTCTTCCCATTCCCCCCGCCGTTAACCTTCTCCCCCGTCTCGCCTCCCCGACCCACTGTAACCCCTCTTTCCCCTTTCCACCAAGCTGCTCCAGCCAGCCCCCCTGTAAATTACCCCTCAACATTTGTAAATCCTGTATTTACACCAGCACGAGCACCCACGATCACACCCATATTCACGGTCACCGCACTAGATACGTCCACTGACATGGACATCTCACCACCCGCTCCACCATCACTCACTTCACTCCCGGCACAAACATTTTTAGGCACATCACAATTTTCAACAATCACTACATCATCCACCTTCCCATCCCCATTCCCCATTCCCGTTGCATCTACACCAACTGCATCTTCATTTAGCACCCCATTAATACTATCACCCACTGTAGATAATGCATTCCGACAGATGTTCATGTGTATGACGCAAGTAAGAGATGAGTTCACATCTCTTGGTGATAATTATCAGCAGCTTCAGAGGACAACCAATGACTTACAGTCGCAGCTTAACTTATTGTCTATTGAGAATGCCTCTCTGAACACCCGCTACTAAGAATTACGCGAGGCTTATCACAAATTGGAACTAGAAAGCGAAGAAAAGACCAAGGAAGCCACTGCTGACCTGGATAACTTATTAAGAGCCTAGACAGTCCGCAATGCAACGCTAACACGAAACATGGGCTTACTACGAAGACACCTAGCAGCCGCCAAGGAAGAAAACCAGCGCTTACAGGATCAGAACCGAGAAAACTTAGAAGCAGCACTCGACCACCCAGACCAACCACTCAGTCCTAGCAGGTTCAAAGCCATTCCTTCAGACTCGATGAGAATGCTGCTAGACGATCATGTAAGATTACTCGATGAATACGACCGCATGAACGAGGAGTTACAGAAACTCAAAGAAGATCACAAATTACTCCAGTTACGAGAACCGGCACACCAAGACATACCAGCACCTGTGGACCCCTCTCCTGACCTCCTAGAGGAACTCAACTCATTACGGGCCCAGGTATCGACCCTTGAATCAAGGATTGCAGTATATGAAGCACCACCAAGGCCAGATTCCCCACCTGAGCTTCCAGCTGAGGAAGAAACGGTCACCATCCCGATGGAGGAAACATTTGAAGAAGCGTACGAGCCACAACCCATCCCAGACGGACGCGTCACGGCCGAAGGCCAGATGACGTACGAACTTCCGACCCCCGCGTGGATGAAGACTATTGAGGAACTTGGAACAACACACTCAACGAGAGTAGAGGCACAATTACATGCCATGGCGATGATAGAAGAAAGAATATTACAGTCTCCATTCTTTGCTCATTTGGCCCCGCGACGATACATATCTGGGCATGAGCTACAGTATAAACCGTATTTCATGTTAATGGCCGAATACCAGTTAGCCATTGAGAAAGAGACAGGTAAGAAACCATCGCATGCAACTCAATTCGAGGCGGTTGATCTACCACCAGATGCACAGAAAGGAAGGATCTATCAACCAGAGTGGTGAAAAAATTTACTACAGCAGTATCCAGAGATGATGAGTACATGGGTAAAGGCACCTTTGCATTTGAAGTACAATCCGTGTTGGGGACCAGTGCCACGACGCCGCTCCTGGACTGCCTTTGCTATTAAGGTACAAAACAATAAGCAGTGCCAAGACTGGTTGAATTACCCCTATTTTAAGCCACCCATTGAGTTACCAACTGTTGGCTACATGATGGCTACAATTCGCCACTGGCTCCCTAGATTAAAGCATATGGATGATATAGCGGCGCATATGACTGTCAAAATCTTTGACATGATGCAAATGATTTTTAAAGTCTTCCGACGCGTCAAGGCACCACATGTCAACACCCCGGGCTTTGAGCATGGCAATTTCGATCTGGTATATGATATGAGTACAACGCCATCGCTACGGGTATGTTATGCCTGGCACTACAGAATAAAGTACCTACCGGCGTGCTACAAGCAGACATTCGAAGAGATGTTCACAACCGGCTTCTGGGAATACCATTCAGAGGTATTCATAAGCAGGCCTACACATTTATTACAATTATTTGCCTGTGAATGAATGGTCTATTCCACACACTATCAGCTCCCGCCACCGGAAGAACCGCAACCAATCGACTGGGAGAAACTCGAGGCAGATCTGGCCCGAGGCATTCGTATCTCCGAGCACACCCTCGCTCAAGACCTCCTACAGAACTATATCCGGCAGACCTCACAGCAAGGTTCTGTCAGGGACGACAGAAGCGAGAGGGAGGGGGGTGTTGGAAGCAGCCAGAGGCACAGACGACACAGAAGCATGTAACGACAAAGCAGGGAGCCAGGCGAATCGTTTTTCAAATAATTATGTTTTCAAATACTTTCCAAAAACCTCCAACAGTGATTTTTATCACTATTGTAACATATGTAACATAGAAAACCCCATTTTGTAATCCATAGCTCCATTTTGTGCAAGCCGAGGAGTCCTCGAGCTTGAGGAGCTTAGGTAGAATGTGCGTACCAATTTTCGTTATTTTTAGACATCGTTTACCCTTCCAAATAGCATCTAGGACCTAATTTTTAACTATGCCGGTCACTAGATGTGAAACCGGTCAAAACTAGTCTAGAAACTATAAAAAGAGCTAGAGAGCTCATTTTTGAGGTTGGCTAGTGTGAGCTTAGAGCTATTTTGAGCTTGTAATAGTGTTCTTGAGTAATAGAGCTAATTTCCCACCTTCCATTGTGTATTGCTTGTCTCTTAGTAGTGTGTGTGCATGTGTGTGTGCATTTCTATGCTTCTCACCTTCAGTCTCACTTCATCTCACATTCACGATCTTCATATCACTCCTATCTCTTCCGCGGATTGACATTAAGGAGGTGAAGCTTCTTAACGTGGTTCTCACCATTGTGCTAGAGCAACAGCCATGCATTCGGCACATGATTCTTCTTCTACTTATTAGTGATGCACATTTCCCTCACAGGGAATAGGAGAGCACTTGTACAATAACCTCAAGGAAAATAATTAAAAATAAAATAAAGCTTCGGATATTCACTAACATCTTTTTTTCTTTCAGCAAAAATAAGAAAAATCATATGAAAAAAATCCCAGGTACTACCTTTCTTACACCCACGGGGGAAGGGCGACACAAGTCACTCGAAGAATTGTTCGACCCATGGAGATTAATTGGAGATAAGTCATGCAACCACTTTAACACTGATTGTGGTGTGCTTTAAGTGCAGATGGCATCATCTGATTCAGAAGCTACGCATGAGGAAGAGGTCTTGGTTCTTCCTTTGGAGTCAATTACGAAAGCAAGAGGTCATTGGTTCCGTGACGACCAACCGGTGGCAAACCTCATCTTTTTGGCCACAATCAAGATTATGGACAAAGACCATCAATTTCCATTGATGTCGCATGATTTCCAAACTCTACAACAAGGATTGCCAAGCTTCATGGATGTATGGACAAGGGCGAGAATTGCCGCATACTTATGACTTCCAATTTATCTACCAGATTTTCAATGATGTACCCAGGTGATGAACACACTGCAGGTAGTAGTGGATATGCCCTCAGTACCAGAAGCTACAGTTCTTAACAAAACTGGAGAATGGAAACATGTTCAATTTACACATGAGCTCATCAACAAAGCTGTTGGATGGAATCAAGATGGCCTAACAAATCTCAAAAATGAATGTTACGACGCTAAAAAGAAGACCTATATGGAAATCAATAGGAGGAATATTGAAGAGTCATTTCGGGTGGTGCATCAACATTTCTGTTTCCCAAGCATGCACAGATATACATCACCTCAAAAGATTGTAGTTCAATTGCTATCTCATGCAATGAGGCAAATTGGGAACAAAGTCAACTTTACGCCATACATACAGGAACGTTTATTCGAAGCTAGAAAGAAATGGGACCATAAGAAGTTTTTGAATGGGAGCTCTACCTTGGCCCTATTGATCTACAAAGCACTAGAAATGAAGGAATGCTTACAATTAATGACAAACTCTGTTGAAATGGCAAGATATGTGAAGTCTGCAACAATTCAAAAGAAGAAGAAAGCATCCATATCAAGAGAAGAAGTTGGAACAAGTTCGAGAACTACGATGCGTGGAGCCAAGCAGGCTAGAGAAGAAGAAGCACTGGAGATCCCCCAATCTAAATGAACCCACCTACTACCACGGGTCTCGTTAACTCAATCTCCAATAACACAAAGGGATCTATCAACCGCTTTAGAAGAAACACATACTTACATGCGCGGCTAGGTTAATCTTATTGTACAAGGACACCAATACAGGTAGTCCAGACGCTTGCAGAAAAAGAGTCAAAAAAGACCATAGCCCATCACAAGCCACCCGATACAAGGAATTAGGGCTTGACGATTCAAGTTCCAATGATGAGTCTAGTCATGAACACGATACATTGGACACAGATATAAGAACAGAGACGAATGAAGAAGATTGGACGGAGATTCATCAAGTCCACCATACCCCCGAAGATCAAAATCTACAAGTATAGAATGAAGAAGCACCCTCTGAAGGAAGGCACACCATCGAGTTGAATACCCAGTCCAAGATCAGTGTAAAAGAAGTATCTCCACCAAAAACAAATGTGGTACCACCCATCAAAGACGAATTGCAAAGGAAGCTAGAAAAAGAGGTACTATCACAACAAACATCGATAAAAACTGTGATTGAGATTCCATATGATATGCCACAAGGGAAGGGAGTAACGAAAGAGGCTGAGCCAATGATACAGCTCCATATTCGGTAGACCCACCAAACAACACTACACATGGCACAAGGAAAGGATGTTACCACAGGCGAAGAACCTATTATATCCCAAACTTGCTTAAATGTGGACGTCAATAAACTGAAGCCCCTTGTAAAGACCATGATTGATAATGCAATGAGTGCACAAATGGTGCTCATGGAAGAAGAGAAAGAGAAAGAAATGTTGATGGCTGACAAATACAGATTTCAAACAATTAGTGAAGAACTCATAGCCACCATAGTCAATTTACAAAGTGCATTATCTCGAAAAGATGTTGAATTGCAAACTGCAAAAGAGGATTGACAAGTATCACAAGAACAACAAAATGGTTTCATGCAACGAGTTGAAGAAGTACAAAAGAAAGTTCAAGGCTTAGAACAACAAAAAGTAGCGTTTGACATAGAGAAAGGTCGTATACTCAACCGAAGCAAACTCCTTGAAGCTCAAATCAAAGTATATATGGATGAAAATGATAATCTAAGGAATAGAAACAAAGAACTAATGAATTCTCTCTTAATCGATAAACCCTTAGAGGTACCGATTACTGACAATAGTGCCACACATGAGGTACGCAAACAATTGGAAGGTATGGAAAATCAACTTAAACAAGCACCGGAGAGCTACAAGCTATTAGAAACAAAATATTCTACAGACACTAAGGAGTTGACTCTCAAATGGAAGGAAGCAGTTGCGAAGTATACTGAGCAATTTATACAAGATGCAGATCAAGTGCAGATCATATATGAAGAAAAGACTAGTATTGAAGAGAAGCTCAAGGCCGACATCAAGGAAAATGAAGAGAAAGATAAAATCATTGCTCAACTCAGGACCCAAGCCCCGAAAAAGTGCTTCAACCTCTTGATCTTTGGCAGGTCCAGATCAAAGGCTGGAAATCCAGACCTTCATACCTTCCATATGGTGCTTGCTGTGCAAATACAAAGAGGTTATTGGAGAGCTAGACAACAAATCCATTGTAGTCCATCTCCACTCGTTGCGTGTGTGGCAGTCCAACTTAACACAACAACCCAGATTTATGAATGTATGGAATACCAAGGGAATTACAGAAGCAAATGACTTAGTTTGGATAAAGTAACAAATTATCTGACAATCCTTATCGCTTCTTCGACCACTGGGTGCGTATACTAAGGAGCTATAAACAAGCTACTGACAAAAAGCAAAGCCTGTCAAGGAACGATAGAGACAAAGAGGGGGAGAGTGTTGCAGAGAAAATATGCAGAGAAAAAGAAGGGCCCCAAAATTTTTTCGATTTGAACACTTTATTTTTGTAACATAGTCACCTTGTAATACATTTTCCGATGTAAATGCACTAGAGGAGTCCTATAGATGCGTATCCATAGATATATGTATCATAATCCTTGTAAACTAGTAGGGAATATGTCTTTTAGTCAATAAAGTGCCGGTTTCTTGTGTGAAATGACCATTCTTAGGGCACATGTATATAAGTCATTTTCTGACTCTTTGTAAAGACATTTTGCCATTGTGAGAATGAAGAGCACAGAATTTCGAGTTTGTGTCTCCTCCTCTCTATATCTTCTTCCTTGTGAGCTTGCATGCATGTATGTGGCTTGAAAAGAGTGCTTTGAAGTGTTGTCTATCCATGGTAGTGCTTTTTTGCTATTGCTAAGTTGTGTGTAGAGCGTAGGAAGTGCTAAAGTGTAGGTAGGTTAATCCCGTGGTTCAGTATTTTGCTCATAACTTGAAGCAAGAACGTCAAAATCGAGTGAGAATACAACCATTGGATGCATCTTCTTGAAATCTTCGAAAGGAACTTGCTATTTGCTATATTTCGAGTTCGGAGCTGAGAGAAAAGCTCGATTCACTGTTGGCTTCTGTTATAGGTGTCGCGACACCATAACGGACCATGAAAGCTTGAATGTGGTAGTTTACGCTTATTTGCACCTTTGTTAGTTCACCTTTGCATTGACCATCATTTGAATGCATGTCTTCATATACTCGGCTAGGTTAAGATACTTCTTGGAAAGATAATTAAAGTGTGTAATCCCCACTATATGCACTTGCAGAGGATAGAGGTATAGTCTCCTTCTTCTCAAAGTCCCTAAGTCAATACTTAGGTACACACCTTCTCTCTCTCTTTTTTTAACTTTTTCTTTTAATAACACTTCATATTAACAATGCAAACATAGACCACAAGATGCATATACAATTATGGAGATATTCTACGATTAGATCTTCTAGCTAACTATCATAATCTTGCATAGGGGATGAATGATTCTATGTTAGTTTTCCTTAATGATGATCAAGAGTTAATCCACCAAAAGCAATATTAGGCGTGATATGAACTAGTACACTTGCCAAGACTGAAAGGAGAAGTGAAGTGAATACTAAAGATGCAGTCTCAAGCAGACATGTGGAAGATGACTACAAACCACTGCCTCTCTCTCTCTCTTGCTCACTCTTTCTCCCTCACTCTCTCGTTCTTAAGCAGACATGTGGAAGATGACTACAAACCACTGCCTCTCTCTCTGTCTCTGTCTCTCTCTCGCTCTCTCTCGCTCGCTCTTTCTCTCTCACTCTCTCTTTCTTTCTTGTTCTCTCTTTCTCTCTCTTTGATTTTTTATGCCTATCATAAGCACAACAAAGATAAACAAAAGAAAATTGCTCAAGCTCATGCACACAACTTCCTGTGTCTCAATCCACTCT
This sequence comes from Ceratopteris richardii, assembly GCA_020310875.1. Lineage (NCBI taxonomy): Eukaryota > Viridiplantae > Streptophyta > Polypodiopsida > Polypodiales > Pteridaceae > Ceratopteris > Ceratopteris richardii. The sequence goes on along the minus strand of CM035414.1, from coordinate 183,046,900 downwards.
CTCTCCAAAACATTAGCAAATGTGTTGATCCCTGGGAATCCAGTTGAATAATGCTTCCACCCCTTCATTATACCATTCATTTAAAACCCTAATGTGTTTATTAAATTACTTCCTCCTCATACTATTGACCTTTTTATAACATCGAACTAAGATTCCCTTAACTCCTAACACTTTGTTTGTACTAAACCAGAGAACACATTACCTATAGGTTTTGAAAAGCAAGATTGTCTTGAGCTTCATCTTAAATGGACTCAAGCATTTTTAGCATGTGGGATTCCTTTCAATGTTATTCATAATCCTATTTTCAAAGATGCTTTGATGTCAACTGCATGGAAAGGATTCAACATGCCAAATTACAATAAAATCCAAACAGAGTATGTAGATAAAGTGAAGAAAAGTACTGAAGCTATTTAAAAACGAATAGTGCTTGATTATCTACCCATATATGCATGCACAATATAACTAGATGGATGGACAAGTTGTCAAAAGAAGCCATCGAATAATGTCATGGTTAAATGTCCAAAGGAAAATATGTTTTTGGAAGCGGTTGATACTTCTCTTATAGAAAAAAGCTCAACTTTTTTTGTAGAAATATATGAGCATGCTATATCTCACGTGGGTGCTCCAAAGAGTGTGATGGTGATAGTGACTGATAATGCATCTAATTTTTGAAGTGTTGGAATTGCAATATAAAACAGGTATGAAGGCATTACTTGGGTTCCATGTGCAACTCATACAATAAATCTATTATTGAAAGATACAGGTAGATTATCTTTCATTAAACAAAGTTTATTAGATGCAAATCATGTGGTCAAATTTATTCGAGAGCATCAATTTTCATATTTGCTCTTTTGTTCAACATCTCCCAATAAAGCACTTCATATCTTTTGTGCTACAGGATTTGCAACAGCCTATATTGTGCTCAGTGGATTATTGGAAGTCAAGCTAGCACTTGTAGAAATGATTGCAGATTGAAGATGGGGGGCATGGCTAGAGAAGTATCCATCTTATCGAGTTGCAACTTTGAAGTGTATGTCTATAATACATGCACAAAATTTTTGGCGTAATCTTGAAATAACTATCGGTATTACTAAACCTTTTGTGGAACTTTTACGAATTGTTGATACCGATAAGCTTGTGATAGGACAAGTTTATTGGATTATGTCAGAAGCTATCCAAAAAGTGATAGATTTTAATCATTTTTCATTACAAAGAAAAACACAGATTATATTGTTAGCAGAGAAAAGATGGATGCAAATGCATACTCATTTACATGGAACAACTTCTTCATTTAATCCACATAATTCAAATGAATCCACATCATTTAATCCACATAATTCAAATGAATCCACATCATTTACTCCACTTAATTCAAATGAATCTACATCATTTAATCCACATAGTTCAAGTGAATCCACATAATTCAAATGAATACACATAATTCAAATGAGTCCACATAATTCAAATGAATCCATATCATTTGCTCCACATAATTCAATGAGTCCACATCATTTAATCCACATTGTTTTCAATATGGTCTTAATCCATTAGTAATGTATATCTTTAAACTGTACTGAACTAGATTCAAGAATACTCTAAGTAATTCATGTTGTTAGCTGCCGGATGGGATTGTAATTTTATTTTTCATAGTCGCACGCATTGAAAAGGCGTAGCGAACAGATGTAACTTTCTATTGATTAATGAAAAGGCAAGCACGATGTTCAGTGCGAGAGATGGGGACTCACCAGACTGTCTGTCTGGGCGACTGTGCTGGAGTGCTGTGTTGCAGAATTGCCGAAATCCTGAGTATTGTTTTCTGGTTATTGAATTACAGTCATTAATCATTAAACACAGTAACGCTACATTAACATTAATAAGTCTGTGCGAATTCGTAGTTGTTAATTTGCGTGGTAAACGTACTACGTAGTGATAATCATTGAATAGAAGTTAGTTAACTATTCAGTTAAATGTTGAATTGGGAAAATTAAACAAAGGGCCTCTGTACTATCAGACCCCTGTCCATCCCCAAGAACCCAGAAACGAGATTAAAAGTGGCTTACAGAAGCGCTTTTAACACTAGCACCGTCTGTGGGAAGATGGAAACAGATTTGGAATAATCAGTAAGGGAAGAGCAGTACTCAAGGCAAGCAATGGAGGATAGTAACCGCCAGTTGAAGAAGTGATATATGCCGGTTACTCGTTCCGGTGAGTCCTACCCAAAGTATAGGAGAGATCAACATCCCTGGGCAGTTCCAAACTTATTAGGAACACCCCCGGGTGGTAGAATTACAGGCCAGTTAAGTCTAGTTGCAAAAGGATCGGAGCCAGTCAGTAGTGATTCCGATGGAAGTTCGACAGTACATGATGAGATTCCGGTGGATTTCGGTGTGAGTTCGGTACCATTCGAAGAAGGTACGGTGAATTTTGGTTGTACAGAGACGTAGTGCGAAGACCGTTCCGCACTATCTGGTCCAAATTCGATCGCTATTGGTGACAGGTTTCTGTCATCTGATCAAAACATTTACGGTGATAGTGCAGTATGGTCCGGTGAGAGTTTGACAAGTTTCAATGGAAGTTCGGTACCACTTGGTGGTAATTTGAAGTTTTTTGGTGATACTGCGATGCTGCCTGGTGGACACTTATTGCGTTCACCACTTTTCGGTACAAGTCTACCTAATTTCGACACCAAAGTTGAGGAAAGGCTGCTAGACTTGGAATTCAGGAATCGGTTCGACGACATTTTTGGACCGGAAGGTGCACAGGTTGACCCTCCAGTCCAGGAAGCTCACGAGAAACCTCCCCAAAATTTAAGGAACAACAATGCCAGCAACAATAGCACCATGAGTGGCTCACAACAACAACAACAAACACCGCCACAGCCGCAACCGCAATTTCAGCAGCAACAACAAGAGCAGCCAAAGCCAATCGTTCCACCTCGACCAGTCCCAACCGGAGTGACCTATACAAAATTCGGTGGATTTCTGGGGGATGACCCCGATGCACACGTTTGCACATTTGAAATCAGTTATGCAGTGTTGAATCACCCACCAGATCCGGCGTATAAGGCCATCGTGTTTCAGGCCACACTAGTTAATGAAGTAGCAAGGTGGCTGGCAGAATATGATATTAATCATTTCGGTAATTATGATGATGTGAGGGACGCGTTCCTGCAGAGGTTTCGTTTGAAGAACCTGTAGAAATTTTTGACTATTTGTAGAGCACTTGGCAGAAACCACACCAGAGTGTCCAGGAGTATGCAACACTGTTCAGAACTCACTTGAGGCACCTGCCACTGGCGCATGCCAACCTACCAGATGATGTCATAACACAATGGTTTATCAACGGCTTAAATCCACAGATAAAACAAATCATGATCATTCGTTGTGTGGGTGGAATGACATTGGACGCTGTCATTGCAATGGCCTTACAGTTGGAGCACAAGGTTGGAGGTTTTACGGAGGATCTGGAATGGTTGAAAGCAAGTAAGAATATGATCGAGGATCCATCCAAACAAGTGTACTATACTAAGTGTAAGTATCCCGGTCACACCAGTGCCACATGTGCACTCAACCAAATGTACTGCGCCATTTGTAACACGACAGGGCACTCAACAGAAACCTGTGCATACAATGCAAAGGTACAGGGAAGAGCGGTAATAAACGCCATAATACAAGAGCAGGGGTAGTCACCCACCCATTACGTACCGCCATAGTTGCGGACCAACTAGCAGCAAGGATATAGGAACTATCGGGGTCCGCGTAACAACAAATTTCAATCAAAATCGATGGTAGATAGGTACATCGGCTGAAGGTACCTCTCTCCCACCCCCTCGATGTCATTTCTGTGGCGAGGTTGGCCATATTCGTAGATTTTGTAAAGAAGTCGTAGAGTACGACAAAAGAATGAAGGAAAGACAAAATCCGATGACAAATATGGTTTATATTTCCCCAGTCAAGTCACAAGCAGCTGTAGTATAGACAAGATCGGGAAAACAGTTGCAACGAGCAGCTGAAGTTTTCGAGCCCGGAATTCGTGAGCAACAACGGATTTTTACAAAGGCCAGTCAATGGACAAATAAGGAACCGATGGTGTTCCCTGATCCAGTTCTGATAACTCAGTCTCCTCTATCAAATGCAAGACTGAATGCACAAAATTCCACCCAGGCACCCTTAGACTCATAGCCAGAGTCGCTGATGATCGCAGCACAAACAGACCAGGTATGGGACATTATATCTAAGGCTTCAATCACACTGCCTGTGGGATAGTTGCTCGCCCTAGTTCCTAGTGTAAGACAGCAATTCCAACAGCAGGTCAGCCCCATATCTTCATGTACTCCAGCAACTGTGACCATATAGTCCGAGATGGATCATACAGTACCGTTGATCACCGTTTGGTATAAAAACCAGAAGATCACACAAGTTTTAATTGATGGAGGGTCTCGAGTGAATATTGCAACAGCTGCACTCTGTAAGAAACTGGGTTGGACCCAAATTGAACCAGTGTAGTTCTTTGTGCGAATGGCGGACCAATCCAGAGTCCATCTGGTGGGACTAGTACGTAACATTCCTATAACCCTGCAGGGAACTATATTTAAAATGACTTTTGTAGTCCTGGAGTTACCCGAATCTAGCCTCGACTACAACTTACTCTTCGGTTGACCATGGCTAAAGCAAGCCAAAGTCGTACAGGATTGGTCAGCTCAAGAGTTAATTTTTAAAGATAATCACCGGAAATATGTAGTTACATTGGGTGCTATGCAACCCTGTGATCTACATGCATGCCCATATGTAGCAGAGCCAGTCCATATGTTGGATGGGCTATCTGATGATGAGGACGAGGCTTTCCTTAAGACAAATAAGGACCTCAGTGCATTAGGTACTGTAGATTTACAGTCGGTCACAGATAATTAGAGTCCAGCATCGTGTACGGTTGTACCCCTGACCGGAGAAGCAGAAGTAGATGCTGAAATAACCATGGATGAATCGACACTACAACAACTGTTGCAGCCAGCTAATGACTTGGCCAAGCCTCGATAGTTTTATGTACCGGAGGATCAATTGGTAATGTACAACTTGGGTGACACGGTCAACCCGAGACCAGTTAAAATTAGGGTAGGATTAGCAGACAAATTCCAAGATGATTTGGTATAACTCCTGCGTGAATTCTCAGATGTTTTCGCTTGGGATTACAGAGACATGAAAGGTCTTGACCCACGGATTTATCAACATAGAGTGGTACTAAAACCGGATGCGAGACCCATCAAACAACCTAGTTATAGGATGAATCCTAATTATGCGGCACAGGTCAAGGCCGAACTTGATCATTTGTTGAAAGTAGGATTTATTGTGCCAATTGAACATGCCGAGTGGATCTCGCCAATAGTAATAGTACCCAAGAAAAATAAACAGTTATGTATTTGTGTCGACTATCGAAAGCTTAATGCAGCCACCGTACTGGATCCGTTCCCTCTTCCTTTTCTCGATACAATCCTCGATAGGGTAGCAGGTCATGAAATGTATCCTTTCCTGGATGGCTACAGTGGATACAATCAAGTGAGGATGGCAGAACAGGATATACCGAAGACAGCATGCATCACCAACTGGGGTGTCTATGCCTGCATCGTAATGTGGTTCGGTTTGCGGAATGCCCCGAGTACATTCCAAAGATGTATGCAGGAAGTGTTCTCACCTTATTTGACAACGTTTATGCAAGTCTATCTGGATGATTTTTCATTATTTGGTGACACTTTGGTGCACCTGTATCATTTATGGTGCTGCTTTGAAAAGTGCCGAGAGTATCGCTTATGTTTGAATCCTACCAAATCAGTTTTTGAGGTCTCCTATGGGAAGCTACTCGGTCATATTATCTCCAAACAAGGAACACAGGTAGACCCTGATAAGGTAGCAGCAGTCTTGGAGGCACCGGTCCCACAGACACCAAAAGAAGTTAATGCGGTTCCTTGGCAAGATCCGGTGGCATGGCAGACATTTATGGTGGTTGGCTCATCTAGCAACGCCACTTAACCGACTTATGACTAGCACCCCTCGGAAGCATGAATGGACTAATGAGTGTCAAATGGCATTTGATCATTTGAAGGTTCTCTTGACGCAGGTTCCGATCCTGCAACCGCCTGATTGGGAACGTCCATTCCATGTATTTGTGGATGCGTCAGACATAGCGATTGGCAGTATGCTGATGCAACAAACCGACAAATGGTATCAGCCTGTGTACTATGCGAGCCGCAGATTAGCTCCTGCAGAGAGGAATTACTCTGTGATGGAACGAGAGCGTCTTGGTTTGGTATACTCTGTTAAGAAATTTTGGCATTACTTGTTGGGACAAAAATTCACTTTCCATGCGGATCATGCCGCACTAGTTTATTTGGTTCACCAACAACACTTAGATGGCAGACTTGCTAGATGGGTTTTACTATTACACGAGTTTGATTATGACGTTGTCCACCGACCAGGTACAGCACATGTCTTGGTGGACTTTTTATCTCGACTCAATTTCGGTGAGTCTCCGATAGGTGTTGATGACACTACGCTGGCTATTTATGTCACCGAGGCAACTCCTGAAGAATCTGTAGAACTTCTTGTTGCCCCTACATACTATGATACGTTAATGATTTTTCTCACTGATGGTTGTCTCCCTCCTAATACTCCCACTGCTCTGCGCCAAAAAATTGCAGTCTACAATCGACGATTCCAGTTGATTGTGGGTCAATTGTATTACCTAGATCAAACTGGTGTTCTACTCAGATGTATCCCTCCACATGAAGCGGCATCAGTTATTGCCATGGATCACTCATCACCCACTGGAGGACACTTCGCAGCTGATCTCACTCATCACAAAATCCTGCAAAGTGGGCTATGGTGGCCTACAATGTACCAAGATGTTGTTAAATTTGTGAAGCAGTGTGATGTCTGTCAACGGTTTGGACAGCCCTTGCAGCGACACTTCTTTCCCCTTCAACCTGTCTTACCTCTGGAGCCCTTTCAGAAGTGGGGCTTAGATTTCATTGGCCCAATTACACCCCCAGCTACCCTCACCAATAACCAATATATTTTGACCTATACAGACTATGCCACTAGGTGGGCCGAAGCTTGGGCTTTACATTCTGCCACAGCTGTTTCGGTGGCCAAATGTTTGATGAAGGATGTCTTCCCTCGATATGGATTACCTCTGGAAATAGTGACGGACAAAGGTACACATTTTGCAAATACCTTAATGAAGGTGCTGACTCAGACTTTCCAGATTGTGCATAAATTCAGCTCACCTTACTATCCACGCGTGAATGGTCTTGCTGAGAGCACTAATAAGACTCTGCTGAATATTCTTCGAAAACTGATCTTGGAATGTCCAGAACGATGGGACCAGCTCTTACCTGCCGTTTTGTGGGCTTACCGGACCACGTACAAAGTGGCAACCAGAACGACTCCATTTAAACTTGCTTATGGATTGGAAGCTATTGCGCCAATGGAAGTGGTGGTGCCGAGTCTACGAGTAGCCTTATCTCAAAAATTGTTGTCGGAAGAATCTTTTCCATTCTGGTTGGATGTGCTCAGATCATTGGATGAACAATGCTGGGAAAGCTTCACGATTCTTCAAGAAGTTCAGCTACGCCAAGCCCGTACTCATGATCGCTTTCTAAAAACCCCTATCTTCATGATTGGCCAACTCGTTTTATTTTATAATGCTAAAGTCAATCACTCTGCTGGAAAATTTAAGTTAAGTTATGGTGGTTTGCACCATACCGGATTGTTGAACAGGTGGGACCCACCACTTTTCAGTTGGCGACCTTAACAGGTGTCCTCCTCCCAAAAGTGATTAATGGTTCCAAACTCTGCCCCTATCACCAGCCGTCTGGTAACTCCTGAGGTGTACTCGGTCATTTTTCTTTTTTTCGCTTATTACTTGCTTTCTTTTTCTACTCCCCGTGTTTCGGTTGACCATCTGACCGTAATTCTTCCATTTTGTTGATTTAATCATGATTAATAGCCGCCTCTATGTCACTCCTTCTGTTCATGCATGCATGTCGCACTTATGAAGGATATCTCTCCAATATTGTGTTATGAGTAGGGTTTTGCCGCCTGATTTTTTCCGTATTTCTATTTAATCTTGTTCTTTCCACTGTTAATAGCTATAGTGCTTGTGTGTTTGCGACCTCTATGTACTGTGTGTTTTTGTGTATCCTTGTGTGTGCCATGGAAGCTCTAGCTAATATAGAAACCTTCCGTGCAGGTCTCACTCCAGATGTGAGTGAGTACTTGCATGCTCGGGGATTGTTGACCTTCGGTGAATTGCCTTGGCATTCAGTGGAGTGTCATCCGTTCCATGCGTAGATTATTTTTGCCATCGCCGCCACACCTGCTACAGAACAATGTTGGCCGATTACATGTTTAAACCCTTGTGTAGTTATCGCTCTCAGTACGTTTGCTGAGGGATTCCGACTCCCTCAGGAAGGATTGGAGCATGGACCGCTCCTTCCTCTTGCCACCATGAAGGAACTGTTTCCCTGGCACTCATCTAATGAGTTTGCCATCCTTTGTCACCTAGAACTAGAGCACACTACTCTACAATTCCTTGTCGCCACGCTAAATTTGCAAAAACGCACCTATGGCATATCCCGACCCTTTTATTCCATGATAGATACAGCTTCCCGCGAACCTGTGAATTGCACGGCATTTTTCTTTAGGTGCATTCACCGTGAATGCGTAGCGGTTACAAAACAAATCGCCAAGAATGACATCCCTCATACACGCTTACCCCATATCCTAACCTTCCTCTTTTCGATGATACAAACCGCGCAACTTCCTCCAAACGCCCCTTTTCTATTACACGAAGAATCTACACAAATGGTTGAAGACGATGATGATGACGACCTACTTCAGTTTTTTCACCGCAAACGCAGACGTGTTAGTCCATCCGAAAGCCAAGTATAGGGCTCCAATGGGTGCCAAGACGTGGAAGTCTACCATGATACTGTAACCTCATTACAGGTTGAGTCCTCTGTCCCGTCTTCTTCTCTCAAGCAGCCGGATCACGATGCTACCATGGAAGATGTCATTGAAGTCTCCTCGCGAGAGGAATCTCATCACCCGGATGTGGAGGCTGTAAAGGAGATCAAAGCCGCTCCTGGGGGTGCAGATTGTCAATCCCTCTCATCACCAACCACTGTAGCCAAAGCAGATGCAGTCATTGTCGAAGCAAATGCAATCAAGGAAGTCACTGGCACTGCTGATGCTGTTACTGAAGCTGCTATGGAAGGTAATCAGATCGAAATCGGAATAGTTTTGGTGCCCACCACTCTTCTCCCTCTTCCTCTGCCAACTACTAGTTTGGAGCATGTTGCTGTTCTTCCTAGTGAACCCTCCAATGCTATTCGCGTGGCATTAACACCTCAATTATCTTCTCCCGACTACTCTCCACCACCCTCCCCTCATCTACTCTCTGCCTTGTCATCACAACCCCCTCCTTCTCTTCCTCCCCCAGAAGTTATGTTCACGGAACTAACATCGATGGGCCAGCTTCTAATCCAATTCTCCAAGCAATTGCCTCTACAAATGAAGCTAGCCACTCAGCACATTCAGCAGGAATTGCAGGGTAAAGTTGACTTGCTCGAAGCGGATATTGCCCCACTCCAGGAAGAAGCCATTGCGGTCAAAGCAGAGAATCACGCACTGCAGATTCAGCTTCAGCAACTCCAAGAATGGTTAGCAGAGCAAGATAATCTGATTTCCCAATGGGACAACGCACTAGCTGAGTTGAAGGAGAAGACCGTTCTCCTAGCTGCACGCGATGAAGAAATAGTTCAATTAGAACAAATGGTGCACGAAAAAGAAGATGCTCGTGTTGCGTTAGGGAATCTGTTGGAAGAAACACGCGCCGATCTTGTTGTCGTAGAGCAAAAAGGACAGGAAATGGCTGACCTGGCCATGCAAAACACTGAAGAATTAAAGACAGTGTCCGTCGAACTTTTCCAGAAGAGTCGTGATTTGGATGCACAGACGGTCAGGACGATTTAGATAAAGAAAGAGATGGAAGGTATTATGAAAGAACAAGATGCTTACTATAAAACTATCCAGTATCAAGCTCAAGAGTTGGAAAGATGTGAAAAGCAATTAGGCATTCAAGCAGATAGGTTATCGTGAATTGATGCAGAAATTGCTAACATGAAGCTGGAAAGAGATGTGGCCATTGCCAATGACTTTTACCTGCAAGAAACATTTTTGCAGACGCAGACAGAATTGTTGATGAGTCAAGTAGTTGCTGCTAATTCGGTTCGAACTGATGCACAACTGGTCGAGCCGGACATTTTGAAGACTATGCTGGACTCATTAAAGCAAAAGATCACTCGCACTTTTAAACTAGCCAAAACCCTGTATATACAAGGTATTATTGATGAGCCTTGACTGTATTTTCCTTTTTTGGGTTCGAGTCCGCCGTGCATGCAAGTGTTAGCCGCCGGATGGGATTGTAATTTTATTTTTCATAGTCGCACGCACCGAATCCAGTCCATTCATAGGTCGATGTTACTCTAAGAGTAGGAACTAGGAAATCAATCGGTAAGATGGCATTCTGGCTGTACACTAGATTAAAAGGAGTAGTTTCTATAGTTGTCTTGTATGCTACTCTGAATGCCCATAAAACATGATGTAAATGCTTGTCCCAATCAGATCTTCCATTATTAACAATCTTCGTAAACACTATACACAAGATCTTGTTTGAACTTTCAGCCTATCCATTGGCTTGTGGTGATAGGGAGCTGATTTCTTGTGGATATCTAGGAATTCATTCATCAAGGCTTCTATTACTTCATTGACGAAATGTGTGCCTCTATCACTCACAATTTCTATTGGCGATCCAAATCTAGTGAATATGTTCTCAAAGAGAAACTTAGCCGTGGTCCTTGTATCGTTCTTCTTAGTTGCCTTGGCTTCTACCCATTTGGTCAATAGTCCATTGCTACAATTATGTATTATGCATGGGAGCCTTTTGCTGGTGGGCTAATAGGTCCTACAAAATCTATTCCCCATTTGGTAAATGCTTTGGCACTTATCATAGGTAGTAATGGCATTTCATCTCTTCTAATAGGATACTTTGTTCGTTGACAAGTATCACATCTTTGGACATATGTTGATATAGTGTTGGCCACCACATCCCAAAAAAAAGAATCATTTTTGCCGTTTTATCTACAAAAAAATGTCCTCCGATAGCTCCTATATGAGCCATTTCCAAGACTGGAATATACTCGTCTTTATGAATGCATAATCTTAATTGGTTGTCCCTTCCTCTCTTGAAAAGTTGTTTGCCTACGAGTACATAATCTTTGCTTTGTTCCTCAAGGGCATGTTTTCTTGCCAAACTAGCTCCTTTTGGGTACTCGTGTTTTCAAGAATTTCACTAGAGGCATACTCCATCTAGGTGCTATTGTATAGTAACATAGAGTAGATTTCTCTTTAGGTGCTCTTTCTTGACAAGTGGGGTAGGTAGAGACATAGTTATGTGTATCTCTCTGCATAGTTGGCCAATATATTCCTAATATCTTAAGCTTTTGCCAAGTTCCATTAACACTTTGATGAGTTTTCCATTGATTCACGTGTGCTCTCTGAAGCCACATTTCTTGCTCATCTTCTTCCACACATCTCAAAAGTAATCCACTTGACTCTTGGTGATATAAGCTTCCAGCTATGATATGGAGATTTTTAGTTTTCCATAACTCATGGCTCTTGTTTAAACTGATCATATGTTGAGGTCCATGCATGAGTATGGGAATCAATTTTTCAGCCCATTGTGGACATACTTCCAGGTTGAAGAGATAAGTATCCGAAAAATCATTTGGCACTCCTGTAGGAGGTTCTCCATGTGTCATTCTTGATAGGTGATCAGCACGGATGTGTGTATTTCCTTGTTTGACTACTACTTCAAAATCAAATTCCATTAACAATAGAAACCATCGTACTAGTCACCCGATATTAGAAGGCTTATTGACTAGATACAATAGAGCCTGATGATCAATGAAGAATTTGAATTTGTCTGCCAATAAGTAGTTTCTAAATTTCTTCAATGTGTATACCATTCCTAAGCCTTCTCGTTTCGTAGTGGTATAATTACGCTCCGCTTGGTTTAATTGTCTACTAGCATAGGCTATAGGGTGGTGTTGGAAGCAGCCAGAGGCATAGAAGACGCGGAAGCATGTAACGACGGAGCAGGGAGCCAATCGAATCTTTTTTCAAAGAATTATGTTTTCAAATACTTTCCAAAAACCTCCAACAGTGATTTTTATCACTATTGTAACATAGAAAACCCCATTTTGTAATCCATAGCTCCATTTTGTGCAAGCCGAGGAGTCCTCGAGCTTGAGGAGCTTAGGTAGAATGAGCGTATCAATTTTCGTTATTTTTAGACACCGTTTACCCTTTCAAATAGCATCTAGGACCTATTTTTTAACTATGCCGGTCACTAGATGTGAAACCGGTCAAAACTAGTCTACAAACTATAAAAAGAGCTAGAGAGCTCATTTTTGAGGTTAGGTTGTTTGAGTAGAGAAGAGCTTAGAGCTATTTTGAGCTTGTAATAGTGTTCTTGAGTAATAGAGCTAATTTCCCACCTTCCATTGTGTCTTGTTTGTCTCTTCATTGTGTGTGTGTATGTGTGTGTGCATCTTGGTGCTTCTCACCTTCACTCTCACATCATCTCACATTCACGATCTTCATATCACTCCTATCTCTTCCGCGGATTGACAATTAAGGAGGTGAAGCTTCTTAACGTGGTTCTCACCATTGTGCTAGAGCAACAGGTGGTCTAGCTTTCTTGTATCTGCTGGTTGTGCTAAGATGCAACCAATGGCAAACTTGGAGGCATCCACATGAATATGAAATGGTTTATTCCAATCTGGTACTTTCAAAATTGGTGCTCAACTTAAACGACTCTTTAATTCATTGAATGCTTTTTCACATTCTTTTGTCCAAGTAAATTGAGTCAGCAATCCATAAAGAGGCCTCACAATTATGGCATACATGTGAATAAATCTACGATAATATCCACAATGTCCCATAAACGCTTGCACTTCTTTATCGGTCTTTGGTCTTGGCAAATCGAGAATTACTTTGATTTCGTCTTCATCAGCGGAAATTCCATTCTTAGAGACAATGTGTCCTAAGATCTTTCCTTGTCAAACCATAAAGACACATTTTTTCGGATTAAGGAATACTCTATACTGACGACATTTGGCAAATATTTTTCTTAGTTCTAGGATGTGCTCTGGTGTTATAGCACAATAGGTGCATAAATCATCCACATATACCTCCATACTCTTTCTCAAAAATTCCTTGAGCACATGGCACATCAGTCTTTGGAAAGTGGCTGGGGTGTTAGTTAGACCAAATGGCATGACCCTAACAGCATAGACTCCCCATTCAGTTGAAAAGGCTATCTTATGTTGGTCTTCAGGAACAATGGCTACCTGATTATATCCTGAAAAACCGTCAAGGAAGCTATAGACTTCCTTGCCTGCAACCCTTTTCAACAAATGATCTATGATGGGTAATGGGTAACTATCACGTATGGTGGCTGAGTTTACCTTTTTAAGATTAATGCACACTCTTAATTTGCCATCCTTTTTTGATACTACCACTAAAGGTGATACCCATTCCGTATGTTCAATTTCATAAATGAAGCCTGCATCCGACAATTTATCTATCTCCTCCTTAATCTTTGCCAAATAAACATCATTATAGGTGTATGGTCTTTGTTTTGAGGGCTTGGCTTCTGTTGTCATAGGGATTCTATAAGCACAAATAGAAGGATCTACACTTTTTAAATCCTTATAAGTCCATGCAAAGACATCTCGATACTCTCTTATAAGTTGTATTAATTCTTGTTCTTCCTCCAGAGGCACATCTTATCCTATGAAGGTGCATCTCTCTTCTCCTTCTTCAATAGCTACTACAATCTTCTTGGTATGCTCCTTATTGTCGTATGCTATCCTTGGTTGTGCTTCTCCTTTTGGCATCTAAATAGCAATCTTTCTTTCTTCTACTTCATATTTCTTGAAATGCTCAGTTACCTTGAACTGATCTTGAGGTGTGTTTTCTTCTTTTTCATTGTCCATGTCCGGTTCATTTTCTTCCATTTGTGTCATTCCTTGGTTTGATTCATTAGTTATGGCACTTACTTCTTGTTTTTCATTTTCTTCCTCAAATGTTTCCCTTTCCATTTCTATGCTCTCAAAGTCTTCATTCCACTCCTTTTCTATTACTTTTCCTTCATCAACCTCTTGGAGAATAGCCATGTATAGATTTACATCATATCCTTCCTCATCTATGCATTCATTCATAGTTATTACTTCTTCATTTACGCATACGTCAAGAGTGGATAAAATCTCCATCCAACCATGGGGTTCAAATTCTTCATCTAAGAATATTTGAGGCATGTAAGCAGGATCTCCTACAAGTCTAGACACTCCTTGTCCTGGCTGCCCTCTTTGTCTCCCTTCTTCTTCCCTTTTAGCTGCCTTACACATCCATAGGTGAGTATCTTCGTTCATCCATGTTTGACTATTCGATCCTACACTATGAATGGATAAATTATCATCTTCCTTGTGTATCGGGTTCCATTGCAGAGGAGGGACATCTTGATAAGTATAAGTATGGATGTTTATCCTAGTTGTCATTCCTCCATGCTGCAAGTATATTGCGTCTTTTCCCCAATCTTGCACTACCTTGAGCTATCTCATGAAAGGCCTTCCAAGTATCATCTCATAACTGCTAGCCTTGTTATCATTTTCTTTGGATTTATCCCGAGTCTCTCTTGCTTTTGCCCTAGTTATCGCTTTCAAAGGCACAATGTATTCCTTATGACTCCCTGATGACTCTACCACTTCTATAACATTTATTTGTGCTGTAGAATTGATTTTATTGGGATTTTTAGGGCAATCCCTAAAAAGGTGTTCCTTGCCACAATCATTGTAGTAGCCTTCCAAAACTTTCTGATGTGGTGATGGGTTAGGCAATGTACACTCTCTGATAAAGTGATCACCTCCGCATCTATAACATGGTCCTTGTTTCAAACATTATCATGTGTATGCAGAGAGAATTACAAGTCATAAGTTGAAGAGACTAAGGTCAGATGGAGGGGGAGAGTATTTCTCTAATGAGTTCAGTGATTACTTGTGGAATGCAGGTATAAAAAGGGAAATTACTTGCAGGTACTCTCCTCAACAAAATGGTGTAGCAGAGAGAAGAAATAGAACTCTTGTTGAGTTTGCAAGATCCATGTTGAAGGAGAAAAATTGCCCAAATTATTTGTGGGCTGAGGCTGTAAACACAGCCACATATTTGGTCAATAGGTTACCATGTAAAGCCTTGCAGGGTATGACACCATATGAAGCTTGGTGGGGTAAGAAACCTACTTTAGATCATTGCAAAGTATTTGGATGTTTGGCATATGCATATGTGCCATCACAATTGAGACATAAATTGGAACCTAAAGCTGAAAAATATGTGTTTATTGGATATGATGATAAGCAGATGGGATATAGGTTGTGGATTCCATCCACAAAGCAATTCATTGTGTCTAAGGATGTTACATTTGATGAGCAAGGTACTTGGTATGCATGTACAATCAATATTTATGCAGGTGATGAAGAAGTTGTGAATCAAAAGAAAGGTAAATCAAAGGTTCAGATATTTGATGAAGAGGAGAATAATGAAGTACAAGTTGAAGTTGAAGAAGTGCCAAGGTTTGATCCAGAGTGTGATGAACTAGACCCTCAAGGAGTGGAGAACTCAGAAGTTCATCAAGACACAAATGGCAACCTACAAGGTATAGCTATGACACTTCTTTTTTGGCTACCAAAGATTATGCTTATATGATAAAGGCAGATGAAGACCCTTCTACATATGAAGAGGCAAAAGGTAAGGAAAATTGGGAGAAAGCTATGCAGGAAAAGTATGATGCATTGATGGAGAATCAGACATGGTATTTGGTTCCTAAACCAAATAGTCAGAAGATCATTGGATGTAAATGGGTCTACAAGACAAAGAGATTTGCAGATGGAAGTGTGTCTAGGTATAAAGCTAGACTTGTTGTGAAAGGGTTTGCTCAGACATATGGTATAGATTATGATGAAACCTATAGTCCTGTGGCAAAGATGACAACCATCAGGACACTCATAGCCATTGCTGCATGTAAAGGTTGGAAATTATGTCAATTAGATGTGAAAAATGCTTTTTTAAATGGTTACATTTCAGATGATGTTTTCATGGAGCAACCACAAGGATTCAAAGATGAAAGATATCTAGATTATGTGTGCAAGCTCAAGAGAGCTTTGTATAGTTTGAAGCAGGCCCCAAGGGCATGGAATTATAGACTTGTGAAGTTCTTGAAAGAACTTGGTCTTCAAGTATCTAAAGCAGATAGTAGCTTGCTTGTCAAAGCAAGTGATGATGGGTTCATTTACATGTGCATATATGTTGATGATATAATTCTTATAGGAACAGATGAGAAAGGCATTCAAAGCCTAAAGAAGCAAATGGAGAAAGAGTTCAAGATTAGTGACTTGGGAGACTTTTCATATTTCTTGGGCATGGAGATCTCATACACTCAACATGGAGTGTATGTAACTCAAGAAAGGTATTTGAAAAACTTATTGATCAAGTTTAAGATGAATGATTGCAAGGTAGCACCTACTCCAATGGAGGTGAATCACAAATTGAGCAGATATGGAGGAGAAGAATTTAAGGATATGAAGCTATATCAAAGTTTGGTTGGTAGTCTGATTTATGCTACATTAACTAGGCCTGACTTGTCATATGGAGTTGGAGTATTATCTCAATTCATGCATTGTCCTAGGAAAGAACATTGGATTGCATGACAAAGAGTGTTGAGGTACATTAAGGGTACACTCAAAGAAGGTTTGTATTATGGCTTTACATCAGATACAAACATCAAGATCTATAGTGATACAGATTGGGCAGGTAATCCTAATGATAGGAGATCAACTTATGGATACTTGTGTTATGTGGGAGATAAGTTAATTTCTTGGTGTTCAAAGAAGCAACACACAGTTGCTTTATCATCTACAGAGGCTGAGTACAAAGGTATGGTTGAAGCTTGAAAGGAAGTGATATGGCTTAAGACTCTTATAAAGAGTTTTGACATCATTCAGAGTACACCCATTATTCATGGAGATAACATGAGTTCATTGTATTTAGCTGTTAACCCTGTTTTTCATGCCAGGACTAAACAAATTGAGATTCAGTATCACTTTCTAAGAGAGAAGGTGATGGATAAAGACATTGAAGTAATACATACTTCAACAAAGGATCAGATAGCTGATATGCTAACCAAAAGCTTGGATGGATCAAAGCTACAGAGATTCAAAGACATGGTAGGCATAAAGAAGATAGAGAAAACCTCAATTGATGATTGAGGGGGAGTTGTTGGTGCAGGGCAATCAACAATTGATGTTTTGATGAAGAATTGAAGTCAAGGACTTAAGAAAAGGTCAAGTTATGAAGCATGAAGGAAGTGCATATCCAGAAGATGAAGATGTGTACACATATGTACATTATTTTGAAGTTAGCTCACTTATGCTTTTGATTAGTTATGAGCTTGTAAATATTTACCTATATATATACAAAGAAAATGTCGGGGCATGTGTAAGAGATTGTGTAAGAACAAGATTTGAGGAGAATTAGATGTCATTAGACATTTTAGAAGTGAGTACAATCTCTCTCATCACTTGAATGTAAAAATTTCCAGAAATGAAGAAATGTTGCGCCCGATATTAATGAGTATTCTCCTTCTGTGTTGAATCTTCTGTGAAATGCTTTGTACAAGTCTAATTCTATAGTTGATTGACCTCTGTACAAATTTTCAGCTTCTAATTGTGATCAGGCTGTGAGAATTGAGTGTAGGAACATTTACATGTGTAAATGGAAAGAAGAGAACTTGCAGGAAGTACAAAATTTGATGCCAATGTTTTGGTCACTTCTCCTTCCACAGTGTAAAGTTTTGAGCAAGCAAGCACTCATTCTTTAAGTTGGAAGGTAAGCTACCTATGGTTAAAAGCATTTGCATAAACGGGTTCTAGATTGAGAGAATCAAGTGCTAGAAGTTATAGGTGTCTGAATCGACTTCTCAGAAGAACAGTTTTAGACATAGGTGACTTGTTAAGATCATTTCTCAAGATCTACTAAATCTTTTGAAATGATTTAACTTGGAGGAGGTGTGCAAACTATAGGCAACACCTTGTGCAAAGTTGTATAAAAAACTTTACACATTTGATAAGTCAATGAGAAAGATATGTGCAGCAAACTTTCTGTAGAATCATCTTCTTCACAGTTTATCCAAAATCTTTATAATTGATCATTAATCCTCCAAATTGGTGAAGGTTTTGAGTTACTCTTGATATAGAGGTGCTCTAACTTCAAGAGTAGCTTGTTCTTTTGGAGATTAACACTCTCCATCAATACGACACCTGATGGGTCACAACATACGACACCTGAGTGGTCACGACACACGATACGTGAATATCGTGACACTTGGCCCTGAACACGACACGGTATCACGTCACTTGGCTTTGAGCACGACACTTGGGTATCGTGACACTTGACCCTCAACGGCACTTAGATATCGCGACACTTGGTGGCACGATACTTAGATATTGTGAGACTTGACCCCATGTCACATGATATCAGGATATCGCGACACTCGACCTTGGGAGGTCAGATACTTGGATGTCGTGACACTCGACCTTAGGAGGTCATGACACTTGGATATCGTGACACTCGACCTTGAGAGGTCATGACACTTGGATTTTCTCACACATAAGAAATTATTTTAAAAAACTAGGTTCATGTATGTGCTCTTAGTGCCTATTTCTGTAAGTGCTTGTATCACAAAAAATCTCACTCAAAACCCATGATACCTCCCTCACGACATTTGTCGCACGTCGTCTCACATTTTCTCTTGATTCAATTTGAACTTTTAGAGCAATAACTTGGTCAGCTCACCTTCACAAAGCTACCCTCAAGCTAACTTCAACCCACACTTGCTCTTTGTAGCTCCAACAGCCACGATCTCTCTTTCGCGACACCTATCATCTGCGCTCTCTCGACACTTGCTAGGAAACAAGTGATCTCAAAATGGCTTATTTTTTTGGTTTTTAAGCGTCTAAAATGCACAAAGGCTGAAGGATGCTGAAAGGTAAAGAACAAAATACTTGGGATTTGAACCTACCTACCTATCCTAACTCTCTTCCTTTCTATTACCTACCCTAACTTCCCTCTCTAGCTCACGTCCCTAAACTAACAACTCACTACACACACTCCAAAAGTGAGAAGTAGTAAGTGTGGATGAAATTAACTTACCAAAGAAGAGAAATTCACAACTCCTCTACTTACTTCTATGCTAAGAGCTTTCACCATCACACAAATGTCTCGGTTTGATTCGACACTCCCCGGCAACGGTGCCAAAAAATGTGTGTACCTAAGTATCGACTTAGGGACTTGAGAAGAAGGAGACTATACCTCTATCCTTTGCAAGTGCATATAGTGGGGATTACATGCTTTAATTATCAATCCAAGAAGTATCTTAACCTAGCTGAGTGTATGAAGACATGCATTCGAATGATGGTCAATGCAAATGTGAACTAACAAAGGTGCAAATAAGTGTAAACTACCACATTCAAGCTTTCATGGTCGGCTATGGTGTTGCAAAACCCAGAGAAGCCAATAGTAAATCAAGCTTTTCTCTCATCTCCGAACTCAGAATATAGAAAATAACGGGTTCATTTCGAAGCTTTCGAGAAGACACATCCAATGTGTATTTTCACTCGATTATGACATTCTTGCTTCAAGTTATGAGCAAAATACTGAGCCGTGGGATTCACCTACCTATGCTTCAACACTTCCTACGCTTTGCACACATCTTACCAACAACAAACAACCACTACCATGGATAGATAACACTTCAAAGCACTCTTTTCAAGCCACATACATGCATGCAAGCTCACAAAGAAGAAGTTACAGAGAGGAGGAGACACAAATTCGAAATTCTGTTCTCTTCATTCTCACAATGGCAAAAAGTCTTTACAAAGAGTCACAAAATGACTTATATACATGTTCCCTAGGAATGGTCCTTTCACACAAGAAACCAGCACTTTATTGACTAAAAGATTAATTCCCTACTAGTTTACAAGGGTAATGATACAGATATCTATGGATATGCATCTAGAGGACTCCTCTAGTGCATTTACATCTGAAAATATATTACAAGGTGACTATGTTACAAAAAGAAAGTGTCCAAATTGGAAAAATTTTGGGGCCCTTCTTTTTCTCTGCATCTCTGCTCTACAATAGAAGGGCTATTATCTATTCTTTTTTTAAATCATACTCATGAAGATAAGAATGAATATTAGGATGTTCTTGGTACTTAGTTTTTTCAATGGGAAATCTTTTATGATGACATAGGACATGTTAACAATTAGCATCTATTTGCTACAAGGGCCTTGGTAGTTCAAAATGAGTATTTTAGTACATATGCGGCCATATAGTTTATTGCTTGTAAGGGCAGATATGGTTGATTGATGGAGAAATTACTTCCATGAAATTGTTTCTTTATTCCCATGATGGTCCATGTTGCATGTTAAGTGGTGATGAGCATTTTCTTGATGGGTTAGTATGACTGCGAGCTAGTTTTCACTTGGCAAAAGCACTCAATTGTGTGTTTTTGGTTATGAGTGAGTGTGAGGTAGCGTTAATTCGGTAGTAGCACTCATTAGTGTGAGATTTGTGAATGTGAGGTAGCTCTGAGTCGGTAGAAGAATTCACGTGTTCTTTTCTCCCTCCTTTCTTGGTTTGCATGTTTTGAGTGGTGGATGATGTGGGACTATGGGATATATGCCTTCATGGTGGTTTGAGTCTTCATATACTCATTGTTATTTGATATTAATTACACTAACCTAAGGAGTCAAGCTATGCTTGATCATTATATTTGATGATTTATGTTGTAGTACTCATGAGGAGAAGAATGTGAAGCAAATAAGTAAAGTTTGAAGATGCTCAGTTTGAAGATAAAGCTATCATGGGATGATCCATTCCTCTTGGAGATTTACATATTATATATGATGATGTAGTGTAGGGATTCATATGGCTATGATGTAATTAATGTATAAGATGGAAACCTTGTAACAAATCACTTTCATTTTCATTCCCATGTAGGATCTATGGCTTATTGTGTAAGAAGAGACTAGTTTGTATATCTTGGCTACCATCCCATGCATTGTACTTTGCTTTTCTCTTACATAGTATGTCTCGATACTTATGCTCTTTGATTCATCTTCCATACCATGTATGAACCATACACTTTGGTTGATGAAGCATCGATTCATAGGGTAGTTGCATATATTCTACATGTTGCATTGACATATGGGATTCGAGTCCACTGTGCATGCCAGTGTTAGGAGTTAAGGGAATCTTAGCTAGATTTTACAAAAAGTCAATAGTATGAGGAGGAAGTAATTAAATAAACACATTAAGGTTTTAATTGAATGCTATACTGAAGGGGTGGAAGCATTCTCTGAATGGGTATGAAGATCTTTGGGAAAGGACACTTAAGGAGTTGTATTAAAATATGTCTTGATTAATAAAAAGGGGTTTCTCATTTTCGCATGAAATATGTTTTTCTCTCTTCTTCTTCTCCTTCTCTTTCTGTGCAAGCACAACAATTCTAACAAAAGCATGTTGACACATTATTAGATCCACCATTTTTACTATATTCACCAGGTCCACTCTTTACTAGCATTGTTGGAGTTAGACGTCTGCGGAAGCACGCAAACAACACAAGAAAGAAGAAGAAGCTTGGAGCTCAACAGACAATACTGAATGTATTACCACTAGAATGTACAAAGATAAGTAGCCCATTAGGGCAATAGGTGTATATACAAGCCGGGGGAAAAAACCTCCTAAAGAAGGAAAAAGGTGCCCCGGTGGTCCTAGTGTGTTCACACACATCACTACCTTGAAAACTTCAGACTTTGCCTTCAATGGATATACCCATGCATGCCCGGAAAAATCATCAGTGAAAGTCACAAAGTAAAGATAATTTCCAAAAGGTGTCTGCATAGGACCATAAACATCACTATGTACAAGCTACAATTTCTTAGTAGCCCAAACTGAATCATCTTTTGGAAAGGAGGAACGCTGCATTTTGCCCAAAATACAGCCTTCAAAAACATGTTTTCGAGGTGCCTCAAGTTTGGGCAAAGAGGACGCCATTTTAGATTTTTGCAGGCACAGCAAACTAGCAAAATTCAAATGACCAAAGCATGCATGCCAAAGCTTTGCATCTGATATATCCTGAGAATCATGTACTGCACATGCCGAATCATTTATAGATCTTTCATAGTCTATGAGCTTATACAGCCCACCACATAAAATGCCAGAAGCAATAATCACGTCGCCATTTGAGAGATCATGAATTGTACATCTGTTATCAACAAATTTCACAACCAAGCCAATCTTGGCTAATGCAAAAACTCATAACAGATTTTTCTTGATCCCTGGCACAAACAAAGCATATAACAAAGTGAAAGAACTACCATCAGCAGTAGTCAAAATGATCTTACCAACTCCCATAACAGGATAAGAGGAGTTATTGGTGCATGTAACAGTATTCCCTGTAGGGGCATGCTCAAGCGAAGAGAAGAAACTACACTGCGAGGTAATATGTTTGATCACCCCACTGTCAAAGTACCAAACATCTGAGTCTACTGCATACATGCACTACTCATGAGAAGATGGGTCAAAACTACAAACAGTAGTAAATGCCCATTCTTCTTCCTGCACAAGATTAGCAAACTCTATTTTTGGTGTAGATGCTTCTTCAACAACCATTCCAACCTCTTTCTTCTTTGCCTCTTTAGCAACCAGTTTTGGACAATTCTTTATAAAATATGATCATTTTCTTTATAGTACTTGCAAAATAGTTTTTGCTTTTTTTATTTCTTTTCATCTTTGTCTTCCCAATTCGATTGTGCAGAATTAGCAGATTTCTTCTTACTAATTGAAGAGC
Source organism: Ceratopteris richardii (assembly GCA_020310875.1). Classification (NCBI taxonomy): domain Eukaryota; kingdom Viridiplantae; phylum Streptophyta; class Polypodiopsida; order Polypodiales; family Pteridaceae; genus Ceratopteris; species Ceratopteris richardii. Next base: position 183,023,818 of record CM035414.1, on the reverse strand, counting down.
TCCATTTTCCTTTGCCCTTCTAACAAGCCAAGAAATCTTGATCTGCAACACGCATAATGGACCTATTCTGCCTAGACTGATCTTCCTATAACAGAACAGAGACTAACTCCTCAAATGACAAGGCATTTGGATTGCCTTTCATCATCAACCGAAGAGTAGAAGCAAAACTCTGATATGAATCAGGAAGACTATTCAGAACGGTCTGCACAAGTGAGCTATATGGTATAACCTCATGAACAAAATCAATTGTTCCTTCAAGTCTTTGATCTTTGTTAGAAAACTACCCATAGAATTACCTTCATTCATGTGCTCACTCTCCAACTATTTTTGGAGGTAAGCAACATCCTCATTCCTAGCTTGGTACAATGTGGTAAGTGTATCCCAAGCATCTTTAGCTGTTTTGCATGAGCGAATGTGAGGAATAATGGCATGTTTGACAGACAAAGCTATCAATGCATGTGCCTGTGCATCTCTGCCATCCCAACAAAGTTTCTTTGCAGTAGGTGCAGCAGAAACCACAGCACGAAGAGGAATATGCAGAATATCATCACCTTCAACACCTTCTTCATCAGCTTCAGTACCTGCAGTTGTAATAGTTGTAGGTGTGATAAGACGTTTTTCAACACCCTGCACAATGTTCCACAATCCTTTTGCAACCAATACATGTCCCATCATATAAGCCCACAATGGGTAGTTGATACCATCCAAGTTATCCTCAACAGCCAACATACAAAATACATCACTGCTTTCAGCCATGGTTGATGACTAAAATACCTTGATGCAGAAAATTGATTGTATCTCAAAAAGTTGAACAGAATTGCCCAGATAAATTCTGCTAAACCTGTAGCAGAATTCGAGATGCTTATACTGGCGAACCGAAAGTAGCATATACCTGTGGCACAAAAAGACAAAATAGCCTGCACAAGTGTTGCGATAGTGCATTTGGAGGTCGAAACGAGCTCAAATCGCGATTTCGGCACCACATTGCAAAGCTTTTTTGATCTCGGAAACATGCTCAGTATGCTCACCGAAATTCGTGCGATTCTGAGACTGCAACCGGAGAGGTGTTGACAATGCCCTAGATGAAGCGGCGACCTACTCTGATACCAATTGTTGGAGTTAGACATAAGCTTGGAGCTCAACACACAATACTGAATGTATTACCACTAGAATGTACAAAGATAAGTAGCCCGTTAGGGCAATAGGCGTATATACAAGCCGAGGGAAAAAACCTCCTAAAGAGGGAAAAAAGTGCCCCGGAGGTCGTAGTGTGTTCAACATCACTACCTAAAGATATCAGTAGGCATATCTGGAGAAAATTGAGTACATGTATCTTGATTGGTCTCAAAAATAGTTTGTGATACTTGAGTAGAAATATCACGTGAATCCTCTGTTTTCATTGATACATCTACTTATTCTTGCTCTATGCTTGGACTACTTTGAAAGTACTATGAAGTACTCATGCTTTTAAATCTTTCTGATGTGATACCTTGAGATTTATGTTTGTTTGCATAACCTTCAAAGTGTACCCATATATCACTATCTAGATTAGACCATCTTGCCACATTATTACATGTAGTAAAAAGATGCTCTTTGATCCGAGTTGCATTGCCTACGTAACGATGTCCACAATATTTGCATTGTATTGTGGAGATTGTTTTACCCTCTTGATGTATAATCACATATGACCATTCTTTTCCCTTTCCCATAATGCTTCCTTTATGAAGACTTTATATCTGCAATGGACAACTACACTTACTAGATGGGTGACTACACTTGGGCAACCAACATTTGGTAAGGATGGGTGAGTTCCACCTAGTACATGGGTGGCTACTCTCTAGTGTAACATAGTTGACTTTAGTTGGGTGATTGATATTGGGTGACTACCATGGGATACTCGCAGCCACCATCACCTAATCTAGACCACCTCTTGTAGAGTGGCCCTCAACCACCACGTGAAGGCATGGACCACCTCCTATAGGTAGTTATTTGTTGGGGCACATTGTGGCATAGGCAACTACTAGGAGCAATCCATGCACTGCCAATGTAACTATCTAAGCGACCACATATTTCCTGACTTAGGTGACTACCCTTAGCCCAAATATCTAGGCCGCTTCTGATCAACCTAAATGCTATAAAAGAGGTGCCAACCCAAGTTGGAGGCATAAAGAGCTTCACAAGGATTCTATCATTTCCATACCTCCATGTTTATATTTCTAAGCACTTGTGCCCCTTCATTTCTTAGCTATTATGTATCAGACTTCTCCTAGTCCACCAAGGAAGTCTCTTCCAATAGGTGCTAGCATAGAGGGAAAACTTGAGGCTTGTATTAGCATAGAACATTGTATCTATAGAATTATCCTTGTTGAGGAATATATGTAAGCCACTAGTTGAGAGGAATGCAGTGTGTACTCTGAGATGAACGTGTTGTTGCATGTTCTTTTGCGATTCTTCTAGTTTAATCTATGTGTGAGCGTGCACTAAGAGTTGACTCTTAATCTTGTTTTGTATAATTGTTTGAATTTTTCTAGCCCAAGTTGTCTAGAACTATCTAATCCAAGAGAAGTGCGATTTGCATTACTTGAGACACTATCTAAGTGTGATTTGCATTCCACACTATCCCTAGATTCCAAGGTAGGACATCATCTTTGCATCCATTTTTCTTGCACATGTCCCACCATCCTTTGCATCATCACCTTCTACTCTAACTAGGTCATCTACTTTTGTATGCCCATCAATATAAGGAGCCATTCCATCTCCACCTCCACTGATCACCTTCATTCAACAAGTTCTTCCCAATCTACCCTTCATACTTCCATCCCCATAGGTATCATGGCATCCTCATCACAAGGAGTTACAAGTTAAGGGATCAACAAATTAAGCCATGTTAAAAATATTCGAAATTGGTTTTAACCTATAGTTCCACTCGCTTTGGAAGGGATAACATCAATGAAATTGCAAAGACACTCTTCTATTATATAGTAGATGACCTTGTGGAAGACAAGAAATCCATCATATATGTATATGAGCATCAATAACAATATATTAAGATGTTAACTACTGAGTTTCCATATGTCAAGTTAAATATCTCCAAATACAAGAAATGGCATTCGTTCTAGATCAACTTAAAGATTACAAAACAATGAAACAAAAAGTACAAGATCCACTTCAACAATCATAACAATCCCATCAAGAATGTTCCACATTCCAGTAGCAAGGCGAATTTTATGGAGATAACTACAAGCAAGCATAGCAATTCTTCTTGCAAAATGAACCCAAGAAGGAACCCATGAACTATTCAAGGGATCGAGGCTAGGAAATGATCCATATTTTCAACTTTTAGCTCACTTCTACACGTCGATAATCTTGTAAATGCATAAATTTTTGCATATCGTATTTTACTTATCCTACGATTTGCATAGGCATGCATCAACACCATGGAATACAATTTTTTTGTAAATCTTCCATTACTATTTTTCTACATTCTTAACCCCTCTTAGAGGGAATTCTCTTGTCGAATATCTTTGTTGCTTTTTTTTAGGTAGACAATCAAATTTTGCACTTTTAATCTTATCTTTATTCTCTTTGAGATGGACATGACATCAACGTTGGGCAATCTACAAATGTAAAAAAGAAAAGTAATTGGTCAATACACTTGAAGACAAGAGTCAAGAAGGGGAAAAGATATAAATGGTTGAATAAGTGGACCACCTAAAAGACCACCACCCTTTGGAACCGGATCACCACCCAATGGAGTACCATCAACCCCTCGAATCGGACCACCACATGAGAGAAGGACCACCTTATGAACCGCGACTGCCCATAGTTAACTACATGGATCACTCTTTTGGACCACTCTTTCAATATTACAACAAGAGATGCCCAAATAATTTCTTGGGCTCTACCAACTTGATAGTATGCAAGTAAGTGCCTCTATCCACCCATCAACCCAAGTGGTTGAACCTCCCACCATAGCTTCTCCCAAATATCTGAGATATTATTATTGGAGTGTCAAACCATAAGAGACACTATATAAAGAGGCCCAAGCCAATCAAAAAGTTTTAAATGAAGTGTTGTGCAATGTATTTTGTAGTGCACCATATTAGCGTACATCAGAATGTCATTCTTAGGAAGGAAGTGTGCAAGAGGTACATATTCCTTGTGGATTGGCGCTGGTCAAAATTACAAGGATCCAAACTCTTAGTAATATAACACTTGAAGATACTTCATTTGCAAAACGCAAGAGGCTTAAGATCTTGATGTAGAATTCGCAACTAAAGCCAAAAATAGAAAGTTTTGCTAACCTTCTAGTAAGAAAAATGCAAGAGAAGGTTCAAAGTCCATCCATGCAAAATTTGTGGAGATGAAATTATACAAAGAAGTAAACAATTCCAAAGTCCAAAGAGAGACAAAAAAAAATATTGGAGGAAAAAATACCAAGCTCTTCAAAAATTGCTTCAAAATGTGGATGGCTATTCTTTTTAAGAGTTTATGTTAGCTAGCTACTCAATTTCTTCAAAAGTTGCCACAAATGTGAATGACTATACTTTTTGGGATTTGATGCGTATCAATTGAGGCTTGTTCTCAATAAGTATTCCAATCATTTATCATTCAGCTCATCTCTATCCTCATGAAGAGCCTTCATGAAAGAATAGAGCATCTATAGCTTAGTTACTCAATTCTGCATCAATCACCCGAATATTCTTCATTTCCAACTTTGAAGGAGAAATGCATGGTCGGGTTGCTTTAGTATATAGCTTTTATATCTCAAGATGGTCGACATTAATTGATCGAAATTGAGTGCTGAAGGGGTCACTTGCACATCAGGTATGCAACCATTATTAAGCATCTGCATCAAATTGACATTGCTAGCTTATAGTCAACTTCAATAAAAAATATTCTCCGCTTAGGATCGATCAATCGTGTATTTATATTAGGTCATGCTCATCGAGATATGTATTCAAATTCACTTATTAATCAATTCATTCAACAAATATTCTCTTCTATAATGGCCTCTCAAACTCATTTATTAACGAGTTCATTCAACAAACATTCTCCGAAAATGACCCCCTCAATTCTTCTCATTAAGATCTTGGAAATTGATGGGTTTTGAAGTTTCTCTAGGGCAGAGAGGGAATTGGGTGCTCCCTACTAGGCAAATCTTCAAAATGTTGGGAATACCGATGGGTTTTGAAGTTTCTCTATGGTAGAGATGGAATTGGGTTCTTGCTAAACTTGAACATAAATTTACCTCCTAAAAACGGATGCAACTCAACCTGGAAGGGCAGGCTATGGTGATCAATGCCCAAGGTCAAATGGAATATATGTATGAACCAAAAAGACAACAATGGATTGGGCATTTCGGTGTTGTGGGGATGGCTGATAAAATGGTTGCCAAATGGATGATCAAAGTGTGGTGCAACTTGGAAGCATCATGGGCTAAGCTGATTCTAAAAAACAAAGTTGTTCTTACTTTAATGAGCCTCCCCTTGATGGAAAGAATTTGATCTTCTTACTCTGATATTTTTCCCTTGTTTTGGTGACTCGCAAAGGACCGAACTTGGTTTGCTCTTTGTGGAAGAGTTGGAACAAGGTGAAGGCATACATCAAGGTGAATGAGGACTAGAAATGGGTTGTTGAGATCAGCAAAACGACTCTATCTGGTTTCCCATAAGGGAAATCAAAGAAATTGACTCCATGGATCACCAAAGGGTGAAAAAGCTATGGAATATAGGATTTCGTGTTTGGAAACATCTTTGGGATCAAGAAAGAAAGCATTGGATTATGTTCGAGGATCTCGACTCGACAACTAGAATTGACCATGAGTGGTGCCTTTTGAGGCATAAAATTAGCTCCTAGGATATCCCTAAGTCGCGCTTCCTAGTTGATCATGATCTCCCTTGCATCGAGGGACTATGATGGATCAATGGGCACAAATTGGATAAAACGGTGAATTTCAAGTAGTAAGTGCACTAGCATAGCAATCTCAACAAGAGATGGTGTCTCAATTGGTCCAGTGTCAAATGGTAGTTTATGTTTGCAGACTTGTCGCACACCCCCCCCCCCATTGAGAACAAAAAGTTCGCAGACTTGTGCGCCTCCTGGATGATCATGATCTCCCTTGCATGGAGGGACTATGATGGATCAATGGGCACAAATTGGATAAAATGGTGAATTTCAAGTAGTAAGTGCATTGGCATAGCAATCTCAACAAGAGATGGTGTCTCAATTGGTCCAGTGTCAAATGGTAGATTATGTTTGCAAACTTGTGGCACCCCCCCTCCTCATTGAGAACAAAAAGTTTGCAGACTTATGCCCCCCCCCCCCCCCCATTGAGAACAAAAATTCGATCCTTATGTGGCAAATTCTCCACCAAAGAATTTGGACCAATGCCAAAGCTGAAAAAAAAGTTGTGGGAACCTCATTGGTGTAAGCGTTCCTAGAGGGCTAAAAAAGACATTGGCCACTTGGTTTAACAAGATCTTGCAAGGATATTGAAACTCAAAAATCATGTTAATTGGAAACAAGAGATGTTGGGCGAAGTGATCGGTTCCCCTGCTTCCTTGTGGAACACCTTTAGAGGGGAAGCTCTATGGAAGATATGGAGCGAGATTTGCGACCAATTTCGACAAAGCTCCAAAATAATGGTCAATTGTTAAGTCCCTTGCCTTGCTTGGCAAAAGAATACGTAATTGTAAGAAATTCCCTCCCTTCATACACCATAAGATCTTCATCTTGCAAAATAAAAAGCTGAAAAATAGATGGATAGTCCATGAGGGGGATGAAAACACCATGGACCTTCTCCGAAAATTGACTTAAAATTGTGTCCTTCCCCATGCAGCTCACTCTTTGTCGCTACTAATCCTATACCAATCCTTCCCCTTGTGGGATACGGGAGATCCCATGGGCGCTTCGCCCCTTCACTGTATTATTGAGTTCTTTAATTAATTAAAGCATAGGCCTCAGCTGAACTTCCTTTTCGAAAAAAAGAAAGATCTTGGAAACACATTAACCAGCAATATACCCCCATGTATGTATGATGCCTCTGAAGATGAATCTTCCTTCAATAAACTGTTTAACTTCTCATGCTCCAACTTCAACAACATCAGAAGCCTTTTAAATAGTGCCATAGGCAGCAAAAAAATTGTTATTACCATCCAGATCGACCTTCAAATCTCTACCTTGTATACATCTTCCTTCATGCATATCTGCTTGCTAAAACCTCATTGTACTAAGAATGCCAATTGTATTAAGTATTCTATTCCATGTGTTGCTTCAGAAATCATGCAGATCCATTTCCAAAGATAATACAAACGATGCAAGTCTGTCAATGACAGACTTTCACATACAATTGGTTCCCTATTTTGGCTCTCTGATAAACTAATGTTACTCAAAAGACTTATCCCTCGACCACCTTATGCTGCCGCATAAATCATGTTATGACTTGTATACATCTGACCACATGTTTACTAGGCGTTCCATTTCCTGGATGAAGACATCAATATTCTTTGTTATATTGAAAAGGCAAACCAAAACGATGACTGTACTTCTGATACTTAATTCCTACAGTGACTCAGCACTTTCCATTGTCAGCTGATTGCTGATATTCCTCATCGACTGCTGGATTTTGTTGGGAAAAAATGTGCATGCCTTTACTCATGAATTCAAATGCTGTCAAGTCAATCTAGGACTATGAAGAAACACACAACAAATCACAAAAACATATGCATTACATTTGAATCACCCAGCATCATCCGTGTAATATCAGCAATCTATCAATGCAAGTCAACACTATACGTAACCATATAATACAAGTAATGTATTGGACATCGTTGATATGAAGTCACGTATTGGACGTTCAACCTAAATTTGAGAGAGGCAAATGCATATTTAGTCAACAGAATCAAAATTCCCTTTGAACTCGTAACTTTTCATGAGTTTCTTTGAAGAACTTGCCCGATTGAAATCTTGTGTTAAAGGATTCTGATTTTACGTTCTTGAAAAAATAGCGCTATTCACGTGCATGTGTGCAGAAGTGCATCAGACAGATAGCAAGCCAGCAGGAAGTGGTCACATGCGTACGCCTGTGTGTATGGATATTGATCTGGCATACATACATATGAGTACACTTTTGTGTGATAGTGAGACCACCAGTATCCGAACCTTGTATTTTATGCAACATGAAATATCCAGCATGGCCAAAGACATAATTTAAGATTCTTGAAGATATATGAGCTGAATGCAAGAGCTGGTGTGTGGTACGATTATTTTCCACATGCTCTCTAGTAGTACCAATCCAGGGTGAAGTTGAATTCAGAATTTGAAAATGTACTACACAATCGCAAAATAGTTTGTTGGCAGTTAAAATTTTACAGGGGGTAGGGAATCAAGGTCTCTGGTAGAACCAATCCAGGGTGAAGTTGAATTCAGAATTTGAAATTGTACTACACAATCGCAAAATAGTTTGTTGGCAGTTAAAATTTTACAGGGGGTAGGGAATCAAGGTGACAACTACTTTGGCTGCTATTTGTTGTCGTTTTGGGTTATCTATCCATGAATAAATATATAAAATTGCGAAAAGGAAATTCCTTTTCATTTTTGCAATTTCATATATTTATATGCAAGAATAAATATATGGAACTGCAATGATTACAATCGCGATCATAAATTCGATTAGAGTTTGGAGATTAATGCATGTGTAGGACTCTGCAAGCCTGTCTTTGTCCCATTTGCCCATTTGCTATCAGCTTCAGCATTTGGTGGCACGTCCACAGCAGGTGAACAATTAAAGAACCCATGGGGCTGACAATGGATAAACACTAAGATTTTAGCGATTTCTTAACTTCCATCCAATTAGAGCACAACTTTGGAAGGGCAAACACCACACAATACTCACCATAAGCATAAAGCCGATTCTCTCCACTGGCATGACAGGCCAGTCTTCCAGTCTAGGAACATGTGTCACTCCAAACACATACCTGGACAGAAAAAGTCTCTCTCTCTCTCTCTCTCTCTCTCTCTCTCTCTCTCTCTCTCTCTCTCTCTCTCTCTCTCTCTCTCTCTCTCTCTCTCTCTCTCTCTCTCTCTCTCTCTCTCTCTCTCTCTCTCTCTCTCTCTCTCTCTCTCTCTCTCTCCCTCCCTCCCTCCCTCCCTCCCTCCCTCCCTCCCTCCCTCTCTCTCCCTCCCTCCCTCCCTCCCTCCCTCCCTCTCTCTCCCTCCCTCCCTCCCTCCCTCCCTCCCTCTCTCCCTCCCCCCCCCCCCCGGCCCTCCCTCCCTCCCTCCCTCCCTCTCCCTCCCTCCCTCCCTCCCTCCCTCCCTCCCTCCCTCCCTCCCTCCCTCCCTCCCTCCCTCCCTCCCTCCCTCCCTCCCTCCCTCCCTCCCTCCCTCCCTCCCTCCCTCCCTCCCTCCCTCCCTCCCTCCCTCCCTCCCTCCCTCCCTCCCTCCCTCCCTCCCTCCCTCCCTCCCTCCCTCCCTCTCTCTCCCTCCCTCCCTCCCTCCCTCCCTCCCTCCCTCCCTCCCTCCCTCCCTCCCCCTCTCTCTCTCTCTCTCTCTCTCTCTCTCTCTCTCTCTCTCTCTCTCTCTCTCTCTCTCTCTCTCTCTCTCTCTCTCTCTCTCTCTCTCTCTCTCTCTCTCTCTCTCTCTCTCTCTCTCTCTCTCTCTCTCTCTCTCTCTCTCTCTCTCTCTCTCTCTCTCTCTCTCTCTCTCTCTCTCTCTCTCTCTCTCTCTCTCTCTCTCTCTCTCTCTCCCCCCCTCCCACCCACCCCCCCCCCCTCCCTCCCCTCCCGCCCTCCCTCTCTCCCCTCCCGCCCTCCCTCCCTCCCTCCCTCTCTCCCCTCCCTCCCTCCCTCTCTCCCCTCCCGCCCTCCCGCCCTCCCTCCCTCCCTCTCAGCCAATGAAGGCTAGCACCAAATGCAAACAAAACATAAGAAAAATTCCAAAAGATGCATAGTTGATAGAGTATACACACCTACCAATTGGTCGCAAAGAATCCACAAGTGAAAACTGCATGTCCGTTAACACAACAAACATATATACCAAAGTTCAATCCGAGTAAAACCCCAAAATCACCCTCAAATGAAAGTGCAACTACAAGCTCATGGCAATCAACCACAAGACTAGATAGCATATCAACTCCATTATGCACAATATCGACTCTATACTATGACATCCCCAGTAACGTATCAATGCCCAAAAGTGGGTATAGAGCTAAGAATGAATACATGCTCACACACAAACCCCACAATGCACACGCACCACGAGGGTGAACTCAAAAGAAGCTCTATGACCTGAGTTTCTATCCCTTCCGAAAGTGATGGGCAAACTCAGCCATAATGAAGCCTAGCATCAAATGCAAACAAAAGATAGGAAACATTATAGAAGATGCATAGTTGATAGGGTATACACACCTAACAATTGGTCACAACTCGGACGAAGAATCCACAAGTGAAAGCTGCTTGTCTGCTAATACAAAAAATGTATACACCAAAATGAATCGAGATAAACCCCAAATTCACCCTCAAATGAAAGTGAGACTATAAGCTCATGGCAGTCAACCACAAGACTATATAGCATATCAAATCCATTATGCACAATATTGCCTCAATACTATGACATCCCCACTAATGTCATGAGTGCCCAATAGTGGGTATAGAGCTAAGAATGAATGCATGCTCACACACGCACCCCACAATGCACACACAACACGAGCATGAACTCACAAGCTCTACGAATTGAATTTTTATCATTTCCGAAAGTGATGGGCAAGCTCAGCCATAATCAAGCCTAACACCAAATGCAAACCAAAGATAGGAAAAATTAAGAAGATGATAGGGTATATGCACTTAACAACTTGTTGCAACTTGGATGAAGAATCCACAAGTGAGAACTTTATGTCTGCTAATACGACAAACATATATAACCGAATGAATCCAAGTAGACCCCAAATGCACTCTCAAATGACATTGCAACTATAAGCTCATGGGAGTCAACCATAAGACTCTATAACGTATCAACTCTATTATGCATAGTATCAACTCAATACTATGATATCCCCACTAATATCATTAGTGCCCAATAGTGGATATAGCGCTAAGAATGAATACGTGCTCACACAATGCACACACACCATGAACATGAACTCACAAGAAGCTCTACGAGCTGAGTTTCTATCACTTCCGAAAGTGATGTGCAGACTCAGCCATAATTAAGCCTAGCACCAATGCAAGAGAAAAGATCAGAAAAATTACAAAAGATGCATAGTTGATAGGTTATACACACCTAACAATTGGTCAAAACTTGGACCAAAAATCCACAAGTGAAAACTGCTTGTCCGCTAATACGACAAACATACGTAGCAGGATGAATCACGTAAACCCTAAATTCACCCTCAAATGGAAGTGCAACTATAAGCTCATGGAAATCAACCACAAGACTATATAGCATCCACTCTATTATGCACAATATCGACTCAATACTATGACACCCCAACTAACATCATCAATACCCAATAGTGGGTATAAAGCTAAGAATGAATACATGCTCACACACCCCCCCCCCAATGAGAATGAACTCTCAAGAAGCTTTGCAAACTGAGTTTCTATAACGTCCGAAAGTGATGGACAAACTCAGCCATAATCAAGCCTAACACCAAATGCAAACAAAAGATAGGAAAAATTACACAAGATGCATAGTTGATAGCGTATACACTCTTAACAATGGGTCGCAGCTCGAACGAAGAATCCACACGCATGTTCACTACAACAAACATATATACCTTCATAAGTTCAGAGTTATCCAAACTTACAAACCCAAAATAGAGAACACAAACACACACATACACACAAGCACACACACATGCATAGATACATACATACAAACATACATACATACATACATAGCAAGAGATTACAGAAAAAATAAGATCAATATAAGACAAGAAAAATACAAACAAGAAAGAAAACCGATACAAAATGAACCACACTAAAAAATAATAATCAATATTTATATTTTAAAAACATAAATAGATTAAAATATATTTATAACTTAAAAACAATAATAATTACACAATATATATATATATATATATATATATATATATATATATATATATATGCAAATTTTAAACAAAAACAAAAAGTGAATCTTCAATTTCTATGTCAATCCAAAACAAAAAGTATCAAAATTAAACTTTATCATGCATAGCTTGGACAAATAGCTATGGCATCTCTACTCATGTCATCAATGCCCTATAGTAGGTGCAAACTTTAATAAGGAGTCTTTCTAAATAAGACCTGTAACAAGGTCAACAAGTTGAGTTTCTATCACTTCCGAAAGTGAAGGGCAAACTCAACCATGATAAAGTCTTGCACAAAGAACAAAGTTTCTATCACTTCTGAAAGTGGACATATTCAATCATAATCAAGCTTAGCACCAAATGCAAACAAAAGATTGGAAAAATTACAGAATATGCACAATTGTAAGATATACACATGTAACAACTTATTGCAACTCCAACAAAGAATCCACAAATGACAATTGCATGTCCGCTAATAAGACAAACATATATAACATAATGAACCCAAGTAAACCCCAAATGAAAGTGCAACTATAAGCTCATGGAAGTCAACCACAAGACTATATAGCATATCAGCCCCATTATGCATAGTATCGAGTCTCGAGAGTCGACTCAATACTATGACATCCCCACTAACATCATTAGTGGTATAGAGCTAAGAATGAATACATGCTCACACATGCACCCCACAACACACACACACACCCCACAAGCATGAACTCACAAGAAGCTATCCTATCCAAGTTCAATTTCTATCACTTCCAAAAGTGATGGGCAAACTCAGCCATAATGAAGCCTAGCACCGAAATCAAACAAAAGATAGAAAAAACTACAGAAGATGCACAGTTGATAGGGTGTACACACCTAATAACTGATCGCAACTCGAATAAAGAATCCACAAATGGAAACAACTTGTCTGCTAATACGACAAACATATATACCAAAATGAATCCAGGTAAACCCCAAATTCACCCTCAAATGAAAGCGCAACTATAAGCACACGACAATCAACCATAAGACTATATAGCATAACATCTCCATTATGCATAGTATCGACTCAATACTACTACATCCGCACTCACATCATCAAATGCCCAATGGTGGGTATAGAGCTACGAATGAATACATGCTCACACACGCACCCCACAATGCACACACCATGAGCATGAACTCACAAGAAGCTCTATGAACTAAGTTTGTATCACTTCTGCAAGTGATGGACAAACTAAGCCATAATCAAGCCTAACATCAAATGCAAACAAAAGATAGGAAAAATTACAAAAGATGCTAATTTTTCATCATAATCAGCGTGACTATTAACAAGGAACAAGGAAGATTGACCTCAAAATTTGAGATAATCTGATGGAAGACGACAAGGGCTCATGCATTTGATTAGGACTTGGGAAGCTTCAAAGAGAAAACCATGGAGAGGTGGAAATAAGAGTGATGGTAATGGCTACACTAGAGGAGAGAGCATTCATTCTGGTGCTCTCTATTATTGAGGTTAAGCAAAACATTTTATAACAAAGTCTCACTTTAAAAAAGATCGACATAGTTATTGGCATTTATCTTAACCTCACTCAATTCACCCACAAGATACTCCAAGACTCAAGTGCAGCAAAAGAGAGAAGGAAAATAGCATTTTAATAGTGAAGCACAATTGGCCAGGGCACCATACTTAAGCAACTTGAAATTGAAATGGGTCTCTCAAACTGGATGTAGGTACGTTCAAGGTTGGTTCCAATGACAAAAACAGTTCTTTCTATTCAAATACTCATGAAGCCCTAGGTTGGGCATGAAAAATGTGACTGGATATAGATTAGAGGCAGCATTGAACAACAAAAACAAGATTTGTGCATATCAAGGATCAAGAGGTATGTCTTATAAGAGGGAAGATACAAACATTCTTGCGCATCATGGAGAGGGATGACTAGGCTAGATAAATGTTAAACAATGAGGACTGGGCAAGCAAATTCTTACAAAGCTATTTAGCTCCTAGTGCATCAACCCATGTGGAACCCAACGAGCAATGTGGTTTTTCTTCATTAGATGATGATGCTTGGGAGTTCTAAGATAGGAGAGTTGGAGACATTACTGTGCACAATGAGAAAAAATAGAGACTACATTAACAAAAGCCTATGCACAACCTTGGGAACAATGAACAGATGAATACACAAAAAGTAAAGCGTATCTGTTCCTGAATTAAAACAATGCAGCACAGTAAAGTGAAACCCAAGAACATCTCCATGACATCATTAAACATCAAAGTAACTCACCATAGGACAATATCAGCCTCCTCCAGTTTCCTATCCTGAGAAACCCAGCTTGCAAGACCCTCCCCAGTTCGGGGATTTTGATTTGGAAACTCTCCTGCGGGAAATCTTTCACCACTTTTGTATTGTGTCACCCATAGGTTGTGCCTCAAGAATTCAGCTCTTCTGAACAACTTTGCATCAGGACCAGCCAGCGGGAGGCAATTTGAGCCTGGAACTAACTTATATCCAGTTAATTGTCCTGTTCGATTGACAGTACGTGTATTTCTCACCTGTAACATTAATCTTTCAGTTGCTGTACACATGAAGATCCAAAAACATGATCCACAAATAATAAAGGAATAAAAACTTACTATCCAATGTCTAGCTGTAAGAGGATTGCAATCCCTCACAGCCTGCAGCTCAGATTGAAGTATCCTCTCCTCTGCATAGAATGCATTATTATGCACATTGCTTGGACCTGGCTCCTCGACCTTCACATCTACCTCTACTACCTGCCATAAGTTATGCAAGCTTACTTGGAAATTTAGAAATAGAATTCTGTTTACAAAGATGACACAGTTTTGCCTACTAACCTGGTTCAAGGCCTCTCCAGGCCTACAATCTACAGCCATGTTTAAGCGAGCAACAAAGAAATGCTGATGGACAGGAGCATACAGCCCTGGTGCAATAACAGTACCATGCTTCCGAACTTCACCTGGCCTTAAGGCTCCTAAGCTAAGTATTCCAGTTAATTTCACTTCAGCCTCAATTTTTCCATCCTGATACAATACATATCAACCAACCTCTCAGCTGCTGGTAAAGAAGCTTGGTAGAAATTAGCTTTGCATATATTACTATAACATAGTCTTTTGTTTCTTTGTAAATCTCATTCAAGATGAACGGAAATGCCAATTGTGAACGAATTAGTGACAATCACCTGATAAAAATACCAAAAGAAACCATACTCATAGTTTGCCACAGTGCAGAAGAAAGAAATAACTAGGCGCCTTGATCGACGAACTTCTGATAGACCAGTTCTCCAATCTTGATGCTTCCAAAGTACTCCAAAGTCCTCCTCATGTAGACAAACACAATTCTCAATAGTTTCCACTCCACCAGTAAAGTTTGTGAAGTGTACATCAAAATACTTGATGTGCCCTAGGCAATCACATCCCTAACAAGTAGAAAAACATTAGTTCTGCCAAAACGATCAGCAGTGCAAAGGTAAAATCATAAAATAAATCCTTTATAACTGCTAGTTCCATGACAGAAACACACCCTCTTAAGTGAATGTGCATTCTTCCCAAGGCCATCCTCTCCAGCATCAAAGGCATTCTTTCTGTAATGAGGCTCCTTTGGATCACCATAAGGGACAACCATTTCCACAAAGCTTAATCGATGTGCAATTGAACGTCTACCAAGGCTGCCATCGTTGTAGGCCACACTATAGATTACCAATCCTTCTCTAGGTGTGAACCCAATTCGAAAATTCCACTGTTCAATGGAAGCATTCAACATCAGATTAAGATTTTCATTATTAACAAAGAGTTACAATGGATCTAACCTTCTGCCACTCAACAGCGAAACCATTGACACGAAAACTGGGTCCCTCTGACTGTATGATATGAAGGGGCTTCACATCACTCCGATCAACACCGCCACGTGTTTCAGCTGCAGTATAATTTCGAAGAGGATCAGGAGGTGGAAGTGGAATAAGCTTGCTATCTTCGAATTCAATTATCTTCATATGTTGCAGGTCCACAAGGACATTGATTCCCTCCACAGGTCGAGCATAACCATTTTCCATAGGGCAATCACTTTCAGTTCTACAAAATATAAGTGGCCTTGCAAGCCTTCTGCTAGGAGCATCTTCTTCTTTGTAGTAACCAACACACCTAGAGAACAGCAAACAAACAAATGAGCTTGAGAGCAAACAACCAAGCAAAAACTCCTACTTTGCAAATGGAAAATGACACATCCATTACCATGCATCAACCATGACAAGCTCCATATCATTTACACCCCTTCGCTTCATAGCATCAACAAAAGGTGGAAAAGCCTTTACCGTTGCTTCACAACCAGCATATTCCATAGCATCCTGATAGAAGAGTTGAGAGGAAGGTTCACAAACACAATGTATGATGCATTTTTCATCCATCCACTTTGTTGAAGGCTCAGGAAACAACTTTGATAAAAAAAAATGGTGAAAATAAAAAACTACTCGCTTCGAGAGACTTACAATAGCTGGCTGGACATCAGATATGACTTCAGAAGAAATAACCTTGCCTCTGTGATGACCACCACGGGCAGCTGCATAAACCTCGGTCAATTCAACAATCCATACACTGGTCTCATTCGTAAGTTTGTTGTAAACAATAAGTTTTGCCTGACGAGGTGGCAATTGTTTGGGAATAACAGGCCCTCCCTTTCCACTGTGGAGGATTGAAGGTTGGAAAGGAGGGAAAAAATAGGCATCAGCCAATGCAATAATGTGTTTGTCTGGCTCATTAAGTACTATCTCCACAAAACGCATTCCATCACGCACCTGAAAAAAAAGTGAATAATGTATCCCGCTTCTCAGGACCTTGTATCTTTGTATCAACTAGAAAGTCCCTACTCCATTCATCGCTCATCCATCGCTCTACCGCAAATCCAGCACTCTACTTACTTTGCTCACTACTTGGTTTCTTAATTTCTTTTTTCAGTTTTTCTAGATTAGACATTGTATCGAACTCACCACTTTGTAACCTTTTGATCTCAGAGGTCATTTTGATCTTCAGCAGAGACACATATATACCTCCCCCTCCCCGTTGATCTTAGGGTTTTCGCATGTTCCCAACATGATGGATGCATTAGTTTCCCCAACACCAGATATAGAAATTCACATGTAATCTATGTTCAGGTAAAAGCCTACTCCCACGCAATGCATATGTAGCAAAAAGACAAATTTATGATAAAAATGCAAGTAATCCACAGTTTATTGAAGCAAATAGTTATGCATTTTTTGAAAGAAACTTGATTCTTATATTCAGCCATACAAGGGGGCGATGAACCTTCTCTGACCCCTACCCAAGTTTTTAAAGATAAAGGTAAAGAGAAAGTTGTAACTCCTACTACTACTACTAGATATTACATTGCATGACCACAACCTATGCCTTCCCGCATTCCTCTTCAACCTATTGAAGAGCCAATTTACAAAATTGGAAAATCTTGAAGAGTTCCATAGGAAAGAGATGCACATAAATTAAAGATTGAACCAGTTTTCCAAAAACTTTCAAAGTGGTACTTGCAGACCTTTCAATAGTGGAATCCAAAGTTTTAAAAGAAGAAGAACAAGTCAAAAAGATCATGCAGATCAATTAAATTATGCACTTGAAATTCATAAGATTCTTGCTCTTACTTTAGTTAAAAATGAGCATGCTAGTGCCAAAGATGCATTACTTAGTCCTGTTTGAATACAGGAGATTGATTCTGTACACTAGAATCAAACATGGAAGCTTTGTGAGTTACAAAGTGGTTAAGTTTGTAACTTTCGGTATGGATAAGGTTCATGAACTGAATCTTACATCCAAGGTAAGTAATGTTAGGATTTTATATACATGTAAATAATATATATAACACCACACACACACACACACACACATACATACATACATACATACACACACACACACACACACACACATACATACATACATACATACATACATACATACATACATACATACATACATACATACATACATACATACATACATACATACATACATACATACATACATACATACATACATACATACATATATATATATATATATATATATATATATATATATATATATATATATATATATATATATATATATATACACACACACATATATACACAAATCTTTATGTGTTATGTACCTATGTGTGTGTACATACATACATACACATGTGTGTGTACATACATACATACATACATACATACATACCTATCTACCTACCCACATGCATACATACATACGTATATGCACCAATATGAATCCAAGTAAACCCCAAATTCATCCTCAAAATGGAAGTGCAACAATAAGCTCATGGTAGTCAACCACAAGACTATATAGCATATTAGCTCCATTATGCACAATATCGACTCGATGCTGCGACATCCCCACTAACATCATGAGTGCCCAATAATGGGTATAGAGCTAAGAATGAAAACATCCTCACCCGTGCATCCCACAATGCACACACACCACAAGCATGAGATCACAAGAAGCTTTGCGAACTGAATTTCTATCACTTTCGGAAGTGATGGAAAAACCAGCCATAATGAAGCCTAGCACCAAAAGCAAACAAAAGATAGGAAAAAATTACAGAAAATGCATGGTTGATAGAGTATATACACCTAACAATTGGTCGCAACTTGAATGAAGAATCCACAAGTGAAAATTGCATGTCCACAAATACGACAATCATATATACCAAAATGAATCCAGACAAACCCCATATTGTTCTTCAAATGAAAGTGCAACTGTAAGCTCATGTTAGTCAACCACAAGACTATGTAGAATATCGACTCTATTATGCACAACTCAATCCTATGACATCCCCACTAACATCATCAATGCCCAATAGCGGGTAATGCTAAGAATGAATACATGCTCACACACATGCACACCCCACAATGCAGACACATACCACGAGCATGAACGCACAAGAAGCTCTACTAACTTAGTTTCTATCACTTCCAAAAGTGATAGGCAAACTCATGCATAATGAAGCCTAGCCATACATGCATACATACACGCACATATATACATGTATGTATGCACATTGTATATGTCTATGTCTGTATGCAGACTATATATATATATATATATATATATATATATATATATATATATATATATATATATATATATATATATATATATATATATATATATATATATATATATATATATATATATATATATATATATATATGTGTATATGTATATGTATATGTGTGTGTATATGTATACGTGTGTGTGTGCGCGCGCACTGTCGGAAAGATTTCAACCTTTCCGTTGATGACCAGAGAAAATGAAAACAACTTTATTGGTGAACTCAAACCTTTTATATCACTGTTGATCAGTTGTTCTGGATTGATGTAACTACTTTTGAAGTGTTTACAGGTACAAGAAATTATGAAGAACATATGTTCATATTAGGGTTTTCCCTAATTTCACATTTAATGAGTGTTTTATATTTATACATGCAAGAAACATGGGTATATAACCCTAGGGTTTCATAAGTTCATATGATTTTATGTCAGTTGGGTTAATCCGAAGGGTCTCAAAAGATTCTAATGGGTTACTGTTAGGGTTTATTTTAATGTGAATGGTTTAATGAGAGGGTTCAGAAGGGTTTTAAGGGGTTTTACTGTGCAAAATGAGTAGGAA
Organism: Ceratopteris richardii; assembly: GCA_020310875.1. Classification (NCBI taxonomy): domain Eukaryota; kingdom Viridiplantae; phylum Streptophyta; class Polypodiopsida; order Polypodiales; family Pteridaceae; genus Ceratopteris; species Ceratopteris richardii. The sequence continues at coordinate 183,004,061 of CM035414.1, read as the reverse complement.
TGAAGATTAGCCTTAGTTAAAAGGGTTGAAACAATTAATATCTAATGAAATTAATCTATATTTAAACATTGGTTAAATTACAAAATTAAATTATGGTTTAATTTGTTAATTTAAATGTGTATGTATTTAAATACTAAGGTTCTAATTAATTAAAACCTTAAACTAAGTTTAATTTAAAAGAAATATTTAATTATGAAAAATTAAGGTACTTGAATTAAAAATAATAATTGAAGTGGATAAATTATGAGTGGTGAATGTGAGTAGTGTTTAAAAGTGTGGTGTGAATTAAGTGTGTAACTAAAGTAATTAAAGTAAGTAGTTAAAAAGTGTGGTTTCTATGTGTGTAAGTTAAAGGGGTGGATTAGATAATTTGTGCAATTAAAGTGGAAAAAGTGAATGGTAGAAAGGAGAGGTTGAGAGAGAAAAGTTAAATAAAGTGTGGTTGAGATGTGTGGACAAAAGTAAGGATGAGAACTTAAAGTAAAAACCAAAAGAGTGGTAAAAAGAAGATCTCTGTGTATATATATGTGTGTGTGAAACTATGTTTTCTCCTAATGTTTTATTGCAGGTAATTTTTTCTTTCTCTTCTTTAGCCCATTGAGAGAGATTACGTTTTGTTTTCTTTCGCCTCTGTTTTGCCTCATGAAGAGAGATAACTATCTATGCAGAGAATGCCGCTATCATGTAAGAGTGAAATGGCATCCCTAGTTGCATCATAATGGCATGTCGACTAGAGAGAGATTGTAGGCATCCAAAGACCCTGGTGGTTGTTGCTTGCTAGAAAGAGAGTTGAATGGGATAGAGAGAGATGAACGAAGTATTCAGAAAGAGATTGCGTATGCAAATCCGGCTTAACTTAGAGAGAGAAAAGGAGAATTTCTAGCTTCAGGTGGCCAGCGCACGCACTGTAGTCAGAGAGGGAGTTAATTATTTAATTATCCATTCACTATTAATGCATAGAATAAGCGAAGTATGGTGAATCGGTGATCTTGACGGCTGTGATGGCTACTCCCTGGCGTAGTTAGCGCACAGCAGCAGAGAGAGAAATCATTAATATCTCCCCTTCTTTCTTCCTGGCGGCTCTCAGGTGCGCAACACGTGTACTCTATAGAGAGAGAGAAAAGTTTGAAGTTCGTCTTCCCTCTGATTATGGCTGCACTAATCGCATGCAGATGCTAACATAGAGAGAAGTTAAATTTAGTTAGGGAGTTTTAGCATGCACCCATATACAGCATCAAATAGCCTTGTAGTACAATTATAGCCGCTTCCCGAGAGCAAACGGAGTCATAATCGGTAGGATCTGTACTGGTCTTTCGGGTCACTGAAAAGAAGAAAACATATCGCAATTGCACGAGATCTCGCCTCTCTGTATTTTTCAGTCCGTATAACTTGAGAACTGGATTTTTCCTTACTTAGAGCATGATTGCGCAAATGTTTCCTTGATCATCGGTCTCTTCAACAAGTCCCTATCCTAGAATTGATTTTCTGATTCTTTCACCATTGAATATATATATCTTAGAGACTGATCTGTTTCATTTTAACGATTGTATGGTAGCGTGAGCATATGACTTGTTATCTGTCTTATTACTTCAAACGTTGATTTACCTCGTTATCTTTGATGTTTGTGTCACAAATACATGTATGTGAGCTTGGAAAACTCATACCAGTTATTTCATTTCACATGCGACATTACAGAATGGGGCAGTGCATATTCTCTGAATATATATGGGAAAGCATAGTACGCTATTCAAAGGACGAACTAGTGAACTTTTTTCTTTGTGATGGACACAACTTTATGTGTTCTTGTAGGACATGTGATGTGCGTGCCATGGAGAGAGATCATGGCAGTAGATGTATTCAGAAGGAGAAACAGGCAGCAGATATACTTTCGAAGAGGGGAACTATAGAGAAAGTTGAAGCCGAGAAATTTTCAAGGGAGTAAAATCAAAGTTCTACTAAAAACTAACGGTAGATTTGTGTTTCAATATTCTAGAAAAAGAGGAAACGGTCTAAAATATGCCATCACAAGAAGATGTATTTACCGGATGCCTCATTTGAGGCTCATTGAGCATCAACTCACTTATATGAGCAGGACAGTGAACCATGCTTAGGGACATTAAAGAGAGCAGAAAGAGAGAGAGAGAGAGAGGGAAAGAGTTAGGAAAAGAGGGAGAGATAATATGCTAGGTTAAGTATATTGTATTGTTTTAATTAAAGATAGTTAAATTTAATTAGATATTTAACATATGGTTTTAATTAGGGACAATTAAGTAGATTTAGATCTATTTAAATATTCAGTTATAATTAAATCTAATTAATTATTTTGTTATTGGTAATTCTGAAAGTAATTACATGTTGGATGCATATGTATGTTTTAAAGTTAACATGTTAGTGCTTAAATTAATGAGGGTATCTACACATAAGAAGTTTATGGTTGGGTGTATTAGCATACATTAGTATGTGTATGAATGCATGTGGATGAATGAGTAAAGTGTAAAGCATATTTGTGTAGGAATGCATTTATGGAATAGATGCATGTGGTCATACATGAACATATAAATGTATGTATTTGTGTGTATGTTAACCTATAAGTTCATATATGTATGCATGTGCATAAATGCATCTAAGTGTTAGAACTTAGTATGAATGTGCATTTACCTAATGCTAGCATGTGCATATGAATGAGTTTAAGTTAGCATATGTGGAATACATACAAATGGATTGAAGAACAATGTTATTTATGATTGAATGCATATGAATGATTGATTGTAAGAATTTATAAAGTCAAATTATTAAGCATGTATATGCAAAATGATATGTGACTAATATTTTTAAAGTTTCTTAATGATTCTTGTAATATTACTAATATGATCTAATGTTTTATTGCAGAACATTGAAGAGATTACAAAAGAGAATACGAGAACACAAGCATACGAGATTTCAAGATCACGAAATTACGATATTTTTGAAGATTGTTTATTAAGTTGTATAGGATTATCTGTATTAGCACTTATGATAAACTTTTGTATAGGCTTATTGTTTAGGTTTAAATAAGATTGATTTTGAAATTCTTCATACTGTTTCTCTGAAAATTAATTGAGATCTTTACTTTTTTATTTCATATGTCTAAAGAATCAGGATCTACAAGTAGTTCTAAACTAGTATCTTCAAACGATTCTGATATTAAGAATCAAGAATTAGAAAACTTAATAATAGGAACATTGCATATTATCAAAGTCACCGGGGGACGGGGACGGGGACGGGGACGGGGACGGGGACGGGGACGGGGACGGGTCCCGAGAACGATGGTGTCCCCGGGACAGGGACAAAGCCTAGGGTGTCCAGGGGACACGTCCCCGGGACGGCACTAGAAAAATGCTGATTTTCTCAAAATTATCAAGAAGAAATGCACAATGAATGAGTTAACATATGAAAGGACCAATAAGAACAAAACTATAGAAAGTGTGCTTTCAAGTAGAAACATGTATCAAGCACTTTGAAGTTTGAAATTTGAACATTCAAAATTGTCATTTATATCTTATCATCTAAAAAAACAAGATTCTACATCAACATCATCATCAACATCATCATCGTCATAATCATCATCACCATCATCATATACAAATTTCATATACATATTGTACTATCAATGATCATGAGCATTGAGAGCAAAAAAATGATACATCATACTATGGATCAATAGAAACAACTAGTGTAGCTTCCATTTATGGTTGCTTATGGCCCTCAAGAAGGTTCTAAATACCCTTAATATTGGCTTAAGACACTCTAAAAGAGAGGCCAAGAAAACTTGAAGTTTTCTGGCAAAAAATCCATCTAAACAATAGGTTCGTCTCGGATTTCCGTCCCCAAACAGGGTCATGACAAGAATCCGTCCCGAGAACGGTTTGCTGTTTCAGATTGTTGTAAGGGGACAACTTCCATCCCGGCTGGGCGTCCCGAGGTATAAGCTTGAGGGGACGGCATCCCTAGGACCCAAGGACGCGTCCCCGTGTGACTTTGCATATTATATAATATTGTATGTATGCATTTCAATTTTATGTATGCGCATTTATGCTTATATGTGCACATGTCATGTATAATCATTAATGTGGTAATGTACCAATTTCTAAAGTCTAATCATAGTATGTTATGCATGTGTACATTGTACGTCGTATGTACGATGTACATTGATGATTGTACTATACCTAGTATGAAATGCATATGTATATACTATAATGTAATATGCACATTGTATATACTTAGTACTTGTTACTAAATTGTAATGTATGTTTATGAAATATGTATGACACATGTATTATCATTTATGTTACATGTACTATGTGCATTTGAAATTTGTGCATATGTGTGATAGTGTATATGCACATTCGCCATTTATGATTTACAACATATGCTTAAGCCTTATAAATTATTATATATGTGCATTGTGTCATATGTGTATGCATTGTCTTATTTACGTCATATTTGTATGTACTATGTTATATACTAATGTAAACTTTAAAGTTATGAGCTAATATGCATGTATGCAATGTCAACATTGCATTTATGTACATTGTGGTGATTGTGCATTTGTTCTTCAATGTGGCATGCGCATTTATCATTGATGATTGTGCATGTGGCAATATTAAATTTACTACTATATTGGGCATGTGCATTCTGTATGTAATACGTATTTAGTAATGGCAAATGCATTAAATTTTAATGTTCATGCATGTGTAATGCACAATGTATATATAATATATAATATCTTTTTTTTTCATGACTCAATAGACAAAAGCCCAAAGCTGAATATTTGATATGACATCATCGTCATCCCAAACTCAAGAAATTTCATCCAAAAAGTGTTGTTCATGGTCGTGGTGGGATGAAGTCGATGCACCAAAAGTCGGTGTCGATGGGGGGCTAAAGCATGGACATGCAAAAGATATCAGTATGATAGAACCGGTGGCATACATAAAAGATAAAAGCTCATCTTTTGCATGAAGACGGTCAACAAGTGAAATTTTGTATCGCAACTTTGTCCATGGCTAAAAGGAAGCCTCTTATAGATAAGTTGCAATAAACTAAAGTCTATGATCTAAAGATCCAGCCAGCTAAGACAGATCCGAAATCTAACACTATTTGATCACCCGTGCGTATGACCAAAGATCTCGAGACTAGACTTACTAGGAGGTCATGTGCTCTTTCTTGTAAACAAGTGATCCACTTAACTTAGTGGTTAAGTCTCAAGGGTGTGAAGGGGGAGATTTTGGGTTCAATCCCATGGAGAGCATGGGGAGAGTATTTTGCCCAAAGAGAATTAAAGCCTTCTAGAAGCATCCACTTGAGTTAACTCGAGTTAAATGAGACACTTGGCGCACATGCACTTACATGGCTGAAACATGGATGGTTAGTATCCACCTACCCAAGAAGGTAGTCCCTTGGAAAGAGCTATATATAGAGGTAGATGGTTGGAAGGAGAGTCATCTCTCTAGCACACGGTGGTCGTAATTCTCGTTCTCTTGCATAAGTGCCCTGTTCTTAAGGCTACTCAAAAAGAAGCCGAGAATGGAGTTCAAAATATGTTGTGAGTCCGACAATAATGTCTAAGGCTTCCTCTGTGAGAGTATCCACTTCCCATTCAAATACTTTGCGGGTTTACCATATGCATCATAATTTGCACATCAGCTCGTGAAGAATCCACTCTTCGTCATCATGTTCATACATCGATTCCCTCTACATCATCATTTCATGTTGGAAAAAAACAAAGTACATTGGAAGCATCTTGGAAACCGATTTTGAAGGAAGAAATGGATAGAGCGGTGGCATGATCTCTCTACCATGATCACATTCCTTTTTGTATGGCACGATAGTCATTTCTTCTTTTCTATTTGGAGACTCAAGTACATATGTTCTGAATGGATAAGTGCCATGTTCTTAAGGCTGCTCAAAAAAAAAAAAAAAAAAAATCCCAAGAATGGAGTTCAAACTATGTTGTGAATCCTACGATAGAGAGTATCCACTTCCCATGCAAATACTTTGCGGGATTCACATGTGCATCACAATTTGCACATCAACGTCTTGAAGAATCCACTCTTCATCATCATGTTCATACATCGATTCCCTCTACATCATCATTTCATGTTGGAAAAATTCATCTTGAATCATCAAAAGGTAATTTATTATTCTACTTTTACTCTTTAAATATTACCTTATGTTTTTTTATCTTCTTATGGTTTAATAATTTTAACATTTGCAAATTCATATTACTCACCTCTTCATGCAAAGAATAATGAGTTTCAATCGAGAAAACAATATGCCGATAGACTATGGATGGATGGATGGATGGATAAAAGTCTTAAAACACTTAGTTCCAAGTGATATAGAAAGAAGAGCAATATGGGATGAGCTAGCTATGTATCAAAATGGAAAAATAAGGCCTCCTTCATTCTTTGGATGCACAACAAGATCGTTTTTGTGTTGGTGGTGCTCTATGGTGGGAGGATTATGGAGCTAGCACACCAAAGCTACAAGCTTTGGCTATTCGTATCTTAATCGATGCATGTAGTTCATATTGCTTGGAGCAATTATGGAGTGTTTATGCACATATTGGCTCAAAGAAACTCTTAAGCGAAGCATGTAGTTCATCTTGCTTGGAGCAATTATGGAGTGTTTATGCACATATTGGCTCAAAGAAACACAATAGGATTGGTGTTGAAAAAGCTAGTGATTTAGTGTATGTTAGTTGCAATTTGAAGATGTTATCAAAAATAGATAAAGTTCATCCATTTACAGAATGGGAGTTGAAAAAAAATAATGTCATCATTCCAACTAACATTAAAGAGTAAAAGGAAAGCGTAGAAGAAGCACATGATGACGAGAAGAATCTAACTGATGACATTCATAATCTTTCTCATCACGATGATGCATTAATATGACGAGACCATATAGTCTCCTTAGTTTACACTTTCATATGGATTTCTCATTTTAACAATGGACATGGATTTTGTAATTTATAATTTATGTTCTATGATTTATCATTTATGGATATCTTTTATGATCATTGATTTTATAATTTATTATTGAAATTTGACATGCTTCAATGTGGATATAAATTTAAAATTGAAGCTCAACTTTAAAATTTACATATTATATGCATATGAACATTGAATTAGCACATTATGGATGAATTTTACATGTTATATAACTGAATTTTACATGTTATGTAACTAAATTTTACGTGTTATATAACTGTATTTTACATATATGGATATGAATAATAGCTGAATTTTACATGTTATTCACTTATTTGTGCATTAATTATTGCTTGATCTTACATATATGGAGAATTGAGATGAATTATGACTGAATAGTGAATTTACATCTTAAGTGGACTGACTGAATTATGGTTTTCTTTAATGGCTGAATTAAGTGCCATCTCGGAATGACAAGAGTAGGGACCCATCCCAAGCCCCGGGTCAAAACCTCCATATATCCCAAGACCCCATCCCAAGATGACATCCCTTCCCCTCCCCGTCTTGAAACCCCCCTATGGACTATCCCTATCTCGAAATGAGATTGCCACTTGGGTAGATAGTTAGATGGTGTGCCATCTCCAAGGAAAAGACATGATAGACCGAATTGGAACTTGGGAAAAACTATGGTAGATATCCATGTCCAATGATGAGTTCTAAGAATCAAGAATAGTGTACAAGATATCACCTTCTAGAAAGTTTAGAGCTAGACAGCTGAATTGGTAGATGTGGAATATATGAGAGAATGTAAAGCCTTGATCCTAAGCCTAGCTGATGTGTCAAGTTGTGCCATATGAAATATTGACCATAAAGAAGAAAGAGTGAGAGGGACTGTGATGCGGCTCAGAGGTGAGAGAAGAGGTTGTGATGTGGCTCGGAGGTGAGAGAACACATGCTCTGTGTGTGTGCTTGCATGCACACCAACCTTGCGGATGGGCTTAGAGTATAAATGGTGGATGGAAAATGGTGTATATGCATATGTATGTACATATGTGCACAAACATATGTGACTACGCAAAATATGTATGCATAAGCATGTGACTATGCACATGTGTACTTACATATGCGAGTATGCACATATGTGTACTTATATATGTGCATATGCATGTGTGAATATATGCCATATGCAAGTAAAACAGCATGTCAATGTGAGCCAACCTTCAAGCTCCACTACAACAAAATTTTGCAAATCATGAAAGTAAAAATATGTGGTAAAATAAGACAAGTTATTAAAAGAATTCTTCTCAAAGTTGTTTGATAGTTCAGAACACACAAGCAGCAAACTTTTTCATATAGCAATCTTACAACCAAATCACAAACTAAACTTTTCAGATACCAAAACAAATAACATCAACCCAAGCTTCAAAAAATTACCTCAAAAACTTAACCATCTTATCCCTTGCTTAGTGGTCAATGACTCTAAAAACCACAATAAAGGATGCATACTTGGGTGTAACTCATAACTATCAATGACACCAACTAAATAAATCAGTTCTACCAAATCTACCATGGCTATGGCTTCCCTAAAAAAAAGGCTCTATGAAAGAGCTAAATAAAGTTTAAAAACTATCCAGCTGCCAGCATAAATCAAATATATTGTCCGCTTTATAGTTAGTTACTCTTCAAAGGGCAGAAACCTCAAATTGGTCAGGCAGATTGAAGGGAATCGGGACAGGTCCGTAGGTGAATAGTATTTTCTTCTTCCATAAATGGCTGTCTACTTATTCTCCCCCCATGGGCATCTTAGATACTACGAAAGCACAATGAATGCAGAGTCCAGACACAAAGACCGATGGACTGCAAGACGTGAAGACAAGGTTGAGATTTGGTGAGTCATGAGCAACATTTTACCCCAAGCGATTCGCAGGGAGCTTGCTTCATGCCACAGCCTCTTATAGCAATCATTTGAATACATACTTCGCCCTCTTTCTCAGCTTCATCAGAATATATGACACCGTCCATCAACCGAGCAAAAAAATGAAAGAGAAGATAAAATAAAATAAGAAATGAATATGTGGAACACTAGCCAAGTGAGCATGATTCCGAAACTTGCAAAGAAAAAAAACCACACTGAACAACAAGAAAAAAGTGTGCATATTTCAATCAATAAAATCGAGAGAGGCAGAGTAATACAGGGTACTGTGCAAAGAAGCGGAAACGATAACATGTACAATCTCTCTCTCTCTCTCTCTCTCTCTCTCTCTCTCTCTCTCTCTCTCTCTCTCTCTCTCTCTCTCTCTCTCTCTCTCTCTCTCTCTCTCTCTCTCTCTCTCTCTCTCTCTCTCTCTCTCTCTCTCTCTCTCTCTCTCTCTCTCTCTCTCTCTCTCTCTCTCTCTCTCTCTCTCTCTCTCTCTCTCTCTCTCTCTCTCTCTCTCTCTCTCTCTCACACACACACACACACAAAAAAAAAAGAGTTATTCACCTCTGGAGTGGCGCCTGCTGCCCTTACTGTGGCGACAGCAACAGCGATCTCAGCTGGAGTGAGCGGATCCAGAGGATGAATGGATTGCGGGAAGGGCACACTGACAATGCCTGCAGTTTGTATGGAAGCTGTAATTAAAAATATTACGAGCTTACGGTGAAGAATCATTCGATTATTGGCACAATAATCTATTCTCAGTAATTTACCTTTAGAAGATGGCTTTGCGGCACCAGCATCGGACTGCAGAATGGCGAGTCCAGGGCTGACTCCATCAGGCTTCACAATCGCTACGGATGGATTAACAATAGCAATAGGACCTTCCTTTGCGGAGGTAGTCATGCTCCAATCGGGAGTAGCATTGACCAATGCAGAGGCTGTTTCTCGACTAATAAGGGCCTGTTTGTCTGCAGATTGATAATCCTTCTGCGGGTTCAAGGCAGAAGACGATGGTGGAGGAGAGGTGGGTGCACAGCAAACCGCCGCCTGTTTCGTATGTGAGGCCATGAAGAAGGATTCGCAAGGGAGAGGGGAGGCAACCTGCGCTGCTCAAGACCAGCCAGGAAACAGAGACTCTGCAGCATGCGGCGAGCGGGGAGGTGGATAAGAGCAAGGTGCCTGCAGCTATTAGCACGGATGAGGAAGCTATAGTGCCGAAGAGCCAGAGACCTGAGGAGGAATGCTTACCTGGCTAGCACAAAACAGCCAGCTCCTCTGGGAAGGGTCGCAAAAGGTGAAGATAAGACAGACTTTGTCGATAAAGGATTATGGCGTTGGAGCGGAAGTTATATAACTCGAGGTTTGTTGGCTATGGCGTCGCTGAAAACCTAGGGGAATGGACCTCTTTCCCGGGACAGACGAGCTGGTATCTCGCCGAGAAGATGGGAAGCCACTACATTGGAGCAATTTTAAGAAGTGTTTTTTTTAATCAGTCACTGCTTTTTTACTACCAGTACTTATCCTGCGACGCACTTGAAATCACACGTGGGCCGCGAAAATCCTCAAGTGACAGCTCCGCGCCCCAACGAAATACCTTCATTAACTGGAAGATCAAAAATGGAGTCTTGAAGTCTGCTCAAGGGTCTTCTTCTATACCGTACAGTTTTAAGCTGGCGTTCACATCAGAAGACAAGTCACAAATTATAGAACTTGCGGATCTACAGTGTGTTGCAAAGTAGGTTAATAACCCTTTCATCTTCTCATGTGAGGCGCATTTGGGTTTAAGCTTGTTGTTCTCAATGAAAAATACTTTATGATGCCTAATAATGTGTTGCAAAGGAGGTTAATAACCTTCTCGTCCCCCTCATGTGGGGTGCACTTGAGTTTAAGCTTGTTGTTCTCAATGAAAAACACTTTATGATGCCTAAAGAGTGGGGACTTCTTGCTTTGTAGGATTCGGGAGGTCCACTAGTCCGATTCACTTGTATCATTTTCTTCCTTTTTAATTCAAGTTCGGGGGAGTAAGCCACGGTCAAACTTCCTTTTAGAAAAAAAAAATGTCACAAATTATATGTCCAACGGATGTGGTTGAAGAGTAGCACTATGTTCAGGAAAATATTGCCTTTTTTTTATAATCAAGGAAGAGAAAATATGCTGTTCAAGAGTACATTCGAGAGGAAATATACCCTTTCATAAAGGAGGCAAGAAATATTTATGCTTATAGTATATAATATAGTGATTTAGCTTATATTATATATGTATAATGTATTATAGATGCTCACATATGATTGCTCAATGGTAGTTCTAGATGCTCACTACGCCATAAGTATAATGTAATTTGTAAATTATTGTAAAAATATATTTATAAATTATAAGTTATAACTTTGTGAATTTTGATGAACATGGTCATGCGTTGTCGCCTATGTGACAGGTGCCATTCAATATAATTTTGAATATGCATGCAACAAGTCAATGCACATAGGCCTCTAGCATCTCTTCGCAATTACATAGCTACTTTGAAATCGAAGGATTTAGAAAGTGTTAACAATCATTATTACGATTCTCTCCCTTCTAGAGAGTACTCTAAGATTGATATATTGATCTTTATTTCCAAGAATCTAATCTAAGTAGCAAAGTGACAAAATATGGAGGTCCCATTATATGATGTCAATTTATACACAATGGTCTTTAAAGAGAGGGTTGTAGGCTCTTGCTCCTTGTCCTCTACAATGTATGTTTGGACATTGTATGTTCCTCTCAACAACATAGGGAACTCTATTCTTCAAAGGTAGGTGTGAGTATCTACTTGCAGTCCCATTGGCATCCCTTTGAAGAATTTTTGAATATAGTGTCTTTGCTACAGATCCATAGTAAGAAAAAAATCACTTAGTGCAGGTAAGGTCTTACATGCTCTCATCATTACCTCTGGATTTGAGTGGAATATTCTAGTTGCAAATTGTTTTATTGGCATGTATGATGGTTGTGGAAGTTTACATGATGCCCGATCTATGTTTGATTGCCTAGAAGCTCCAATGTCTTTTCATGGAACAGTGAACTTGCTACTCCATGCATAAGGACATCTGGGGAGTTTAGTAGGTGTACATAATCTTCTTCACCAGATCTCTCATTTGGATGTCTGCTCCTAGAACACACCTATAAAATTGTTTAACCAATATCGTTGTATAGATGAAACTAGATCTGCCCCATCAGTACATTGTTTCATGAAATGTTATGATTGTCTCATCTTCTCGGACGAACAAATATTGCCACCATGCTCTATTCTATTTTTTTCATATGCGACTTGAAGGTGTTTTTTCCTCACAAATTCACTTTTGTTTCTATCATCTATGTGTGCTCACCTTTGATATCCCTCCATGCAAGGAAAAATTTTCATGTTCATACTATCAACATGGGCATCGCACTTGAACCTATGGTTGGGATATCCATTATTTATCTCTATGAAAAATTTGAACTCATAGAAAAACCTTTAAGTGCCTTTGAAACAATTAGTAAATTGATACCATTGCATTGATAGCAATTATTTCTTTCTTTTCACATAGGGAACAAGGAAAGAAGGTGTTAGATTGTTTTCATTCAACCCTCCCACAAGGTATGCAATCTGATAAAATAACATACATTTTTACACTTGATGCATGCACCAGCATATCAGTGCTTAATGAAGGGAAGGAGATACACTCTCTAGTTATGCAAGTCGGGCTAGAGAGGAATCCAATAATATAGACAGCATTAGTTAACATCTAAAGTAAATGGTTTAACTTATTTGATGCAATTTGGATATTTTGGAATATACCCAATGAGGATGCTATCCCTTTGAGAGTTATGATTGGAACATGAGACTGAGGAACATGAGAATGCTCGTTTTCTATTTTATAGGATGTATTCAATTGGATTAAACCCAAATGAGATTGCATTCATTTGTTTTTGTGTTCTTGACATTTGTGCTTTTTTGGCTATGTTGGAATAGGGACATTCGATCATAGTGCCATACTCGAGGAAACTTTAGATGAAAATGTTGTCCTAACAAACTATCTTATTATATATGTATGGGAAATGTGCATGCTTGGATGAGGAAAGAAATGTGTTTATTATAATGCTTTTGAGGAGCACAATAACATGGAACACATTACTTGCATCCTATTCACTTGGTGGAGAATATATGGAAACTATAGTGCTCTTCCAAGATATGATGAATGAAAACAAAGAGGTTGATGACATAACTTGTCTTTGTGTATTAACAATGTGCATTCATGCAGGGCTTGTTGAATTCGGTATGTTGTTCTTTGCATCTATGTACTTGTGCCATGGATTTACATATACAAAGGATCATTATGTTTGCACAATTAATAATTTGGGTTGAGTTGGACACTTAGATGAAGCAGAGGTCTTTATTCACTCCATACCATTCATATATTTTCCAGTGTTATGGTTGTTAGATATACTCAATACTCCACCCTCAAGTGACCACAAATGATCCATGGTGCTCTAAGTTGTAAGGCCCCCATTATGAAGAGAAGCCATTGTGAGAGCCCAGACATTTGTGGAACCCTAACTTCCAAGTTAGATGAGGTCTATGTGTGATCATTGATGGAAAGAGATGATCTTTGTGAGCCTCGCCATTAGCTTAGGTAAGGCATAAACTTCTAGGCCATTAGGTTGCCATTCAAGGTGAAAATAATAGCCTTGTGGGATCACACAGTTTCCCCATAGAACCTTAATGGGGGAAGTGCAGAGGGGGGCTTTCCCTCATTTAGGGGGTCCAGGTGGCTTAGCCCCCCATCTCGTAGGGCCAAGTCAGTAGGACTTCTAGTCATGGAGATATTTTCGAATAAAATATTTTGATGATTATTTTGTATCTACCGACTATGTTTATCTATATCGACTCTCCATGTAAAATCTATATAAGCATGGCCCATGTGTAGCTTTACATAGCATTGGGCACTAGTAAGCTCTTCATCTAGAGTATGACTAGATCATTATCTCAGCTCCACATTGGGAGTGCATGGGTGGACAACACCATCTGTTCAATGCAAAGGATCAAGTACTGGTTCTCGTCAGAGAAGAAGAGGAAGCACCAAAACTAATCAGAAGATTTCATCATGGCAACAGTGATTTTTATAACTAAAACAATGTAATATATGTACAAATATCCAATTATTGCGAGTGCGACTCCATTTTGTGCAAGCCGAGGAGTCCTCGAGCTTGAGGAGTCTAAGTAGAAAGCTCACACCAATTTTTGTAATTTTTGGAAGCCGTTAGATAGTTCAAATTAAAGTATAACCTATTTTTAACTATGCCGGTCACAAGATGTGAAACCGGTCAAAACTACGCAAAAACTACAAATAGAGCTAGAGAGCTCATTTTGAGGTTGTTGTTAGTTTATGATTGAACCTATGAGCTAGAGCTAGAAGAGCTATTGTAACTAGTTGATGATGAATATGAGTATGAGTTCTTTTCTTGCCTTCCATTGATCTCCATTACGACTTTCCTAGTGTGTGTGTGTGTATCCATGTGTGTGTATGCTCTTGCATTTCTCACCATCTTCTTCATGCACATCATTTGCTCTTGATTTTCATATCGTGTTAAACTCTCCACAGATTGACAATTACGAGGTGAAGCTCCTCACATTGGTACTTTCCATTGTGCTAGAGTGACACCAAATTTGGCGTCGTTGCCGGGGACGAGCTCTAGGTTGAGCATGTGATGGTAAGTGTGTTGGAGAAAATCATTGGAAGGTAAAATTTCTTTGTTTGTTTCGTTGTTTGTAGTTAGTTTTACACACTTTTACTCCTATATTCCTCTAGTATCATTCCCTATCATTATCTCAAACTCCAAAAAATCACCAAAAATCAGTCATATTTCCCCTTTCTCTTCTCTTTCCCTCATTTGTGTGTGTGCAAGAGTGAGAGAGAGATTTTGCAAGTGTATGTTTGTGTTTTGTGGTGCATTAATCTTGCAGGGCAGCCTCTGGACACAACGGATTGTTGGAAACACAGGTAAAAACTCCATTTTTTCTTAGAAAATTGCCGTTGAAGCTGACCATCGTGACTGTCAGGAAAGGTATGAACTTGTGCAAACTTTTTGCATCAAGGAGGAGCCTAGGTAAGCGCTTACACGCATCCATGCTTGATTTTGTGAACTTGCATAAAATTATGACTATGGTGATGATGACACATCATCGCGACTGTGTCTGACCATCACGAGGGTCGTTAACCATCATGGCGATTGGCTCACGCCATCGCGATCACGTCTCACCATTGTGACGGTGACAAATCATCACGACGGTGTTTGACAATCGCGATCTTGACTGGCCGTCGTGGCTTGATCGTCACGATTGTGCCTAATCATCGTGACCCTGACCATCATCGCTTGACCATCGTGTACTAACCATCGCGATCCTCACTCATCATCGTGGGTTGACCGTCGTGACTTGATCATCGTGACTTGACAGTTGCGACTGTCATTGATCATCATAGAGCTTGACCATCGTGACTTCTGACCATTGTGGGTGTCACACCATCACAACGGTGACACACCATCGTGATTGTGTCTGACCATCACGACTGTTAGACAAAACACAAAATTAGGGTTTTTTGCATAAATATTCAAATTTTTTGACTCAATTTTTGGACATTAATTGTGAACTCTTGTGTGTGGCATAGAGCAAAGGAAGAAGCGTGCAAGTACCTCGAGTTCTTGGGCAAAGTCAAAACAGCCACTTTTTAAGTCCAGGAGAACTCTATAAGTGGAATTTCCATTTCTTGAATTGTTGACGATTTCTTTGAGTATAGTTATATTGTGATCAACGGAGTGTCTTAGGACTCCTAGTGTAGCCAGGTATCGCCCTAGCTCATTGAGTGGTAAGTAGCTGATGAGAGAAGATGTAATTGGGTGAAGGGACTAAGCCTAAAGGAATTTTTTGTGAATTGAATACGCAATGCTCAAATGAATTAAACTCAAAACATATCAAAACGATTCCTTGCGACAAATGTAAACAAGACAAGAAGCTCTAAAGAAAATTCAAAACGAACTAAGTGATTGACTGAATTAAAGGGATGAGTACGGTAAGGTGAGATTATGATTAATGAACCTGAGGTCTGGAAAATACTTAGGTGAAAGTGGTAAACAGAGTGCTCGATCTTCTTAGGCTAGCATAAGAACCACAACACGATCGTGGGCACAATAGCTAGGTAGCTATCCATACGAGGTTAGCTCAGATACAAGTGACTCAGATATGTCTTTCAACACGGGTAGACCAGGGGTATCGTTTAATGTAGCCCACCTAGAAAAGACAGAGGGACCCTACAAGACTCAGTTGGAGTACATTTGTACGAATAGATTGGGTGCTCGGGTATATGAGGATGGCCTTCATAGGTCAGTGATTCAACTGCAAAATCCCGATCAACCTATGGGATTAGAACATCCAGCCATTAAGTTTGAAAAGGAGGCTTAGATAGACAAGGAAGGGACCATGTATATCGCCGCAATTAGGGTAGACTCAACCAAAAACCTAGGAGAGATGGTAGAAAATGCAGACATGGATGTGGAAGGACATGGTAAACAGATTGAGGAACGCAGAACACCAAGAGGAAAATATGTACTAACAAGGGTGATAACTCCTAAGTGGATGCCCCAAGACAATAGGAGTATAGAATTGTTCTAGAATAAGGAAACTGATGAAGCCTTTTGGAAATATTGGTTAGAGCATCCTACTACGGCACGAACAAACACGATTTATGAACTGAAAGACCCAGAGATTCCAGGAAAGGTAGTATACTTAGATGATACCTCAGAATGAATGTATAAGGTCACAGAACATGGACGACATGCATACACATGGGGAGGAGAATTAGTTTTTCCTATAGTAAAATCACAAGCACTTAAGGGTACTTTGGGTATTGGCACATCTCAAGGACATTGAGAGAAGAACAAGGAAGGCACATAGAGTAGTTTCATCCATCGCGCAGGAAGGGAGAGGATCCCCACCGAAAGTGGAAGGATTGAAAGAGAACCTCTCAGGGATCATAGGGCTCACAGGGGTGGGGACAGTTTTCCCCTACCTAGGCCAAGAGACCACCCTAGAACATTGAGGCCTACTCAATTAGTAAAGGCTATGAAAAATTGTTTTGACAGATCGGGAGATCCCTATGAGCAAGTAGCAGAATTCAAGCAGGTGTTATAGGTTGAACAAGTTGAAGACATGTTTACACAATTTCATGCCTTTGGACTCACTCTAAAGGGTGATGCGTTGGATTGGTTCCGACCATTGCACAAACATCAATTTAGAGACATCCACCACATGATGGAGTTCTTCATTATGGACTTTTCCAAGAGTGGAATCAGACACAACATGTCTTCTTTGATACACACATTCAAACAAACCCCTCAAGAGACAGTGAGGATGGCCGATCGAAGATTTAGATGGTACATAGAAAGATGTCCCCCATTGGAAGTACCCACTCAAGCTAAATTGATAGCTTTGTTCATAGAAGGCCTACTAAGTGCTAAGTTGAGATCATATGTCTTCTTGAAGGAGCCAAGAACCTTGGATCAATGTTTACGGATCTGTGTAGACATAAAAGATAACTTAGGAGATGATCTAGACTTCCTAAGGTCTGCAAAGACTTGGATAACACCATAGAAACTTCATCCAAACCTTCCAATTCAATTGAGGACTTAGCGGAACAAGTGGCCAAATGATTGGGAGTTTCTAGCAAACCAAGCATCAAATTAACCCCCTCCCCCAAAGGTGTTATACTTGTGGAGGTGACAATATGGCGAACATGTGTCAACATGCATTAAAACCCCCTAGGAAACTCTAACGAAGTGTATTGTAGTATAGAGCAAAGATACACAAACCACAGTGCTCAAGATAGTTCATATAACAAACAAGTGGTTAGGCAGAACTACCTTCAGCAATATCAACTAGGTAGATACCAAGGACAGTACCAACCACAACAATATTATCGAGCCCCCCCTCAGTATCAAATGCCATATCAAGCACAGCCAAGTCCGCAATCTATCCTAGGACAATAGCCTCCACCCCTTGCTAATGTAGTTTTGATAAAGTATGCTACGCGAGAGGAGAATTCTAACATGGCATTAGTACCCATGACCCCTTTGATCACAGATAATGACCCTAATGCAAACAGTTTTGACAAAACTGAGAACCAAATTATGCTCAGGTTGCAGTGCAGTCGCAATACTTCAATATTCAAGGCTTTTGCCCTTAATGTGGAAAGGATTACTTCATAAGAGATTGCCCTAAGGACCTTGCAAACACCTCTATGAAAGTGACGGCCATCAACGTGATAGGCATAGTGCAGCATTCCGAAGGTTCCATACGTCAATACATACCCATCCAGGCAGTTACGAGAGCCCAAGCATAGAGGCAAACACAACCAGAAAACCCAAGAAAAATAGATGAAGCCGATGAAGTAGGAGAATCAACAGGAAAGAAAACTGGAACTTGGAAAGAGTGATGAGAGCGAGAAAATAGGAAATGGGGCAAAAAGATCAACGAGTTAGAGGAAAGCCTAAGGGAAACCAAAGCTAAAATCTTAGAAATGAGATCACAAGAGGCTAAACCACGAATAATCACCTCTAAACCAAGATCAGTGCTAGCAGACCCCACCCCAAAAAAAACCTTGATATGATGTTCAATGCCTATCAAGAATGACCCCAAGTAGGAGAATCTAGTAAGAACTACCCTCGAGCTGACTTAGAAATTGAGAGAACCAAACTGTGCATGAAAATGGTGGAATTAGCCTAGGCAATGTTTGAGGCATCACAATACCTCAACTGGGAAATTATGGCCAGGCCTGAGTTACATTTTGAAAGACTCCTAAAGAAACTAGGGCAAGTCGTATCTAACCCTGCGAAAGTCAGAGCTGCACACAAACTATCCGAATGGAACCCTTGAAGTCCACTCTATTCAAACAAGTTAGATCGAACCTAGAAAATCATCAAACGGGTTACATGGATTCACACGCCATCTTGAGAGAGATTCAAGAAGAAAGATGGAGATAGGAACAAGAATCTCGACCATCCATACTCGAGATTGATGACTCAGGAGAACAGTTCCCTGCAACATTCCATCTATCTATGGAGATGAAGTGGATGATTGGCCAAGTGAGCACACTAGTTTTGAATCCAACTCTTTGCAAGAGTTACCTCACTTTATGGGGCCTTGAGAAGACTGTTGAGTTCAAGTGAAAGCCCCACTATTCAAGTAAGGGCGGAGAACTCAGTTCTTCCTAGGAATACCGAAGCTATTAGGAACACTAATGTGCAATGCCATTTGACCTTGGACGATCTATTGAAAATCAAACCTGAACTATGGAAACATGTAGCAAACTAGTTCCCAAAAATAGTCACAAACTCGTTTAGACCAAGTGCACGAGGAAAGGTGCCTGAGATACCCCTAGATAAAGTGGGTGGCGCGAGTGAAGGAGAGGAAGGTAATGCTTATTTGCCCATTACGTACAAGGGTCATACTACCAAAGCCATTCTAGGCACAGGTGCAAGAGTAGCCATAGCGACCACTTCACTGTGGAAATGTTGGGGAAAACTAGCCCTTAGACCTACTAGGATGAAGCTGCAGATGGAAGATGGACACAGAAAGACCCTTAGGACTGTTGGAAGGAATTATCCTATCCACTTGCAGAGTAGAATTTGATCACACCTTTGCAATATGCGATTTTGGAAAGAATCAAGCATACGAGATGCTCTTAGGTAGACCTTTTATGTGACAGTTGCAGATTGTACGAGATTGGGGAACCAACTCTTTGTACTTACAACACCTAGGAGTAACCACAAAAGTGAACCTCACAGACTATTCACATAGGAACATACCACCTTTACAATGGAATACAATACATAGGAATGAAGAGGATAAGGAATCGGTACATTCCTTAATGTTAGACCCATCGTGGTTGCATGAGAATACACACCTGTGGATGTGTAAAATCGCAGCCAAGGAAGAAGAACGTGTCAAAGCTAGAGTGTTAAGAGTGGGACACACCTCTGGACCCATTGAGGATCCAGTATATGTCCCGATAGTATTTCCAGATGAGGAATTTGAACCCCATGGTTGGGCAGAGATCTTAGTGACTATGGATTGCAATTAATGAAGAATAATGGACCCCCCATTGTGACGAAGATGGTTATGACATATCCATCTTCACTGTAAGCCTAGTAAGAGAAGGAACAGAAGTCGATCATCTTAAAGAAGAAATCTCTGAATGCAATAAGCAAGTGAACGATGTGGAATGGGAGGTAGATTTGAACAGACCTGAATGTTCATCGAAAGAGGAATTCCTAAGCTGGGTAGAATCCATGTCCCTAGAAATCACCACCCCTAAGAAGAAAAAGGAAAATTCAAGTACCAGTTGATGAGATCAAAAGGTGAGGAAGGAAAAGAGCGTGAAAATCGAGGAAGAAGAACCCTTGATGGAAGTGCCAGAAAACTTTAGGAAACATGCAGTGGAAGACCAAAAAATCATGATCCAAATGCCCAAAAGAGACAAAAGTTCGGGAGAAGCCTATGACAATAAGGAAACCACGAAGAAAGTTGGCAATCAAGGAAGGAGAAGAACGATGCATGTACATAGGACATGATTTGACTGACGAGGAGGAAGAAAATTTGATTGTTCTATTGAATGCATGGAGTTACAAAGATTTGAAAGGGGTAGATCCTGACATATGTTCCCATAGGATACCCATGACCATCGAGGCAAGACCCACTAAGCAAAATCCCTATACGTACAATGACAATTATGCATTGAAAATCAAGGAAGAAATAGACAGACACATAGAAGCCGGATTCATCTACAAAATAGAACACATTGAATGGGTCTCACCCATCATAGTCGTGCCTAAGAAGAATGGTAAGTTGAGAGTGTTCACTAATTTAAAGAAGGTCAATGCGACCACGATTAGGGATAGTTACCCTCTACCCATTATAGAACACCTGTTGGAAAGAGTCATAGGCAAGGAAGTGTACAACTTCCTTGACGGATTCTCAGGCTATAACCAAGTTGCCATTGCCCCTGAGGACCAACACAAGATGGCATTTGCCACTGAGTGGGGTATCTTTGTGTTTTGCGTAATGCCTTTTGGGCTAACGAATGCACCTCCAACTTTCCAAAGGTTGATGTGCCATGTGTTCAAAGAGTCTTTAAGAAAGAATCTAGAAGTGTATGTGGATGACCTGTGTGCTCACTCAGTACTTCAACCACAACATATCCCTGAGCTCGAACACATCTTTGAAAAGTGTAAGGAATATCAAGTCTGTTTAAACCCAGAGTAGTGTGTTTTTATGGTCAAATGGCAAGATACTCGATCATATAGTCTCAAAAAATGGAATCTCCACAGATGAAGATAAGGTATGAGTAATTAATGAATTACCCAGGCCAAAGAACATATTTATGGGACATTGCGGTTATTACCGACGATTCATACATATGTATGCAATCATTGCTGAACCACTCTACAACTTGCTAACCAATTTTGATTGGATGGAAGAATGCGAGAGTTCCTTTAGTGAGCTTAAACGATGATTGTGTTTTGCACCTATTCTAATGGTGCTTGATTGGAATAAACCTTTTCATGTACATGTAGATGCCTCTAATCATGCCATAGGATGTGTGTTGGCACAACCCACAGAGGAAGGAAATATAGATTTACTGATTGCATATGCCAGCAGGAAGTTGAACGCTGTAGAGAGAAATTACACCACTACAGAGAGAGAAGGACTAGGAATGGTCTATGCGGTGAGGAAGTTTCACCATTATTTATTGGAAAATAAGTTTAAATTCTTTACTGACCACCAAGCTCTTTTGTATTTGGTCAACAAACCATGCAACACTCGTAGATTAATACATTGGTTTTTACTCTTGATGGAATATGATTTTGAAGTACTAGTCAAAAAGGGAAATACACACTTAAGAGCAGACCACGTCTCTAGGATAACTTCCAGAGAAGCAGCTACTGGGTAGTAGATGAGCTACCAGATGCATATCTCTTCAATGTTGAGATTGTCCCTGAATGGGCCAAGTCTTTAGTTCCAATACTGACATATGGACCTAAGAACCCTCAAGTAAAAACCCAAGAGAAAGAGGTTTTGAGAGCGCAGAGATATCAACTTCTCGCAGGAAGTATTTATAGGCAAGGTCATCACAATATCCTTGCCTATTGTGTAGAAGAACAAGAGTATAAAAATTGGTTGCAATTAGCACATGTATGCATTGGAGCAACACTATTCTAGACAAGTGACGCTATCAAACTTAAAAAGGTTAGGAGTGTATTAGCCGTCAATGGAAAAAGATGTCCGACGATTGTGTGACGATTGTCCTAAGTGCGGTAATAGACCCCAATAGAACATGCCACTTTGTATCAGGTGACCCTAACACCAGACTGGAGTGAACCTTTAGTTACTTACCTAAGGACATAGACCTTTCCAGAGGACATGATGATAGCACGTAAACGAAGCTTAGAACAAGAGGCCTTAGAATACAAGCTCATTGGTGATAATTTGTATAAGTGAGGACGAGACGGTTATCTGAGGATATGTGTGCACGAAAGTGAATATCTTAATCCATTGGAAGCTACACATCAGGATGCAGCAGGAGGCCGTTTTGGACCTAATCACGTTATCAAAGCCATATTATTTTCAAGATAATGGTGGCCCACTTTGCATATGGATGCCCACACCTACGTAAAATGATGTGATGTGTGTCAAAGGACTCAGTATCCCATACATAGGGATGAGATGCCCCTACGGTCCATGATGGTGGGCGTGCATTCTCAAAATGGGGAATAGATTTCGTGGGACCTATTAATCCCCCTGCAACGAATTCCCACGCTGAGTACATCATAGTTGCCACTGACTATCTTACAAAGTGGGTAGAAGCTAAGGCCACCAGGAAAAACCATTACTCGGTGAGTTTAAATCTTTGCAGAAGTTTGCTTCAGTTGGAACTTGCAAGACAATATCATGAACTGCCCCTCCAAAGTTCGACACAGAGAGGTGTCGGACGTGACAGAAGTTCCCCCAACCTTGTGCACATCAATACACCCTACTGAACCCACACAGGAATTACCACCCATCCAGGAGCGGAAATTGGGTAGACAGACAGGAATCCAACAAGTATGGCAACATAAGACTGTCAAAAATCACCATTTCTAGGCAAGAGTGCAATGGATCTCCCTTCTTTTCCAAAACACCTTGTGGATATGATATCTCACTCTCAACAAGCGGTCTGGTCACATCCTCCACGTACTCATTGGTGCAACACATCAGAGTGGTTTGTTAGACATTCCACTTAGGCATACCCTCCACCGAGGTGGATACGCAAGGCGACTGTACCCAGTAAGTCAAACGCTCGAGATCTTTGGCAACCCTCTCAATTTTGATCGAAGTAACACATTCGACAAATTTGGGCACCCAAGCCTGTGGTGAAAGCTCAGTCCAAGTCTCGCCAGTTCTGACTACCTAAAAAGTGCTTAGTTTATGCTTCAACCTTAGTCAGCTCTGAGAATACCTTTTCTGAGACTACTAGGAAACCATACACACCTTCTTTTGTAAATTACACTTCATCTCTTCTAAACCCCCGTGTGACACAGAAATGGATCCCTAAGCCTTCTGTAATCACGATGACTCTCGACCAAGCTCATCCTGACCATCGACTTAGTGAAACTAACACTCTTATTAACCACTGCATGCAGACCCAGTTAGACAACTTCATATCACCATTGTCCTTGTAACATACACTAACTATGTAGGTAGTACTCATTCGAAATCAATTGTAAAGCCATGCACCTTACAAACTCCCACTCAAAGCACGCACCTGTCACACTTCACTTCTCACATCATTAAAATCACACAGTACATAAAAGCATGTTGGTGGTCGAAAGGAATGGAGGTCTCATCTTCTTGGGATGTTTATAATTTTCCATGACTAATGTGTTTTTCTCTTCACTTCAGCTTAGGACCGCAACACCAACTTTCCATCATGCAAGCGGAAGGTTCTACGAGCACAACGCTCGGGTGATCGATTGTGGATTTCTTGGCTCTTCCATTTGAGAGCTTGCCTAAGGCTATTCTGGTGGAGTTCTAGGGTTTTACTGGACCGATGCCCATTGAAGACCCTCCTCAAGGACAGACGAAAGGGTAAACAACAAGGCATACTAGTTCCAAGGGCTTGTAGGGCCCCTTGGAGATGCAGAATTCATATATGAAGCTAATTTGATGTATGGTGCAAATGTATGGAGATGCTACCAATTCTTTTCACAAGAGTTTGAGAATCTCCAAAATAGCGAAGATCTCCAATCTATATGGCAGAGGGCGAGATTTGCAAATTATTTCAATGCAAACCTCCCGAAACCAAATTTTTATTGATGTTATCATTTAGTGGCTTCTATTAGAGAGCAGAAGCGCAAGGAATTGGAACTTGTCTTCATATTACCATCCTTGGTGAATGACCCACCTTTCAAGAACTTTACATTGTCTTTGGACTTAATCAGGACTGCGCTTAAGATTCACGACACTCATACGCCCATAGAGAAGGAGAGTCTCATCCCAGAACCAATGAAGTGAAGCGATGTTGATAAATGTCTCGCCATCTTTGCCATCACCCCTCAGTTAACCACTTTGCTCAGAATCTGTCTACAACACTTTGCCTTCCCTGTACAGGAATGATTTACGATCCTACACAAGCGCCTTTGGTTTGGTTTGTACCTTGCCACCATAGAACCTCAGACAATTGATATTGCCACTTAGATACAGGATCAACTTTTATTGGCCGGACATGGGTGGGAGAAGAAGAAGGTCGTTCATGGATGCTATGCTCTCACACGCATCATATACATGTGTCTGGCCTATGATATTACTATGGAGAGAGACCTACCAGCTGAGCAATCGAAACAATATAAAGGCTCCAAGAAGACCACAAGACCCCCCACACCCCGCCAAGTCAAGCACATGCATGGCACCATTCCATGCCTACAAGTGCCGGCGTCACAATCACCTCAGCCCACACCTGAAACCTCACCTCAATGATCTCTAGTTTAACCACAACCAATGATTCCCCCTCTCTGCGTTCACCTGAGCCGCTCCACCACACTCCATGAAGTTTCACAAGCAAAGACCACCGTGCCTACTACCATTATGACTATGGCCACCACGACTATAGAAGATCCCGTAGCAACTTCTACATTAGTCTCCAATTCCTTCACCTTCCTAGTTACAAGCTTGGGCACTGAGGACATCAATACTATGTTTGATTTTGAGATCCCTGATGTATTGTTTAGTGACTTTCAATTTTCGGATACCCATGTTGTCTCTCAAGAATTTGAATGCCAGCTTACCCCACTACACCATCAGAGAGCAAATCCTGATTTTGAAAATGAAGACGACAACCGTACAGTAATAGATGAAGGTGACGTCGATACTGAAGCTAGTGAGGAAGAAGTACACCAATTGGAAGCACATGCTGAAGTTTCCAGGGAAGCGAGCACATATGAAGAAGAAATGGCCGAAGCCACAACTTACATCATTGCACTCCGATGGCTCTATAATAACATGAATAAAGTTTGGGCATGAACCAGATTCACAGAAGAATGAAGCGAAGACGTCTTACAATAGGAACTGGTCAGTGGCGGCTTCGAAGAAACTTTTGTCTCTGCTATGCATGAGTTGGTTAAATATGTCGGCGCATTGGAAACCTTGCACTATTTGCTAAGGAAGCCCCTTACCCAAGTTCGACCCTCAATAGGTTCGTATTCTTAAACGCCTAGGTACATACATTCACGTCCCTACTGGTCCCATCACATCAGCACCCCCCGTGGGTTCGTCGACGATCGACCTGATCGAGGAAGACACTTCCCCTGTATATACCCTTGGCAAAACCCTCCCTTCTCAACCGGTCCCAACCCCGACCTCCCATGATGTTGTAGATAGCCCCCAGGTTCGTATTCCATCCCCTGTTTCTGTTTGGCCCCCTATCTCCAACCCAATTCTAACCACTGCTCCCATTTCCCCAATTTCCATTCTGCCTATTATGACACCACCCATCATTTCCACGCCCCTGCATTTTCCCTCATATACCACTAATCCGTCATACTCCTTTACCGTCTCCACACAGCCAACCTCCTTCTATATTTCTTTCACGTCCTTTTTGAAGCCCCAATCTACACCTTTTCCGTTTGTAAGACCCTCTCCAGAACTGCACCCACAATTCCCTTTCTTATGGCCACCAAGTACACCACCTCACTCACATCTCACCACACAATTTCACCCACCACCATGCACCATAGCACCAACATCACTCTTTCATGTTGCAATCACTCAAAGTTCCACTAGTGACATGAACATCTCACCCACCACTTCACCAGATGCACAATTACATGCATCCACCACACTATGTAGCACATCTCACACGTCACCTATTCACACATCACTCCCATCACTCGCCACTGCATCCACTATCTCTACCCCTACTCCCACTCCCATTGCATTACAAAATTACAAACCACCCCGCATGTCGCATTCCCCACCCTTGCATCATCTTCCTCATGCACTATTGATGCTGCTATCCAGCAAATGATACAGTGGCTGCACCAAATTAATGTTGAATACTCATCGCTCGGGCAACAACATTCAGCCCTACAACGGAATACACAGGAGTTACAGGTATGCTTAGATGCACTCACCCTGTAGAATGAGGAGCTTAACCAAAAATATCAAAACTTGGAAACCGAATATCAGACACAGCAACAAACCTTTGAAGCTGAAGTTCAAGAACGGGTCAAGGAAGTTGAATCACAATTAGATGTTTACTTGATGCGAAATGCCCAGCTATCACGCAATATGGTGCTTCTTCGCCAACACCATAATGCTGCAAAGGAGGAAAATCAACGTCTATAGCAGCAGAATCACGAGAATTTTGAAACTACATTGGACAATCCGGATACGCCTCTTAGTCCATCCCGCTTTCAAGCCGTTTTGCCTGAATCGATGCAGATCCTCCTGGAAGACCATGCATGTGTGCTTAAGGACTATGACCGTTTATAGGAAAAATGCCGAACCCTCAAGGACACCAATAAAACTTTGTTGCTTAAGATTTTTTGGGACCCACTATTATATAGGAAGTGGCACCACCGGCTCTCTTGGAAGAATTGACTGCGCTACATATGAAAGTACAAGAGTTACAGACTCAAGTATCTAATATGACAGAACCCCCTCGACCAGAGTCACCACCTGATCTACTAGAACCAGATGAGACGGTACCTATCCCTGTCGACGAAACATTCGAAGAAGAATATGTACCCTTACCTGTCGTTGGCGGCCGCTCATCCCCTGAAGGACAGGACACCTATGAATTACATCCGCCAGCTTGGTTAAAGACCATGGAATAATTGGGTAAGACACACTCTGCTTGCGTAGAGGCGCAACTCCATGCGATGGCAAATCTCAAAGAAGTTATTTTGAAGTCGCCCTATTTTGTTGCTATCGCCCCGTGCAGACATATAATGTCCAGTGAATTACAGTATAAGCCATATTTCCTTTTTCTAGAAGAATATAATTTTCAAGTTGAGAGCGAGGCTTAGAAGCACCCCACGCATGCCATGCAATTCGAGCCCGAAGATGTTCCACCAGAAGTAGAGCGAGGCACATATATCAACCCACCTGACATGTAGAATTGCTACAAAAGTACCTGGAAATGATGCATACATGGATGCGCACACCGATACACTTGAAGTACAACCCATGTTATGGACCGACTCCACGCATACATACTTGGAAGGCATTCACTATTAAGGTTCAGAATAATCGTCAATGCAAGGATTGGCTCAATTATCCCTATCTCGCACCTCCCATAAATAATACTCCGACTATCAGCTATATGATGGCCACCATTCGTCATTGGTTGCCTCGTCTACACAAGATGATAGATATTGCCGCTCAAATGATTGTATAGATTTTTTATATGATGCAGATAGTATTCAAGACCTTTCAACATGTCAAGGCTCCCTCTATAAATACACTAGGCTTGAATATGGGAACTTGGACCTAGTTTACGACATGACCACAACACCTTCTCTCAAGGTATGCTATGCTTGGCACTGTAGATTGAAGTACATGCCCGCCTGCTACAAGCAAACGTTTCAAGAAATGTTCACCATCGGTTTCTGGGAATATCACTCAGAAGTGTTTATCAATCGTCCAATGCATTTGCTACACTTGTTTGCTTGTGAACGAATCATGTATTCAAAACATTATA
Source organism: Ceratopteris richardii (assembly GCA_020310875.1). Taxonomy (NCBI): domain Eukaryota; kingdom Viridiplantae; phylum Streptophyta; class Polypodiopsida; order Polypodiales; family Pteridaceae; genus Ceratopteris; species Ceratopteris richardii. Next base: position 182,975,871 of record CM035414.1, on the reverse strand, counting down.
TGCGCCCACCTCTAGATGAACCCTATCCCATTGATTGGGAGAAACTTGAACGTAACCTTATCCGGGGACTTCGCATCACAGAACACACCTTGGCAACATACCTGCTCACTAACTATATTACTCACACGAAATTAGGTTCTGTCAAGGACGACAAAAACAAGGAGGAGGGGAGTGTTCAAGGCAAAGGATCGAGCATTGTTTCTCGTCATAGAAGAAGAGGAAGCACCTAAACTACTCAAAAGATTTCATCATGGCAACAGTGATTTTTATCACTAAAACAATGTAATATATGTACAAATATCCAATTATTGTGAGTGCAACTCCATTTTGTGCCAGTCGAGTGTCCTCAAGCTTGAGGAGTCTACGTAGAAAGATCACACCAATTTTTATAATTTTTGGAAGCCGTTAGATAGTTCAAATTAGAGGTAGAACCTATTTTCTAACTATGCCGATCACTAGATGTGAAACCAGTCAAAACTACACAAAAACTATAAATAGAGCTAGAGAGCTCATTTTGAGGTTGTTGTTAGTTTATGATTGAACCTATGAGCTAGAGCTAGAAGAGCTATTGTAACTAGTTGATGATGAATATGAGTATGAGTTCTTTTCTTGCCTTCCATTGATCTCCATTGCGACTTTCCTAGCGTGTGTGTATGCATGTGTGTGTATGCGCTTGCATTTCTCACCATCTTCTTCATGCACATCATTCGCTCTTGATCTTTATATCAGCCTAAAATCTGTGCAGATTGACAATTACGAGGTGAAGCTCCTCATGTTGGTACTTTCCATTGTGCTAGAGTGACACCATCTTTATAGCTTCATTACTCTTGGCAATTCGAGAATTTGAGTTCTCTATCTCTCAGTCTGCATCTCTCTCTGTCTACATTATTTTCTCAAGTCTCTCTATTGGTCTATTCCACTGTGATATTATTCCTTACATGGTATCAGAGCTCAGGAGGCCCTGAGTGGTGTAGAAGCAAAAATGCACAGGTTATAGAGGCTTCAATGACATAAGAGAGAAGATGTCAAGTGGTGTGTCATCATCTATGACTAGGAATCAAGGTGGTTTTTCATCAAAAGTATATGGAGCACAAGTAGGAGTAGCAATGATGCTCGTCATCCCAACCTTGCGCATACAACCACTAGCCTTCACTTAGGCCTTGAAGTATGGCCGCAAAGAAGATTTTCATCTCTCAAAAAAAGTACATAGGACATATTTTGAAGGCATTCGATATGGAGGAGTGCAAGGAGATTTCTACACCAATGGCGGTCAACACAAAATTATCTATTGAAGATACTTCCACTCCAGTGGATATTGGAAGTTATAGGAAATTAGTTGGAGGTCTCATCTACTTGTGCAATAACAGACCAACTATGTTGCTGGAGTAGGAAGCAGGTTCTCTAGTAAGCCTTGCCAAACTCATTGGAAGGAAAGCATGTGAATACTGAGGTATGTGAAAGGAGCTATTGATTATGGTTCTCTATGAAGAAGGATCTTCTCTGCTTGGATATTATGATTTAGATTGGGTAGGAGATATTGATACTAGATACTGCTTTTCTTTAGGAATTGGGATTTTGTTGGCCAGATCTTGTAGACACACATATTACAGAAATAAAATCTCACAAAAGCATAAACAGAATAGATAGAGACAAGAGACCTGGCACCATATTGGGTACAATCTAGTATTTCTCATTACATCCTGAATAGAAGATACATGAGGGTGGTGCTTCAAAAAGCGTGCATTTATGAAAATCTGCTTTATTTACAAAATCATCACTTTCTAAGCAATCTACTATTTTTTACAAAAATGTCACTTTCTAAAGCGATCTATTATTTTTACAAAAACTATCTAAAATACTATCTTTTAACTATCTTCAAAAATATATGAATAAGTCCATGTGCATTCACGCCCTCATGAGTCTTCACCTGCTAAATCAAAACACAAATCACATTAAAAACCCTCAAGACATTAAAATCCATATAACATTCCATTATTCCATAAAGTATAACATGCCTCCAAGTTGATAAGCAACTGACCTCAGTTGATAATAATAAAATAGAGATGGATGGCCAGTCAGATGTTCCATCACTGAACAACTATAAGCATGTTGCATTTAAAAACACATGCATGGAATGGGAAAACTACAGAAATCAAATGATCATAATGTGGTAGTGATGTTTTATGAATCCATTGAGATTCTTCCAGTGAGTAATTTTTATATTTAACTAAATATCTATGATACTGCTTAACAATGTGTATAGTAGTAATGTCATAATCAAGTATTTTCTCTGGAACTAAAATTTTAGCATCCTCTTCAAGTTAAGGAGGATCATCTAAAATAGGAATGAGTGGTAATGTTCCTTTAAATTGTTTCAATAAACTAATATGAAAAGAATTATGTATATTCCAATGAGAGGTATGTCTAATCTAAAATCATTGTCATTAATTTCTTGAATAAAATGAAAAGGTCCATAATAATGTGGTGCAAGTTTAACTTTAGGATGTTGTGAAATATTTTTCAAACATCTTTTAATAGTTCATAACCATACTAAGTCATTTTCATTAAATTGTTTAGCTAGTCTTTTCTTATTAGCATTATGCATGTAACGTTCTTGACTCTTCTTAATGTGCTCATGAACCTTGTGAAGTGTAGAAATATGATCTTGTGCAAAAGAATCAGCCATAGGTATATCAGTTTGAGTGAGAGTCATGGGAATGGAAAGCTTTTAACCATAAAAAATTTCATATGGTGCACGTATAGTAGTGGTATGTGTTGTGTTATTATATGCAAATTGTAGTAAAGGAAGTTTCTCATCCTAATTACTTGGATTATCTAAAGAATAGCAAGGTAATAAATTCAAAATAGTATTATTCATGGCTTCACTCTGCCCATTACTTTCATGATGCAATGCAGAGCAAGTCTATTTTAGAACCTAAATTTTGAAATAATGCAACCCAAAAGTGATTACAAAAATGAACATCACGATCTGAAAGAATAACTTTTGGAAAACCATGATGCAAAAAATACATTTAATTAATAACTTAGCAACTTGATGTGCAGAAAGATTCTTTTTACATGGAATGAAATACGCTTGTTTACTAAACCTATCAACAATTCTCCAAATCATATCATTATGAGATGAAATTGTAGGAAATCCAGTAATAAAATCCATAGAAATTTGTTCCCATGGTCCATTAGGTATTGGAAGTGGCATTAATAATCCAAATGGTTTACCATGATGTGTTTTCACATGTTGACACACAATGCAATGGGAAACATACTATGCAATATCCTTTTCCATATTAGGCCAAAAGAAAAATCCTTTACATGTAGAAATAGTACTTTGTATGCCCTTGTGACCCACATATGGTGGTTCATGCATCTCTTTCATACCAAATTCTTTAAAACCTTGTGTGATGCGTAACTTGTGTTGCAAATACAAGAATCCATTATGAAAAGTGTAGTGATCCTCACTAAATGTTGTAGAATTATTGAAAGCATTTCATGTTTGTGAAAAATACAAATCAGATGCATAAATAGGAATCATGTCATGAAATTAATGAATATGAACAATAGAAATTTTATTGATTGAAACAATATTAGCTTGTGGGAATGCGAAACGACTAAGGGCATCAACTACAACATTAGCTCTGTTGGGTTGATATTGAATCACATGCTAAAAATTTTGTATGAATGAAGCCCATTTAATGTGTCTGATAGAAATCAATGGTTGATTCAATAAATGCTTAATGGTTTGTTGGTCTGTTTTGATTAAAACCTCAGAACCCATAAGGTAATGTTTCCAAATTTTTAAAGCATGCACAACAAAAGTTCCTTATCATATGTGCTATAATTTTTTTCAAAAGGTTTAAGTTTCCTATTTCAAATGCAATGGGATGATCATTTTGCATTAACACAACACCTATACCTAAACCACTAGCATCCGTAACTACATGGAGAGGTTGTGCAAAATCTGGTAGTTGCAAAATAGATGCATGAGAAAGTGCATTTTTTAGTTTTTCAAAAGATTGTTGTTGTGCTAATCCCCATGCAAATTTTAACTTTTTCTTCAATAATAATGTGAGTGGAAGTTCTAAATGAGAAAAAGCTTTTACAAAGTTTCTATAGAAACTAGCTAACCCTAGAAAAGAGTATACATCATTCACAGATTGAGGTATAGGCCATTCTTCAATTACTTTAATTTTCTTTGGATCTACATGAATGCCTTGACTAGAAACAATATGTCCTAAATACTCTAATTCATTTTGAAAAAAAAAAAACTTTTTTTAGGATTGGCATAAAGTTTGTTTTTGCATAACAAATTAAAAATAGTTGCTAAATGATTTTCATGGTCATTTTCATTCTCACTATAGACAAGTATATCATCAAAGAAAGCAAAAACAAAATCTTGGTAATCAAGAAAAATGTTATTCATCATACGTACAAATGTAGCAGGTGCATTGGTGAGTCCAAATGGCATTACCATGAATTCAAAGTGATCAGTTTAAGTTCTAAAGGTAGTCCTATAAATGTCATTTTGTGTCATTTGTATCTGATGATACCCAGATTTAAGATCAATTTTGCTAAAAACACGTGCTCCATGAAGTTTATCTAGAAATCATCTATCCTAGGAATAGGATATCTGTTTTTAATTGTGATCTTATTGAGGGCTCTATAGTCAATGTACATCCTATAAGTCTTGTTCTTCTTCTCTACTAAAAGAACAGGTGCTCCAAAGGGAGAAGAACTAGGCCTTGTTAGAGTTAGACATCTATGTGTTACCGTTAGTGTCCATGTGGAAGGCCAAATGGCCACCGGACACTTCTTTGTATATGTTCTTTAATAAAACATATAGTGGCCTAGTCAGTCCCAAACTGTAAGTTCGACCGCATTCGTAAGACCTAAGAAGTCTGTCTTCGTGCTCCCTGTGTACTGTGTTTTCTGCGTATTCTACAGCCTCTGTGCGAAGTACTGTGTGCGGCCTCAAGAGCTCGGTTTTCTACTCCGAGCATATCGTCGTGGAGCTCTCGAGAAGGAGAGCGCACTGTGGTGCATCGCCATCGAAATACTTCACTGGTATCAAAGCAGTTCGAGGCAAAAGCTTTGTTCCTTTTGTGTGAGCGAAGCGACCCCCCCCCCAAAGGTTTCTCCAAGGCTTATGACTAAGGCGGCGACCAAGGCATAGACCTTGGCATACCTTGTCATCTGAGTTACCGAAGTCACCGTTGGCGCCGTTGGCTGTGCGCGAGGAAGGACCTCAATGATCAAGGAATATAGAGGTTTCCGGTACTTCCCGGGAGGTCACCCATTCCAGTACTGTTCCCCCCAGAGCTTGCTTAACCGTGGCAATCTCTTGCCACTAAGCTACACTCTTGTGGTGTTTGAAGAAGGGGAAAGACTAAGGTTGACATTACCTTGAACAAGTTTTGGTCCTGCAAAGCTTCATTTTTTGCTTTCAAAGCCTATTTCTAAAGCAATTTTGGGGTGTTTTTGGAGCCATTTCGGAGTACTTTCCATAGTTCTCTTCACACAGGCCCAAGAACATCAAGAAGAGTGTTCCTTGTACTTCTCAGACAATAAATATCAACCTTTGGGGCTGTATTTTCAGCCACACTCGTAAAACTACAAGTTTCTCGAGGGGTTTTCAGTTTTGGTGGGAGCAGTCGCTGCAAATTTATGCAGGTTTTTAAAGCCTAAAACATCAAAGTTGACAGACACTTACAGGTGTTATTGGCTAGTTTTTGGTCTGTGTATTCAGCCTTTTAGTGTCATTTTACTGCATATATTGAGCACATACACACCATGTATGCTTCTGTGGATACCGCTTTATGTATGCCATGTGGTCATTGATATAGCGGTTACATTCTTTGCATAAAGCCTTTTACATTTGATAAAGAGGGTCGTGGTGAGGTTTTCTTAACTGGGAGACACCCAGATGTCGGGGTCTCTTCGGTGATGCAGGTGGAAGATTTACCCAGCCTCGCCATAGGAGATGTATGATAGTTGTTCATAGGTGCTCGATAAGCCTAGTTGGCTTCTATTGGGTAACTGATTATATGTAGTGGAGTTAGTGATTCACTATGCAGGTAGACATGTCAGTACTTGCAGTTTTATGATACTTTGACACTGGTCATATGCTAATTTTGCAGAGGATACTCTCGCAAAAATTTTCCAGATTTCTGGTATAGTCAACTATACAGTGGTCGATTTACTCCTTGATACACTTATTTGTTGGTGTTTGGACTCTTCTAGCTCCATTATCATTCTATTCAGTAGAGGTCTCAGGCACATCCGGTGGATCAGGATCTAGTGCTAGTGTTCTGAGGAGGAGCTATAACTTGCAGGGCAAAGACCATTTTGAGATCCGAAAATTTGATGGCACAAACTTTGGTCTATGGAAGAATCAGTTTAAAGATGTGCTGATTCAAAGGAGGCAATGGAAGCCAGTAAATGGGATTTCAAAAAAGCCTGCTGACATGGATGAAGATGATTGGGATGAGTTAGATGAAATGGCTAGGTCTACCATACTTGCACCTGGCAGATAATGTTTACTTTACAATATTAGACTGTGAAAGTGCAGAGGAGCTTTGGAAGAAGTTATGCAATACATATGAAAAAGAGACGGCATCAAATAAAGTGTATCTGATGAGAAAATTATATGACCTTCGTATGAAGGACACAGATAGTGTTGCTGCTCATCTAAATGAGTTTGATGCTCTATTCTCCCAGTTACAGGCTCAAAAAATGGATATGGATAATGAAATGAAAGCAGTATTGATGTTATGCACCCTGCCATCATCATGGGATACGTTTTGCACAACTATTAGCAACAGTGCACCTGGTGGTAAACTCGTTTATGATGACATATGTGGAGCACTCTTGAGTGAGGAGATTCGTAGAAAATCTATGGTTGGCACTCAGAGTGGAGATGCATATAATGTTCGTGATTCTTACCAAGGAAAGAATCAACATGGCAGGAGCAAGAACAAGGAAAAGAATGGTCAACAGAATAAGAGTAGAAGTAAATCAAGGAAGAGGGATATCGAATGCCATTATTGTCATAAGAAAGGACACATGAAGAAAGACTGTTATGCATTAAATAATGCTAAAGGTAAAGGACAGAATGTTGATGGGCATCTTAAACAGTTACCTGCACCATCTACTTCGATTGTGAAGATTGAAGAAATTAATGCTATTTCTGATGATGCTGATGTGTTGACACTTGATAGTACTTTGCCATCTGAGGCACTTATGGCTGATTCTCTTTCCCACACCTAGCTTCTAGATTCTGGTGCTTCTTTCCATGTGACACCACATAGAGAATGGTTCTCTAATTATGCAGCAAAGTCTCTTGGTACCGTGAGACTTGGTGACTCTTACCAGTGTGATGTTGTGGGGATTGGAGATGTGGTTGTGCAGTTCATTGATGGTTCAAAATTTACTATGCATAATGTACGCCATGTACCTCAGTTATCACGTAGTTTGATGTCAGTTAGTCAACTTGATGACCTTGGTTACAAGGTGGTCTTCTATGCTCAGTCCTTTCGTATATCAAAGGGCAATATGGTTATTGCAAAAGGAAGCAAAGTTGGCTCACTTTATCCTTTATTTGTATCATAGAAAGAACACTTGTTAGCTGTTACTGAACAGCCTATGGCTTGTATTTGGCATGGTCGTTTGGGCCATATATCTCGTAGTGAAATGGAAAATCTTTCTCGTTCTGGCTACTTACCTATGTTATCTTTCTCTGATTTTTCATTTTGTGAGCATTGTCAATATGGAAAGCAAACCAGAAATGTGCATAGAATGCACATTGACTCTTCAATTTAGCCTTTAGATCTCGTTCATACAGATGTGTGTGGTCCTATGCCCACTAGGTCCTTAGGTGGTTCTCTTTACTTTGTCACTTTCATAGATGATGCTACTAGAAAAGTCTGGGTATATCCTATCAAATCAAAGGATGATGTATTCCCTACTTTCAGAAAATGGCTTGCTTCAGTTGAGACTAAAAAAGGAACTAAGCTTAAGGCTTTACGTTCAGATAATGGGGGTGAGTATACCTCACATGAATTCAGCCTTTTCTGTCAGTCTAGAGGGATTCGTAGAGAGTTTACAGCTCCTTATACCCCAGTACAGAATGGTGTAGCTGAGAGGATGAATAGAACTATTCAAGATAGAGTAGTCTCTATGTTGCATCATGCAAACCTCTCACAAGGTTTTTGGGCAGAAGCAGTATTGACTGCAGTTCATGTGATTAACCTTTCACCTAGTACTGCCAAAGGTCTGAAAGTGGCACAAGAGTTATGGACAGGGAAACCACCATATTATGATCATCTTCGAGTTTTTGGGTGTGAAGCATATGTTCATATACCCAAGAATCTTAGAGAAAAGTTGGACCATAAGTCAAAGAAATGCATTTTTCTTGGATATGGTCGAGAAGGACAATTTGGATATCGCTTATGGGATCCTGAAACACGGTCAGTGATCATAAGTAGTGATGTCATTTTTAATGAGTCTAAGATGCATTAACAGCCCATTAAGGAGGTTGAAGTGAGAAGAGTGGTGTTTGAGGATACTAGTCCTCCAGTTAGCATGCATAAAAATGCTGCACATAGGGATGTTCAAGAGAATGTCCATTCATATGAGTCCGCACATGTTCCCGTTCAGCAACCATTGAGACGTTCTGCACGTGTCTCATATCCACCTGATCGATATGTTCCAGGTTTAGATTTTGTTATGCTAACAGATGCCGGTGAGCCTTCTTGCTACAAAGAGGCTATGCAGACAGAGGATCATGTCAAGTGGGAGCATGCCATGAAGAGTGAGTTGGATTCTATTCACAAGAATGGTACTTGGGACTTAGTACCTTTGCCAAAGGGCAGGAAAGCTTTGCCATGTAAATGGGTATATAAGCTGAAATTCACATTAGATAGTGCTTCTCCAAAATATAAAGCACGACTTGTTGCAAAGGGTTTTAAGCAACAACATGGTGTTGATTTTGAGAAAATCTTCTTGCATGGATATCTTACAGATGAGATCTATATGGAACAACCAGAGGGTTATATAGTTCCTGGCAAGGAAAGTCTAGTTTGTAAGCTCAAGAAGAGCTTGTATGGACTTAAACAGTCTCCTAGACAATGGTACCAAAAGTTTGATGCTTTTATGAAGTCCCAAGGCTATTCTCGGAGCAATGAGGATCATTGTCTCTACACAAAGAGATGTTCTGATGGCAGCTTGATATGCTTGATACTTTACGTAGATGATATGTTGATTGCTGGGAAGTCCTCTTATGATTTGTCAATTCTCAAAAAGAAGTTGAGTCAGACATTTGATATGAAGGATTTGGGGGATGCCAAACATATTCTTGGCATGCATATTACTCGTGATAGGAGTAAAAGATGCATATACTTGTCTCAAAGTGAGTACATATCCAAAGTACTTCACTGATTCAATATGCAGGGTGGAAAGGCATTGAGTACACCTTTACCCACATATGTGAAATTGAGCAAGGATGACTGCCCCAAATCAGATGAAGAAAAGGAATTCATGAACAAAATTCCCTATCAGTCTCCTGTTGGTAGTCTCATGTATGCTATGGTAGCTACGAGACCAGACATTGCATTTGCAGTGGGAGTTGTGAGCAGATATATGTCTAATCCTGGCAAGAAACATTGGGAAGCGGTCAAAATGATTTTGAGATATCTGAGTGGCACTAAGGACAAGTGTCTATGCTTAGGTAGAGGGAAAGCATCCATTATTGGTTACACAGATTCTGACTATGCTGGTTGTGTAGACAATCGTAAGTCTACATCAGGGTACATTTTTCATTTTGCTGGAGGTGCTATCTCTTGGAGATCTCGTCTTCAAGAATGTACAGTTGTTTCCACCACAGAAGCAGAGTATGTTGCAGCAAGTGAGGCATGTAATGAAGCATTGTGGCTTTCTCATCTTGCTTGTGATATGGGTTTACCTCAGCATGTACCTCACTTGCTCAGTGATAGTCAGAGTGCCATTGCTTTGGCTAAGAATTCGGTCTATCATGCAAAGACCAAGCACATTGAGGTGAGCTATCACTTCATTAGAGATTGCTTAGCCACTGAGAGCATTATTCTTGAGAAGGTTCACACTCGAGATAATGCTGCAGATGCTTTGACTAAAGCTCTACCATAGGATAGCTTTCGACACTGTTGTCACTTGATGGGGGTTACTTGATTCTTGATCTTACGCAGTCACTTGTATACTGTGTAACATGCCCATCAGGTGGGAGGTATAGTTTGTATACTTACACTCATGTATTCTTTATCATTCTTTATTTTTTCTCCCATAGTTACTCTAGCCATATTGGCCTTTAGTGTGAGATTGTTACCGTTAGTGTCCATGTGAAAGACCAAATGGCCACCGGACACTTCTTTGTATATGTTCTTTAATAAAACATATAGTGGCCTGATCAGTCACAGACTGTAAGTTCGATCGCATTTGTAAGACCTAAGAAGTCTGTCTTCGTGCTCCCTGTGTACTGTGTTTTCTGTGTATTCTACAACCTTTGTGCGGAGTACTGTGTGCAGCCTCAGGAGCTCCATTTTCTACTCCGAGCATATTGTCGTGGAGCTCTCGAGAAGGAGAGCGCTGTGGTAGAGATCCGAATCTTGAGGTGGCAATTCAATGAGATGATCTCGAAGCTCATTCTGTGGTTATAGCAAAGGATCTTATTCGTGTTCATTCAGTTTTTTTATGTCTGAAGAAAGAAATTAGCATTGATTAAGGCCTTTATTAAATCTAGAAGGATTTTTGGCAAAGAGGGAAACAGGACTACGTGGTCGTAGGAACGGAAGATTTCACGGCTTGGAGTTCGTAAGTTGCCTTCAAAAAGACAGGCAATTATTGCAGATAGGGAATATAGCACTCCTTGCTTCTCGAAGGAGCAGGCGGCGGTCATTAGAGGCGACCTTTTGACGTGGTACAGGACACATCATCGAAAGCTTCCATGGCGCTTCACTCAGGACTCTTCAATCTCCCAGGACCTGAGGCAGAGGCGTGCTTATGCCACATGGGTTTCGGAGGTCATGCTTCAGCAGACTCGTGTGGCTACTGTCATTGATTACTTCAATCGATGGATGAATAAGTGGCCCACAGTGCGGGACCTTGCGTCTGCAACGCAGGAAGAGGTGAACTCTGTGTGGGCCGGATTGGGATATTACAGGCGTGCTCGTTTCCTGCTTGAGGTCTGTGACAGCAATCTCAATTGGTCTAATGCATGTCCCAATTAAGTTGTTATGATAAATAGACTCTGCCCTTATCTTTAAAGAGAGTCGAAGTCATCGATCAATTGTGCTTATTGATGTTCTGTGAAAAGATTCACTCAACATGCATGATCAACTCAGGGTGCAAAACAGATAGTTGAAGTACATGAAGGGTTGCTGCCATCTTCATCTAAACAGTTGCAAAAGATACGAGATTAAAAGCAATTTCTAATGTTCCAAGGACATCAAGTACGATGGAGATTTTATGTGCAATTACAGGCTTGGATTTGATGGCTGCATCTGTGCCAAGAGCTTGAGAAGAAAGAACGGGAATTCTAAGAACGTCAAGGGTTTAAGGCTGTGGTCTGATCTATACAAAAAGGGGGGGACACGAACGCCATGACTTCGAGGAATTCTAACGCTCCATGTTCAGAAGTTATCATCTTGATCTGACACTCTGATTCATTCAATATCTCCTCCCAAACTGCTCCGCCATATCTTATGGCTGCTCTACTCTGAAATTTGTTGCTCTGTGGCATAGTTTGCCTTCTCAACCATACACAGTTTTGGTGTCTGATCTCTGATGAGATGGTGATGTATCTGCAGACACACCTTACGATCTCTGATTGGATGATGTGGAAGACATTTTTCAGATATATACAAGCCAACAGATCAAGAACTATAGACGCTGAGTTTTATGTTACAAATTCCACATAGTACCAATTCTTTCCCGTGCTTTTCAAGAACTATTTCTGATTACAAGTGCATTAGAATGTAAAAGAGCTGATGGCATTGGATGACTTTTACAACACGACATCCTAAAGGTCAGAGACAGAATGACAAATCTGAAGTAGACACTGGTGGCAGGTTCTGTATCCTCGTCAGCATTAGAGGATATGGTATGAAGTCTGAGAGCAGATAGAGAACTGAGGGTTATGGTCGTTTCGTCTGAGGCAAAAAGAGGATTACTTGAAGAGGGCACTCAGTTTTCTGAATTCCCATGGGTGTTATCTATACCAATCCATTGAAGTGCAGTTGCAGACAAGGCCAAGGGGTTCCAGAAATTGGAAGTGAAAGTTGATATTTTTGGGTGACAAATTGATTTTCAAAAGCTTGATTGAACTATGGTATCTCTTTTATTCTTAAGAGTGCTGTTTTCATTCATCGAACGTCAATGACACTCACAGAAACTTGAGAACGTGATTTTAAGTGTTTTATGTTAGAGTTGATCTTGTCATACTTTGCGTTGGTTACTCGTGTTTCATGTGCAAATCTGAACAATTTGCTGCTTTTTTAGAGCTGGTGTGCCACCTAGACAGAGTCGGAAATATGTGTAGAATTTTGACTAAAAATTGAAATATTTCAATTGTGTGGAATTGCTGCTGCGATTATTATAGTATTAGATTCAGTTTTATATCGTAATATATTGAAACGCAATATGATTTTCTACAAATCGAAACAGTAGTCTATGTCACGTAGCAAATCTTTGCTAATCATTAATTGAAAGGTTCGTTTTTTTTTTTTATCATCGAAAGATCCCGCACAATTTCTAGTCTGATTTCTTTGTACCTTTGTTAAGAATAGCGATTTGTATTCACTTACACGTTTTGCAACATTTTTCACAAAAAAAAATATGGACATAGGAAATTGTTGTGCTTGCAAACGATTAGTGTAGCGTATTTAAATTTCTATCTCTGCCTGTCTCGGTTACATAACCACAATCAACAGAGGTACGAGGTCCTTGGAAATTAAATGATGATGCATAATAGTTAAGAAGACGATGTTGTCCAGAGCTTTTGGAAAATTGTTGTGTAGCTGTCAATGTTCTTTATACACATTCAGACACTCAGATTTATGTATGTCGAATGTCCTTTCATCAGATAACGATTTCGAAGTTTATTATCCAATGTTGCTGCAGAGTTTTATGATGATGTTGCCGTAAAGGACTTGTCAAGATTCACTTAGATGATGTTGAGGAAATCAAGTTCCTTTCATGCCTTGAGTTTGATTGCAACATAATTCAGTCTTAATGATGAAAAGATTACTATGTTAATATGTTTTTCATAATTAGGAAGGCGAATCTAGTTTGAATTATACATAAGAAGCTTTTAACATGGAAACTTGAAGTGTAAGTTGACATCTAAGCTACACTCTTAGAAGACAAGTTTGATTGAATCATAAAAAGACATCTAAATCTAATGACTAGAGACTTGTATGTTGCTAATGCAGATATGACCTATTTCTTTGTTCTATCCTACTCAAGATCCTCCCTTCTTTCCATGATCCTCTCGACAGCGCACTGTGGTGCATCGCCATCAAAATACTTCACTATGGAAGCACACAAACAACACAAGGAAGAAGAAGAAGCTTGGATCACAACACACAATGTTGAATGTATTACCACTAGAATGTACAAAGATAAGTAGCCCATTAGGGCAATAGGAGTATATAAGTTGTGGGAAAAAAACCTTGTAAAGAGGGAAAAAAGTGCCCCGTGTTCTAGAGTGTTCACACACATCACTACCTAAATATATCAACAAAGACCCGTTGGGAGTGATGCGGTGAACAAGGAGTTGGCACTCATGTATAAGGAAGTGCCAAGCTATGTGGAATCAATCCACAAAAGGAAGTAAGCCCAAAGCTTTGCGGAAAGCTTCAAACTTCTCCCTAGGCAGAGCCTTTGTAAAAAGGTATGCAATGTTCTCCTGTGTGGGCACATATTCCAAGCTGATCTCTCGAGCAGAGAACCACTCCCTGACATAATGATAATGCACCTCAATGTGCTTAGTGCAAGCATGGAACACATGGTTCCTCGCAACTGCCAATGCGCTCTGACTGTTAGTGAAGATGGTGGTGGCAGAAGCCTGACCAACACCCAAATGAGCCATAAGGTGTCTGAGCCACACACACTCAACAATCACTGTGAAAGCTTCCCTATACTCAGCCTCACAATTAGAAGTGGCCATAGTAGGTTGCCTCTTGCTCAACCAAGATATACATGATCTACCAAGCATGAAGTAAAAACCACTGGTGGACACATGAGTGTCATAGCAAACAACCCAATCACAGTAAAAAAAAGCATGCAAATCTGGCGGTAGTGATCCCCCCTTGGGATAAAACAATCCAAGTAGCCGGGTACCACTCAAGTAACAAAATATGCGCTTAACCGCCTGCCAATGCTTGACACCTGGGCAATGCATAAACCTACTCATCTGTGAGATAGCAAACTGAATATCTGGCTGAGTAATGCATAAGTAAATCAAGCATCCAACAACCTGCTGATAGAGAACAACATCAAATGCATCTCTAGCATCATGAAGACTCAATCGTAAACCTGTCTCCATAGGAGTGGCAATAGGCTTGCAGTCTTCAAGGTGAAAATGCTGCATTAATGTGTCAATATATTTCGCTTGACACAAAGCCATTTGTTGAAGCTCAAGGTCAAGGACAAAGCATGGAAGCACATCAAGGAAGTGGACATACAAGAAGAAGGAGCAAGTAGGGAGCTCCAAGAAGAACCTGTCAAATTTTCAGAAGAAATCCCTATAAAAATAGTGATTTTTATCACTAAAAACCTTTGTAAATACCATTTTTCATTTTTGCAACTCCATTTTGTTCAAGCCAAGGAGTCCTTGAGCTTGAGGAGTATTAGAACTATCATCCTACCAATTTTCATAATTTTTAGACTCTGTTTGAGCCCCCAAATAAGCCGTGGAACCTAATTTTTAACTAGGCCAAACACTAGGTCTAGACAAGGCCAAAACCACTCAACTATAAAAAGGGCTGGAGAGCTCATTTTTGAGGGTAGCTTGTTGTAGATTTGAGCTCTTGTAAGAGATTTCTTTTGTAATCAAAGCTCTTCCATTGTTCCACTCTTTGCTTTTACCTTGTGCACGTGTGTGTATGTGTGTGCATGCTTGTGTGCTTTCACTCACACACTTGTGCCATGACTTGCTCACGGTCTTCATACCGGTCCTCACGTCTCCACGGATTGACATGTATGAGGTGAATCTCCTCACGTTGGTACTTACCATTGTGCTAGAGTGATACCAAATTTGGTGCCGTTGCCGGGGAGAGAGCTTGGAGGACGAGTGTGTGATGGTAAGACATAGAGTAGCGATGTTGGAAGGTAAAAAAATCACCATTTTCAATTCAATTTCTGAGTTTTCATTCTTCTTCATCTTCATCATCATCACCATCTTCTCCCATCTTCATATTCTTTGATTTTTTCCATTTTCGGCTGTACATTCACCTCGTTTTTCACTTGTGCTTGCGAGCAAGAAGCATAGAGGTTGTTCAGAGCTAAAACACTGAAGAATCGCTCTTGAAAAACTCTCAAAAAACACCAAAATCTGGGTGATAGTATCGCAGAGTGACAAGACCTCTGTCTGGTATCACGAGCGGAATATCGAAAGTTTGGAGGGTGGTTTTGCATCTACAGGCACATAGGAGTGACAAAGAGGACACAAGGTACACATATCTGCAAAATTTTTTTAATTTGGGTGTCAAAATCTCCAAGTATTGTGTCCAGTTGAGTCTTGGCATCGCGATACCAGAATTCTTGTGTATTGCGATACTTGTCGAGGTATCATATCATGCAAACCCACTTGAGGTATTGCGATACCATTTTGGTATCGTATCGTCAAGTGCTGGTATCGTGATCCGGTCGCCTCAGTGGTATCATATTGCGTGCCTATTCTAGTATCGTATCGTGCCAAAAAGTGGTATCGTATCGTCTGAACCTCCGGTATCGTATCGTCCATAGAACCAGTATCGTATCATGAGAGTTCCAGTATCGTATCATGTAAACCTTTGGTATCATATCGTGTCATTTTTGGTATCGTATCGAGTTGGTTCAGTGGTATTGTATCGTTTGGAAGGTATCATATTGTTTATAGACTGGTATCGTATCGTGAGGTTGGTATCATATCGTGCAAATCAGAGGTATCATATCGTGACCATTTCCAGTATCATATCATGTGGATAGTAGTATCGTATCGTGGAAATTGGTATCGCGATCGTAGTCTCCCCAATGGTATCATATCGTCTAAAGGTGGTATCATCTATAGTGCTATCGTGTAAAACAAAGGTATCGTATCGTGAAAATCTCGTATCGTATCACCTGTCCTAAGGTACTCCCAGAGAGATCCTGTTTCCCTGTTTTAAACCCAGAACCCTAAACTAGCATAACTTTCTCATACGAAATCCGTTTGAAGTTGACCCTCAGTTGGACTTGGAAGCAAGGGGTTCCACAAGATTGTGAGCAATTCAAAGGACAATTTTGGACTTGTAGACAAGGCTTATGAACCTAAGCTCAAGTTGATGCTTAGGAAGAGATAGATAAAGTACCAAATCACTCGAGCCTAGTGTCAACCACATAACCAAGTCGGGGACTCACAACTCAGTGGTTAGCACGACATGTTGAGTTCACAGACGAGTGAGTTAGAAATGTCTTTTAACTTGGAGAGACTCTTGGCTTTTGAAGACATGCGTAGTTCAATACCTAGGGAAGGTTTTATGTCTAGAGTGGAAGGGGAATATCAGATGTCTCTTCAATACATATCCACTAACTTGCAAGGAATACCCATCTACCTCGATGGTCTGCATAGGTCAGTAGCAAGAATGATAAACACTATAGAATTAGAAATAGTCCAAAGGCCAGCTGTCAAGTACGAAGATGGAATCTACATGGACAAGAGGGGCCATATCTACGTAGTAATTGAAAACCCTGATCAGATTACCGATAGAGGAGAATTAGAGGGACAAGGAACTTCCGGGAGAACCAATAGTGGAGATACCATGACCACCCCTAGCAAAAATTTAGTAATGAATCAAGTATTGCAAGTGGACAAGATACCCCAAGATGACTATCTGATGGGTGTGTACTTAGTACATGGATCACACCTACTCCTACAAACTGATTCACTGACACAAGGAGAAGGCATCAACCCAACAACTATATCCAAGTTAAAGGATCTGGAAAATCCATCTATAGTTACATACCTAGACCAAAATCAAAGGAGATATTGGCCTATAGATAAAGTAGATAGGTCTAGATTAAAGTGCATGGGTCTGCCTATATTCCTTCCTCAGGATCAGGAAACTACCTCACAAAACCCATTCCAGACCCATCAGAGAATGGAAAATGCGATGTTAGGACAAATGAGTCAATGTAGTATACCCAACATACTAGAGGTGCAATTCACCATGCCAGGAATTAACGCAAACAACCAAACTATACAGGGAATGGGAAATATGAATAAGACCACATTTAGGGCAGAATCACCCCAAGTGGTAGGAGCTGGAATACACCCCGTAAAACCCTCTTTTCCCATCATAATTCGATCCCCAAAGCCCGACAGAATACTCAGACCAATCCAATTGGCCAAATGTATGCGAAATCCTTACGATGGCACAGGAGAGCCCTATGACCACATTGCATAATTCAAGGAGGTGTTGCGAGCGGAGCAAGTGGATGACTTTTTCATGCAATATGAATCCTTTGGGCTAACCCTCACGGGAATAGCCTTAACTTGGTTTCAATCCTTGGATCCAAATGGCTTTGGCCATATCAAACAATTCTTCCAAGAATTTATTTGGGAATTCACTAAGCGAGGGATCAAGCACAATTCATCATCTTTAATACATAGTTTCAAACAAGCTCCTAATGAGACAATAAAAAATGCAGCACGGAGATTTAATCAATATGTGGTTTGATGCCCTGTGACAGAGAGACCTTCTCAACAGAAAATGATATCCCTATTTTTAGAAGGTCTAACCAACGGAACATTGAGAATCTTAGTATACGTAAAACGATTGCAAACTCTGTGAGTGTCTTCAAGAGTGCATAGATTTGGAAGACAACTTAGCTGAGGATCTCAAAATCACACAAAATTCTACCAGATCAGAGGATATGAGGAGCAATGAGACTTCTAGTTCGAGTTATGTGGAGGAAGTGGCAGAGTTAGTGGCTAAGAAATTAGGTGTACAAGGACAAAGGAACTACTAGAACTCTTCCTTGAGAGTGCCAATGTTAGAAAGTTGCACATGTTGCGGTGGAGATCATCCATCTCATGTCTGCACCAGAGAAGGATTAGGGTTATCACAACCTTACCCTTACGATAGACAACCAACTCAGGAGCCTAACATGTACTCTTATAGTGAGCAGAAGTACATCAACTACAACACCAAAAACTATCCAACGAATAGACAACCACGACCATTTGTACGACCCTAATGTAGACCATACGGGTACCCTCCTAGAGAACAAGGCAGACAAGTTCCTGTGTATAACCCATGTCCACGACCATGAGGAGCAGCTAGACCATATGAACATGGAGGATATAGCCAACCTCAACCTATACAAGGACAACACCCACCCCACCTTCTAGCTCCGATACAAGGGCAGAACATCACAATACAAGTCGTTTGTCTTGAGTGTGGCAAAGAACAACTCCTGAGAGATTGCCCCAGACATCCCTCTAGTGCACCAAAGGTTACACCCATTAATGTAGTAGGCTTAGTAGGGGATTCAAGTTCCAGTAGTGATAATGTGGCTCCTATACACGTAGTTACTAGGGCACAAGCTTTACAAAAAGCTAAACTAGCTGAGCAATTAGAGCCAAGTGAGTCAGGAGAGCCTAGTAAGAGAAAAACAAGAACATGGAAGGATACTAGAGAGAAGGCCAATCATAAGTGGACCAAAAAGTTATCCGAACTAGAAGAAAGCCTGAAAGATGCAAGAACAAAAATAGAAGATATTGCCTCTCAAAACCCCTTGCATGTCAAAACTCCATCCACACCACCTCATCCCCACCCACCAACCACTGTAAATAAACCACAACCAGGATCCATCCTTGCAGATCCAACCCTAGAGGACTTGGACATGATGTTCAGGGCATACCAGGCTCGACTTCAAGAAGGGCCAACACCTGCAAACCTAGACAAGAGCTACCCTAGAGCAAATTTAGAGATTGAACGGGCAAAAATGTGCATAAAAATGGTGGAACTAGCTCAAGCTATGTTCGAGGCCAATCAATCGTTCAATAAGACAAATGCTATTACACCAGGTTTGCATTTCCAAGGCTTACTAGATAGATTATAGCAGTTGATAAATAAACCACAAGTTTCTTTACCTCCACAGGCTCAACCAACTCTTGAAAGAGGAAGCTCATCACCAAAGAAAGTCTATGTTCCACACTCCATAGAGGTTGGAGAACCTCTTTCAATTCAACAACACACTCAAAAGTTCTTGGGGGAAATACAAGAAGAGAAATGGGTCAAGGAGAAGGATAATCCCCCTCCTATTCTTGAGATTGATGATCTTCATGATCAATTTCCACAAGATAGTCCATCTATTTATGGAGTCCAAGTAGAGCAACAAGAGAAAGAAAGTTCAAGATTTGAATCCAATTCTTTACAAGAGTTGCCACAGTTCACACGCCCATGGGAATCTGAATCTCTCCAGGTCAGAACTCCCACAATATTGATAAAAAACAAAGACTCGATGGTTCCAAGAAACACTGAAGTCGTGAAGAACACTAAGGTTCAATGTCATCTCACAGTAGAGGAGCTTCTCAAAGCAAAAGCTGAGTTATGGAAACATGTGGAAAATCAGGTTCCAAAACTTGATTCCAAAATGCCAAAAGCAGGCTCTAAAGAGAAAGTATCGGAGACACCTCTAGACAAAATAAGGGACATGAGCGAAGGTGAGGAAGGTAATACTTATCTTCCAATCATGTACCAAGCCTACACAACCAAAGAAATCATAGATTCGGGTGCTGGTGTTATTATTGCAACCATCTCCTTGTGGAAGCAATGGGGTAAACCTCCATTAAGACCAACTAAAATGAAGCTTCAAATGGCTGACGGCCATGTTGAAAGACCTCTAGGATTGCTAGAAGGGATAACTCTAACCACTTGTGGTGTAGATTTTGAGCACACCTTTGCTATATGTGACTTTGGTAAAACTAATACCTACGAGATGATCCTAGGAAGACCCTTCCTACAACAACTACAAGTTGTACAGGATTGGGGAACCAATTCCTTTACACCTTCAGAGATGTACCACCCCTACAATGGAATCCTATCCACAAGGAGCAAGAAGATTCAATCTTTGCGCATTCTAAAAGTTCATCTGATACATCCTGGATGCATGAAGATAATCATTTGTGGATGTGCAAGGTCGCAAAGGAAGAGGAAAAATGCTTAAAGGCAAGAGAAAAAGGAACTTCTCAAGGAGATAGACTAGTTAGAGACCTAGCCTATACGCCGATGATCTTTTCGGATGAGGAATTTGAGCCTCATGGTTGGGCAGAAATCTTGGCCACCATGCATTGTTGTCAATGAAGAATAATGAACACCTCATTGTGATGAGGAGGGTTGTAACATAATCCTAGTAGGAGATGGTTGAACTACACCCTAAGAGAGAGGATTAAGAAGTAATCCTCAACCATGGCTTTTGGGGCAAGTGGTTAGCCCATCACATTCCTAACCAAGAGATTGTGAGTTCAATTCCTTACATTGGTATCAGAGCCTAGGAAGTAGGCTTGGGCAAGATGGAATGATCCAATGGCCTCTAAAAAAGGCGCTTGGGCATCCTCCATGTGAAAGGGTAGGAATTGTGGAAGGCGCGCGCGTCGGTTTCAAGGATGGACCTTACAATGATTGGGGTGTATCTCTCAATCCGTAGGTCGGATTGAGGCGTGTAGTATACCATTGGAAAGCTCTCGGAACGAACTTTCCAATGAGCTAGCTTGGAAGTGTGAATTCCATGGGAATCCTTGGGTTGCACTTGATTGAGTGTTCAAGATACCAAGCATGGGTGAGAACGAGGTTCAAGATTGAGGTTGAGAACAAGGGCTCGAGACACCAAGGTTGCGAGAAGGTTCAAGACACCAAGGTTGAGAGCAAGGGTTGAAGAGACCAAGGTTGCGAACAAGATTCAAGAAACTATGCGAGGTTGAGGAACATCAATTCAAGGGCACCTAGGGAGTTCAAGAGGTTGATCACCGAGGCTAGAGGGATACAAGAGTAGATCATTGAGGACAATGATCGACCAAGGGGGGAAGAATGTAACATAATCCTAGTAGGAGATGGTTGAACTACACCCTAAGAGAGAGGATTAAGAAGTAATCCTCAACCATGGCTTTTGGGGCAAGTGGTTAGCCCATCACATTCCTAACCAAGAGGTTGCGAGTTCAATTCCTTACAAGGGTTATGATATTTCAGTGTTCATGTGTTAGCCCTTGCTAGAATAATGTGACCCTAGTGATGTCATAGAAGAAGGCAAAAATGACGATGATCTAGAGTCCATTGTAATGGATAGTTGCTTTGACTCAAAGAAGCAATATGTAGAAGATATAGGAGTATTTACCCAAAAGGAAGAAGAACCTCTCACAAGTATTAAAACTGTCAATTCAAAGGACGGAAGTGAAGGAGGACAAAAGAAAAGGAAGAGAAAAGCTATGAAACAAGAAGAGGAGGAATCATTGTTCGAAGTACTAGAAAATTTCAAGAAATATGAAGTTGAGGACCGAAAAATTTTGGCATGAATGCCTAAGAGAGAGGCTACCATTGGACAGGCATATGATAACAAAGAAAAGACCAAAAAAATCATAGTCACCGTTGAAGAGAACAAAGAGAGATGTATGTACATAGGAGATGACCTAAGTAAAGAAGAGGAAGTAAAGTTGGTAGCTTTATTAAGGGAATATAGGGACGTGTTTGCATGGCACTATAGAGACTTGAAGGGAGTAGATTCGAAAATTTGTTCTCATACAATCCCCATGATAGCAGATTCCAAACCCACCAAACAGAAGCCCTACACATATAATGACACCTATGTAGCTAAAATAAAAGAGGAATCGACAAATTGATTGAAGGCGGATTCATCCATGAGATTGAGCATACTGAATGGGTGTCCCCCATTGTAGTGGTGCCCAAGAAGAATGGGAACGTACATGTGTGTATTAACCTTAAAAAAGTTAATGCCGCCACGATAAGAGATAGTTATCCGCTTGCAATCACTGACCATTTATTGAAGCATGTTGTAGGCAAGGAAGTGTATAGTTTCCTTGATGGATTCTCGGGCTACAACCGAGTAGCCATTGCCCCAGAAGATCAACACAAAACAGCTTTTGCAACAGAGTGGGGAGTCTTTGCATTTTGTGTGAAGCCATTTGGGCTCACCAATGCACCTGCAACATTCCAAAGGCTCATCTGTCATGTCTTCAAGGAGTTCTTGAGAAAGAGCTTAGAAGTATATGTGGATGATTTATGTGCTCATTCCCAACAAAGAAAATACCACATTCTTGAGCTCAGACACATCTTCAACAAGTGTAGAGAATACCGAGTTTGTCTGAACCCAGAGAAGTGTGTATTCATGGTACATCAAGGTAAAATCTTAGGTCATATTGTTTCTAAGAACGAAATATCAATAGATGAGGACAAAATAAAAGCCTTAGTGGAGTTTCCGAGGCCAAGGAATTTTAAAGAGGTACAAGCCTTTATGGGTCATTGTGGGTATTACCGTAGGTTTATTCACATGTATGCAATTATAGCTAAGCCTCTTTATGCCTTGGTGACAAATTTTGAGTGGAACGACTAATGCGAGAAGTCCTTCAATGAGCTGAAGAGACGCTTGTGCACAGCCCCAGTACTGACCACTCCTGATTGGAATAAACCATTTGTAACAAGTCTCCTAATCTTGAATCACAATCCCACACAGAATAATAGGCTTCGACACCACAAGATATAAAGAATCAAAACAGAGTATACGCAGAACAACAAGAGAGAGAATTTTATTATCTGTGCAGATTTACAAGTAGTTCTGATCTGCATTACAAAATATATCAGATAGCTTCAATGTGAAGCCTCATCCACCTGACCACCCCCGAGCTAATCTCAATCCCAATCTCAATCACAATCAGAATATCAATCCCAATCTCAATCACAATCACAATCTCAATCCCAATCTCAATCTCAATCTCAATCCCAATCTCAATCGCAATTCTAGAAATCGAAAAATGATCCTGATGACTGTACGACCATCGTCCTTCTCTATCTCTCAGTCTTCGTATTTTTTTGGATCTCCACCTTTCGCCAGTGCACGATCAATCACGCCCTCCTAGATCCGCACTCTTAGAATCTGCATGCTCCAAGATAGCATCTTTTCGCATGTCTCATGCAAGACTTCTAGACCACCCATGCATATACTTTTCATGTCCACCTCAAGAATCGTACCTGCAAAAATAGAGGTGATCCCTGCAACGCACTCACATACACGTAAATCACCCAAAAAATAACCCATATAACCCTGTGCGTTTTCTAAATCCGCGACCATGAATAAGATGAATGAATGAAGGCTTCTCTTTTGTTTTTTTTTCAAGTGTTGGAAAACGGGAGACGGCTAAGGTCCAAATCTGCTTCAGATATCATTTTTGGGCCCTGCAAAATCAAAAATTCTAGAGAGATGAAAAAAACATGAAAAATCTCGTTCGTTAACCTATCTTCATGGAGCCAAATGAGACATAAAACATAGGAACTACAAAAAATTCAATCAGGTAAAGTTTTTCTACTAAGAGTACTCTACCTTTCTCTCATACAACACTTTTTCAGATTCCTTCATCTTCATGCTCAAATTTAACATACAAATTTCATGCGATAACTTTCTAGAGAGAGAATGTAAAAACTTATTGCTACAAAATTTTGCAGACATGATTAGAATATCCTAAACATAATTTTTCATTATTACCTACACATCTTTTTTTTTCCCGGGTGGAAAATCAATGTGGCATCTTACAATTCTCCCCCTGTTTTAAGAACTCTATCCTCAGAGTTGGAAAGAAGCATAATGTTCCATAAACTCATCTAAACCAACCCATGTTGAATCTTCAATAGGATATGCAAATCACTTTACTAAAACTTCCACTATTTCACGATTCCTAAGATGTCTAATTCTCCTATCCAGTATAATTTCTAGTTCAAGCTCAAAAGTGGCATCTTCCTTCAACTTAGATTTGTCCTGCAAAACATGATCAACATTAGGAACATACTTTTTAAGTAATCCAACATGGAAGACTGGATGAATTTTCAAAGTATTAGGTAGGTCAAGTAAATATGCAACAGAACCAACTTTCTTTAAGATTTTGAAAGGACCAACATAACGAGGAGACAATCGACGATCTTTGCCTAAAACCAGATTTGATTTAGAAGGACTCACTTTCAAAAAAAACTAGATCATTTGTTCTAAATTCAAAGGGTCTCTTTTTGAGATCATGATATAATTTCTAACATTTTTGTGCATCTTTCATGTTTTTCCTTACCTTATTTAGCTCCAAGTCCATGTTTTCAAGCATCTGTTTAGATATTTCAATCTTATTTTATGAATTAAAAAGTGAATGCGGGAGTAAGCAATTATAACCATACATTGCCTCAAAAGGTGTCATCTTAATAGAGGAATGCCATGCACTATTATATGCATACTCAACCAAAGGCAAATATTCATTCCAATTGTTTTGCTTATCATTCACATACATGCGTAACATATCCTCAAGCACCCTATTAACCCTCTCGATCTCACCATCGGTTTGAGGATGAAATGCAATACTCATGCATAATTCTGTTCCTATGGATTGAAATGTTGCTTTCCAAAAATTAGATGTGAACCTTGCATCCCTAGTAGAAATTACACTTTTGGGTATACCATGCAACCTAAAAATTTCTTTTATGAAATGTTTAGCAACATGCAAAGTTGTATCAGTTTTCCTCATGGGAAGAAAATGTGCCATCTTTGTAAGATGGTCCATGATAACAAAGATGGTATCATGCCCACTTCTGGTCAGAGGCAACTTTGTTATGAAATCCATAGAGATGGATTTCCATTTTTGATCACGCACATCTAATGGTTGTAACATGCCAGGACTCCTTTTAAATTTGTCCTTAACCTGTTGACATTTCAGACATTCGTCCACATATGTGGCGTCACGTTCAAATTCCTCCAAGGATGTGTGGCGTCACGTTCAAATTCCTCCAAGGATTCCCCTCATTTTTGTGGGGGTCTTGCACAGAGTTCGAGGAAGCACGGAGATCGATGATTGAGGTGCCGCCCAGCCGCGTGATGTGTTCGATGATTACCCTCTCTCTCTCTCTACACCCAAAATGGGTCAATGGTCAAGGTTCCTCTCATGAGTGCCACTTGGCACTCATGTGGAGGAGGGTCATACCTCTAAATACTATTCATATAGGATACTCCATGTGACATTTCCTTCCCCTTACTTCCATTTTGTCCTCAAAATGGTATTGGAAGGTCTAAAAGAAGAGAGAAATAATAGAACCACCACTCCCACTATATCCCCATGTATTAAAATACATGGTCCTGTCTCCGTGTTGTTTCCCCATATCCTTCCCCTTAAGAAAACTCTTGGGAAGGTAAACTAAAACTGGGAAACCGTCTCTGAAGGGTGCTAACCCGCTCCCATGTGGCACTATCTTCTGAACTATCTTTCCACTTTACTAGACACTCTTTATACAAGTGACTCCTCGTCCGTTTCTCTCGAGTGCGTAGTATGCTCTCTGGCTCATGTGGAATAGATTGAACAGAAATAGGCTCTACTACCTCACTATTTGGAATGAGGTTGTCAGATTCACCCAGCCTTTTCTTAAGCCGGCTAACATGAAAAACTGGATGAATTTGACTACTCTCTGGAAGTTGGAGCTGGTAAGCCATCTTTCCTATTCTCTTAAGTATTTGGAAAGGTCCACAATACCTAGGAGATAATTTTGGACAAGGTCCCGTCTTCATGGTTTCAGACCTAGATGGAACTCTAAGATAGACTTGCTCTCCTACCTCGGTCAGCATAAGCTTTAGCCCTATCCTGAGCTTTCCTAATGCTGTCTTTAGCAAGTCTAAGCATATCATTCATTTCTTCCAAGAAGTCCTTTGCAGCTTGAACTTTTTCATTCTGCAAGCCAACTGCATAAGGAGCCCTTGGCTGAAACCCATACATAAGCATAAATGGACTATGCCCAGTGGAAGAGTGCTTGGCACTATTATATGCAAACTCTACTATAGGTAAGTACTCCTCCCAATTAGTTTGCCTTTCATTTACATATGCTCGAAGCATATCCTCTAGGATTTGGTTAACCCTTTCTGTTTGCCCATCCGACTGTGGATGCTCGGCCGTACTCATGCTAAGCTTTGTATCCAACCTTTTGAAGACCGCTCTCCAAAAATGGCTAGTAAACTTCCTATCCCGATCAGAAACTATGTCTAAAGGAAGACCATATAACCGGTATAGGTTCTCTACAAAGAGTCTAGCCAACTCAGGTGTCTTCACTGTAGTATGTGTTGGAATAAACCTAGCCATTTTGGTTAACCTATCCACAATTACCCAGACCGAGTCGTGCCCTCTTTGTGTCTTAGGTAATCCGACTATAAAGTCCATGGAGATACTCTCCCACTTCCCATTGGGAATATCCAATGGGTGGAGTAGCCCTCCAATCCTTAATCTCTCAGCTTTGTTGACCTGGCATTTATTGCACTTAAGCACATACTCTAGGACGTCCTTATGAAGTCCAGGCCAATAAAACTGCCTCTTAACAAGATCATAAGTCTTGTTAACTCCTGGGTGTCCCGCACTAGGTGTGTCATGACACTCATATAAAATATGCCGTCTCATCTCAGTATCTCTAGGGACACACACCTTACCTTTATATAACAGATATCCATCATGGACACTGTAATTCTTCCACTTGAATCCTTCTTGAGTACCCGTCGATACTCCATCCTCATTGGAAACCCGTATATCACGATCCCCATTCTCTATGGCTTCCCAAATCTCGGAATATGCAGGATCAAGCCTACATTTCCCTCTAATAGACTCAAGTAGCTCACTAGTGATCTGAGTAAAACTCAGTCCATTGAGCATAGGCATGCGGCTAAGTGAATCAGCCACTACATTAAACTTTCCCTTCCTATACCTAAGCTCGTAATCAAACTCTTGAAGGGTCTCTGCCCATCGGGCCTTATGACCTTTAAGGTCTGTTTGATTAGAGAGCCACTTAATGCCCTCTTGATCAAACACTATCGTAACTTTGGCACCATATAAATAATGACGCCACTTCTTCAAAGCATGGACTATTGCATACAACTCCTTCTCATAGACGGAGTAATTCTTTTGAGCCGGTTCTAATTTCTTGCTCTCAAAAGCTAATGGTCGACCATCCTGTACTAAAACTGCTCCTATAGCAAAATCACTCGCGTCAGTTTCAACCACAAATGGTTTATTGGGATCTGCTATATGTAAAAGTGGAGCTGTAGCAATTGCTACCTTTAACTTTTCCATACTTTGCTTCTGTTCGTCTCCCCAATGAAAGGCTTTCCCTTTCCCTTTAAGCTGTTCCGTCATCGGGACAGCAATTTTGGCATAGTTCTTAATGAATCTTCGATAGAAACCTGATAAACCTAGGAAGATCTGCAGCTCCTCCAGGTTCCGTGGATGTGGCCATTCCATAATAGCCCTTACTTTTTCAGGATCCATCTGGATTCCATCTTGGGAGACTATATGCCCAAGGTATTTAACCTCTGTTTTGAAAAATTCACACTTTGACTCCTTAGCAAAGAGCGAATTTTCCCTTAGCACTTGAAATACTTTTCTCAAGTGTTCCAAGTGCTCCTGTTCTGATGCACTATAGATCAGAATGTCATCTAAAAAGTCTACTACAAAGTGTCCTAGATAAGGCCGTAAAACACTATTCATGAGTTTCATGAAAGTGGCAGGAGCATTGGTGAGACCAAAAGGCATCACCAAAAACTCATAGTGCCCATATCTAGTCCTAAATGCAGTTTTAGGGACATCCTCTGCCCTAATCCTGATCTGATGATATCCTGATCTAAGGTCAAGCTTGGTAAAATACCGAGCTTGGTGTAACTGATCAAATAGATCTTCCAACCTAGGCATTGGAAATCTATTTTTGATAGTTATCTTATTAAGTGCTCTATAATCTATACATAGTCTCATAGAGCCATCTTTCTTTTTAACTAGGAGCATTGGTGATGCCCATGGTGAGTTACTAGGTTTGATGAAGCCTTTATCTAAATAATCCTGCAATTGCTTCTCAACCTCCTCATGCTGAGAAACACTAAGCCTATAAGGTGGTCTACAAATAGGGTTAGTGTTACTAACAACTTCTATGGCATGGTCAATGTCCCCTCTCTCAGGTGGTAGCCCTCTAGGTAAGTCAGTGGGAAAAACATCTCTGAATTCAAACATAAGATCCTTAAAACTTTTAACTACACACTCTTGCAAAAAAGAATAGTAGAAAGTCCTGTTCATATTTACATTCAAAGCATGAAAATATACATCAGATGAGCTGTCTATACAATGCTCCATATCATGACTATACAATAAAAACATATCCTGTACATGCTGTGAACAACAGAGACTATACAACTCTAATGATGAGATGAGAGGTGCACTAGGTACATCTCTCTCTCCCTGAATATAAACTGTACTTCCATTCTTTTCAAACTCGAGTGTGTTATTTTGATAGCTGCATTTAAGTGTATCTCCCAACCCCCATAGCCACTCTCTTCCTAAGACTAGATCTGTCCTCTCCATGTTCATAATTTGGAAGTCCATATGATCTGTATAATCCTGCATCTTGACTTCCAAATTGGATACCATAGTATCCCATATTCTTTTATCTTGCCCTTGCATCATAGATACAATGTATTTATGTGCACTAGGCTGTTGGGGAATCTTCAATTTCTTGACCAAAGCATAGTTTATGAAGTTATGAGTGGCAGAGTCATCTATCATGACTCGCACCCTGGTCCCGTATACACTACCATGTAGCTTGACCAAGTCATGTGGTCCAAACTGCGGTGACCACAATGACTGAGTCAAACAACATGTGTGCTCTATATCCTCATGCATCACCTCCACTCCCTTGCAGCTAGAGCTGCCATGAATGGGAAGGGTCTGCACTAGGTGGACCGCCTTTTTGCCCCTTTCAGGAGCCGTACTAGACTCTGGTCCTTTCTTCTTTTCTTCCCCCTTCTTGAGTGGACAGTTCCACTGTGAGTGGCTAGGGGATAGGCACCTAAAACACAGGTTCTCTCTTTTGGCCTTCTCAAACTGGTCTGTGGATAGCTTAGGCCCTTGTGATCTTTGTTTTTTAATAAAAACCTTGTTTTTCCCAAAAGGCAACTTTTTCTTAAATTTAGTGGTGCTAAGAGGTTTAAGGGGTTGATCCGTCTCCATAGGAGTATACTGAGGACGGTTATGGTCCTCATATATCTGTGCATACTTGATCGCCTCCTCAAACGTCTTAGGCGCATTCCTCCTGACTTCCCTCTTTATGGCTTTATCCAAGCCCCTAACAAACCCTCTGGTCTTCTGAAAATCATCTAGACCCTTAAGCTTCAAAGTGATCTCTCTATAGTGGGATAGATAGACTGAAAGAGGCCTGCCTCTTTGAGTAATCCTATCCCACTCATCCCAATTCCTCTCCTCTTCATTTTCAGGAAGAAACTCTTTTAGGAAAAGAGTTTCAAACTGAGTCCAGTCACTAGGGATAGAGTTCGCCTCCTTAAGACTCATCCACCACTTATAAGCATGCGGGCCGAGGGAGAGACTCGCCTCTAGCACACGATACTCAGGTGGGGTGCCCTTCAATTGATGCAAATCTTGCCACTTTTGTAAAAAAGTGTAGATTGCATCCTTATTCCTGTCTCGGTCATCCCCCGTGAAGGTTGGTGGCTTTAAGTCTTTTAGGAGGGGAGCTTCCCTAGAGCTCTCTCCTTTATACTTACTAGTAAGAGAAGTCTCTTTCCTAGTAATCTCTAGAGGAATGGTAGGAGTCTCTCTTTCCTTCCTAGCTAGGAAAGAGGTGACACTAGTCTCAAGGGAGATCATTTGAGACTTAAGTTGCTGTATAAGAGATGTAATGCTACCCAAATCTTTCTCTAACTTGAGGGTTTGCTCTTTCAAGTCAATGAATTGGTCACGAGTGACAAATTCATCTATAAGCTCTTCATAAGTATACTCTTGCTGTGAAGGCTCTTTTTCTTCTATATTCTCTTCTATTTCTTGTCTTAACTCTACTTCTTCCATCCTAGCATCCTGATCCTCTAGTTGCTCTCTAGGTGGAGAAGTGGTCTCAACTACTTGTTTGCCTTTGTTTTCCATGTTCAAGTACCCTTCCCCCGTTTGCTAACTAGAGAGTATGAAAATGAATGGAAGTAGAGTTAAAATATGCAAGAAGAAGAGAGATATAACACAAGAGCACTTCCCTGATACAAAGTAGTGTTGCGGAAGCTAAATTCAGGTGGTCCTTGATGCTTCAAGCCGCTGATTTTGAGTCCTCGCCAGTCCCAAAAAAAAAATTGGAAATGTTCGCTTGGTCCGGGGAGGTTCTAGACACCATAAACCATCCAAAACAACACCAAAAGTGCGTAGGAAAAGCCTCAAACGGGCAAACTGAATGCAACTGAACAATTTCAGAGATTTTCCAATCCTCGCCAGTCCACAAAGTGTTGCCCAGCACCTGCACTTCAAAAATTTGAGACAATCCCAAGTGAAAAAATTGGATTCGGAGTCCGAATGAAGAAAAACTAGGCCCGGGAGTGGCCGCCTAGTTCCTGCTGAAGTGCTGCAGAGAGATTTTGGTAGGGCAAATCTCTTCCAAATCCAACACCGATGGTCTCTGAGCGAAGCTTGAAAGCGTAGCTTCGAAACGTGACCAAGATTTTGAAAATCCGATATGGTATGAAGAAGAAATGGTCCGGAGAAGTGAGGTATGTCACCGGTGGGAGGTGAAAGGGTAATCCTCTTGAAATAGAGACTTTGAAGAGCTCCAAACTGATGGATTGAAGCTTTTCAATAAAAACCCAAGACCCAAAACCCTTCTCCACAGCCCGTATTACATATGTGCATCCTCATTTAACCAATATCTTGGTCCATGACATCACATTTGCCCTTTCAAATTTGAAAAAAAACCACAAATTTTCATAGATTAGATGGACCTTAGAGTTTTTTCGAAAAACTTCTCCACAGCAGTCGTCGTCGTCGTCACTTATCCCACATGTGCATGCTCAGCTACAATTTCGGAGTATAAGAAGAAAGATATGCCATTCACTCTCTCATCCAAGAGGAGGGGATGAGGAGAGAGGCTCATCGTGGGCTGTGAGCTTGCGCGCCTATCCTCATCGATGAGCTTTGACGGCTCCGTCCGTGAGTTGGAGTCTTCTGACTGCGCCTGTTGATGCCTCGTTGTGCGTGCGAACTTGCTCCGATACCAGTGTGTCGTCGCGTTCAAATTCCTCCAAGGATGTGTGGCGTCACGTTCAAATTCCTCCAAGGATTCCCCTTATTTTTGTGGGGGTCTTGCACAGAGTTCGAGGAAGCACGGAGATCGATGATTGAGTTGCCGCCCAGCCGCGTGATGTGTTCGATGATTACCCTCTCTCTCTCTCTACACCCAAAATGGGTCAATGGTCAAGGTTCCTCTCATGAGTGCCACTTGGCACTCATGTGAGCATCATACTCTATATGAATAAGAGGAGGGTCATACCTCTAAATACTATTCATATAGGATACTCCATGTGACAACATACCTCTTAATATCATATTTCATACGTGGCCAGTAATATGAAGCTTTCACTTTTGCATGAGTTCTAGAAAAACTAGGGTGTGTAGAGAAAGGTGCATCATGACATTCATATAGGATCTTTTCTTTCAAATAGATTCAAAAGAAATACATAAACGAGAATTACAATACAAATCATTTTTTCTCAAATGAAATTTTCCTTGAAACATGGAACCTGGATTCATACCCAAAAATTTCAAGATTGCTCCATAAAATAAAACTTCTGTTAATTCTTTTTCAATATCAAAATCAGAGGATAAAATACAAAATTGAATTGCATAAGGGTTTATGACTCAAAGCATCGGCCACCTTGTTTTCTTTTCCTGCTAAGTATTTAATATCAAAATCATATTCACTTAGCAATCGGATTCATCGTTTTTGTCTATTGTTAAGTAAAGGTTGAGTAAATATGTATTTAAGGCTCCTATGATCTGTTCTTAATTCAAACTTTAATCCAAGAAATAAGTGTCTCCAATGTTTAAGTGCATGAACAACTGCAAGCATTTCTAAGTCATGTGTTGTATAATTTAATTCATGTTTCCTTAATTTCCTTGACTCATAAGCCACTACGCTCCCTTCTTGTGAAAGTAACAAGTCTCCTTATCTTGAATCACAATCCCACACAGAATAATAGGCTTAGACACCACAAGATATAAAGAAGGAAAACAGAGTATACGCACACCAACAAGAGAGAGAATTTTATTATCTGTGCAGATTTACAAGTAGTTCTGATCTGCGTTACAAAATCTATCAGATAGCTTCAATGTGAAGCCTCATCCACACGACCACCCCCGAGCTGATCTCAATCCCAATCTCAATCACAATCACAACGTCAATCACCCAAAAATAACCCATATAACCTTGTGCGTTTTCTAAATCCGCGAACATGAATAAGATGAATGAATGAAGGCTTCTCTTTTTTTTTTCAAGTGTTGGAAAACGACACTTTTCCAAGCCTTGAAACTCAAAACGGTGAGGAATTAGCTTAAGCTTGTGAGAGACAAAAATATTCAGTTCTTAAATTTGTACAATAGTGTTAGAGACGCCTTAGGTCCAAATCTGCTTCCAGATATCATTTTTGGGCCTTGCAAAATCGAAAATTCTACAGAAATGAAAAAAACATGAAAAATCTCTTCGTTAACCTATCTTCATGGAGCCAAATGAGACATAAAACATAGGAAGTAAAAAAAATTCAATCAGGTAAAGTTTTTCTACTAAGAGTACTCTACCTTTCTCTCATACAACAATTTTTCAAATCCCTTCATCTTCATGCTCAAATTTAACATACAAATTTCATGTGACAACTTTCTAGAGTGAGAATGTAAAAACTTATTGCTACAAATGTTTGCAGACATGATCGTAATATCCTAAGCATAAATTTTCATTATTACCTACACATATTTTTTTTTCCTGGGTGGAAAATCAATGTGGCATCTTACAATTCTCCCCCTCTTTTAAGAATTCTGTCCTCAGAGTTGGAAAGAAGGATAACGTTCCATAAACTCGTCTAAACCAACCCATGTTGAATCTTCAATAGGATATGTAAACCACTTTACTAAAACTTCCACTATTTCATGATTCCTAAGATGTCTAATTCTCCTATCCATTATAACTTTCGGTTCAAGCTCAAAAGTGGCATCTTCCTTCAACTTAGATTTGTCCTGCAAAACATGATCAGCATTAGGAACATATTTTTTAAGTAATCCAACATGGAAGACTGGATGAATTTTCAAAGTATTAGATAGGTCAAGTAAATATGCAGCAGAACCAACTTTCTTTAAGATTTTGAAAGGACTAGCATAACGAGGAGACAATCGACGATCTTTACCTAAAACCAAATTTGATTTAAAAGGACTCACTTTCAAGAAAACCAGATCATTTGTTCTAAATTCCAAGGGTCTCTTTTTGAGATCATGATATAATTTCTGACGTTTCTCTGCATCTTTCATGTTTTTCCTTACCTTATTTAGCTCCAACTCCATGTTTTCAAGCATCTGTTTGGATATTTCAACCTTATTCTCTGAATTAAAAAGAGAACACGGCAGCAAGCAATTATAACCATACATTGCTTCAAAAGGTGTCATCTTAATAGAAGAATGCCATGCACTATTATATGCATACTCAACCAAAGGCAAATATTAAGTCCAATTGTTTTGCTTATCATTCACATAAATGTGTGACATATCCTCAAGCACCCTATTAACCCTCTCGGTCTCACCATCGATTTGAGGATGAAATGCAGTACTCATGCGTAATTCTGTTCTTATGGATTGAAATGTTGCTTTGCAAAAATTAGATGTGAACCTTGCATCCCTATCAGAAATTATACTTTTGGGTATACCACGTAACCTATAAATTCTTTTATGAAAAGTTTAGCAACATGCAAAGCTGTATCAATTTTCCTCATGGGAAGAAAATGTGCCATCTTTGTAAGACGGTCCACGACAACAAAGATGGTATCATGCCCACTTCTGGTCATAGGCATTTTTGTTATGAAATCCATAGAGATGGATTCCCATTTTTGATCAGGCACATCTAATGGTTGTGACATGCTAGGACTCCTTCTAAATTTGGCCTTAACCTGTTGACATTTCGGACATTGTTCCACATACCTCTTAATATCATATTTCATACATGGCCAGTAGTATGAAGTTTTCACTTTTGCATAAGTTCTAGAAAAACCAGGGTGTGCAGAGAAAGGTGCATCATGACAGTCATGTAGGATCTTTTCTTTCAAAACAGATTATGAAGAAATACATAAATGAGAATTACAATACAAATCATGAGAAAGAAATTTTCCCTGAAACATAGAACCTGGATTCATACCCAAAAGTTTCAAGATTGCTACATAAAATAAATCTTCTTTTAATTCTTTTCCAATATAAAAATCAGAGGATAAAATAAAAATTGAACTGCATAAGGGTTTACGACTCAAAGCATCGGCCACCTTGTTTTCTTTTTCTGCTAAGTATTTAATGTCAAAATCATATTCACTTAGCAATTGGATCCACCGCTTTTGTCTATTGTTAAGTAAAGGTTGAGTAAATATGTATTTAAGGCTCTGATGATCTGTTCTTAATTCCAACTTTACTTCAAGCAATAAGTGTCTCCAATGTTTAAGTGCATGAACAACTGCAAGCATTTCTAAGTCATGTGTTGTATAATTTAATTCATGTTTCGTTAATTTCCTTGACTCATAAGCCATTACCCTCCCTTCTTGGAAGGTAACAAGTCTCCTAATCTTGAATCACAATCCCACAAAGAATAATAGGCTTTGACACCACAAGATATAAAGAAGGAAAACAACATATACGCAGAACAACAAGAGAGAGAACTTTATTATCTGTGCAGATTTACAAGTAGTTCTGATCTGTGTTACAAAATCTATTAAATAGCTTCAATGTGAAGCCTCATCCACCCGACCATCCCCGAACTGATCTCAATCCCAATCTCAATCACAATCACAATCTCAATCCCAATCTCAATCACAATTACAATCTCAATCACAATCTCAATCTCAATCGGAATTCCAAAAACCAAAAAACGATCCCGATGACTGTATGACCATCGTCATTTTCTATCTCTGAGCCTTCGTCTCTTTTTGGATCTCCACCTTTCACGGGTGAACGACCAATCACGCCTTCCTAGATCCGCACTCTTAGAATCTACATGCTCCAAGATAGCATCTTTTCGCATGTCCCATGCAAGACTTCCAGAGCACCCATGCATCTACTTTTCATGTCCACCTCAAGAATTGTACCTGAAAAAATAGAGGTGATCCGTGCAACGCACTCACACACACGTCAATCACCCAAAAATAACCCATATACCCCTCTGTGTTTTCTAAATCCATGAACATGAATAAGATGAATGAATGAAGGCTTCTCTTTTGTTTTTTTTTCAAGTGTTTGAAAATCGCACTTTTCCAAGCCCTGTAACTCAAAAACGGTGAGGATTAGCTTAAGGTTGTGAGAGAAAAAAATATTCAGTTCTTAAATCTTTACAATAGTGTTCGAGATCCCTCACGTCCAAATTTGCTTCCAGATATCATTTTTGGGCTCTGCAAAATCAAAAATTCTAGAGAGAGATGAAAAAAATATGAAAAATCTCTTTGTTAACCTATCTTCATGGAGCCAAATGAGACATAAAACATAGGAACTACAAAAAATTCAATCAGGTAAAGTTTTTCTACTAAGAGTACTCTACCTTTCTCTCATACAACACCTTTTCAGATTCCTTCATCTTCATGCTCAAATTTAACATACAACTTTCATGCGACAACTTTCTAGAGAGAGAATGTAAAAACTTATTGCTACAAAATTTTGCAGACATGATCATAATATCCTAAACATAAAATTTCATTATTACCTACACATCTTTTTTTTTCCCGGGTGGAAAATCAATGGGGCATCTTACAATTCTCCCCCTCTTTTAAGAACTCTATCCTCAAAGTTGGAAAGAAGGATAATGTTCCATAAACTCATCTAAACCAACCCATGTTGAATCTTCAATAGTATATGCAAACCACTTTACTAAATCTTCCACTATTTCACGATTCCTAAGATGTCTAATTCT
This sequence comes from Ceratopteris richardii, assembly GCA_020310875.1. Classification (NCBI taxonomy): domain Eukaryota; kingdom Viridiplantae; phylum Streptophyta; class Polypodiopsida; order Polypodiales; family Pteridaceae; genus Ceratopteris; species Ceratopteris richardii. Next base: position 182,939,401 of record CM035414.1, on the reverse strand, counting down.
CCTATCCATTATAACTTCTGGTTGAAGCTCAAAAGTGGCATCTTCCTTCAACTTAGATTTGTCCTGCAAAACATGATCAGCATTAGGAACATACTTTTTAAAGTAATCCAACATGGAAGAGTGGATGAAATTTCAAAGTATTAGGTAGGTCAAGTAATAGGACCAGCATAGCGAGGAGACAATCGACGATCTTTGCCTAAAACCAGATTTGATTTAGAAGGTCTCACTTTCAAAAAAACTAGATCATTTGTTCTAAATTCCAAGGGTCTCTTTTCGAGATCATGATATAATTTTTGACGTTTGTGTGCATCTTTCATGTTTTTCCTTACCTTATTTAGCTGCAAGTCCATGTTTTCAAGCATTTGTTTTGATATTTTAACCTTGTTATGTGAATTAAAAAGTGAATGCGGCATCACACAATTATAACCATACATTGCTTCAAAACGTGTCATCTTAATAGAGGAATGCCATGCACTATTATACACATACTCAACCAAAGGCAAATATCCAGTCCAATTGTTTTGCTTATCATTCACATACATGCGTAACATATCGTTAAGCACCCTATTAACCCTCTCGGTCTCACCATCGGTTTGAGGATGAAATGCAGTACTCATGCGTAATTCTGTTCCTATGGATTGAAATGTTGCTTTCCAAAAATTAGATGTGAACCTTGCATCCCTATCAGAAATTATACTTTTGGGTATACCATGTAACCTAAAAATTTCTTTTATGAAAAGTTTAGCAGTATGCAAAGTTGTATCAGTTTTCCTCATGGGAAGAAAATGTGCCATCTTTATAAGACTGTCCACGACAACAACGATGGTATCATGCCCACTTTTGGTCAGAGGCAACTTTGTTATGAAATCCATAGAGATGGATTCCCATTTTTTATCAGGCACATCTAATGGTTGTAACATGTCATGACTCCTTTTAAATTTGGCCTTAACCTATTGACATTTCAGACATTCTTCCACATACCGCTTAATATCATATTCCATACGTGGCAAGTAATATGAAGCTTTCACTTTTGCATAAGTTCTAGAAAAACCAGGGTATGCAGAGAAAGGTGCATCATGACAGTCATGTAGGATCTTTTCTTCCAGAACAGATTCTGAAGAAATACATAAACGAGAATTACAATACAAATCATTATTTCTCAAATGAAATTTTCCTTCAAACATAAAACCTGGATTCATACACAAAAATTTCAAGATTGTTGCATAAAATAAATCTTCTTTTAATTCTTTTCCAATATCAAAATTAGAGGATAAAATAGAAATTGAACGACTCAAAGCATTGATAACCTTGTTTTCTTTTCCTGCTAAGTATTTAATATCAAAATCATATTCACTTAGCAATTGGATCCATCGTTTTTGTCTATTGTTATGTAAAAGTTGAGTAAATATGTATTTAAGGCTCTCATGATATGTTTTAATTAAAACTTTACTCCAGGCAATAAGTATCTCCAATGTTTAAGTGCATGAACAACTGCAAGCATTTCTAAGTCATGTGTTGTATAATTTAATTCATGTCTCCTTAATTTCCTTGACTCATAACCCACTACCCTCCCTTCTTGTGAAAGTAACAAGTCTCCTAATCTTGAATCACAATCCCACACAGAATAATAGGCTTCGACACCACAAGATATAAAGAAAGAAAACAGAGTATACGCAGAACAAGAAGAGAGAGAATTTTATTATCTGTGCATATTTACAAGTAGTTTTGATCTGCGTTACAGAATCTATCAGATAGCTTCAATGTGAAGCCTCATGCACCCGACCACCCCCGAGTTGATCTCAATCCCAATCTGAATCACAATCACAATCTCAATCCTAATCTCAATCTCATTCACAATCTCAATCTCAATCTCAATCTCAATCTCAATCCCAATCTCAATCGCAATTCCAGAAATCGAAAAACGATCCTAATGACTATATGACCATCGTCCTTTTCTATATCTCAGTCTTCATCTTTTTTTGAATCTCCACCTTTCACGAGTGCACGACCAATCACGCCTTCCTAGATCCGCCCTCTTAGAATCTGCATGCTCCAAGATAGTGTTTTTTCACATGTCTCATGCAAGACTTCCAGACCACCCATGCATCTACTTTTCATGTCGAGCTCAAGAATCGTACCTACAAAAATAGAGGTGATCCCTGCAACGCACTCACACACACGTCAATCACCCAAAAATAACCCATATACCCTTGTGCGTTTTCTAAATCCGCGAACATGAATAAGATGAATGAATGAAGGCTTCTCTCTTTATTTTTTTTGAAGTGTTGGAAAATGACACTTTTCCAAGCTCTGTAACTCAAAAAGGGTAAGGAATTAGATTAAGCTTGTGAGAGACAGAAATATTCAGTTCTTAAATCTGTACAATAGTGTTAGAGAAGCCTCAACTCCAAATCTGCTTCTAGATATCATTTTTGGGCCCTACAAAATCAAGAATTCTAGAGAGAGATGAAAAAACATGAAAAATCTATTCATTAACCTATCTTCATGGAGCCAAATGAGACATAAAACATAGTAACTACAAAAAATTCAATCAGGTAAAGTTTTTCTACTAAGAGTACTCTACCTTTCTCTCATACGAGACTTTTTCAGATTCCTTCATCTTCATGCTCAAATTTAACATACAAATTTCATGCAAAAACTTTCTAGAGAGAGAATGTAAAAACTTATTACTACAAAATTTTGAGACATGATCAGAATATCCTAAACATGAAATTTCATTATTACCTACACATCTTTTTTTTTCGCGTGTGGAAAATCAATGTGGCATCTTACAATTCTCCCCCTCTTTTAAGAACTCTGACCTCAGAGTTGGAAAGAAGGATAATGTTCCATAAACTCATCTAAACCAACCCATGTTGAATCTTCAATAGGATATGCAAACCACTTTACTAAACCTTCCACTATTTCACGATTCCTAAGATATCTAATTCTCCTATCCATTATAACTTCTAGTTCAAGCTCAAAAGTGGCATCTTCCTTCAGAACTCACTTTCAAAAAAACCAGATCTTTTGTTCTAAATTCCAAGTACACACTCACACACACGTCAATCACTAGAAAATAACCCATATAGCCCTGTGCGTTTTCTAAATCAACGAACATTAATAAGATGAACGAATGAAGGCTTCTCTTTTTTTTTTCAAGTTGTTGGGAAACGGCACTTTTTCAAGCCCTTTAACTAAAAAACGGTGAGGAATTAGATTAAGCTTGTGAGAGACAAAAATATTCAGTTCTTAAATCTATACACTAGTGTTAGAGACGCCTCAGATCCAAATCTACTTCCAGATATCATTTTTGGGCCCTGCAAAATCAAAACATCTAGAGAGAGATGAAAAAAATATGAAAAATCTCTTTGTTAACCTATCTTCATGGAGCCAAATGAGACATAAAACATAGGAACTACAAAAAATTCAATCACGTAAAGTTTTTCTACTAAGAGTACTCTACCTTTCTCTCATACAACACTGTTTCAGATTCCTTCATCTTCATGCTCAAATTTAACATACAAATTTCATGCGACAACTTTCTAGAGAGAGAATGTAAAAACTTATTGCTACAAATGTTTGCAGACATGATCAGAATATCCTAAACATAAAATTTCATTATTACCTACACATCTTTCTTTTTTCCCGGGTGGGAAATCAATGTGGCATCTTACAATTCTCCCCCTCTTTTAAGAACTCTGTCCTCAGAGTTGTAAAGAAGGATAATGTTCCATAGACTCATCTAAACCAACCCATGTTGAATCTTCAATAGGATATGCAAACCACTTTATTCAAACTTCCACTATTTCACGATTCCTAAGATGTCTAATTCTCCTATCCATTATAACTTCTGGTTCAAGCTCAAAAGTGGCATCTTCCTTCAACTTAGATTTGTCCTACAAAACATGATCAGCATTAGGAACATACTTTTTAAGTAATCCAACATGGACGACTGGATGAATTTTCAAAGTATTAGGTAGGACAAGTAAATATGCAACAAAACCAACTTTCTTTAAGATTTTGAAAGGACCAGCATAACAAGGAGACAATCGACGATCTTCGCCTAAAACCAGATTTGATTTAGAAGGACTCACTTTCAAAAAAACCAAATCATTTGTACTAAATTCCAAGGGTCTCTTTTTGAGATCATGATATAATTTCTAACGTTTCTGCATCTTTCATGTTTTTCCTTACCTTGTTTAGCTCCAAGTCCATGTTTTCAAGCATCTGTTTGGATATTTCAACCTTGTTCTGTGAATTAAAAAGTGAATACGGCAACAAGCATTTATAACCATACATTGCTTCAAAAGGTGTCATCTTAATAGAGGAATGCCATGCACTATTATATGCATACTCAACGAAAGGCAAATATTCAGCCCAATTGTTTTGCTTATCATTCACATACATGCGTAACATATCCTCAAGCACCCTATTAACCCTCTCGGTCTCACCATCGGTTTGAGAATGAAATGCAGTACTCATGTGTAATTCTGTTCCTATGGATTGAAATGTTGCTTTCCAAAAATTAGATGTGAACCTTATCCCTATCAGAAATTATACTTTTGGGTATACCATGTAACCTAAATTTTCTTTTTATGAAAAGTTTAGCAACATGTAAAGCTGTATCAATTTTCCTCATGGGAAGAAAATGTGCCATCTTTGTAAGACGGTCCACGACAACAAAGATGGTATCATGCCCAGTTCTGGTCACACACAACTTTGTTATGAAATCCATAGAGATGGATTCCCATTTTTGATCATGCACATCTAATGGTTGTAACATGCCAGGACTCCTTTTAAATTCGGCCTTAACCTGTTGACATTTAAGACATTCTTCCACATACCTCTTAATATCATATTTCATACGTGTCCAGTAATATGAATCTTTCACTTTTGCATAAGTTCTAGAAAACCCAGGGTGTGCAGAGAAAGGTAAATCATGACAGTCATGTAGGATCTTTTCTTTCAAAACAGATTCAGAAGAAATACATAAACAAGAAGTACAATACAAATCATTATTTCTCAAATGAAATTTTCCCTCAAACATAGAACCTGGATTCATACCAAAAAATTTCAAGATTGCTGCATAAAATAAATCTTCTTTTAATTCTTTTCCAATATCAAAATCAGAGGATAAAATAGAAATTGAACTGCATAAGGGTTTACTACTCAAAGCATCGGCCACCTTGTTTTCTTTTCCTGCTAAGTATTTAATATCAAAATCATATTCACTTAGCAATTGGATCCATCGTTTTTGTCTATTGTTAAGTAAATGTTGAGTAAATATGTATTTAAGGCTCTGATGATCTGTTCTTAATTCAAACTTTACTCCAAGCAATAAGTGTCTCCAATGTTTAAGTGCATGAACAACTGCAAGCATTTCTAAGTCATGTGTTGTATAATTTAATTCATGTTTCCTTAATTTGCTTGAATCATCAGCCACTACCATCCCTTCTTGTGAAAGTAACAAGTCTCCTAATCTTGAATCACAATCCCATACAGAATAATAGGCTTCAACACCACAAGATATAAAGAAGGAAAACAAAGTATATCCAAAGCAAGAAGAGAGAGAATTTTATTATCTGTGCAGATTTACAAGTAGTTCTGATCTGCATTCCAAAATCTATCAGATAGCTTCAATGTGAAGCCTCATCCACCCGACCACCCCCGAGCTGATCTCAATCTCAATCTCAATCACAATCACAATCTCAATCCGAATCTCAATCACAATCACAATCTCAATATCAATCTCAATCTCAATCGCGATTCCAAAAACTAAAAAATGATCCTGATGACTGTACGACCATCGTCCTTTTCTATCTCTCACTCTTTGTCTTTTTTTGGATCTCCACCTTTTGCCAGTGCACGACCAATCACGCCTTCCTAGATCCGCACTCTTAGAATGTGCATGCTCCAAGATCGCGTCTTTTCGCATGTCTCATGCAAGACTTCCAGACCACCCATGCATCTACTTTTCATGTCCACCTCAAGAATCGTACCTCAAATTTAACATACAAATTTCATGCGACAACTTTCTACAGAGAGAATGTAAAAACTTATTGCTACAAAATTTTGCAGACATGATCAGAATATCCTAAACATAAAATTTCATTATTACCTACACATCCTTTTTTTTTCCCGGATGGAAAATCAATGTGGCATCTTACAATTCTCCCCCTCTTTTAAGAACTCTGTCCTCCGACGTGGAAAGAAGGATAATGTTGCATAAACTCATCTAAACCAACCCATGTTGAATCTTCAATAGGATATGCAAACCACTTTACTAAACCTTCCACTATTTCACGATTCCTAAGATGTCTAATTCTCCTATCCATTATAACTTCTAGTTCAAGATCAAAAGTGGCATCTTCCTTCAACTTAGATTTGTCGTGCAAAACATGATCAACATTATGAGCATATTTTTTAAGTAATCCAACATGGAAGACTGGATGAATTTTCAAAGTATTAGGTAGGTCAAGTAAATATGCAAGAGAACCAACTTTCTTTAAGATTTTGAAAGGACCACCATAACGAGGAGACAATCGACGATCTTTGCCTAAAACCAGATTTGATTTAGAAGGACTTACTTAAAAAAAAAAATGAGATCATTTCTTCTAAATTCCAAGGGTCTCTTCTTGAGATCATGATATAATTTTTGATGTTTATGTGCATCTTTCATGTTTTTCCTTACCTTATTTAGCTCCAAGTCCATATTTTCAAGCATTTGTTTGGATATTTCAACCTTGGTTAATGAATTAAAAAGTGAATGCGGGAGCAAGCCATTATAACCATACATTGCTTCAAAAGGTGTCATCTTAATAGAGGAATGCCATGCACTATTATATGCATACTCAACCAAAGGCAAATATTCAGTTCAATTGTTTTGCTTATCATTCACATACATGCGTAACATATCCTCAAGCACCCTATTAACCCTCTCGGTCTCACCATCGATTTGAGGATGAAATGCAGTACTCATGCGTAATTCTGTTCCTATGGGTTGAAATGTTGCTTTCCAAAAATTAGATGTGAACCTTGCATCCCTATCAGAAATTATACTTTTGGGTATACCATGTAACCTAAAAATTTCTTTTATGAAAAGTTTAGCAACATGCAGAGCTGTATCAGTTTTCCTCATGGGAAGAAAATGTGCCATCTTTGTAAGACGGTCCACGACAACAAAGATGGTATCATGCCCACTTCTGGTCACAAACAACTTTGTTATGAAATCCATATAGATGGATTGCGATCTTTGATCACGCACATCTAATGGTTGTAACATGCCAGGACTCCTTTTAAATTCGGCATTAACCTGTTGACATTTGAGACATTCTTCCACATACCTCTTAATATCATATTTCATACGTGGCCATTAATGTGAATCTTTCACTTTTGCATAAGTTCTAGAAAAACCAGGGTGTGCAGAGAAAGTGCATCATGACAGTCATGTAGGATCTTTTCTTTCAAAACAGATTTAGAAGAAATACATAAACGAGAATTACAATACAAATCATTATTTCTCAAATGAAATTTTCCCTCAAACATAGAACCTGGATTCATACCCAAAAATTTCAAGATTGCTGCATAAAATAAATCTTCTTTTAATTCTTTTCCAATATCAAAATCAGAGGATAAAATAGAAATTGAACTGCATAAGGGTTTACCACTCAAAGCATCGGCCACCTTGTTTTCTTTTCCTGCTAAGTATTTAATATCAAAATCATCTTCACTTAGTAATTGGATCCATTGTTTTTGTCTATTGTTAACTAAAGGTTGAGTAAATATGTATTTAAGGCTCTGATGATCTGTTCTCAATTCAAACTTTACTCCAAGCAATAAGTGTCTCCAATGTTTAAGTGCATGAACAACTGCAAGCATTTCTAAGTCATGTGTTGTATAATTTAATTCATGTTTCCTTAATTTCCTTGACTCATAAGCCACTACCATCCCTTCTTGTGAAAGTAACAAGTCTCCTAATCTTGAATCACAATCCCACACTGAATAATAGGCTTCGACACCACAAGATATAAAGAAGGAAAACAAAGTATACACAGAACAAAAAGAGAGAGAGTTTTATTATCTCTGCAGATTTACAAGTAGGTCTGATCTGTGTTACAAAATCTATCAGATAGGTTCAATGTGAAGCCTTATCCACCTGACCACCCCCGAGCTGATCTCAATCCCAATCTCAATCACAAGCACAATCTCAATCCCAATCTCAATCACAATCACAATCTCAATGTCAATCTCAATGCCAATCTCAATTGCAATTCCAATCTCAATCTCAATCCAACATGGAAGACTCGATGAATTTTCAAAGTATTAGGTAGGTCGAGTAAATATGCAAAAAAACCAACTTTCTTTAAGATTTTGAAAGGACTAGCATAACAAGGAGACAATCGACGATCTTTGCCTAAAACCAGATTTGATTTAGAGGGACTCAGTTTCACAAAAACCAGATCATTTGTTCTAAATTCCAAGAGTCTCTTTTTAAGAACATGATAGTATTTCTGACGTTTCTGTGCATCTTTCATGTTTTTCCTTACCTTATCTAACCCCAAGTCCATGTTTTCAAGCATCTGTTTGGATATTTTAACATTATTCTGTGAATTAAAAAGTGAATGCGACAACAAGCAATTATAACCATACATTGCTTCAAAAGGTGTCATCTTAATAGAGGAATGCCATGCACTATTATATGCATACTCAATATTCAGTCCAATTGTTTTGCTTATCATTCACATACATGTGTTACATATCCTCAAGCACCCTATTAACCCTCTCGGTCTCACCATCGGTTTGAGGATGAAATGCAGTACTCATGCATAATTCTGTTCCTATGGATTGAAATGTTGCTTTGCAAAAATTAGATGTGAACCTTGCATCCCTATCAGAAATTATACTTTTGGGTATACCATGTAACCTAAAAATTTCTTTTATGAAAAGTTTAGCAACATGCAAAGCTGTATCAGTTTTGCTCATGGGAAGAAAATGTGCCATCTTTGTAAGACGATTCACGACAACAAAGATGGTATCATGCCCACTTCTGGTCAGAGGCAAATTGGTTATGAAATCGATAGAGATGGATTCCCATTTTTTATGAGGCACATCTAATGGTTGTAACATGCCATGATTCTTTTTAAATTCGGCCTTAACCTGTTGACATTTCAGACATTCTTCCACATACCTCTTAATATCATATTTTTTAAAACGTGGCCAGTAATATGAAGCTTTCACTTTTGCATAAGTTCTAGAAAAACCAAGGTGTGTAGAGAAAGGTGCATCATGACAGTCATGTAGGATCTTTTCTTTCAAAACAGATTTTTGAAGAAATACATAAACAAGAATTACAATACAAATCATTATTTCTCAAATGAGATTTTCCCTGAAACATAGAACCTGGATTCATACCCAAAAATTTCAAGATTGCTGCATAAAATAAATCTTCTTTTAATTCTTTTCCAATATCATAATCAAAGAATAAAATAGAATGTAAACTCCATAAGGGTTTATGACTCAAAGCATCGGCCACCTTGTTTTCTTTTCCTGCTAAGAATTTAATATCAAAATCATATTCACTTAGCAATTAGATCCATCGTTTTTGTCTATTGTTAAGTAAAGGTTGAGTAAATATGTATTTAAGGCTCTGATGATCTGTTCTTAATTCAAACTTTACTCCAAGCAATAAGTGTCTCCAATGTTTAAGTGCATGAACAACTGCAAGCATTTCTAAGTCATGTGTTGTATAATTTAATTCATATTTCAAAAAACATGAAAAATCTCTTCGTTAACCTATCTTCATGGAGCCAAATAAGACATAAAACATAGGAACTACAAAAAATTCAATCAGGTAAAGTTTTTCTACTAAGGGTACTCTACCTTTCTCTCATACAACACTTTTTTAGATTCCTTCATCTTGATGCTCAAATTTAACATACAAATTTCATGCGACAACTTAGAGAGAGAATGTAAAAACTTATTGCTACAAAAGTTTGCAGACATGATCAGAATATCCTAAACATAAAATTTCATTATTACCTACACATCTTTTTTCTTTCCCGGGTGGAAAATCAATGTGGCATCTTACAATTCTCCCCCTCTTTTCAGAACTCTATCCTCAGAGTTGGAAAGAAGGATAATGTTTCACAAACTCATCTAAACCAACCCATGTTGAATCTTCAATAGAATATGCAAACCACTTTACTAAAACTTCCACTATTTCATGATTTCATAAAATGTCTAATTCTCCTATCCATTATAGCTTCTGGTTCAAGCTGAAAAGTGGCATGTTCGTTCAACTTAGATTTGTCCTGCAAAACATGATCAACATTAGAAACATACTTTTTAAGTAATCCAACATGGAAGACTGGATGAATTTTCAAAGTATTAGGTAGGTCAAGTAAATATGCAACAAAACCAACTTTCTTTAAGATTTTGAAAGGACCAGCATAATGAGGAGAGAATGAAAATCTTTGCCTAAAACCATATTTGATTTAGAAGGAATCACTTTCAAAAAAACCAGATCATTTGTTCTAAATTCCAAGGGTCTCTTTTTGAGATCATGGTATAATTTCTGACATTTCTGTGTATCTTTCATGTTTTTCCTTACCTTATTTAGCTCCAAGTCCATGTTTTCAAGCATCTGTTTGGATACTTCAACCTTATTTTGAGAATTAAAAAGTGAATGCGATAGCAAGCAATTATAACCATACATTGCTTCAAAAGGTGTCATCTTAATAGAGGAATGCCATGCACTATTATATGCATACTCAACCAAAGGTAAATATTCAGTCCAATTGTTTTACTTATCATTCACATACATGCGTAACATATCCTCAAGCACCCTATTAACCCTCTCAGTCTCACCATCGATTTGAGGATGAAATGTAGTACTCATGCGTAATTCTGTTCCTATGGATTGAAATGTTGCTTTCAAAAATTAGATGTGAACCTTGCATCCCTATCATAAATTATACTTTTGGGTATACCATGTAACCTAAAAATTTCTTTTATGAAAAGTTTAGCAACATGCAAAGCTGTATCAGTTTTCCTCATGGGAAGAAAATGTTCCATCTTTGTAAGACGATCCATGACAACAAAGATGGCATGATGCCCACTTCTGGTCACATGCAACTTTGTTATGAAATCGATAGAGATGGATTCCCATTTTTGATCACGCACAGCTAATGGTTGTAACATGGTAGGACTCCTTTTAAATTCAGCCTTAACCTGTTGACATTTCAGACATTCTTCCACATACCCTTAATATCATATTTCATACGTGGCCAGTAATATGAAGCTTTCACTCTTGCATAAGTTCTAGAAAAACTAGGGTGTGCAGAGAAAGGTGCATCATGACAATCATGTAGGATCTTTTCTTTCAAAACAGATTCTTAAGAAATACGTAAACGAGAATTATAATACAAATCATTATTTCTCAAACAAAAATTTTCCCTGAAACATAGAACCTGGATTCATACCCAAAAATTTCAAGATTGCTGCATAAAATAAATCTTCTTTTAATTCTTTTCCAATATCAAAATCAGAGGATAAAATAGAAATTGAACTGCATAAGGGTTTACGACTCAAAGCATTGACCACCTTGTTTTCTTTTCCTGCTAAGTATTTAATATCAAAATCATATTCACTTAGCAATTGGATCCATCGTTTTTGTCTGTTGTTAAGTAAAGGCTGAGTAAATATGTATTTAAGGCTCAGATGATCTGTTCTTAATTCAAACTTTTCTCCAAGCAATAAGTGTCTCCAATGTTTAAGTGCATGAACAATTGCAAGCATTTCTAAGAAATGTGTTGGTTAATTTAATTGATGTTTCCTTAATTTCCTTGACTCATAAGCCACCACCCTCCCTTCTTGTGAAAGTAACGTCTCCTAATCTTGAATCACAATCGCACACAGAATAATAGGCTTCAAAACCACAAGATATAAAGAAGGAAGACAGAGTATACACTGAACAAGAAGAGAGAGAATTTTATTATCTATGAAGATTTACAAGTAGTTTTGATTTGCATTACAAAATCTATCAGATAGCTTCAATGTGAAGCCTCATCCACCCGACCAACCCCGAGCTGATCTCAGTCCCAATCTCAATCACAATCACAATCTCAATCCCAATCTCAGTCACAATCACAATCACAATCTCAATCTCAATCTCAATCTCAATCCCAATCTCAATCACAATTCCAGAAACCGAAAAACGATCCCGATGACTGTACGACCATCGTCCTTTTCTATCTCTTAGTCTTCGTCTTTTTTTGGATCTCCACCTTTTGCCAGTGCACGACCAATGACGCCTTCCTAGATCCACATTCTTAGAATCTGCATGCTCCAAGATAGCGTCTATTTGCATGTCTCATGCAAGACTTCCTGACCACCTATGTATCTACTTTTCATGTCCACCTCAAGAATCGTAGCTGCAAAAATAGAGGTGATCCCTGCAACGCACTCACACACATGTCAATCACCCAAAAATGACTCATATACCCCTATGCATTTTCTAAATCCACGAACATGAATAAGATGAATGAATGAAGGCTTCTTTGTTTTTTTTTTTTCAAGTGTTGGAAAATGGCACTTTTCCAAGCCTTTTAACTCAAAAACGGTGAGGAATTAGATTAAGCTTATGAGAGACAAAACTATTCAGTTCTTAAATCTATACAATAATGTTAGAGACACCTCAGGTCCAAATCTGCTTCCAAATATCATTTTTGGGCATTGCAAAATTGAAAGTTCTAGAGAGAGATGAAAACAACATGAAAAATCTCTTCGTTAACCTATCTTCATCGAGCCAAATGAGACATAAAACATAGTAACTACAAAAAATTCAATCAGGTAAAGTTTTTCTACTAATAGTACTCTACCTTTCTCTCTTACAACACTTTTTGAGATTCCTTCATCTTCATGCTCAAATTTAACATACAAATTTCATGCGACAACGTTCTAGAGAGAGAATGTAAAAAATTATTGGTACAAAATTTTGGAGACATGATCAGAATATCCTAAACATAAAATTTCATTATTACCTACACATCTTTTTTTTTTCCCGGGTGGAAAATCAATGTGGCATCTTACAATTCTCCCCCTCTTTTAAGAACTCTGTCCTCAGAGTTGGAAAGAAGGATAATGTTCAATAAACTTATATAAACCAACCCATGTTGAGTCTTCAATAGGATGTGCAAAACACTTTACTAAAACTTCCACTATTTCACGATTCCTAAGATGTCTAATTCTCCGATCCATTAAAACTTCTGGTTCAAGCTCACAAGTGGCATCTTCCTTCAACTTAGATTTGTCCTGCAAAACATGATCAGCATTAGGAACATACTTTTTAAGTAATCCAACATGGAAGATGTTGGAGATAGATGTCTGTGGAAGCATGCGAACAACACAAGGAAGAAGAAGAAGAAGAAGCTTGGAGCACAAACACAATACTGAATGTATTACAAGAGAATGTACAAAGATAAGTAGCCCATTAGGGCAATAGGCGTATATACAAGACGGGGGAAAAAAACCTCTTAAAGAGGGAAAAAAGTGCCCCGACGGTCCTAGTGTGTTCACACACATCACTACCTAAATATATCAACAAATCCCCCCTAGGAGTGATGCGGTGAACAAGCAGCTGGCACTCATGTATAAGGAAGTGCCAAGCTATGTGGAAATCACTCCACAAAAGGAAGTAAGCCCAAAGCTTTGCAGAAAGCTTGAAACTTCTCCCTAGGCAGAGCCTTTGTGAAAAGGTCTGCAATGTTCTCCTGCATGGGCACATATGCCAAGCTGATCTCCCTAGCAGAGAACCTCTCCCTGACATAGTGATAATGCACCTCAATGTGCTTAGTGTGAGCATGGAACACAGGGTTCCTCACAACTGCCAATGCGCTTTGACTGTTAGTGAAGATGGTGGTGGCAGAAGACTGGCCAACACCCAAATCAGCCATAAGGCGTCTGAGCCACACACACTCAACAGTCGCCGTGAAAGCTTCCCTATACTCAGCCTCACAACTGGAAGTGGCCACAGTAGGCTGCTTCTTGCTCAACCAAGATATACATGAGCTACCAAGCATGAAGCAAAAACCACTGGTGGGCACACGAGTGTCATAGCAACCAGCCCAATTTGAGTCAGAAAAAGCATGCAAATCTGGCGGTAGTGATCCCCCCTTGGGATAAAACAACCCAAGCAGCCGAGTACCACTCAAGTAGCGAAAGATGCGCTTAACCGCCTTCCAATGCATGATTCCTAGGCAATGCATAAACCTGCTCATCTGTGAGATAGCAAACTGAATATCTGGCCGAGTAATGCATAAGTAAATCAAGCATCCAATAGCCTGCTGATAGAGAACAACATCAAATGCATCTCTAACATCATGACAACTCAATCGTAAACCTGTCTCCATAGGAGTGGCAATAGGCTTACAGTCTTCAAGGCCAAAACGCTGCAATAATGTGTCAATATATTTCGTTTGACACAAAACCATTCCACCATGAACTTGCATAAACTAAATGCCCAAATAGTGATGCAAATGCCCCAAATCAGACATCTCAAATGAGGCATGCAAATCAGCCTTGAAATCAGCAATATGCTTCTCAATAGGACCAGTGAGCAGCATGTCGTCAACATAGACAACAATGATCAAAAGCACATCATTAGCACGCTTAACATATAAAGTGCTTTCAGTTGGACTGTTCTCAAAACCATGTGCAACCAGATAGGCATGTATCTTCTCATACCAAGCACGTGGTGCTTGCTTTAAACCATATAATGCCTTCTTTAACCTGCACACCTCGTTTTCATGCCCTTTCTGCACAAAGCCACGGGGCTAAAAAACATACACTTCTTCATGCAAGTCACCATTCAGAAATGCTGTTTTAATGTCCAACTGATGTACATTCCAACCATGATGGGCTGCAAGTGCACAAATGCTCCGAACAGTAGTCATACGGCATGTAGGTGCAAAGGTCTCATCAAAATCAATGCCTCTTTCCTACGCATAACCCTTTGCAACAAGCCTAGCCTTATACTTGTCAACTGTACCATCAGGTTTACGCTTCAGCTTGTATACCCACTTAGTGCCAATGGCCTTCTTGCCAGGAGGCAAGTCACATAAAGACCATGTACCATTCTTCATTATAGCATCATATTCAGATTGCATAGCAGCCATCCAATTTTCTGAATTCTATGCTTCATCAAAAGAAGCAGGCTCATTCTCATCATAGAGACTAGACGCAGCCATAGCATAGCAATCTGATGCAAAGGAGGCACTATGAGAGCCTGAACGAGTATGATATGACAAAGGTGCATCTAATTTGCTATCACACAAAGTCTGCACCAACCATTTTGGTATAGTTTTTGCCTGCTCAATATCAGCTCTCTCATTAACAAGTGCATCATGTAAATCTGCATCAGAAATGGAATGATCTGCATCATCATATGAAACCTGCAAAGGCTGAGAAGTTGCCTCATTAGGACCAGCACTAGACTGCCCACCTAGAAAAAGAGGCATCAAAGTATCATACACGTCTTTGGAGCTAACAGATGTCTCCTTAGTACATGAAAGCAATGGCTGAATAGCATCTTCCACAAAGAGAACATCACGGCTAACCAGAATGCGTTTAGTCTGTGGATGATACAGACGATAGCCTTTACTTTCAAAACTGTACCCAACAAAAATACATTTTACTGCCTTATCATCGAATTTTTTGCGATGTTGTTCAGGCACTAGTGCATATGCCAAACAACCAAAAACACACAGATGAGCAACAAATGGCTTGCGGTCATGCCAAGCCTCATATGGAGTGATAGACTATAGCGCTTTAGTGGGAGACCTGTTCAGTACATATGTTGCACACATGACAGCCTCAAGCCAGAAACTATGTGGTAAAGCCTGACTCTTGACCATGCACCGCGCCATCTCCATGAGTGACCTGTTCTTTCATTCAGCAACTCCATTCTGTTGAGGTGTATATGGCACTGTACACTGGTGTTTTATCCCACGTTCAACCAGAAATGCATTAAAATCAGAAGACATATATTCCCCCCCTTGATCAGAACGGAGGGTGCCCATTTTACATGCTGACAGATTTTCAGCCAAAACCAAAAACTGTTTAAAGCACATGAACACTTCGGACTTTTCTTTGAGTGGATATACCCATGCATGCCTGGAAAAATCATCAATGAAAGTCACGAAGTAAAGGTAATTTCCAAAAGAGGGTGTCTACATAGGACCACAGACATCACTATGTACAAGCTGCAATTTGTGTGTAGCCCGAACTGAACCATCTTTTGGAAAGGAGGAACGCTGCATTTTGACCAAAATACAGCCTTCACAAACATGTTTTCCAGGTGCCTCAAGTTTGGGTAAAGAGGACACCATTTCAGATTTCTGTAGGCATAGCAAACTAGCAAAATTAAGATGACCAAAGCATGCATGCCAAAGCTTTGCATCTGACATAGCCTGAGAATCATCTACTCCACATGCCAAATCATTTTTAGATCTTTCATAGTCTATGAACTTATATAGCCCACGACATAAAATGCCAGAAGCAATAATAACATCGCCATTTGACAGATCATGAACTGTACATTTGTCATCAACAAATTTCACAACCAGGCCAATCTTGGCTAATGCAAAAACTGATAATAGATTCTTCTTGATCCCTGGCACAAATAAAGCATCTGACAAAGTGAAAGAACTACCATCAGTAGTAGTCAAAATGATCTTACCAACTCCCATAACAGGATAAGAGGAGTTGTTGGCGCATGTAATAGTATTCCCTGTAGGGTCAGGCTCAAGTGAAGAGAAGAAACTGCGCTGCGAGGTAATATATTTGGGCGCCCCACTGTCAAAGTACCAAACATCTGAGTCTACTGCAGACATGCATTGATCATGAGAAGATGGGTCAAAACTGTAGATAGTAGTAAACGCCCATTCTTCTTCCTGCACAAGATTTGCAGATTCTGTTTTTAGTGTAGAGGCCTCTGCAACAACCATTCCAGCCTCTTTCTTCTTTGCCTCTTTTGCAACTAGTTTTGGACAGTTCTTCATGATATGATCATTCCCTTTACAATACTTACAAAACAATTTCTTCTTTTCTGATTTCTTCTCATCTTTATCTTCCTTCTTTGAATATGCAGAATATGCAGATTTCTGCTTACTAGTTGAAGAGCTCCATTTTCCTTTGCCCTTCTGACTAGCCAGGAAAGCTTGATCTGCAACTCGCATAATGGACCTATTTTGCCTGGACTGATATTCCTGCAACAGAACAGAGACTAACTCCTCAAATGACAAGGCATTTGGATTGCCTTTCATCATCAACTGAAGAGTAGAAGCAAAACTCTGATATGAATCAGGAAGACCATTCAGAACGGTCTGCACAAGTGAGCTATCT
Organism: Ceratopteris richardii; assembly: GCA_020310875.1. NCBI lineage: Eukaryota > Viridiplantae > Streptophyta > Polypodiopsida > Polypodiales > Pteridaceae > Ceratopteris > Ceratopteris richardii. The sequence continues at coordinate 182,921,998 of CM035414.1, read as the reverse complement.
GGTATAACCTCATCAGCAGAAATCAATTGTTCCTTCAAGTCTTTGATCTTTGTTAGGAAACCGTCCATACAATCACCTTCATTCATGTGCTCACTCTCCAATTGTTTTCAGAGGTAAGCAACACAAGCCTCATTCCTAGCTTGGTACAATGTGGTAAGTGTATCCCAAGCATCCTTAGTTGTTCTGCAAGAGCGAATATGAGGAGTAATGGCACGTTTGATAGACAAAGCTATCAATGCATGTGCCTGGGCATCTCTGCCATCACAACGAATCTGCTCTGGAGTAGGTGCAGCAAAAACAGCAGCACGAATAGGAATCTGAGGAATATCATCTTCGACACCATCTTCATTAGCTCCAACACCTGTATTTGCAGTACCTGTAGTTAGAGGTGTAACATGACGTCTTTCAGCACCCTGCACAATGTTCCACAATCCTTTTGCAACCAATACATGTCGCATCATATAAGCCCATAATGGGTAGTTGGTACCATCCAACTTATCCTCAACAGCCAACATACGGAATACATCATCGCTTTCAGCCATGGCCGGTGACTAAAATACCTTAATGCAAAAAATTGACTGTATCTCAAAAAGTTGAACAGAACTGCCCCAACGAATTCTGCTAGACCTGTATCAGACTTCGAGATGCTTATACTGGCGAACAGAAGCTGGTATATACCTTTGGCACAAAAAGATGAAATAGCTTGCACAAGCGTTGTGATAGTGTGTTCGGAGGCCGAAACGAGCTTAGATCCCGATTTCATCACCACAGAACGAAGCTGTTTTGATCTCTAAAACATCCTGAGTATGCTCACCAAATTTCGTGCAAATTTGAGACTGCAAACGGAGGAGTGTCGACGGCACCCTAGATTAAGCGACGACCTGCTCTGATACCAATTGTTGGAGATAGATGTCTGCGGAAGCACGCGAATAGCACAAGGAAGAAGAAGAAGCTTGGAGCACAAACACACAATATTGAATGTATTACTAGAGAATGTACAAAGATAAGTAGCCCATTAGGGCAATAGGCGTATATACAAGCTGGGGGAAAGAAACCTCCTAAAGAGGGAAAAAAGTGCCCCGACGGTCCTAGTGTGTTCACACACATCACTACCTAAATATATCAACAAAAGACTCGATGAATTTTCAAAGTATTATGTAGGTCAAGTAAATATGCAACAGAACCAACTTTCTTTAAGATTTTGAAAGGACCAGCATAACGAGTAGACAATCGACGATCTTTGCCTAAAACCAGATTGGATTTAGAAGGACTCACTTTCAAAAAAACCAGATCATTTGTTCTAAATTCCAAGGGTCTCTTTTTGAGATCATGATGTAATTTTTGACATTTTTGTGCATCTTTCATGTTTTTCCTTACCTTATTTAGCTCCAAGTCCATGTTTTCAAGCATCTGTTTGGACATTTCAAACTTATTCTGTGAATTAAAAAGTGAATGCAACAGCAAGCAATTATAATCATACATTGCTTCAAAAGGTGTCATCTTAATAGAGGAATGCCATGCACTATTATATGCATACTCAACCAAAGGCAAATATTCAGTCCAATTATTTTGTTTATCATTCACATACATGCATAACATATGCTCAAGCACCGTATTAACCCTTTCGGTCTAACCATTGGTTTGAAGATGAAATGCAGTACTCATGCATAATTATGTTCCTATGGATTGAAATGTTGCTTTCCAAAAATTATATGTGAACCTTGCATCCCTATCAGAAATTATACTTTTGGGTAATACCATGTAACCTAAAAATTTCTTTTATGAAAAGTCTAGCAACATGCAAAGCTGTATCAGATTTCCTCATGGGAAGAAAATGTGCCATCTTTGTAAGACAGTCCACGACAGCAAAGATGGTATCATGCCCACTTCTGGTCCTAGGCAACTTTGTTATGAAATCCATAGAGATGGATTCCCATTTTTTATGAGGCACATCTAATGGTTATAACATGCCAAGACTCCTTTTAAATTCGGCCTAACTTGTTGACATTTCAGACATTCTTCCACATACCTCTTAATATCATATTTCATACGTATCTAGTAATATGAAGCTTTCACTTTTGCATAAGTTCTAGAAAAACCAGGGTGTGTAGAAAAAGGTGCATTATGACAGTCATGTAGGATCTTTTCTTTCAAAACAGATTCTGAAGAAATACATAAATGAGAATTATAATACGACTCATTATTTCTCAAATGAAAATTTCCCTGAAACATAGAACCTAGATTCATACCCAAAAATTTCAAGATTGCTCCATAAAATAAATCTTCTTTAATTCCTTTCCAATATCAAAATTAGAGGATAAAATAGAAATTGAACTACATAAGGGTTTATGACTCAAAGCATCAGCCACCTTGTTTTCTTTTCGTGCTAAGTATTTAATATCAAAATCATTATCACTTAGCAATTGGATCCATCATTTTTGTCTATTGTTAACTAAAGGTTGAGTAAATATGTATTTAGGGCTTTGATGATCTATTCTTAATTCAAACTTTACTCCAAGCAATAAGTGTCTCCAATGTTTAAGTGGATGAACAACTGCAAGCATTTCTAAGTCATGTGTTGTATAATTTAATTCATATTTCCTTAATTTCCTTGACTCATAAGCCACTACCCTCCCTTCTTGTGAAAGTAACGTCTCCTAATCTTGAATCACAATCCCACACAGAATAATAGGCTTCGACACCACAAGATATAAAGAAAGAAAATAGAGTATATGCAGAAAAGGAAGAGAGAGAATTTTATTATCTGTGCAGATTTACAAGTAGTTCTGATCTGCGTTACAAAATCTATCAGATAGCTTCAATGTGAAGCCTCATCCACCTGACCACCCCTGAGCTCATCTTAATCCTAATCTCAATCACTATCACAATCTCAATCCCAATCTCAATCACAATCACAATCTCAATATCAATCTCAATCTCAATCTCAATCCCAATCTCTATTACAATTCCAGAAACCGAAAAACGATCCCGATGATTGTATGACCATTGTCCTTTTCTATCTCTCAGTCTTCATCTCTTTTTGGATCTCCACCTTTCGCCAGTGAACAATCACGCCTTCCTAGATCCGCACTCTTAGAATCTACATGCTCCAAGATAGCGTCTTTGCACATGTCTCATGCAAGACTTCCAGACCACCCATGCATCTACTTTTCATGTCCACCTCAAGAATCATACCTGCAAAAATAGAGGAGATCCCCGCAACGCACTCACACACACGTCAATCACCCAAAAATAACCCATATACCCCTATGCATTTTCTAAATCCGCGAACATGAATAAGATGAATGAATGAAGGCTTCTCTTTTTTTTTTTCAAGTGTTGGAAAACGGCTCTTTTCCAAGCGCTATAACTAAAAAAAGGTGAGGAATTAGATTAAGCTTGTGAGAGACAAAAATATTCAATTCTTAGATCTGGAAAATAGTGTTACGGATGCCTCTGGTCAAAATCTGCTTTCAGATATCATTTTTGGGCCCCGCAAAATCGAAAATTCTAGAGAGAGATGAAAAGACATGAAAAATCTCTTCGTTAACCTATCTTCATGGAGCAAAATGAGACATAAAACATAGGAACTACAAAAAATTAAACCAAGTAAAGTTTTTCTACTAAGAGTACTCTACCTTTCTCTCATACAACACTTTTTCAGATTCCTTCATCTTCATGCTCAAATTTAACATACAAATTTCATGCGACAACTTTCTAGAGAGAGAATGTAAAAACTTATTGCTACAAAATTTTGCAGACATGATCAAAATATCCTAAACATAAATTTTCACTATTACCTACACATCTTTTTTTTTCCCCGGGTGGAAAATCAATGTGGCATCTTACAATTCTCCCCCTCTTTTAAGAACTCTGTCCTCAGAGTTGGAAAGAAGGATAATGTTCCATAAACTCATCTAAACCAACCCAAGTTGAATCTTCAATAGGATATGCAAACCACTTTACTAAAACTTCCACTATTTCACGATTCCTAAGATGTCTAATTCTCCTATCCATTATAACATCTGGTTCAAGCTCAAAAGTGGCATCTTCCTTCAACTTAGATTTGTCCTGCAAAACATGATCACCATTAGGAACATACTTTTTAAGTAATTCAACATGGAAGACTGGATGAATTTTCAAAGTATTAGGTAGGTCAAGTAAATATGCAACAAAACCAACTTTCTTTAAGATTTTGAAAGGACCAAGATAACGAGAGACAATCGATGATCTTTGCCTAAACTAGATTTGATATAGAAGGACTCACTTTCAAAAAAACCAGATCATTTGTACTAAATTCCAAGGGTCTCTTTTTGAGGTCATGATATAATTTTTGACGTTTCTGTGCATCTTTCATGTTTTTCCTTACCTTATTTAGCTCCAAGTCCATGTTTTCAAGCATCTGTTTGGATATTTCAACCTTATTCTATGAATTAAAAAGTGAATGCGGCAGCAAGCAGTTATAACCATACATTGCTTCAAAAGGTGTCATCTTAATAGAGGAATGCCATGCGCTATTATATGCATACTCAACCAAAGGCAAATATTCAGTCCAATTGTTTTGCTTATCATTCACATACATGCGTAACATATCCTCAAGCACCCTATTAACCCTCTCGGTCTCACCATCGGTTTGAGGATGAAATGCAGTACTTATGCGTAATTCTGTTCCTATGGATTGAAATGTTGCTTTCCAAAAATTAGATGTGAACCTTGCATCCCTATCAGAAATTATACGTTTGGGTATACCATGTATTCTAAAAATTTCTTTTATGAAAAGTTTAGCAACATGCAAAGCTGTATCAGTCTTCCTCATGGGAAGAAAATGTGCCATCTTTGTAAGACGTTCCACGACAACAAAGATGGTATCATGCCCACTTCTGGTCACAGTCAACTTTGTTATGAAATCCATAGAGATGGATTCCCATTTTTGATCAGGCACATCTAATGGTTGTAACATGCTTGGACTCCTTTTAAATTCGGCCTTAACCATACATTCTTCCACAGACCTCTTAATATCATATTTCATAGGTGGCTAGTAATATGAAGCTTTCACTTTTGCATAAGTTCTAGAAAAACCAAGGTGTGCAGAGAAAGGTGCATCATGACACTAATCTAGGATCTTTTCTTTCAAAAGAGATTCTGAAGAAATACATAAACGAGAATTACAATACAAATCATTATTTCTCAAATGAAATTTTCCCTGAAACATAAAACCTAGATTCATACCCAAAAATTTCAAGATTGCTGCATAAAATAAATCTTCTTTTAATTCTTTTCCAATATCAAAATCAGAGGATAAAATAGAATTGAACTGCATAAGGGTTTACGACTCAAAGCATCGACCACCTTGTTTTCTTTTCCTGCTAAGTATTTAATATCAAAATCATATTCACTTAGCAATTGGATCCATCTTTTTTGTCTATTGTTAAGTAAAGGTTGAGTAAATATGTATTTAAGGCTCTCATGATCTATTCTTAATTCAAACTTTACTCCAAGCAATAAGTGTCTCCAATGTTTAAGTGCATGAACAACTGCAAGCATTTTTAAGTCATGTGTTGTATAATTTAATTCATGTTTCTTTAATTTCCTTGACTCATAAGCCACTACCCTCCCTTCTTGTGAAAGTAACATCTCCTAATCTTGAATCACAATCCCACACAGAATAATAGGCTTCAACACCACAAGATATAAACAAGGAAAACAGAGTATACGCAGAACAAGAAGAGAGAGAATTTTATTATCTGTGCAGATTTACAAGTAGTTTTGATCTGTGTTACAAAATCTATCAGATAGCTTCAATGTGAAGCCTCATCCACCTGACCACCCGCGAGCTGATCTCAATCTCAATCTCGATCACAATCACAATCTCAATCCCAATCTCAATCACAATCACAATCTCAATCTCAATCTCAACCTCAATCTCAATCCCAATCTCAATCGCGATTCCAAAAACCGAAAAATGATCACGACGATTGTACAACCATCGTCCTTTTCTATCTGTAAGTCTTTGTCTTTTTTTGAATCTCCACCTTTCGCCAGTGCACGACCAATCATGCCTTCCTAGATCCGCACTCTTAGAATCTGCATGCTCCAAGATAACGTCTTTTTGCATGTCTCATGCAAGACTTTGAGACCACCCATGCATCTACTTTTCATGTCCACCTCAAGAATCATACCTACAAAAATAGAGGTGATCCCTGCAACGCACTCACACACATGTGAATCACCCAAAAATAACCCATATACCCTTGTGCGTTTTCTAAATCCGCGAACATGAATAAGATGAATGAATGAAGGCTTCTCTCTTTTTTTTAATTGTTCGAAAACGGCACTTTTCCAATCCCTGTAACTTAAAAACGGTGAGGAATTAGATTAAGCTTGTGAGAGACAAAAATATTCAGTTGTTAAATGTGTACAATAGTGTTTGAGACGCCTCAGGTCCAAATCTGCTTCTAGATATCATTTTTGGGCCCTGCAAAATCGAAAATTCTAGAGAGAAGAAAAAACATGAAAAATCTCTTCGTTAACCTATCTTCATGGAGCCAAATGAGACATAAAACATAGGAACTACAAAAACTTCAATCAAGTAAAGTTTTTCTACTAAGAGTACTCATCCATTATAACTTCTGGTTCAAGCTCAAAAGTGGAATCTTCCTTCAACTTAATTTTGTCTTGCAAAACATGATCAGCATTAGGAACATACTTTTTAAGTAATCCAACATGGAAGACTGGATGAATTTTCAAAGTATTAGGTAGGTCAAGTAAATATGCAACAGAACCAAATTTCTTTAAGATTTTGAAAGGAGCAGCATAACGAGGAGACAATCGATTATCTTTGCCTAAAACCAGATTTGATTTAGAAGGACTCACTTTCAAAAAAACCAAATCATTTGTTCTAAATTCCAAGGGTCTCTTTTTGAGATCATGATATAATTTCTGACATTTTTGTGCATCTTTCATATTTTTCCTTAGCTTATTTAGCTCCAAGTCCATGTTTTTAAGCATCTATTTGGATATTTCAACCTTATTCTGTGCATTAAAAAGTGAATGCGGCAGCAAGCAGTTATAACCATACATTGCTTCAAAAGGTGTCATCTTAATAGAGGAATGCTATGCACTACTATATGCATACTCAACCAAAGGCAAATATTCAGTCCAATTGTTTTGCTTATCATTCACATACATGCGTAACATATCCTCAAGCACCCTATTAACCCTCTCGATCTCAACATCAGTTTGAGGATGAAATGCAGTACTCATGGGTAATTCTGTTCCTATGGATTGAAATGTTGCTTTCCAAAAATTAGATGTGAACCTTGCATCCCTATAAAAAATTATACTTTTGGGTATACCATGTAACCTAAAAATTTCTTTTATGAAAAGTTTAGCAACATGCAAAGCTGTATTAGTTTTCCTCATGGGAAGAAAATGTGCCATCTTTGTAAAACGGTCCACGACAACAAAGATGGTATCATGCCCACTTCTGGTCACAGGCAACTTTGTTATAAAATCCATAGAGATGGATTCCCATTTTTTATCAGGCACATCTAATGGTTGTAACATGCAATGACTCCTTTTAAATTCGGCCTTAATCTGTTGACATTTCATACATTCTTCCACATACCTGTTAATATCATATTTCATAGGTGGCTAGTAATATGAAGCTTTCACTTTTGCATAAGTTCTAGAAAAACCAGGGTGTGTAGAGAAAGGTGCATCATGACAGTCATGTAGGATCTTTTCTTTCACAAGAGATTCTGAAGAAATACATAAACGAGAATTACAATGCAAATCATTATTTCTCAAATGAAATTTTCCCTGAAACATAGAACCTAGATTCATACCCAAAAATTTCAAGATTGCTGCAGAAAATAAATCTTCTTTTAATTATTTTCCAATATCAAACTCAGAGGATAAAATAGAAATTGAACTGCATAAGGGTTTACGACTCAAAGCATCGACCACCTTGTTTTCTTTTGCTGCTAAGTATTTAATATCAAAATCATATTCACTTAGCAATTGGATCCATCATTTTTGTCTATTGTTAAGTAAAGGTTGAGTAAATATGTATTTAAGGCTCTGATGATCTGTTCTTAATTCAAACTTTACTTCAATCAATAAGTGTCTCCCATGTTTAAGTGCATGAACAACTGCAAGCATTTCTAAGTCATGTGTTGTATAATATAATTCATGTTTCCTTAATTTCCTTTATTCATAAGCCACTACCCTCCCTTCTTGTGAAAGTAACGTCTCCTAATCTTGAATCACAATCCCACACAGAATAATAGGCTTCGATACCACAAGATATAAAGAAGGAAAACAGAGTATATGCAGAACAAGAAGAGAGAGAATTTTATTACCTATGCAGATTTACAAGTAGTTCTGATCTGCGTTACAAAATCTATTAGATAGCTTCAATGTGAAACCTCATCCACTCGACTATCCCCGAGCTAATTTCAATCCCAATCTCAATCACAATCACAATCTCAATCACAATCACAATGTCAATCACAATCACAATCTCAATCTCAATCTTAATCTCAATCCCAATCTCAATCGCAATTCCAGAAATAAAAAAACTATCCCGATGACTGTAGGACCATCATCCTTTTCTATCTCTTAGTCTTTTTCTTTTTTTGGATCTCCACCTTTTGCCAGTGCACGACCAATCACGCCTTCCTAGATCCGCACTCTTAGAATCTGCATGCTCCAAGATAGCGTCTTTTCGCATGTCTCATGCAAGACTTCCAGACCACCCATGCATCTACTTTTCATGTCCACCTCAAGAATAGTACTTGCAAAAATAGCTATAATCCCTGCAATGCACTCACACACACGTCAATCACCCAAAAATAACCCATATACCCCTGTGCGTTTTCTAAATCCATGAACATGAATAAGATGAATGAATGAAGGCTTCTCTTTTTTTTTTCAAGTGTTGGAAAAGGACACTTTTCCAAGCCCTATAACTCAAAATCGGTTAGGAGTTAGCTTAAGCTTGTGAGAGACAAAAATATTCAGTTCTTAATTCTGTACAATAGTGTTAGAGATGCCTCAGGTCCAAATCTGCTTCCAGATATCATTTTTGGGCCCTACAAAATCAAAAATTCTAGAGAGAGATGAAAAAACATGAAAAATCTCTTCATTAACCTATCTTCATGGAGCCAAATGAGACATAAAACATAGGAGCTACAAAAAATTCAATCAGGTAAAGTTTTTCTACTAAGAGTGCTCTACCTTTCTCTCGTACAACACTTTTTCAAATTCCTTCATCTTCATGCTCAAATTTAACATACAAATTTAATACGACAACTTTCTGAAGAGAGAATGTAAAAACTTATTGCTACAAAATTTTGCAAACATGATCAAAATATCCTAAACATAAAATTTCGTTATTACCTACACATCGTTTTTTTTTCCTGGGTGGAAAATCAATGTGGCATCTTACACCATTCCATGTCCATGTAGATGCATCGAATCATGCAATAGGGTGTGTGCTAGCACAACCCATAGGAGAAGGAAATCTAGATTTGCCTATAGCATACACTAGTAGGCAATTGAACACGGCTGAACGAAACTACACCACAATTGAGAGAGAAGGCTTAGGCATGGTATATGCCGTAAAGAAGTTTAGACACTTTCTATTGGCCAACAAGTTTAAGTTTTTCACTGATAATCAAGCCTTATTATATTTGTTCAATAAACCTTGCAATATCGGACGCTTAGTAAGATGGTTCCTCTTACTAATGGAATATGACTTTGAAGCCATTGTTAGGAAAGGTAAGACCCACCTCAGAGCAGATCACCTTTCTCACATCACTTCAGGAGAGCCACTGTAAGGAGTGTTTGATGAATTGCCCGACGGTTATCTATTCAATCTAGAAGTTGTTCCTAAATTGGTAAAGAATTTGGTACTAGTCCTAACCTTTGGACCTGCAAATAAGAATGTAAAGACAAACAAAGATGAAATGGTAAAATCACAAAAATATCAAATATTGGCACGGAGCATGTACAAACAAGATATAGAGGGTGTACTAGCTTGTTGTGTCGAGGATGATGAACATAGTAGTTGGTTGCAACAAGCCCATGAAGGATTGCTAGGGAATCACTATTCTAAACAAGGAACATTGCAAAATCTAAAACGTTTAGGAGTGTATTGGCCTAGTATGGACAAAGAAATTCATGAGTGGATCAAGAATTGTCCAGTGTGCCAAAAGAGACCCCCTATGGAGCATGCGACTCTTTATCATGTATCATTAATTCCAGATTGGAGTGCTCCATTGGTAGAATTCATGAGATCAGGAACATTACCCAATTAGGCTAGTCTAGCAAGGAAACGAAGCATGGAGCAAGAAGCCCAAGACTATGCCCTCATAGGAGATAACCTATACCGAAGAGGCAAAGATGGTTATTTAAGATTGTGCGTTCATGAATCAAATTATTTGAAAATCTTAGAAACTGCCCATAACAGTGTTGCAGGTGGACATTTTGGCCTTGAACGAGTAATTAAGACCATTCTATTTTCAGGATTTTGGTGGTTCACCCTTCATATGATGCACATAACTATGTGAAGAAATGTGATACATGCCAACATGCACAATATCCGATAAGAAAAGATGAGATGCCTCTGAGACCAATGATGGTGGGACACGCATTCCCGAAGTGGGGTATAGACTTTGTAGGTCCTATCAACCCTCCAGCTAGAAACTCCCATGTAGAGTACATTATTGTAGCCACATATTACCTTACGAAATGGGTAGAAGTAAAAGCCACTACAAAGAATGATGCTCGAACAACGGCTAAGTTTTTATTCGAGAATGTGTTCACGAGATATGGACTTCCAATAGAGTTAGTAAGTGATAGAGGAACACACTTCTTGAATGAAGTCATTGAAAATCTCCTCCAAGAGTTCTTGGTGATACATAAGAAGTTTGCCCCCTATCATCCATAGGCTAATGGACAAGCTGAGAGCACAAATAAGATCGTATGTAATGTACTGACAAAACTAGTAAATAACAAACACTCTGATTGGGACAAACAACTTCATCATGCTGTTTGGGCCTACCGAGTTTCCTATAAAACGACACTCAATGCCACCCCATTTCAGATGGTCTTTGGACAAAATGTTGTGCTACGATTGGACTTCCTAATCCCAACTTTAAAAGTAGCACAACAACATGAATGGAATGGACACGAGTTATCCTCTAGGATCTTTGATCTAGAATGCTTAGGTGAGACAAGGCTACGAGCGGCTGCAGGCATCTATGCTGCAAAGAAAAGGCAAAAGGCATACTTCAATGCACATATTAAGGATAAAGGATTGAAAGAGGGAGACCTAGTGCTGGTTTATACACTCAAGCAACATGCCCGAAAATTGGAAAAAAGAGGATATGGACCCATGATCATTAATAGAATTTCCACTAGCGGTGCTGTTCAATTGGCCACACTAGAAGGTGATGTCTTGCCGAGCTATATTAGTGGTTGTTGAGTCAAGGCATATCAAGAACCTCTTACAGAGGATATGCTAAAGAGAATCAACACTGTTAAGAAGCGAAAAGAAGAAGAGTTAAGGGTTAGAGAAGAAGCACAGACAGAGGCTAGAGAGCGCATTAGGCAAAATAAGTTAAGGCGCCTAGGCATAGATGTCAATCCTAAGGCACAAAGATACCACATGGCCATGTGTCAAACATCAAGTGCAATTGCTTTTCAAATAATTGATCGACATCCCTTTGTGACCATAGCGGTAGGAGAAGGGAAGAATGCAAGAATGGTGAGAGCATTAATTGACTCAGGTGCAACAACTAGTGCGGTTAGACTTTCATACTGCCAAGATCTACAATTGAACCTCAATTCCATTGAAGCCTATCTCATAGGATTGGGAGGTGTGGAAACCCCTTGTTTGGGTGAGGTCGAGCTTCCCATCTATCTTCAAAATGTTCCAATGAGAGTCAAAATGCTCGTATGTGAAGATGAGGACCTTATAGAACCACTTGTCTTGGGTCAAGACTGGATCTATGACCATGTGATCAACTTAAACCTTAAAAGGTAACTTCTTCAAGTTTGGGTACATGAACAATGCATCACATTAGAATTAGAGAATTGCATGGGCACAAATCCAAGTAGCACGCATTCTCTTAGTTCCTCTAGGCCTAATCTGAGCAAAGAAGATGTTGTATGTGTCAAGAAAGATGTGATCCAGACAGACTCAATCCTGAAAGAATGGTCTCAAAGGAGAGAGGACCCCTTTTCTTTTTTAAAGAGTCCTGCAGCCGCAAAAATTCAACCAAAGAGGCAAGCAAAATAGTACACGCACACGGCTACATCAAATAGACAAACCAAGTGCAAGAAGAAAGAAGCTCAGGGTAGGAAGCAGATTTGGGTACGAAAAGGAGAGCAACCAGTAGCTTTGCCACAACCATTCCCATCGAGGCAGCCAAACATGCTAAACAAAACATCAAGAAATGAGGACAAGCTCAATCCAAGGTTTCCGACAAATTTGGGTACCAAAGAACTTGACGAAGACCGACCATAATAACGTACAAATTTGGGTACCTAAGAAATTAGTTGTAGCTCAACAGAGACAATTACACATGTGGGTACCCAGGAACTCTTACATGCACAAAGGCCTCGGCTCCCCACCATGCCAAAGGTCTCAAAAATGTAGCCAAGGAGAGAAAAGGGTATGAACCAAGCTGAAAGACCAAACGAAGATACACTCAACTCTTTGACAATAGTATGAAGACAAGTAACAAGGATATGGGTTTGGAAGCCAAAAGCACCAGTAGCACTGACAATAACGAAGTGCCAACCGGGAGGGATAACAAATACGAGAAACCATCCACATATAAAGAAGCCAAATTCTGCATCACCGAACATTGTTCTCAATTGGATCCCTAAAGGGAGAAATGGTCAATTGTCATTTCACCATCGACCGTGCACATCATTTCAGGATCCACTGGCGACCTCCAACAAAGACTGCATCAACGTCCACGAGCAACATTGAGAGCCTCGACGTGCAACAACCATGTGCCTTTGGCATAACCTTGTCTTTTACACCATTCAGGTCATGCATTTCCAAAGTATGCATTAATATAGGGCCACCTTACAAGGCCGTGCATAGACACAATTGAGGATCCCAAGCACATGCGACACGTCTGACATATGTAGAATATTTTATTGATGCTAACACCTTTTTTCTTGTTTTATTCCATTGTTAAAAAAAAAAGCGAGAGCACAAAAAAAGAAACAAAACAAGAGGCAGACGAAACAGGACCAAATGTGCAAATATTCTCATCAGGGAACCATCATCAAGGACATCCGTCAACAAGAAAGACAAGCTAATGATCAGTCATGGTGATGGGAGTACAACATGAAGAGATAAACATCAACCAACCTTTCACCATGGTAAGGATTGCCTACTTCGGCAACATTACAACCATGATAGTTTAGGAAACCTCTTCGTCAACATACCCTTGAGCACTTCGCTCAAGACCCAAATTCTTGCACCATACTTCTTCCAATGCATTTCCCAAGTATGCATGCATAGGGCTACATTACAAGGTCGTGCACAAGACACCTATTTTTTCCAACCCATGCACTAATTCACTTAACCATCAATCATTATGGGTCACAAGTACTTGGCCTCATACTATGAAACTCATGTTTCAAAGATTCAAGGACATCCAGAGTACAACATCAATACCCAGGAAGCAAGTCACAGTAGATAGCTGCTCAAGATCAACATCGACAACCCCTTTTGAGCAACTCACAACTTTTGAAAGCCAAGAAGTATACCCTCCAGCTCAATTCCAAGGAAGAAGTACATACATTGGACACAACGCTTGAATAGGCTAGTAGTGGAAAACTGAAGAACCTGACAATTGACTTGGCTACATTGGGAAGATGGAATGCTCCTGTTGATACATAAAGGACACTACCTCTCAACATACTACATACCACTACAACAAGGGTCTGTCAAGGACGACAGACTCAAGAGGAAGGGGAGTGTTGAAGTTCAAGGTCAAGGACAAAGCATGGAAGCGCATCAAAAAAAGTGGACACACAAGAAGAAGGAGCAAGTAGGGAGCTCCAAGAAGCACCTGTCAAATTTTGAGAAGAAATCCCTATAAAAATAGTGATTTTTATTACTAAAAACCATTGTAAATACCATTTTTCATTTTTTCAACTCCATTTTGTTCAAGCCGAGGAGTCCTCGAGCTTGAGGAGTATTAGAACTATAATCCTAGGAATTTTCATAATTTTTAGACTCCGTTTGAGCCCCCAAATAAGCCCTAGAACCTAATTTTTAACTAGACTGAACACTAGGTCTGGACAGGGCCAAAACCACTCAAAAAACTATAAAAAGGGCTGGAGAGCTCATTACTAGCCTTATACCTGTCAAGTGTTCCATCAGGTTTATGCTTCGACTTGTATACCCACTTAGTGCTAATGGCCTTCTTGCCAAGAGGCAAGTCACATAAAGACCATGTACCATTTTTCATGATAGCATCATATTTAGATTGCATTGCAGCAATCCAATGTTCGGAATTTTGTGCTTCATCAAATGAAACAGTGTCAGTCTCATCACACGGACTAGAGGGAGCCATAGCATAGCTATCTGATGCAAAAGAGGCACTATGAGAGCCTAAACTAGTACGATATGATAGAGCTGCATCTAATTTGCTGTCACACAAAGTCTGCACCAGCCATTTTGGCATAGTCTTTGCCTACTCAATATGAGCTCTCTCATCAACAAGTGCATCATGTAAATCTGCATAAAAAATGGAATGATTTGCATCATCACATGAAACTTGCAAAGGCTGAGAAGTTGCCTCATTAGGACCAGCACTAGACTGTCCACCTATGAAAAGAGGCAGCAAAGTATCATACATGTCTTTGGAGCTAACATATGTCTCCTTAGTACATGAAAGTAAGGGCTGAATAGCATCTTCCACAAAAACAATATCACGGCTGACGAGAATGCATTTATTCTGTGGATGATACAGACGATAGCCTTTGCTTTCAAAACTATACCCAACAAAAATACATTTTACTGCTTTATCATCCAATTTTTTGTGATGTTGTTCAAGCACTAATGCATATGCCAAACAACCAAAAACATGCGGATGAGCAACAAATGGCTTGCAACCATGCCAAGCCTCATATGGAGTGATAGATTGAAGCACTTTAGTGGGACACCTGTTAAGTACGACAGCCTCAAGCTAGAAATTACGTGGTAAAGCCTGACTCTTGACCATACACCTGATCATCTCCATGAGTGACCTGTTCTTCCGTTCAGCAACCCCATTCTATTGAGGTGTATATGGCATTGTACACTGATGTTTTATCCCACGTTCAGCCAGAAATGCATTAAAGTCACAAGACATATATTCCTCCCCTCGATCGGAACGGAGGGTGCCCATTTTACATGCTGAAAAATTTTCAGCCAAAAGCAAATACCCTTTGAAGCACATAAACACTTTGGACTTTTCCTTCAATGGATATACCCATGCATGCCTGGAAAAATCATCGATGAAAGTCATGAAGTAAAGATAGTTCCCAAAAGAAGGTATCTACATAGGACCACAAACATCACTATGTACAAGCTGCAATTTTTTAGTAGCCCAAGTTGAACCATCTTTTGGAAAGGAGGAACGCTTCATTTTGCCCAAAATACACCCTTCACAAACATGTTTTCCGAGTGCCTCAAGTTTGGGCAAAGAGGACACCATTTCAGATTTCTGTAGGCATAGCAAACTAGAAAAATTTAAATGATCAAAGTGTGCATGCCAAAGCTTTGCTTCTGATTGATCATTTACAGATCTTTCATAGTCTATGAGCTTATACAACCTACCACATAAAATGCCAAACACAATAATGATGTCACCATTTGACAGATCATGAATTGTACATCTATCATCAAGAAATTTCACAACCAAGCCAATCTTGGCTAATGCAAAAACTGATAACAGATTTTTCTTGATCCCTGGCACAAATAAAGCATCTGACAAAGTGAAAGAACTACCATCAGCAGTAGTCAAAATGATCTTACCAACTCCCATAACAGGATAAGAGGAGTTGTTGGTGCATGTAATAGTATTCCCTGTAGAGGAGGCTCGAGTGAACAGAAGAAATTGCATTACGAGGTAATATGTTTGGTTGCCCCACTATCAAAGTACCAAACATCTGAGTCTACTGTAGACATGCACTGCTCATGAGAAGATGGGTCAAAACTGAAAGAGTAGTAAACGCCTATTCTTCATCTTGCAAAAGATTAGCAGACTTTGTTTTCGGTATAGAATCCTCTACAACAACCATTTTGGCCTCTTTCTCCTTTGCCTCTTTAGCAGCCAGTTTTGGACAGCTCTTAATGACATGATCATTTGCTTTACAATATTTGCGTTTTTGCTTTTTTGATTTCTTCTCATCTTTTTCTTTCTTCTTCGAATGTGTAGCATTTGCAGATTTTCGCTTACTAGTAGAAGAGCTCCATTTACCTTTGCCCTTCTGACTAGCCAAGAAAGCTTGACCTACAACATACATGATGGACCTATTCTACCTAGACTGATCATCTTGCAATAGAACATAGACTAACTCTTCAAATGAGAAGGCATTTGGATTGCCTTTCATCATCAAATGAAGAGTAGAAGCAAAACTCTAATATGAGTCAGGAAGACCATTTAGGACGGTATGCACAAGTGAGCTATCTGGTATAACTTCATCAGTAGAAATCAACTGTTCTTTCAAATCCTTGATCTTTGCGAGAAAATTGTCCATAGAATCACCTTCATTCATGTGCTCACTCTCCAATTGTTTTTGGAGGTAAGCAACATGAGCCTCATTCCTAACCTGGTACAATGTGGTAAGTGTATCCCAAGCATCCTTAGCTGTTCTGCAAGAGTGAATGTGAGGAACAATGGCACGTTTGACAGACAAATCAATGCATGTGACTGAGCATCTCTGCCATCCCAATGAATTTGCTCTACAGTAGGTGCAACAGAAACAGCAACACAAACACGAATCTGCAGAATATCATCATCTTCGACACCATCTCCATTAGCTCTAGCACTTGTATTTGCAGTACCTATATTTGTAGGTGTAACAGGATGTCTTTTGACACCCTACGCAATATTCCACAATCCTTTTGCGACCAATACATGACACATCATATAAGCCCACAATGGGTAATTCGTACCATCCAACTTATCCTCAACAACCAACATACGAAATACATCACTACTTTTAGCCATGGCCATTGACTAAAATACCTTGATGCAAAAACATAATTGTATCTGAAAAAGTTGAACAGAACTACCCAAATGAGTGCTGCTAGACCTGTAGCAGACTTCGAGATGCTTCTATTGGCAAACAAAAACTGGTATTTATCTTTGGCACAAAAAGAAAAAATAGCCTGCACAAGCACTACGATCGTGCGTTCAAAGGCCGAAACAAGCTCATATCGCGATTTTGGCATGACAAAGTGAAGCCGTTTTGATCTCTGAAACACCCTGAGTATGCTTACCAAATTCAGTGCAATTGTGAGACTGCAATTGGAGAGGTGTAGACAATGCCCTTGATGAAGCGGTGACCTACTTTGATACCAATAGTTAGAGTTAGACGTCTGCAAAAGCATGTGAACAACACAAGGAAGAAGAAGAACCTTGGAGCACAACACACAATGCTGAATTTATTACCACTAGAATGTACAAAGATAAGTAGCCCATTAGGGCAATAGGCATATATACAAGGGGGGGGGGGAACCTCCTAAAGAGGGAAAAAGTGCCCGGTAGTCCCAGAGTGTTCACACACATCACCACCTAAATATATCAACAGGCCTTATAAGTCCTTTGTGGAGTAGATCCTTAACTTGATTAGCTATTTCTTTTTTATGTAAAGGTCCATACATATAAGGTGCTTTATGGGGAGGAGAACTACTAGGAATTAAGTCTATATTATGGTCAAGATTTCCCCTAGAAGGTGGTAATTTAGAAGGAAGATCAGCCATAAAACAATCCTTATAAGAAGCCATAAATGATCTATGTGCATTAGGAAGTGTATGTGTGTAATCAACTATGTTATTGACAAAAACAATACATGAGTTGTAGCTTTTCCTAAATGCACATTTGACTTGATTATGACTAATTAATGGAAATGTTTGGAAGTCATGCATTGCAGTCAAAGAAATATCTTGATTGTTAAACTTAAAACTAATTGCGTGTGTATGATAATCAATGCATGGATTATAATGATGATGAAAAGGGATACCAAGTATAACATCATAGGAATGCAAAGGAGCAACTAAAAATGTGCATTCATCTATGTATGAACCTATACAAATCTGAACGTTATGCACTTCATTTGTAATATTATATCTATTTCCTTGAAATGCAACCTTAACTTTATACATAGAAGGAATTTGGTTTAATTGAAGATCTTGTACTAGTGTATATGAAATAAAATCATGAGAACTACCATCATAATGTAAAATATTAATAAATTTACCATTAATAGTACCTTGCATGCAAAGGAAAGAATGAATACAAATTTCATTACCCAAGGTACTTAGATCCTTTTCAAATGCTTCCTCGGTCCAATCTGGTTGAGTGTCTTCATGAACCACCTCCATGTTGTGTACTTGAGATCTGACAAGCTTCATGTGATTAGTTCAGAACCTACATTTAGCTTTAGCATGACCAAACTTACCACAATGCCAGCAAGTGATACAGGGCCTCTTTTCTTGAGCATCCATCATCGTTGTTTGAAGGGTTGGAGGTTTGGTAGGGTGTAAGGGGGTTGTCATGGGTACTAGTGTGAAATTGGATTGATGGCACTGAAAGTAGGTGCTCCGTTGGAAAGTAGTGAAAGGATGCTTGAAAGGAAAATTGGGCTTGATTGGTTGTTGTCGTTGACGTGTTTCTTGTAAGCGAATGGACTTGGTGATGGACTGAAATTCCTTCTTAGCATCATGTGTAAAAGACAAAGCTTCATAGAGGGTCGTAGGACATGGTGTGTTGAGCTTAGCTTGAATTCCCATGTCCAAACCATCTTCATACTTCCATTGCAAGGTATCTTTAGGAATCGTTTCAAGCGAACAAATAAGTAATCGTCATTGCCAAAAACGTTCAGTATAGGTGAACACAATATGAGAGTGTTAAATAAATAAATAAATAAATAAGGTGAAGAGAGTGTTAAAAGATATGTTAAATATCAATTAAAAGGAATGGGGTATCAAAAAGTGAAAGTAGGCTGGTGGATAAAGCATATCTCTTGTAAGTGTGAGGTTGTGGATTCAAATCCCCTACATGCTAAATAACGAACTAAGTAAGCTAACTAGAGAAATAAGTAAGCCAACTAGAGAAATAACTAAGCTCTTATTGCCACTCATAAGTTAGAATTGGTTTGCGTGTAGCCAACGGAACCAAAGGGAACCAAAATGAACCAAAGTGAACTAAGAGAACCATGAGTGCCAGAGAAGCCAAAGTTATGCCATAGTTCTATGCCTTAGTCGATGCCTTGGAGTAAGCCGAAGGAGTAACCAAATGATAAATGAATTGATAAATGAATTGATAAATGAATTGATAAATGAATTGATAAATGAATTGATAAATGAATTGATAAATGAATTGATAAATGAATTGATAAATGAATTGATAAATGAATTGATAAATGAATTGATAAATGAATTGATAAACAAACTTGATAAACAAACTTGATAAATGAAATCGATAACTGAACCAAACTCGAATAGTGAAGGATGCACATGGAGTACAATGAGTATAGTGAGCATAGTGAGCACAATGAGCATAGTAAGTAGAGTAAGTACAATGAGTACAGTGAGCACAATGAGTACAGTGAGTAGAGTGAGCACAGTGAGCACACTGAGTACATTGTCATAGTGAGCACAATGCACAGTGTGAAGGAGCACAATGCATAGTACCAAATTCAAAAAAAATTGAAAAAACACACTAATGAACCAAAACAAACAAACTTGATAAATGAAAACATGGACCAAATGATCGAGCTAGATGCCGAATCGCAAATGGATGCCACGAATCACAACCAAACTCCGAGAAACCACCTTCAGAGATGCACCTTGGCTTTGATACCATTGTTGATCGAATTTTGCAGATGCACATACACAAAGATAGTATAGAAATGAAATCTCACAAAAGCATAAACAAAATAGATAGAAAAAAGAGACTTGACACCAAATCGGGTACAATCTCCCCCCACATACTTTGATGGACGAGTCTATCAGAGTATGTGTATTTATAGGTATTCTTCATTATGTCCTGAATAGAAGATACATGAGCGCAATGCTTTGAAAAATGTGGAGTTACAAAAATCTGCTTTATTTACAAAATCATGGCTTTCTAAGCGATCTAATATTTTTACAAAAACATCTTTCTAAAATGATCTATTATTTTTACAAAAGATATCTAAAATGCTATCTTTTAACTATCTTCAAAAATATGTGAATAAGTCCATGTGCGTTCACACCCTCATGAGTCTTCACCTGCTAAATCAAAATACAAATCACATTAAAACCCTCAAGTCATTAAAATCCATATAACATTCCATTATTCCATAAAGTATAATAGATTTTCTCTTGGATCAATAAGAAGCAATCGACTATAGCATTATCTTCTACGGAAGTTAAGTACAAAATAGCATGTGTTGTAGCATGTGAAGTATTATGGTTGAGAAGGATTCTATGGCACACATGAATATAGGGACAAGGGGTTATAGGGTTGAAGTGTGATAACCAAATTTGCATGGCCATCGCCAAGTCTCATGTTTTCCATGCATATACCAAGCACATAGAAATTCAATATCACTATGTGCATGAGTTGATTGAGGATGGGGTCATGGAGATAAGCTATTGTCCAACTAAAGAAAATGGATCAAACATCTTCACCAAGGCTCTTTGGAGAGAGAAACTTCATCAACACTTCCAAAGCTTGGCATTGGACCAAGGAGGTAGTTCACTGCAGAGTGGATATTGAGGGGAGGTGTTAGATATACTCAATGCTCCACCCTCAAGTGACCACGAATGATCCATGGTGCTCTAAGTTGTAAGGCCCCTATTATGAGGAGAAGCCATTATGAGAGCCTGAACATTTGTGAAACCCTAACTTCCAAGTTAGATGAGGTCTATGTGTCATTGATGGTAAGGGATGATCTTTGTGAGCCTAGCCATTAGGTTACGTAGGACATAAACTTTCAGACCATTAGGTTGTCATTCAAGGCAAAAATGGATGCCCTATGGCATTGCATGATTTTTGTTGAGATATCAAGCTCAACATATGATGATGGAGGATGACACATATCACTTTTTCATTTCTCTAATATGTATAGTGGTCATGTCAGTATATGTGAGGGATACTTTAGTAAGCTTTACTAGATTTATCATGTTTCCATGGCTAGAAAAGACAAGATTTGGGACACATTGTGTCAAGGAATGGAATCTCAACGGATGAGGATAAAGTCAAAGCTATTGCAGAGTTATCCAGAACAAAGAACGTTAATGGAGTAAAAGATTCCATGGGTCATTGTGGTTATTACGGACAATTTATCTACATGTATGAAAACATTGCAAAGCTTCTGTAGAACCTTTTAAATAATTTCGAGTGGATGGATGAGTGTGAGAACTCCTTCAATGAGCTTAAACTATGATTGTGTTCAACACCAATCTTGACTACTCCGGATTGGAGTAAGCCTTTCCATGACCACATGGACACATCCAATTATGCTATAGGATGTGTGCTCACACAAACTATAAGTGAAGGTAATATGGATCTTTCAATAACTTACACAAGTAGGCAGTTGAATGCAGTTGAACGAAATTACACCACTAGTGAAAGAGAAGGATTAGACATGGTGTATGATGGAATATGACTTTGAAGTTGTGGTTAGGAAAGGTAAGACTCACTTTAGGTGGATCACCTTTCTAGGATAACTTCATGAGAGTCCCCTCAAGGAGTATCAGATGAACTTCCTCATGTTTACTTGTTCAATCTACAAGTAGTGCCTGACTGGGCCAAAACTATAGTGCATATTCTCACCTTTGGACCTAAACATCTTGTACTGAGAGCCAAATATAAAGAAGTAGTGAGGTCTCAAAAGTATTGCATACTGGCATGCAGTTTGTATAAGCACACCAATCAAGGCATACTGGCTTGCTGTGTAGATGAAGATGAGCATGTGAAGTGGTTGCAAATAGCACATGTAGGTGCACTATAGCAACATCATTCTAAACATTGAACCTTACAAACTTTGTGAAGATTAGATGTATATTGGCCAACAATGGAAGTAGATGTCCATAAGATGCGCAAAGAATGCCCAACTTGCAGCACTAGACCACCAGTAGAATATGCCACTTTGTATCAAATATCTTTGGTACCAGATTGGAGTGAATCTTTGATAAATTTTTTGAGGATGAAAACATTCCCTCAAGAAAGGACATTGGCCAGACACAAGAGCTTAGAACAAGAAGCCCTAGACTACTCACTTATTGGAGATAACTTATATAGAAGAGAAGAGATAGGTACTTAAGATTGTGTGTCCATGAGAGTGAATATCTTAAGATCTTAGAAATTGCTCACCAAGGCATGGGAGTAGGACATGTTGGACCGTATAGGGTGATAAGGCAATTCTATTTGCAAGTCTTTGGTGGCCAACCCTCCACATGGATGCACATACCTATGTGAAGTGATTTGACATTTTTCTAGCTCCCTATGAGGCCCTCTATATTTGGAAGCCTTTTAGCACTCAGATTGAGCACAATAACCGGCTAGAAGCATGGAATGCATACACAAAGTTTGAGGATTAATTTGTCACCCAGCTGCGTACCCATCTCAATTGATTCCCTCCTTAATTTCCACTTTGGAGTCACTAAAGTGGCATCTCACATGAGTGCCACATGGCACTCATGTATGTGCCCTTCTAGTGGAGTCTAAGAGATGGTTCATACCATCCCTTCTATAGTGACTCCCCACATAAACACTTCCTTCCCCTTAACTCCATCTACTGAACCAAATTCAATAATTCAAAGCTTGTTGGAATCAGCTCAAGGTCTTCTTCAACACTACAAAGTTTGAAGAACTTTCATTCAGCCAATCGTGAGAAAAGTTAATCGAAGCAGTCACTGGTATTTCTGTGTGTAGCTCCTAAAATGTCGGGATCATCTCTGATTTTGCTAAAGATAATTCTCAATGCATAGTTTGTCAATTGAAGTGATTTAACTTGCAATCAATAGCTTGTTAAGTTAATTTAATACCCTCAAAAGGAATTTGGCCAATTGTAAGTGTGCTGGACACACTGAGCATTAGACTGAGCAGGTGTCAAGGCAAATTTAGCAAGTTTTCTCAGATTTTTGAAGTCTCAACCATCTGTTTTGATTTGATCATTGCTCAAAGAGTTTACAAAGTACATATGTGATTTCTTTGCATCATTTGAGGTCTAAACAAGTCCACAACACATATCTGAAGCAAAGGGTGGCTGGAGTCAAGCAGGTTTAGCAGCTCCAACTCCATCTTCTGAGTGTCTCCTACCATCACCTCTCACAGTGGTATCAGAGCAAAACAAATAAGGTAATCATGGGTGATGGTTTTCCTTCTTTTATTGACAAATTAGACAGGAACAATTACCAAGCATGGTCTCTGAGAATGAAGACCTATCTACAAGGAAGAAGTCTGTTTGGATTCATATCAGGAGATGAAGAGCTACCTACATTCAAAGCTAGAGGTCTACCCACCAAGGATGAGCAAGAGAGACTCAATCAATGGTGTGCAAAAGATGCCCTGGCAAGGTCATACCTTCTAAACTCTATCTCTGATTTCCTTTTACCACATATAAGGAATTGTAAGACTTCCCAAGAGACTTGGGAAACCTTGTCCAATTATTTCTCTTCCAACACAAGGGCTAGGAAGAATCAACTCTGGATAGAGTTTACAACCATAAGGAAGCAGCCCAAGCAATCAGTCTCAGAGTATGTGACAAAGATCAAAGATGTGGCAGACCAACTAGCAAGCATTGGAGAAGAAATTGAAGAGGAGCAAATAGTCAGACAAGTGACAAATGGACTCAAGGCAGATGACAAGTGGGAGAGTTTCACCACTGCAATGGACTTATACATGGATATGCATACCCCTGATCTTACAACTCTTATGGGCCAACTCTTCACACATGAAGCCAAGTTTACAAAATCAGGAGAATCAAAAGGTAACAATTCCTCTGCTCTTTATACTGATAAGAAGTCCAAGGATAAGGGTAAAGGTAAAAAGCTTGATGAAGAAGGATCCACCTCTCAAGCAAACTTTGCAGGGAGAGGTAGATCTTCAAGAGGAAGAGGCAGAGGAGGTAAGTCAGGTAGGGGGAGACCCTACAACTCATCACCTTGCAATATATGTGGTTTGTCTAACCATACTACAGATGAGTGCTACAAAAACTACAAGAACCAAAGAGGAAGAGGTTATCAAAGAGGAGGCTACTCTCAAGGAAGAGGCAGATTCAATCAACATCACCAAGGCTACAATGGATACAACAACCAATACAACAACAACTACAATCACAACAACAATGGTGGATACAGAAATAGAAGGGATTACAATAATTACACAGAGGAGCAAGATGACTCCTTACTGATTATGAACATGACCTCCAAGGAAAGTACAAATGATGACAACTTATTTTATATTGATTCAGGTTGCTCTAACCATGTAGCTGGAAATGTTGCATTGCTCTCTGATTTGGAAGAACCTAAAGGAAAGCATCAGGTACAAACAGGTGATGACACTAAACACTCTGTTATAAAAGTTGGTAATGTGAAGACATGTGATGGCAAACAGAATCTTCTGAGTAGAGTACTCTATGTACCTACAATCACAAAAAATCTTATGAGTGTTGGTCAGATTGTAGAGAAGGGATTGCAGGTCAGATTCACACAACATGGAGTTTATGTGGAGGACCCAAAGAATAGTTTCAAGAGGATAGCCAAGGGAGAAAAAACAGGTAGGTTATTTACTTTTGAGCTTGAAGATACAAGAAATATTGCTTTGTTCAACTACAAGGATCAAACCTTATCAGAATTAGAGATTTGGCACAAAAGACTTGGACACATAGGTGAGAGAACCATCAAGCAAATGTGCAGGGATCAATGTGTGCTTGGGATACCTAATGTATCCAAGCAACACATGATATATAAGTGTGAAGCATGTCAATTTGGTAAGTCACACAGGTTGCCTTATTCAAAGAGAGGATTTATGCACCAAGACTACCTAGACTTGGTACACACAGATGTTTGGGGACCTAGCAAGGACCCTTCAATATCAGGATCAAGGTACTATGTATCTTTTATTGATGACTATAGCAGATGGACAATTTTATACTTTATGAAGGGTAAAGATGAAGTATTTAATTGTTTCAAAAAGTATCTTGCACTTGTTGAAAACCAGACAGGTAGAAGACTAAAGAAGTTAAGGTCAGATGGTGGAGGAGAGTATTTCTCCAATGACTTTGAAGAATTCTTGCAGGAAAGAGGCATCAAAAGGGAGATTACAACCAGATACTCACCTGAGCAAAATGGTGTGGCAGAAAGAAGAAATAGACTTATTGTGGAAACAGCTAGGGCTATGCTCAATGAGAAGAAGCTACCAAATTATTTATGGGCAGAAGGAGTTTCTACTGCAACCTATCTCATAAACAGATTGCCATCCAAAACTCTTAATGGTATGACACCCTATGAGGCTTGGCATGGTAAGAGACCATCTCTGGATCATTGTAAAATTTTTGGTTGCATAGCATATGTGCATATACCCTCACAGGTAAGAGGGAAATTAGACCCTAAAGCTGAAAAGTGTATCTTCATTGGTTATGATTTGAACCAAAAAGGGTACAGATTCTACAACCCCACAAACAAAGGTTTCAAGGTAAGCAGAGATGTCATCTTTGATGAGAATGATTCATGGTATGAAAATGAGTGCAGGAAGGTAAGTCTACCATATGATATAGATGAAGACTTTCCAAAGCTAATCAAGCAGGAATCAATCAAAGAAGAAGATTCAGAATCAGATGATGAAGACTCCATCAATCTTGAGGAGTTCAAAGCTTGGAAATCAAAAGGAAAGCTAAAGATGAAGGATATTCCAGAATCTTCAACTCAGGCTATGAGGAGGTCTCAAAGAGAAAGTAAGAAGCCAATTAGGTATGGTTATGATACTTCTCTTGTTACAAAGCATTCAGTATATCTTGCAAAGGATCTCTTGAGTGAAGAACCAGGTACCTATGAGGAAGCAATCAAGAAACCAGAATGGAAGGAAGCAATGGATGAAGAGATGGAAGCTCTTGAGGAGAGTGATACTTGGGACTTAGTACCCAAGAAAGAATCCATGAAGGTGATAGGATCCAGATGGATCTACAAGGTAAAGAGGAATTCAGATGGAACCATAAATAGGTATAAAGCCAGGTTGGTAGCCAAGGGTTTTGCACAAACCCAAGGCATAGATTATGAGGAAACATTTTCTCCTGTGGCCAAGATGCCAACTATCAGAATTATGGTGAGTGTAGCTGCATCCAAGAATTGGAACATGTACCAATTGGATGTGAAGAATGCATTTCTGAATGGATGGATTTCAGAGGAAGTCTACATGTCACAACCACCTGGATATGAAGACCCAATTAAGGTAAATCATGTTTGCAAATTGAAGAAAGCTCTATATGGTTTGAAGCAGGCACCTAGAGCATGGAATTACAGATTGACCACCTACCTACAAGACCAAGGATTTGTAATGAGTAAAGCAGATACATCTTTGTTCATCAAAAAAACAAATTCAGAGGTAATCTATTTGTGTGTCTATGTTGATGACATCATTGTTACAGGGAATGATGTTCAAGGAATCAGACATATCAAGGCACAAATGATGAAGGAATTCAAGATCAATGATCTTGGATTATTAAAATATTTCTTAGGACTTGAGTTGATTTATACAGATACAGGTATATATATTACCCAAAAGAAGTATATTCAGGATATGGTCAAGAAATTTGGTTTGCAGGAAGCTAAAGTATCAAGTATTCCAATGGAAGTCAATCACAAGCTCAGTACACATGAAGGAGAAGAAATCAAGGACATTACAGGTTACCAAAGCATGGTAGGTAGTCTCAACTATGCTACCTTGACAAGACTTGATATATCTTATGGTGTTAGTGTACTTAGCCAATACATGCACAAACCTAGGGCACCTCATCTTGAGGCAGCTAAAAAAATCATTAAATATCTCAAGGGAACTCTGAACCATGGTTTGTATTATCCATATACATCAGATATTGACCTTAAGGTTTACTCAGATGCAGATTGGGCAGGTTGCAAGGATGACAGGAGAAGCACCTCAGGGTATATTTGTTTTGCAGGTGATAAAGCCATTTCTTGGTCATCTAAGAAACAGCCTACAGTAGCCTTATCATCTACTGAGGCAGAGTACAGAGGTTTGGCAATTGCTACCCAAGAAGCAATTTGGTTGAAGCTATTATATTCAGAGCTAGGATTATTCACAAGGTCACCAACCATATTTGGTGACAACACAAGTTCTTTACACCTTGCAGCTAATCCTGTTTATCATGCTAGGACAAAACACATAGAAGTTCATTACCACTATGTGAGGGAAAAATTGATTAGCAAAGAGATTAAATTAAGTTATGTTTCTACTCATTCTCAATGTGCAGATTTGCTTACAAAAGCATTGGATGGAAGTAAACTATGCAGGTTTAAATCCATGATTGGATTACAGGACATCATTGAAGACCAAAGATGAAGACTCAAGCAAGTGTTTGGCTTGAGGGGGAGCTGTTGGTGCATATCAAGCCTCAACACTTGGCTTGGACCTTTGAAGGATGATTTTACCTAAAGCTTGGAACATGGAGTTTCAACTTGAATTTATTTTATTTGAAGAAAGAACCATAGGAACTAAAGTCTATGAGTTTTTAACTCTTCACTCATTGTAAAAGTCAATATGACTTGGCATGATTTGTGTAATCAAACCGACTTGTAAAAGTCGTGGAAATTGATTGATAAAGTTGATTGAGAGGTGGAGAGAATATCTCCCCATATGTAGAGGAGGTGAATGATTGAGAGAATATCTCAATCAATAATCTTTTAGGTACATGATTGTAGGAAAGTGGCAGCCAATCATCTATCAACCTTTTATAAAATAAAGAAAAAACTCGCGGGTCACTAGTTCTCAGTCCACCACTTTTTGACACAACTCCCGAGGCAGAAATTCTGTTGTAATTCTATGTGTGATTGAGCTAAGCCATAGCCAACACCTTATCATCTCAATTAGCTTTGCTTATCAAGCTAATGAGATTGTAAAATCATTCATATCAATAGAACATATACATTTTGTACTTCTGTTTTTTCTCTGTATCATCTTCTCCAAGTCAGTCAACTTCAGAGAGGCATATCTCAAGATCTACTGAACCAAATTCAATAATTCAAAGCTTGTTGGAATCAGCTCAAGGTCTTCTTCAACACTACAAAGTTTGAAGAACTTTCATTCAGCCAATTGTGAGAAAAGTTAATCGAAGCAGTCACTGGTATTTCTGTGTGTAGCTCCTAAAATGTCGGGATCATCTCTGAAATTTGCTAAAGATAATTCTCAATGCATAGTTTGTCAATTGAAGTGATTTAACTTGCAATCAATAGCTTGTTAAGTTAATTTAATACCCTCAAAAGGAATTTGGCCAATTGTAAGTGTGCTGGACACACTGAGCATTAGACTGAGCAGGTGTCAAGGCAAATTTAGCAAGTTTTCTCAGATTTTTGAAGTCTCAACCATCTGTTTTGATTTGATCATTGCTCAAAGAGTTTACAAAGTACATATGTGATTTCTTTGCATCATTTGAGGTCTAAACAAGTCCACAACACATATCTGAAGCAAAGGGTGGCTGGAGTCAAGCAGGTTTAGCAGCTCCAACTCCATCTTCTGAGTGTCTCCTACCATCACCTCTCACAGGATGCACATACCTATGTGAAGTGATTTGACATTTTTCTAGCTCCCTATGAGGCCCTCTATATTTGGAAGTCTTTTAGCACTCAGATTGAGCACAATAACCGGCTAGAAGCATGGAATGCATACACAAAGTTTGAGGATTAATTTGTCACCCAGCTGCGTACCCATCTCAATTGATTCCCTCCTTAATTTCCACTTTGGAGTCACTAAAGTGGCATCTCACATGAGTGCCACATGGCACTCATGTATGTGCCCTTCTAGTGGAGTCTAAGAGATGGTTCATACCATCCCTTCTATAGTGACTCCCCACATAAACACTTCCTTCCCCTTAACTCCATTTTTGTCCTCAAAAATGGTATTTGAAGATCTTAAAGAAGAGATAATCAATATAATGGTACTCCCACTATATCCTCATGTATTGCAATAAATGGTCATATCTCCATGTTGTTTCCCCCTATCCTTCCCTTAAGAAGACTCTTGGGAAGCTAGTCTGAAGTTGGGAAACCGTCTCTGAACTATCTTTCCACTTTATTAGACACTCTTTATATAAGTGACTTCTTGTCCATTTCTCTCGAGTGCGGAGTAATGCTATCATGCTCATGTAGAATAGATTGAACAGATATAGGCTCAACTACCTCACTATCTAGAATGAGGTTGTTAGATTCACCCAAACTTCTAAGTTGGTTAACATGAAATACTGGATGGATCTGGTTATTCTTTGGAAGCCGGAGCTGGTAAGCCATCTTTCCTATTCTCTGAAGTATTTGGAAAGTTCCACAATATCTAGGAGATAACTTTGGACAAGGTAAAGTCTTCATGGTTTCAGATCTAGATGGAACTCTAAGATAGACTTGCTCTCCTACCTCAAAGTTGATTTCTCCCCTTTGAGGCTCAACATAGGCTCTAGCTCTGTCCTGAGCTCTCCTTATACTGTCCTTAGCAAATCCAAGCATATTGTTAATCTCTTCCAAGAAGTCCTTTGCAGCTTGAACTTTCTCCTTCTGCAACCCTACTGCATAAGGAGCTCTTAGTTGAAACCCAAACATAAACATAAATGGACTATGCCTAGTGGAAGAGTGCTTGGCACTATTATATGCAAACTCTACTATAGGAAAGTACTCTTCCTAGTTAGCTTGGATTTCATTCACATATGCTCGAAGCATATCCTCTAGGATTTGGTTAACCCTCTCAGTTTTCCCATCCGACTATGGATGATCGGCCGTACTCATGCTAAGTTTCGTATCCAACCTTTAGAAGATTGCTCTCCAAAAGTGGCTAGTAAGCTTCCTATTCCAATCAGAAACTATGTCTAAAAGAAGACCATATAACCATATAGGTTCTCCACAAAAAGTCTAGCCAACTCATGTGTCTTCACTGTAGTACGTGTTGGAATAAACTTAGCCATTTTGGTTAACCTAGCCACAATTACCCAGACAATGTCATGCCCTCTCTTTGTCTTAGGTAATCCAACTATAAAATCCATGGAGATACTCTCGCTTCCCATTGGAAATATCCAATGGGTGGAGTAGTCCTCCAATCCTCAACCTTTTAGCTTTATTAACCTGGCATTTAGTGCACTTAAACACATACTCTAGGATGTCCTTATGAAGTCTAGGCCAATAAAACTACCTCTTAAAAAGATCATAATTCTTATTAACTCCTAGGTGTCTTGCATTGGGTGTGTCATGACACTCATATAAAATGTGTTGTCTCATCTCAAGATCTCTAAGGACACACACCTTACCTTTATATAACAGATATCCATCATGGATACTATAATTCTTCCACTTGAATCCTTCTTGAGTACTCATCCATACTCCATCCTCACTAGAAACCCATGTATCATAATCCACATTCTCTATGGCTTCCCAAATCTCGGAATATGTAGGATCAAGCCTACATTTTCCTCTAATGGACTCAAGTAGTTCACTAGTGATCTGAGTAAAACTCAATCCATTGAGCATAGGCATGCGACTAAGTGAATCATCCACTACATTAACTTTCCCTTCCTATACCTAAGCTCATAATCAAAATCCTGAAGGGTCTATGCCCATCAAGCCTTACGGCCTTTAAGGTATGTTTGATTAGAGAGCCACTTAATGATCTCTTGGTCAAAAACTATCGTACCTTTGGTACCATATAAGTAATGATTCCGTTTCTTCAAAGCATGGATAATTGCATACAACTCCTTTTCATAGACGGAGTAATTGTTCTGCACCGGTTCTAGTTTCTTACTCTCAAAAGCTATGGGTCAGCCATCTTGAACTAAAACCACTCCTATATCAAAATCACTCACATTAGTTTAAACCACAAAGGTTTTATTGGGATTTGCTATATGTAAAAAGTGGACCTATAGAAATTGCTACTTTCAATTTCTCCATACTTTGCCTCTGTTTGTCTCCCCAATGGAAGACTTTCCCTTTGCTTTTAAGCTGTTCCATCATCAAGATAGCAATTTTGGCATAATTCTTAATGAATCTTTGATAGAAGCATAATAGACCTAGGAAGATCTGCAACTCTTCCAAGTTCCTAGGATGTGGCCATTCCATAATAGCCCTTACTTTTTCAAGATCCATCTGGATTCCATTTGGGAGACTATATGCCCAAGGCATCTAGCCTCTGTTTTGAAAAATTCACACTTTGACTCCTTAGCAAAGAGTGAATTTTCCCTTGACACTTGGAATACCTTTCTTAAGTGTTCCCAAGTGCTCCTGTTTTGATCTATTATAGATTAGAATATCATCTAGGAAAACTACTACAAACTGCCCTGGATAAGGCTCTAATACACTATTCATGAGCTTCATGAAAGTGGCAAGAGCATTGATGAGACCAAAAGGCATCACCAAAAACTCATAGTGCCCATATCTAGTTATGGACGTAGTTTTAGGGACATCCTCTCCCCTAATCCTAATATGATGATATCCGGATCTAAGGTCAAGCTTGTTAAAATACTTAGCTTGATGTAACTGATCAAATAAGTCTTCCAACATGGGCATCGGAGACCTATTTTTGATAGTTACCTTATTTAATTCTCTATATTCTATACATAATCTCATAAAGTTGTTCGTTTTCTTAACTAGGAGAATTGGTGATGCCCAAGGTGAGTTACTAGGTCTAATGAAGCCCTTATCTAAATAGTCCTATAGTTGCCTCTCAACCTCCTCATGCTGAGAAACACTAAGCCTATAATGTGGCTTACAAATAGGGTTAGCGTTACTAATTACCTCAATAGCATGGTCAATGTCCCCTCTCTCAGGTGGTAGCCCTCTAGGTAAGTTAGTGGGAAAAACATCTCTAAATTCAAACATAAAATCTTTAAAACCTTTAACAACACTCTGGAAAGAAAGAATAGTAAAAATTCCTGTCCATATTTACATTTCTAGCATGAAAATATACATCAGATGAAACTTCTGTACAATGCTCAAATTCCTGATGATACAACAAAAAGATCTCCTATACATGCTGAAAATGACAAAGACTATACAACTCTAAAGATGAGATGAGAGGTGCACTAGGTACATCTCTCTCTCCCTATATACAAAATTTACTTCCATTTCTTTCAAACTCAAGAGTTTTGTTTAAGTAACTGCGTCTAAGTGTGCCTCCCAACCCCCATAGCCACTCTCTTCCTAACACAAGGTTTGTCCTCTCCATGTTCATGATTTAGAAGTCCATATGGTCAGTATAATCCTACATTTTGACTTCCAAATTGGATACCATAGTATCCCATATCCTCTTGTCTTCCCCTTGCATCATAGATACTACATATTCATGTGCATTAGGCTGCTAGGGAATCTTTAGCTTTTTGACGAGAGCATAGTTTATGAAATTATGAGCGGCAAAGTCATCTATCATGACTCATACCCTGGTCCCGTATACACTACCATAAAGTTTAACCAAGTCATGTGGTCCAAACTGAGGTGACCACAACGGCTAAGTCAAACAGCAAGTGTGCTCAATATCCTCGTGCATTACCTCTACTCCCTTGTAGCATGAATAGGAAGTGTTTGCACTAGGTGGACCACCTTTTGGACCTTATCGAGGGCCGTACTACTCTTTCTTCCTCTGTTCTTTTCTTCCCCCTTCTTGAGTGGACAGTTCCACTGTGAATGGCTAGGAGACAAACACCTAAAGCATAGGTTCTCTCTCTTGACCATCTCAAGCTCAGTAGGTAACCTAGGCCCTTGAGATCTCTATTTCTTAATGAAAATTTTGTTTTTCCCTAATGGTACTTTCTCGTGCTAAGAGATTTGGGGGGCTGATCCGTCTCCATAGGAGTATATTGAGGATGGTTATGGTCCTCTAAATCTGGGCATACTTGATTGCCTCCTCAAATGTCTTTGGTGCATTTCTTCTTACCTCTGTCTTGATGGCTTTATCTAAGCCCCTAACAAACCCTCTTCTTTTCTAGAAGTCATCCAATCCCTTAAGTTTCACAATGATCTCCCTATAGTGGGATATGTAGAACATCAAAGGCCTACCTCTTTGGGTGATCTTATCCCACTCATCCGAGTTCCTCTCTTCCTCATTCTCAAGAATAAACTCTTTCAGGAAAAGAATTTCAAATTGAGCCTAGTTAGTAGGGATAGAATTAGCCTCCTTGAGACTCATCTGCCACTTACAAGCATGCGCGCCAAGCAAAAGACTCACCTCTACCACACAGTACTCAGGTGGGGTGCCCTTTAGTTGATGCAAATCATTCCACTTTTGCAAAAAAGTGTAGATTGCATCCTTGTTTCTTTCATGGTCATCCCCCATAAAGGTAGGTGGCTTCAATTCTTTTAGGAGGGGAGCTTCCCTAGAAATCTCTCCTTTATGCTTACTAGGAAAAGAAGAATCTTTCCTAGCCATGTCTATAGGAAGATTAGGAGTTTCTCTTTCGTTCCTAGCTAAAACAAAGTTCCGATTTCGACCTCTTAAGATGAAACCAGCTGCAGCTCAATTACATAACATGGAGGCTCATAATGAAGAAATTCCTCCTCCTTGGACAGAGGAATCATTGGAGAAGGACTTAAGTACGGGTAATGATATCTCTCTTCATCTCTACTTTGCATGCAGGTTACTATAAATAACAAACTCATCAAAACTTTACATGAAGATGCTAGTTCACATGACTTCATTTCAAATTTATTAGTACAAGAACTTAAATTAAAAATGTTCCCTTCCTTGTATAAATTAAAAGCTACATTTCAAGGTAATCGTTATAATGTAACACGAGAAGTACAAGATGTTACGATTAGCATAGACCCATATGTTGATTGACGGACATTTTTAATTTCACCTTTTGCAATCTTACAATGTTATATTAGGTATGCCTTTTCATCATCATTATAAGCCACACATTGAATACCATACACATACCTTTAACTTTGAATTTAAAGGCCAAATCATTACTTTGTCTGCATGGCATGATTTCCATCCATTTCCATTGATTAGTCATACTCAAGTAAAACGTGCATCTAGGAAAGAATTCAATTCATGCATTTTTTTTGTCAATGTCATCAATGATTATACACATACACTTCTTGATGCACATAGACCTTTCATGACTACTTATAAGGATTGTTTTATGTCTCATTATCCCTCTGAACTACCATCATCTCGAGGATCATTTGACCATAGCATAGACTTAGTCCTTGGTAGTTCTCCTCCTCACAAAGCACCTTATAGACATGGCCCACTACACTAAAAGGAAATAGAAAACCAAGGAAAAGACCTACTACAGAAAGGACCTATAATGCCTAGTTCTTCCCCCATTTGGAGCACCATTTCTCTTAGTAGAGAAGAAAAATAAAACTTATCGAATGTGCATTGATTATAGAGCCCTTAAAAATATCACAATAAAGAATAGATACCCTATTCCTTGAATAGATGATCTTTTAGATAAATTACGAGGAGCTCGTGTCTTTAGTAAAATTGATCTAAAATTGGGATATCATCAGATTTGTATGACGCAAAGTGATATTTTTAAGACTGCATTTATAACTCAAACCGGCCATTATGAATTTATGGTAATGCCCTTTGGACTTACTAATGCCCCTGCTACATTTGCATGAATGATGAACAACATTTTTCTTGATTACCAAGATTTTGTTCTTGTATTTTTTGACGATATACTTGTTTACAATAAGAATGATAGTGAGCATGAGAAGCATCTCAAAATAGTTTTTCATTTACTATGAGAGAAACACACTTTACGTAAGCTAGAATATCTAGGACATATTATTTCAAGTGAAGGTGTGCATGTGGATCCAAAAAATGTTAAAATTATAGTAGAATGGCGTACACCACAATCAGTCAATGATGTTTGTTCTTTTCTTGGGTTGGCTAGTTTCTATAGGAAGTTTGTTTGAAATTCTTCTTATTTAACATTGCCTCTTACCTTGTTATTGAAAAAGAAAATAAAATTTGCATGGGGACTCACCCAAGAACAATCCTTGAAAAACTCAAACATGCATTTTCACATGCACCTATTTTATAGTTACCTGATTTTTCACAACCCTTTCATGTTGTTACTGATGCTAGTGGTTCAGGAATAGGTGTTGTTTTAATGCAAAATGATAATCCCATTGCATTTGAGAGTAGGAATCTTAAGCCCTCA
Source organism: Ceratopteris richardii (assembly GCA_020310875.1). NCBI lineage: Eukaryota > Viridiplantae > Streptophyta > Polypodiopsida > Polypodiales > Pteridaceae > Ceratopteris > Ceratopteris richardii. Next base: position 182,886,388 of record CM035414.1, on the reverse strand, counting down.
GAAAAGAATTATAGTACATATGATAAATAATTGTTAGCGATTGTGCATGCTTTGCAAATTTGGAAACACTATCTTATGGGCTCCGAGGTCTTAATCAAAACCAATCAACAAGCTATTAAGAATTTATTAAATCAGCCCTTAATCTCTGATTGGCATCTTAAATGGGAATCATTCATTCAAAATTTCCAACCCATGATCCAATATCAGCCTGGTAAATCTAATGTTGCAGCTGATGCTCTTAGCTGATTTCCTTCACATTCTATTGTTTTGCATAATATTTCTGCCATCCAAATTCATTCTTTTCAAGAAATGGTTTCCACTTATGCATATGATTTGTGTTTCTCACGTGCATGGTGTGACTTCAATAATGGTGCATCTTTATCTGATGAACATTATACACTTCATAATGGTTTTCTTTATTTTCAACATAGATTATGCATAACCCAAGCTTTTAAAGATTTTGTCATCAAAGAAATGCATGAACCATCTTACATGGGTCATAGAGGCATACAAAGCACCATTTCTACCTGCAAAGATTTCTTCTTTTGGCCACACATGGAAAAAGATATTGCACATTATGTTTCTCAATGCATTGTATGTCAGCATGTAAAATGTCATCATGGTAAACCATTTGGATTATTAATGCCACTTCTCATTCCGAACGAACCATGGGAACAAATTTCTATGGATTTTATCACATGTCTGCCCATCACTTCATCACATAATGATATGATTTGGACATTGGTTGATAGGTTTAGTAAATATACATATTTCATTCCATGTAGAAAAACTCTGCCTGCACCTCAAGCTGCAAAATTATTCATTTAATGCATTTTTTTCACATCATGGATTTCCTAAAGTAATGTTATTTGATCGTGATCTTAGATTTTGTAATCATTTTTGGGTTGCCTTATTTCAACATTTTGGTTGGTTCTAAAATAGATTTTAGCTCTGCATTTCATCCTGAAAGTAATTAACAAAGTGAGGCTACAAATAGTACTTTTCTTGATTTATTGCGTTGTTATTCATTAGATAGTCCCACTAACTGGGATGAAAAGTTGCCATTGCTTCAATTTGCTTACAATAACACCACACACACGACTACTGGTTGTGCATCTTTTGAAATTGTTTATGGCAAAAAGCTTCCCACTCCCATGTCACTCACCCAAACCGACATTCCGATGGCTGATTCTATTGCTCAAGATCACATTTCTATACTTCACGATGTTCACGAGCATGTTAGGAAAAGTCAAGAGCGATAAACACGTAATATCAATACAAAACAATTAGCTAAGGAATTCAAGGAAAATGATCTTGTGTGGTTGCCTATGATTAAAAGTTGTCTCAAAAATATTTTGCAGCATCCTTAAATTAAACTTGCACCATGCTATTATGGATCGTTTCACATTATACAAAAAAATAATGATAATTCATTTAGATTAGATATACCATCTCATTGGAATATAAGTAACTCTTTTCATATTATTTTACTTAAACCATTTAAAAGAACTTTACCACTCACTCCACTTCTTAATGACCCTCCTTTAATTGAAGAATAATCTGAAATCTTTATTCTTGAGAAAATAATTGATCATGATGTCACTACTACACGCACAGGTACTCAATATCATCGATATTTAATTAAGTGCAAAAATCACTCTATTGAAGAATGTCAATGGATACATAAAACACAATTAACACCTCATTATGACCACTCAATTTCTGCATATCATACACAAACACATTAATGAAATTCCTCCATGAACATTTCCATGTATGTGTTTTTTTACATGGAATATGCTTATTTTTGTTCAGTAATGGAACATGTGACTAGCCATCCATGTTTAATTTTATTTTATTAACTGAGGTCGGTTGCTTTTTCAATTAAGGTGCATGTTATAAATTATGTAATGTGTTGAGCAAGGCATTGTTGGACTGTTAATTTATTAATGTATTAATGCGTTTTGGTGTTTTTGATATAGGAGCTGAAGGCTCATGAGGGCTTGAAAGGCGTGAAAGGGTAGACATCAATAATCCGACTTCAGGGCGGACATCAATAATCCGACTTATAATTTATTTTGTAAATAAACCTGCATAGAAGGTTCTATTGTTAGAAACGGTTAGAAAAGTAGTGGTTAGAATAAAGGTCATTGTAGATCCCAATTTCTGATATTGAAAGCAAAAGCTTTCTACAAAAGTTACCAACTTTTACTTTCATGCATGCTTTTTGAAGCCACTCTCATGTAACCACTATTTCAACATAGTAAAAAATTCCTATAAATACATGCACTCTCTGGACTATCGAAACAGAGTGCATGGGAGGAGATTGCACCCAATACTGTGTTCTGTCTCATCTCCTGGCGTGTCAATTTTTTTGTTTGTTTTCTACATCCGTAACCTCTTTGTGTGTGTGTGAGCAAGATCCTGATAATAGAAGTGCTCTAATATTATATTTTTCTTCTTCTTGCATATTTAAATTTACTTACATTCCTTTCACATACTCTAGTTAGAGAAACGAGGTGAGTGAAATATGAATTCCAAGGGTAAACAAACCTTAGGCCACACTTCTCCACCTAAAGAACAACTAGAGGACCCTAATCATAGGATGGAAGAGTTAGAGCTTGAGCACGAAGTTGAGCAAATGGCAGAGGGAAAAGAGCAACAAGAAGAAGAATATTCTTATGTTGAACTCTACGATGAGTTTGTTACTCACAAATAATTCGTGGAGTTAAAAGAACAAGCTCTTAGATTAGAGAGAGACACAGGTAGCATGACGTCTCTCATTGAGCAACTTAAGTCTCAAATGATCTCACTTGAGACACATGTTGTATGCCCAAGTTTACCACAATTCCATCAGATGATTCGTGGTTGCTTCTATTGGGCATCCATCGTTGAAGTTTGTAGGGTAGGTGGTTTGGTAGGTTGGAGAGATGAAGCAATAGGTGCAGTTGCGGCGGATGAGGAAAACTAGAGGAAGATGGGGCATTAAAATTACATTCCATGGGAAGATTTGGTTTAACAAAAAAATGGTCATTGACACGGTTGTTGTAGACGGATTGACTTGGTTATGGACTAGAATTCTTTCTCTACATCATAGGTGAAAGATATAGCCTCGTTGAGGGTTGTAGGTGGTAGGGTGTGAAGCTTAACTTGGATTCCCACCTCCAAACCATCTTCATATTTTTGCTGCAAGCTATCCTTCAATACATCTTCAAGCATTCGAACCAATAATAAATTTTGCCAGAATCGCTTCGTGTAGGTAGTAACCATATCACCCTCCTTCTATGGAAGGGTCGTCCATGCATGTCAAACATGTAAATGGTATTGAGGAGGAAGAAAAGAATCCTTCACTTTATCTTGGAAAGCCTTCCAGGTTGTTGGATGCTCTGTACTGTGCTGCAGGACATTCCACCAGAGTTGAGCTTTTCCTACTAAATAGTTAATGGCAAATTTGACTTTTTCACTTTCAACATATGTCTCATCAGTATAAAAATCATCATGACAAACATGAAAGGAATAAAGGGCCATCCTTAAGGCCATCAAACCGTAAAAACTGGTAATTTTTAACACAAATCTTGGAATGCATGCCATTCGATTGGGCAGAGACAATAGCTTTGACCACCCTCATAAGGTTATCTTCATCATTTTGCATCTTCTGGAGTACTTCGTCGCATTGTCGGATCTTGTTCTGAGTGCTTCAAAGTTTGTGCTACAAGAACTCAGGTTGTTGCTCGAGTGTTACCTCGGGTAGAGGTGACTCACTGAAATCCTCCATGGTGTTCGTAGGGTCCATGAGGATGTAGAGAACAAAACCCTCTTCTAGATATGTAAAAACAATTTTTGAGATTGTTTGAGCTAAAATGTAAAAGGAAGGGTTGTTCTTGGGAATTGAAAAAGTAAGAAAGAGATAAAAGTTGTGTTAAATATAAGAAACGAGAACTAGAGTGACAACACAGAGATAGTGTAGTGGTAAAATACATCCCTTGTGTGAGTGAGGTTGTGGGTTCAAATCCACCCACCTTGGTGAATATAAAACTCCTTATTGCCACTCATAAATTAAAATTGGTTCATGCATAGCCAACGACTACCAACGGTCACCAAGGGAGCCTTGGGTGCCAAAGTAATGCCTTAGTTATGGCTTAGTTATGCCTTGCATTATGGCTTAGTTATGCCTTGCATTATGCCTTACGTTATGCATAAGTTCTATGCCTTAGTCAACGCCTTGGAGTAAGCCAAAGAAGTAAACGTAGATGTAAATGTAGGTGTAAACGTAGGTTCTAGTTCTGGAACTGGAACGGAAATAGAAAACAGAAACTGAAACAGGAATAGGAAACAGAAACGGAAATGGAAACGAAAATGGAAACGGAATCGGCATCGGATCGGATTGCAAACAGAGAACAATTAAACATAGATCAATAACCAAAATGAACAAAAATAGACCCCTCCGTAGTGATGCGCACAATGCTATGATACCACTATTATCAGGATCTTGCTCACGCGCACATAGAGGTTATGGATGTAGAAAACACACAAAAAAATGGACATGCTAGGAGACGAGACAGAATGCAGTATTGGGTGCAATTTCCCCCCATGCACCCTGTTTCGATAGTCCACAAACTGCATGTATTTATAGGAATTTTTGATTATGTCAAAATAGTGGTTACATGAGAGCGCCTTCAAAAAGCATGCATGAAAGTAAAAGTTGGTAACTTTTGTAGAAAGCCTTTGCTTTCAATATCATAAATTGCGGTCTACAATGACCCTCATTCTCACCACTACTTTTCTAACTGTTTCTAACAATAGAACTTTCTACAGAGGTTTATTTACAAACTAAATTATAAGTTGGATTATTGATGTCCACCCTAAAGTCGAATTATTGATGTCCGCCCTTTCACGCCTTTCACGCCCTCACGAACCTTCAGCTGCTATATCAAAAACACCAAAACACATTAATACATTAATAAATTAACACTCCAACAATGCCTTGTTCAACACATTCCATAATTTATAACAACTTCCATGATACAGAATGAAGATCCCAAAGTGAAATTGAAGCAATCTTTGAGGTTTAAAGCCACTGATCTATTATCCTAGCTAGGCCCAAACAAAAATTCGAAATGTTTGATTGGCTCGAGGAGGTTCTAGTCACCAAAAGCCAACAAGAACGAAGCCAAAAACATATAGCAATAGCCTCAAATGAACAAACTAAGTTAAACTCAAGCACTTTTATTGCCAATCCTTGCCAACCCAAAGTAGTCCAGCACCTATACTTCAAAAATATGAAGCTATTCCAAGTGAAAAAAATCGATTCGGATGCTAAATGATGAAAAATTAGGCTCGAAAGTGGCCACCTAGTTTTTGTTGAAGCACTACAAATGGATTCTGGTTGATCAAATCTTCTCCAAATCAATGATTAATTATTGCTAATCAGAGCTTAGAAGTGTAGCTTCGTAATGTGATAAAGATTTCTCAATTCAGATGCGAGATGACCAAGCTATGGTTTCGGAGAAGGCGGGTATGTAAAGGGGAGGAAGTGGGAGAGTGACTCTTGATGAGGAGATGACTTTGGAAGCCCAAAACTGAGTGCTCCTAGCTCTTTCACTTAATCTTATGACCCATGCCCCCCTCTCCATAGCCCAATATACATGTATATGCTCTTGCTTATCTCTAATTTTGCTCACAAAATGGAGTTTTTAAGTTCTAATTTTGAGATCACAATCTTGAATTTTTTACCTCTTTCACAAGCTATTCATCATCATCAAGCTTGTAGGAGTCTGAGAAAGTCAAGATTTATCCCAGATATTGTGTATTTGGCACCTTTTGCAGATATATACGCAAGACACTCTTCATTCATTCCACACCCAAGAGGGAGGGAAGAGGGAGAAGAGAGAGAGCCTAACTTTCTCTCGTGCTCTGAGCGCCTTCCTGCGTGGTCTATCCGCTTCGTGGGCATTTCTTCTGCATGATGTTCAGTACTTGTGCATGGTCATCCGGCTGCCTGTACTCGCATATGTGTGTCACGTGGCTCGGATACCAATGTAGGAGCCTGTGAGCCCCTCCATTTTTTGGAAGTCTTCCAGCACTCAGATCGAGGATGATAACCAACTTAGTATCTGATACGTAAGGATGAGATGCATTTGAGACCCATGATGGGAGGATCTGCATTCTCAAAGTGGGAAATAGACTTTTTTGGCCCTATTAATCCCCTAGCTAAGAGTTCACATGCTGAATCCATTATTATTGCCATAGAATATCTACACAAATGGGTGAAAGCCACTAAGAAGAATAATTGCAAACGATTGCCAAGTTTCTCCTCTAGATTGTGTTTACAAGATATGGTTTGCCAATAGAATTGGTCAACAACCGTGGTACACATTCCTTGAATGAGGTCATTGAATACTTGTTACAAGAATTCACGGTCTTTCATAAGAAGCCGGCACCGTACCACCCACAGGCCAATGGACAAGCCAAAAATACAAATAAGATTCTATGCACAGTGCTAACAAAGTTGGTGACTAATAAATGTTCTAATTGGAACAAAAAATTACATCATGTTGTTTGGGCATACAAAGTGACCTATAAAATAATACTCCAAGCCACACCCTTTTAGATGGTGTTTGGTCAGAATGTAATGTTGCCACTAGAATTTTTGATACCGACCTTAAAAGTGACACAAGATCATCAATGGATAGGCCATGAGATCTCATCGAGAATTTTTGACTTAGAACAACTAAGAGAAACTAGATTAAGAGCAACCACTAGGATTTACATAGCCAAGGAAATACAAAATGCCTACTTTGACACACATGTAAAAGATAAGGGATTAAAGGAAATACAAAATGCCTACTTTGACACACATGTAAAAGATAAGGGCACCAAATCATGGTCCTTCCAAGAGCACATATGAAGATAATGATGATGTTCTTGTCCAAAGCTCTGTGATGTAGAAGGAGACAACTCAGGAAGGAGTAGCACATGCCAACATGGAACTCCCTTCTTTTCCAAAGATGATCGAGGCACAATAAGTAAGCGATTCTAGGAAGCAAGTGGAGCAGATTACCAAAGCTCATGCTCAAAAACCAATACGAAATAAGGCAACAACTAGAGGGAAGTAGATCTAGATTGCAAGTGTGAGCAATCCTTGGCTCCCTCAGCAGAACCAACACTACATAAAAAAAGAACAAAGCAGTCAAAGAGCATTAAAGCTGAAAGCTCTAAGAGTCAAACCCATTGAATAATCTCCATTTGGATACCTGAGTAGTCAATGAAGGTTGACTCCAATGCACAACAAATCTGGGTGCCTAAGACCTGCTTACATGCTCAATTAGCTATACATGACCTCATAGGCCAGAATCAACACTCATGGGCATTCTTTTCACACACTTCACGAAGGGCATCCATTATCACCATGTCCACACAACTAATTCTACCGAGGCCTACTTGGGAATGGGTAGCTAAAAAGCCCCAAATCCTGATATAATTATCTCTAACACCTATATAGGCCAATAATGTTAAGTTTTGTAGCCCCATAAGGGTCATCTCGTGAATCAAACCTTTTACTAAACCCCTTGGACCAACCATATAAAAATCCCCTTGCAACATATAGATGCATCATGAGTACATTGCACATCGAGAGTATGCACATAGGGAAGTGACTAACCCCTCAAAACCACTCACATTCACACCCACCTCACCCAAACTAACCTACTAACCATATTGAATATCATATTGGTTTTGTAAAGGGGATAAGGCATGATCTAGTTTTTGTTGCAATGCTAATATGACATTCTTACTTCTAGCAGGTTTAGGTGCAACCATAATCCCTAGCATGATGGCAGATAGAGCAGGAACAAGTTCGCAAGATACTTATCAGATTGTTGATGTAGAGAGCTTGCTCACATCAGATGAACCCAAAGAACAACTAGAGGAGATATAGGAAATACAAATTATTTCAATTCGGGATCCACCCATGGGTCATACTATGCAAGTTAATAAGAACTCACACTTATTGAGTGAGATGGATGGACCATTAGGAGAAGGAGCATATATGTGGAAGCTGAGCTCGAATACAACATGTGGGGCAAGTACCACCTTTTTACCAAAGAATTTGAAAAGTTATAAAATGTAGCAGATTTAAGGCTAGTATGGCAGAATGCCAAATTGGCATAGTACTTTGCTTCTAGACTATCAAAACCTGATTTCATGCGGTGCTTTTATCTCATCAACTCACTTAGTCCTGCACAAGACCCCATAGCTTCGAGAACATTCGTAATTCCATCATTAACAGAATGGAATGAGTTAAAGCAATTTCATCTGACCAATAACTTAGTTCAAGATGCTCTAGACATGAGAGGGATGCATATTCCCACAAAGAAGGAAGGATTCGTCCCAGAGAACATGAAGAATAAAAACTTGACAAAGCTCAAGGATATGGTGGCAATGACACCAAACATGAACATCGTACACTTGAGAATGTGCATGCCACATTTTGTGTTCCTAGGGCAAGATAGATTCATGATGCCCCATAAAAAGGTTTGTTTAGCCTACATCTCATAGACACATAGAATCTGACAATCAATCTTCCACGTTGGATTATTGATTGAATTCATCAGGATCACAAGCAATGGCTACATAAACCTGTATTAGATGAATGTTGCACACTCACCAAAATTATCTATTGATGCCTTGCTTATGATGCTCCAATTCAAAGAGCTTTGTCTCGGAACAATGTACAACAATTCAAAATTAGGAAAGCCCTTGCCCCATCATCTAAGCAAATGAGTTAATCCATACCTTGTGCACAACCGAGAGGTGCCACATTGACACCAAAAATATCTCTAGCACTATAAAGAGTCATCAGGTCCTTTATACTCCAAATACCAAGGCAAAGCACATATAGATCCAACCTAATATTTTCCCCAGTACCATCAGATCTAGAATTCCCTAGAGGAGTCCTATTGGAAGGTCTCATCACATGGATTTTGAAAGAATCCTTCAAAAGGTCAACCTAGAATCAAGAGAAGAACAAGAAGGTGACCAATGGCAACAACATGATGGACCAAAAGAATTGATTGGACAAAGAGAAGATGAAGAAGATGAAACCGACAAAGAAGAGCAGCACAATGAATAGCAAGGAGAGGCTACAGGAGCCATTGCTTACACTGCACAATTCCAAAGGCTTTACAACATTATTATAAGTGTGCAAGAAAGACATCACCTATTCTTTAGTACAGGTAGAGCATTAATTGAACATATTCTGAATGAGGAAGGAGTATACCTACAATTTATCAAGACACTTCAACCCTTGAGTGAATCACTAGGCATCACTGAAGTAGTTCATACAACATTACAGTGACCTACACCTCATTATGAACAAAGGCATGTCGACACATGAGAGTGCAATGGAAAGAATATAAGGATACCTATGATGGAACCAAAAGCCCCTACAGGCCAAGAGGTCATGTCCAGCACAACCATCAATTTGACAATGGAAACATGTGTACAAGCTTTGCCCATATCACCTTAGCAACCTCCTTCCCCTCCTGCCACTTTCAAAGCACATACCACCATTGAAACAACGACCACCACACAACCCATCGAACATGTATTCCACAATCCACCACATTCTCCACCTCATACTGAACCTATTGCCTCCACATCATCCCTTAGCTTCCAAGAACTCATTTCCCAATCCAACCTATTTTCCTCCATAACTAACCCTCTCTCCACCACCATGACTGATCTTCTAGAACCTCTCATTTTTCATCAAGCTGTAACCAGCATAGTAGGTAACCCTTGGCCCATCCATGACATCCTTGGATACTCTGTAGCTCCTCACACATAGGTCCCCTTTAATGTCGATCCATATCACTCAACCCTTTGACCCCCTACCATCCACCCAATCTGGTTTCCCTTCATGGAAGCCCTTGCTCAACCATCTGCATCATTCTCCATGGGTTCGAACCCATTTGTATCATCACTTTTCACAGACACCATGTGCACTGCACCTACCATCCCTACTTTCATGGTAGCACTGACACGCACAACACTATCCAATCCTATGGACATATCACCACCCACAACACCACCCCCTCGCCCCACACTTCCACAATCCCCTATCCCCCTTCCACCAACATCACCACTCTTAGGTAGAGCATTCACAACTCCATACCCCACCCATTCCCCACGCATTCACCGCTATCACTTCTTGCATCCTCATCTATAAATATTATGTTTAATAGTATGATTCACTATGTCTCACAACTTCAATAGGACTATCAACACTTAGAAGAAGGAAATGCGGCCCTTATAAACAAATCCTAGTGACTACAGACTAGGGTGACAATATTAGAAGAAGATAGTTGTCAACTACAAGCTGAATACCAGACCCTCCAACAAGCGCACGACGAATTAAACACAAAGATACAAGGAATGGATACAGACACAATCCGAAATTCAAAAGCAATTTTGCACAATCAAATGCAAGAAATGCCAAGCTACAAAGGAATTTAGGCCTTCTACAATGACACATGTCAGTAGCACTGGAAGAGAATAAGAGACTGCAACAACAAAATCAAGACAACTTAGAAGCTACCATGGAAGGAATGCCTAGAGCGACCATCAGTCCAACCCGGTTTCAGGCGGTTCCTTTAGATAGCATCCGCATCCTACTAGAAGATCATGCTACCTTTTTGGAGTCATATGCCAAGTTGGAAGACAAGTGTGAAGAGCTCAAGAAGTAGATAGCATGGCACATGATACAAGTACCAAAGGCGATACCTCTTCCACAAAATACATGGGAATCAGAGAATCTCCAAAAGCAGGTAGATGAACTTCAAGCAAGATTACAAAAATATGAAAGAACACCTTCTCCAATAGTAGAACTTGAACCTAAAGAGGTGGTTGAAATCCTAGTAGAAGAAACCTTCTGTGAGAAAGGCTTGAATAATGTGTGTGTGACTCTCCTCCCATCCATATATACCCTCTTGTACTCTAAAAATAGCATTGATCTGGGATGGTCTAGTATCAACATGTGGCCATCATGCAACACTCATCCCCATCACTACTAAATACCTTAGGGTATCCCCCGAGTTTGGGACCTGCTAGCTGGCCCTTGTCCCTCACACACATGGACTGATCCCTATGGATCAATATCATGATCCCTCTGGGTCAATGTCTGACACCTTTGAGGACCCATATGAGCCAGTACCAATACTTGGAGGATGAACCACTAAGGAGGGCCACAACACATTTGAAATCGAAGCATCTGAATGGCTAAAAAGAGTTGAAAAAAATAGGTCGGAGACACGATGATTGAGTAGCTATTCAGATCCAATCACTGTCCAATCTTGAAGAGAAATTCCTCAAGTTTGCCTATTTTTTAGAACCTATCTCATCAAAGAATCGTCACCACATCAATATTACAATAAATGCCATATTTTGTACTTCTTACAGACTACAATGTAGCAACAAAAAAGGTGAGGCAATGAACCAAATTTTGCAACTCAATTCAAGCCCAAAGATCTTCTTGAGTCCACAAGAAAAGGTACTATCTTTCAACCTATTTGGCACACATGGTTACCCTTGACATATCTAGAAATGATGCGTACTTAGTCGAATGCACCATTGTATATCAAATACAATCCATGCGTCTGCTTTATATCATGTTGATGGCCATGGCCTGAGTCTGTAGTAAGGGTCAACACCATGAAAGGGTGCTCAGATTGGATCAATTACCCTTAGTTCGCACCACCGAAAGGACCACCAAGTATATGTTACATGGTCTCAACAATATGCCATTGTTCATCGAATTCAAGACTGTACCTGACATTGTGGCCAATATATGTATGAATATCTTCAAGTTGATGATGGTGATATTCAAAACCTTCAAGAACATTAAAGCCCCATACATCACTTCTCTTGACTTCAATGAAGGTAACTTTGACTTGGTATATGATATGAGCAAGACCCACTCTATTAACACAATATTTTCCTAGCACTCTCGTATCAAATACCTCCTTGCTTATTATATGTAGACATTTGAGGAATGTCCTCCACAGAGTTTTGTGAATACCAATTGAATTCATTCCCAGATCTACCCATTTATTGCAATAGTTTGTAGTAGAAAATGTTGGTGCAGGACAATCACCAATTGATGTTTTTTCATGGAAATGAAGTCAAGGATTTGAGAAGAGAACAAGTTGTGAAGCTTGAAGGAAGGACACATTCAGAATTTGGAAGATGTGTACACATATGTACATTATGTCAGAAATACTTCACTTATATCTTTGAATAGTCATAAGCTTGTAAATTTTTGTCTATATATACGTTGGAAAATGTCGGGGCAAGTATGAGAGAGTATGTAGAGCACGAGAATTGAGTAGAATTAGAAGTCATTGGACACTTATGAAGAGATTAGAATAGCTCTCTCATCCAGATGTAATTTTTGTCAGAAATGAAGAGAAGTTGCGCCCGATGTTTCTGTGCATTCTCCTTTTGTGCTTGATCATTTCAAGAATCCTTTTGTAGATGTCTAAGTCCATAGTCATTGAGTCTATGGTTAAATTTTGAGAGCCTAATTGTAAACAAGCTGTGAGAATTATGAGTAGGAACATTCATATGTAAAGAGTGTTCACAGTTTTCTGGAACAGGCACATTTTTGATGGTTAATGATTTGATCATTTCTCACTGCACAAATTAAAGTTTTGCATGAGTGAGGACTTAAAATCTAAGTTGAGAGGTAAGCCATCTATGGCTAAAAGAATTTGCTTAAACGGGTTCTAATTTTGGAGAACCATGTCTTAGAAGTTGTAGGTGTCAAAGTCGTCTATACAGAGAGACAGTTTCAGACATAGGTAGATTGTTTGAATCATTTCTCATAATCTGATCAACCTTTTGAAGTGTTTTAACTTGGATGAGGTGCGGAATCTCTAGGCAAAACATTCTACAAAGTTTTATAAAAAACTTTACACGAATGATTAGTCAATGAGTGATTAAGATGCAACAGACTTTTCTGAGAAACAGATTTTTCACAGTTAGCTAATTTCTTGATAAATTGGTGCTTGTCTTCCAAAATTGGTTGGAGTTTAAAGTTATTCTTGATATAGAGGTGGTCTAACATCAAGGATATCTTATTCTTTTGGAGATTAACACTCTCCATCAGTGGTATCAGAGCAGGAAGTATCAAAATTGAGGAAAGGAAGACTCCGACTGCTGCAGACATACAAAATTCAACATCTGAAGATTCAAAAGGTGAAAGATTGAGGACAAAGCTTGAGAAGGAGTCATACAACACCAAGGAAGCCAGAAGGAGTATCATTCGAAGTAAAGGTACATCTGTTACTCATAAACTTTAAAGAATTCAATACACAGGAGAAGAAAGAATGGGAGATTCTTCATCCTGCATGGTCAATGAGGATGGAAGCTCATCTAATGAGCAAAGACTTGCTAGGTTATATTACAAGTGAAGAAGAAAAGCCTCAATTCAGAGATCCTAGTGTTCCAACTAGGGAGGAATTATCAGATTTGAAGAATTGGATGAAGAGAGATGCTCAAGCTAGGAGCATTATCTATATGGCAGTCAATGATTACTTGCTACCTCACATTAGAGGTCTTGAAAGAGCAAGTGATATATGGAATGCTTTGGAGGAGCATTTCCAAAATACCACAAAGTCTAGGAAGGCATCTTTGTGGGCAGAATTTACCACATTCAAGAAGAAGGCCTCTCAATCCATCTTAGATTATGTAACCAGAATGAAGGACATTGCAGATGCATTAGGAGCTGTTGATGAAGACACTGAGGAGGATAAATTGGTAAGGCAAATCCTCACAGGTTTGAGAGGTGATGACAAATGGAAGCCATTCATTTTGTCTATTGAATTATCACTTGATCATTTTATTCCTGACTTAAATCAGTTGCTAGGACATATGTTAACCTTTGAGCAGGATGTCAAAGGTGAAGGTGACAAGAGTACATGTCATGCAATGTACTCAAAGGATAAGAAGAAAAATAGCAAAGGGAAGCAACTAGCAAATGAAGATGAAGGCACAACTAGTCAAGCCAACTTCCTAAGAGGAAGAGGAGGTAGCAAAGGTAGAGGAAGAGGCAGGAATAATAAAGATGGAGTCAAAGCTTGCTGGATTTGTGGTAAGACAAATCATTTACCTAATGATTGTTGGCATAATAATCAGAGTAATGGTGGATATAATCAGAATTTTAATTCAAGAGGAAGAGGTGGCAGAAATCAAAGAGGTAACTTCAGAGGAAGAGGTAGTAGGGGTTACTTTGGAAGAAATGCAGGTAGAGGATTCCAAAGTCAACAATACAATAATACTTACTACAATTATGCTTCAGATCAGAAGGAGGATTCAACATTGATAATGAATGCAACTTGTGAAAGGCAAAGTGAAGAGCAAAGAGTCTTCTACATTGACTTAGGGTGTAGCAATCACCTGAGTGGTAACATAGCATTGATGACTGATTTGGAAAATAAGGTATCTAATCATGTTGTTCAAACAGGTGATAATACAAAGCACAATGTGAAGTCAATTGGATCAGTGAAGGCTAAGGATGGTAGCACTCTCCTGAGTAAGGTCTTGTATGTTCCTACAATTCCTAAGAATCTGATAAGTGTAGGACAAATTGTTGAAAAAGGTTATGAAGTTAGATTCACTAATGAAGGAGTGTTTGTGGAAGACCCTAGCAATGGGTATAAACAGATTGTTTCAGGGAAGAAAGAAGGAAGGTTGTTCACATTGAAGATTTAAGGTAATGTTGGTCATGCTTTGTTCACTTATGGAGGACAGAAGATCTCTGAGTTAGATCTTTGGCACAAGAGGCTTGGACACTTCAATGAAAGAGGTATCAAAGATATGATTAACAATGGTTCAGTGCTTGGATTGCCTAATGTTACATGTCAACATATGACATACAGATGTGAGGCATGTCAATTAGGTAAGGCTCATAAGCAATCCTATTCCAAGCATGGTTTTATGTATTCAAAGAAGCTTGAGTTGGTACACACAGATGTGTGGGGACCATCAAAGGATTTCAGTATCAATGGTTCAAGGTACTATGTGATTTATGTTGATGATGCTACTAGATGGATCACTATCTATGTGATCAAAGATAAGTCAGAAGTATTCAATACATTCAAACATTATCATGTGTATGCAGAAAGAATTACAGGTCATAAATTGAAGAGACTAAGGTCAGATGGAGGGGGAGAGTATTTCTCTAATGAGTTCAGTGATTACTTGTGGAATGCTGGTATAAAAAGGGAAATTACTTGCAAGTACTCTCCTCAACAAAATGGTGTAGCAGAGAGAAGAAATAGAACTCTTGTTGAGTTTGCAAGGTCAATGATGAAGGAGAAAAATTGCCCAAATTATTTGTGGGCTGCGGCTGTAAATACAGCTACTTATTTGGTCAATAGGCTACCATGTAAAGCTTTGCAGGGTATGACACCATATGAGGCATGGTGGGGTAAGAGACCTATCTTGGATCATTGCAAAGTATTTGGATGTTTGGCATATGCATATGTGCCATCACAATTAAGACACAAGTTAGAACCTAAAGCTGAAAAGTATGTATTCATTGGTTATGATAATAAGCAGATGGGATATAGGTTGTGGAGTCCATCCACAAAACAATTTCTTGTATCAAAAGATGTTACATTTTATGAGCAAGGTACTTGGTATGCAGGTACAATCAATATTAATACAGGTGATGAAGAAGTTGTGAGTCAAAAGAAAGGTAAATCAAAGGTTCAGATATTTGATGAAGAGGAGAATAATGAAGTGCAGGTTGAAGTTGAAGAACTGCCAAGATTTGATCCAGAGTGTGAAGAACCAAAAACCTCAAGGAATGGAGAACTCAGAAGGTCATCAAGACACAAGTGGCAACCTACAAGGTATAGTTATGATACTTCTTTTTTGGCTACCAAAGATTATGCTTACATGATAAAGGTAGATGAAGACCCTTCCACATATGAAGAGGCAAAAGGTAAGGAAAATTGGGAGAAAGCTATGCAGGAAGAATATGATGCATTAATGGAGAATCAGACATGGGATTTGGTTCCTAAACCAAATAGTCAGAAGATCATTGGATGCAAATGGGTCTACAAGACTAAGAGGTTTGCAGATGGAAGTGTGTCTAGGTATAAAGCTAGACTTGTTGTGAAAGGATTTGCTCAAACATATGGTATTGATTATGATGAGACCTATAGTCCTATGGCAAAGATGACAACCATCAGGACACTCATAACCATTGCTGCATGTAAAGGTTGGAAATTATGTCAATTAGATGTAAAGAATGCTTTTTTAAATGGTTACATTTCAGATGATGTTTTCATGGAGCAACCACAAGGATTCAGAGATAAAAGGTATCCAGATCATGTGTGTAAGCTCAAGAGAGCTTTGTATGATTTGAAGCAGGCCCCAAGGGCATGGAACTATAGACTTGTGAAGTTCTTGAAAGAACTTGGATTTCAAGTATCTAAGGCAGATAGTAGCTTGCTTGTTAAAGCAAGTGATGATGGGTTCATTTACATGTGCATATATGTTGATGATATAATTCTTACAGGTACAGATGAGAAAGGCATTCAAAGCCTAAAGAAGCAAATGGAGAAAGAGTTCAAGATCAGTGATTTGGGAGACTTGTCATATTTTTTGGGCATGGAGATTTCATACACTCAACATGGAGTGTATGTGACTCAAGAAAGGTATTTGAGAAACTTGTTAATGAAGTTTAAAATGAATGATTGTAGGATAGCACCTACTCCAATGGAAATCACAAATTGAGCAGATATGGTGGAGAAGAATTCAAGGATATGAAGCTATATCAGAGTTTGGTTGGTAGTCTTATCTATGCTACATTAACTAGGCCTGATTTATCATATGCAATTGGAGTTTTGTCTCAATTCATGCATTGTCCTAGGAAAGAACATTGGATTGCAGGTCAAAGAGTGTTGAGGTACATTAAGGGTACACTCAAAGAAGGTTTGTATTATGGTTTTACATCAGATACAAATATCAAGATATATAGTGATGCAGATTGGACAGGTAATCCAGATGATAGGAGATCAACTTATGGATATTTGTGTTATGTGGGAGATAAGTTAATCTCTTGGTGTTCAAAGAAGCAACATACAGTTGCTTTGTCATCTATAGAAGCAGAGTACAAAGGTATGGTGTAAGCTGCAAAGGAAGTGATATGGCTTAAGACTCTCATGAAGAGTTTTGACATCATACAGAGTACACCTATCATTTATGGAGACAACATGAGCTCATTGTATTTGGCTGCTAATCCTGTGTTTCATGCAATGACTAAACACATTGAGATTCAGTATCACTTTCTGAGAGAGAAGGTGACGGATAAAGAGATTGAAGTCATACATACTTCAACAAAATATCAGATAGCTGATATACTTACCAAAAGCTTGGATGGACCAAAGTTACAGAGATTCAAAGACATGGCAGGCATAAAGAAGAAAGAGAAAACCTCAATTGATGATTGAGGGGGAGCTGTTGGTGCAAGACAATCACCAATTGATGTTTTGTCATGGAAATGAAGTCAAGGATTTGAGAAGAGAACAAGTTGTGAAGCTTGAAGGAAGGACACATTCAGAATTTGGAAGATGTGTACACATATGTACATTATGTAAGAAATACTTCACTTATATCTTTGAATAGTCATAAGCTTGTAAATTTTTGTCTATATATACTTTGGAAAATGTCGGGGCAAGTATGAGAGAGTATGTAGAGCATGAGAATTGAGTAGAATTAGAAGTCATTGGACACTTATGAAGAGATTAGAATAGCTCTCTCATCCAGATGTAATTTTTGTCAGAAATGAAGAGAAGTTACGCCCGATGTTTCTGTGCATTCTCCTTATGTGCTTGACCATTTCAAGAATCCTTTTGTAGATGTCTAAGTCCATAGTTAATGAGTCTATGGTTAAAGTTTGAGAGCCTAATTGTAAACAGGCTGTGAGAATTATGAGTAGGAACATTCATATGTAAAGAGTGTTCACAGTTTTCTGGAACAGGCGCATTTTTGATGGTTAATGATTTGATCATTTCTCACTGCACAGATTAAAGTTTTGCATGAGTGAGGACTTAAAATCTAAGTTGAGAGGTAAGCCATCTATGGCTAAAAGCATTTGCTTAAACGGGTTCTAGTTTTGGAGAACCATGTCTTAGAAGTTGTAGGTGTCAAAGTCGACTATACAGAGAGACAATTTCAGACATAGGTAGATTGTTTGAATCATTTCTCATAATCTACTCAACCTTTTGAAGTATTTTAACTTGGATGAGGATGCGCAATCTCTAGGTGAAATGTTCTACAAAGTTTTATAAAAAACTTTACACGAATGATTAGTCAATGAGTGATTAAGATGCAACAGACTTTTTTGAGAAACAGATTTTTCACAGTTAGCTAATTTCTTGATAATTTGGTGCTTGTCTTCCAAAATTGGTTGGAGTTTAAAGTTATTCTTGATATAGAGGTGGTCTAACATCAAGGATAGCTTATTCTTTTGGAGATTAACACTCTCCATCAGAAAAGGCCTTACATTTTAGAAGAGTTATGTATTCCACATCCAGACATATCAGATCCACTAGATTGGGATGGTCTACTGATAGGTCTAGCAAGATGCCTCCAAGTAAAGGAACATCATTCGGCTACAGACATGAGTGAATACTACATTGCACACCCTTCACAACAAAGGTCTATCAGGGATGCCATACATAAGAGGGGGGGTGTTGACAGTAGCAAAGGAGGTCAAAGCAGTGTGATGAGGCAAGGTATCATGAGATAGAATAATCAAAGAGAGTCAATATAGTGTGAAGGCCAAGTAGAGCCAAGTAGGCAAGGAAGTTAAAGAAGATCTAGCAACTAGGCCTATTAAATTTCCAAAATCCCTAATTCTTGTAAAATAGTGATTTTGGTCGCTACACATCATCGTAAATTCTATTTTTTATAATCCCAACTCTATTTTGTTCAAGCTTGAGGAGTACTAGAAGTACCTATGTATCAAATTTTGTATTTTTTTGAACTCGTTTGAGCCTCCAAATAGGAATAGGAACCTATTTTTTGATTTGGCCTAACATTAGGTTTGGACAAGGTCAAAACTAGTGAACAATTATAAAAAGAGCTAGAGAGCTCATTTTTAGGGGCAATTTTTTGGGAATTGAAGTTAGAAAAAGATATTGTAATCATACTTTTGGCCAATCAAACATTTCAATGTTCCATCTCTTTTCCTTATCGTGTGTGCATGTGTGTGTATGTGTGTGCATGTAGGTGTGCTTATCACTCACACATTTTCATTCTCAGTTGCTCATGGTCATCATACCACCCTCATGTCTCCTCAGATTGATAATTATGAGGTGGATCTCCTCATGTTGATGCTTATCATTGTGGTAGAGTGACAACATTCCAATTACCCAAATCAAGTGACTTGAACATTTTGTGGCAAAAATGTCCACAAGGCTCACGATTGCTACTACTCAAGGGCACTCAACAAAGGGGTAATTCACAGGTCCCATAAACTTTTTATGCCAGCACATCAAATTCACACAACAGGGAGGAAAACCACTTAACTTGAACAAGGTATACTAGATCACTCAAGCTATCGATGTGTAGAGTATGGGGATATTCCAGGTAGGTGCTCTCTACCTGAGGGTGCACTCCCCTATCAACACTGGCCCGATGCCAAAGACCCTTATACGAGGGACTGCCCTGCAATCACCCCCCTCCAATTCACATGATAGTAGTCTCTCCACAAGAAGAAGATATGGTTCCATATTCTTTTGCTATTTCATCCTCTATGGCACCTGTGATGACTAGATTTAGGCAAGCTGAAGCAGCTCGGCTTGAAGGACAACAAAAAACCAAAGAGAAAGAAGATGTAAAGAAGGCCAAATTGAGCATGCATGAGGCCATTGAAAAAGCTTATGAGAAGGTGAATAACTCATTAAGAGACCAACCAACTTGACCCCAAGTACATGCTATCACTCTAGCACAATGGCAAGTACCAAGGTGAGAGATCCACCTCATAAATGTCAATTCGAGAATACATGAGGAGGGTATGATGATCATGAGCAAGTGTGTGAGTGAGAAGCAGACAAGCATGCACACACATACACACATGTGCACACACAACAAGACAAAGAGATAGAGTAATGGAATCCTTAATTAGCAAAAAACAAGATTACAAGCTCTTTTGTTCACTTCAATTCCCAATTTGCTAACCTAAAAAATGAGCTCTCTAGCTCCTTTTATATAGTTTTTAACTAGCTATGACCTTGTTCAAACCCAATGTGTGGCCTAGTTAAAAAATAGGCTCCTAGGCTAATTTGGAGGCTCAAACGAGCTTTGGAAAATATGAAAATTGGTATGTACTTAGATCTAATACTCCTCAAGTTCAAGGACTCCTTGGCTTGCACAAAATGGAGTAAGAATCATGAAAAAGATATTTACAAAGGTGTGTAGTGATCAAAATCACTCGTTCAAAAGAGTTATTCTTTGAAAAATTAGGTAGGCCTAGGTGCTGGGTCTTCGTTGACTACTTTGCTTGCTTGTTCCTACTTGACTCTCCCTCTATTCTGATTCTCTTTGATGGCTTCCTTATCTTGTAATATCGCCTTTAGTGCCTTGGGTTCTACCAACAGCCCCCCTCTCTCGTGTCTGTCATCCCTGACAGACCCTTGTTGTGAAGAGTGTTTATAGTATTCAACAACATCTATGGCAAGATGATGTTTGCTCAATTGTAGTTCTCATGCTAGATCTATCATAAGTTGATCCGAATCTACTAGACTTAGGACGTCTGTATGTGGTAGTCATAGCTGATTGACATGGAGTGCTTGTTCTACTGCAAATAGATTCAACAAGTGGGTGGGTCTGGGAATGAAAATCTCAAAGTGGTACTCCCAAGACCCTGTAGAGAACATCTCCTCAAAGGTTTGCTTATAGCAAGCATGTAAATATTTGATGCATGCATGCCATGCATATATGGTGTTGATGGAGGGTGTTTGGCTCATATCATATACAAGGTGACAATTTCCTTCAGAAAACGTCGGGACAGAAATATATTGAGCTTCGAGTTTCTGAAAAGTTTTGAACACGACCATCATTAGCTCAAAAATCTTCATGCACATCTTTGTGGCAATGTTTGACACATTCTTGAATCTTGTTGACCAGTGGCATATAGTAGATATCATATAAGTAATTGTGGGTGGCGCTTTGAGGGGAACAAAATAAGGATAGTGTATCCAATCTAAACAACCTTTGTTATTGCGAACTTTGATTGCAAATGCTTGCCAATGATCGGCGACGAACAAAAGGATAATAAAAGGGTTATATTTAATGTATAATGGCATATTTGATCAAGTGCGCATCATTCCAGGATAATGTGTTAGTAGCCATGCACAACAAGTTGGTTGGAAGATAGTTCCTTCTCGTGCCTTTTTAGGTAGGTCATTCTACTCGAAATGTGTAGCAAACATTGGTTCTTCCCCAATAACCCTCTTTTTTTGCATTATAATTTTCCAATAGTACAAAGTATAGCATATATTGTAGTTCTGAAGTGGTGATGAGTCATTGATGTGGTTCTGAAAATAAGTTGAGTTTTGATTTGTTTCTTCAAGATTTGACATAGATTGTATTTGTACAACCCTATCATCATGAGTGTGGCCAATTTGTTCTACCCGCTTGAGCCAATATGGTGCCTCAATTTCAAAGGTATCTTGAACCTCTTCAATAATGCGTCCTTCAAGTACTGGCACGGATTCATATGTTTCTTCAAATGATCCTTCGATAGGAATTTCCACTATTGTTTCTAGCTTTGGGTCTTCAAGCAGAGAGTGGTCTTTTGTATTGTAATAGTCATGCTTGAAGTTCTTTGACTTGTTTTTGGAGGGTTTCCATTTCCTCTGTAATCTATGGGATGGGGTAGCCTCTGGCCTAGATGTGCTTATAGTAGTTAATTGCTTCATGAGGTCGGCACACTCTGTTTCTAGATTTTTGTATGACTAGAAAACTAGCATGTTCCTCGAGTAATATCTTGATGTCATCTGAGGAAACAACTTGAAACCGTGTTGGATTGATCATTATGCCCAGTGTCCCTTCCATACAAGCCTCGAGATCATCCTGGTTCTACTATTGTAGTCTCTTATTCTCTTCTAGTGCCACAGACATATGCTTCTTGAGAAGCCCTAGATTTCTTCATAGTTTTGCATTGGTTACCTATTGCTCTCATAGAATGTCCTCCAAGTCTTTGGTAGCTTGGACATCCACATACCTTGGCATCCAATTCTTAATGAGCTTGTTGTAATGTGAGGTATTGGTCCTAGAGTGTTTCTTTGTCAGCCACCAATGCTGTAACGTGTGTTTGTAATCTGTGAGGTTCTGCTTGTAAGGAAGCATTTCATTCTTCCAAGTGTTGATAAGCTTGCTGAAGCTGTGAGACATATTGAATCATCGTATTAAAAGTATTGTTTACAATTATAGATGCAAAGGAGGTGGGGATGGGAATGGTGGATGAAATGCATGATGGTGTTGGTGATGTTGGTGGAGGGAGGATCAGGGATGGTGGAAGCATGGGGGGAGGGGGAGGTGCAGTGGGTGGAGAAATTTTCAGAGGGTCGGACAATGCAGTGCATGTGGGAGCCAACATGAAGGTGAGGATGGTAGGTGAAGTGATCATGGTATCTATGATAGTGAAGTGGATGTAAGTTGGTGTAGCTCAAGTGTAAGCACCACCTCCTTTACTTTTGAATCCGCGGAGATGTGAGGATTCGTATGAAGACCACGAGCAAGTGAAGGCACAAGTGTGTGAGTGAAAGCACACAAGCATGCACACACATACACACACACAAGGCAAGATCAAAGAAAGGAACAATGGAAAGCTTCTATTGCAAAGGAACTCTCTTACAAAATCTCTATTCTCTAACAAGCTAACCTCAAAAATCAGCTCTCTAGCTCTTTTTATAGTTTTTTGACTAGTTTTGGCCTTGTCCAGACCTAGTGTCCAACCTAGTTAAAAATTAGTTTCCAAGGCTTATTTGAGGGCTCAAACGAAGTCTAAAAATTATGAAAATTGGTACGATGATACTTCTAATACTCCTCAAGCTTGAGGACTCCTCGGCTTGAACAAAATGGAGTTAGAAAAATATGAAATGGTATTTACAATGACTTTTAGTGATGAAAATCAGTATTTTTATAGGGATTTCTTCTGAAATTTTGACATACACTTCTTGGAGCTCCCTACTTGCTCCTTCTTCTTATGTGTCCCCTTCTTTCATGTGCTTCTATGCTTTGTCCTTGACCTTGAGCTTCAACACTCCCCCCCCCCCCTGAGTCTATCGTCCCTGACAGACCCTTGTTGTAGTGGTTGTTCCAAGTCGTGCTTTGAGAGGTAGTGTCCCTTCTGTATGAGCAAGAGCCATCGAGCGCCCAAATGTGGCATGGTTGGTTGTCCGATTCTTCATTCATCACTACGAGCCATTGTAAGTTGTATTCCCTAGGTATGTGCTTCTTCCTTGGATTCCAGCATGACGGTGTCGTTGTGAGTTGCCATTGATGTCCTCTAGGTCTTCCAAAGATGATGTTCATAGTAGTCATGCTAAGTACTCAAAACCCAAAGTGAATGATGGGTAGGTGTGTTTGTGCATGGGTTGAAGAAAGTATGTGCCTTGTGCACAACCTTGTAATGTGGCCCTATGCATGCTTACTTGGAAAATGCATTGGAAGAAGTATGGTGCAAAAATTGGAGGTCTTGAGCGAAGTGCTCAAGGGTATGCTGGCGAAGAGGTTTCCTAATCTGTCATGGTTATGTTGTTGCCAAAGGAAGGATTCTTACCATGGTGAATGGGCAATCGATGTTGATCTCTTCGTGTTGTACACCCGGCATTGTGATGGACCATGGGCTGGACTATCGTTGTCGATGAATGCCCTTTTTGATGGTCCACTGACGAGATTCTTCGAGGGCCTGGTCCTATCCCCTCTCTTCAAAGCGACATTTGTCAAATACGGAGGATTGAATTTCTTTATATTCCTTGAGAAACAACATTGGGTAACTACACCAAGCTTAGTTCTGCATATTCTCTTTAGCTTTCCATAAGCAATAGTCTTCTCATCTAGTATACATACAAGGATTTGCAGGGAACCAGAACTTCCCCTTGCAGACATCTCCTTGGATGCTCTCATGCATACAATAGTTAAGAATCACTCAACTTACATACCTTCAAGCTCTTTCCTCCTACCATGGTAAGGGGAAACAATAGTTGTGGATGCCATGTTCATGCCAAGTGCTTGACATCTACCAGATAAGGTAGCAATAATATCATCTGCTAGCCAAGACACGCTTCTATCCAAGCCCAGTAATCAAGAGTTCCACCTGCAACTAAGCATGACTCATTCATGTTCCATGAGGCAAATATGAGAACAAGCTCTCCCTTTCTTTAAAAATATTTTTTACAATGTCATAAAACGAGAAGACAAAGGTTAGTATAAAAAAAAATAGTTTACATGTGTCAATGTGCTCTTGTGCATGGGAATCTCAGATGTGTCTATGCACGGCCATGTAATGTGGCCCTATATTAATGCATACTTTGGAAATGCATGGCGTGAATGTGCAAAAGATAGGGTTGTGCAAGGAGCACATGGTTGTTGCTCGTCGAGGCTTTTGATGTTACTTATCGTTGTTGATGCTATCTTTGACGGAGGTATCTAGTGGGTCTCGAGATGAAAACTGATCATTCCGCCTTATAGGCATCCATTTGAGAACCAGGTTTGAGTGTGGAAAGATTACCTTGAGCTTCTTCATCTTCACATGATTTCTGAAATTCGGTATCCAACATGGTTGGTTCTTTGATTCTGCAAGGGTGACTAGTGCTTTTGACTTCCATACCCAAGCCATGGTTGCTGGTTTTCTAACTCTTGTTGAAGAGGTGAGTTTAACTTCTTTTGGTCTCTGTGCTCGATTCTTTCCCTTTTCTCTCCTTTGCTTCTTGGTTGAGACCTTTTGCATGGTGGAGAGTATAGGCCTTTGTGCATGTAAGAGTCCTTTGGGAACCCACATGTGGAATCACCCTTGTTGAGGTGCAACTAATTTCTTAGGCACCCAAATTTGTCGCAAACCTTCTTGTTGAGCTGGTCGTGGTTGCTTGGTTCTAGTCTTCACATTGTTGGCTTGCTTGGGTGGCAACTGTGTTGGCAAGGTTGGTATTTGCTCGCCTTTTCATACCCAGATCTGCTTCATGCCCGAAACTACTTTCTTCTTGAACTCCCTTTGTCTATTTGATATAGCAGTGGACATGTATTGTTTTGCTTGCCTTTTTGGTTGAGTTGTTGTTATTATGGCATTATTCTTTGTACAAGAGGAGGAGTTTGCTTGCCTTTGAGCCTGTTCTTCCATGATTGAGTTCTCCTAGAACATAGAGCTCTTAATACATACATCTTTTTTGCTAAGATTATTCTTGGAAGAACTAAAAGAATGTGTGAGACCTGGATTTGTGATCATGCAATTATCTAATGACCAAAGACAAGTGGTTTTGTGAGGTCCTCATCTTGACACACTAGCATTTTGACTATCATTGGAACATCTTGAAGGTAGATGGGAAGTTCCACCTCGTCCAAACAAGGGGTTTCCACACCTCCCAACCCTATGAGATAGGCTTCCATGGGATTGATGTCCAATTGCAGGGCTTGGCAGTATGAAAGTCTAACAGCACTAGTTGCTGCACCTGAGTCAATCAACACTCTCACAGTCCTTACATTCTTTCCTTGTCCTACCTCTATGGTCACAAAGGGACGCCGATCGATTATTTGAGAAGTAATTATGCCTGTCTTTTGGCACATCTCCATGTGATATTTTGGGGCTTTTGGGTTGACATCTAGGCCCAGTCGCCTTAACTTATTTCATCTAATATGCTCTCTTGCCTCTATATGTGCCTCTTCTCTCACCCTTAATTCTTCTTCTTTTCGCTTCTTAGCAGTGTTGAGTCTCATTAGCATATCCTCTATAAGAGGTTCTTGATATAGCTTGACTCGACAACCACTAATATAGTTTGGCAAGATATCACCTTCTAGCATGGCCAATTGAACCACACCGCTAGTGGAAATTCTATTAATGATCATGGGTCCATATCCTCTTTTTTCCAATTTAGAAGCATGTTGCTTTAGTGTAAAAACCAACACTAGGTCTCCCTCTTTCAATCCTTTATCCTTGATGTGTGCATCAAAATAAGCCTTTTGTCTTTTCTTTGCAGCGTAGATGCCAGCTGCTGCTCATAGCCGCGTCTCACCTAAGAGTTCTAGATCAAAGATCCTAGGGGACAACTCATGTCCAGTCCACTCATGCTCTTGTGCTACTTTTAAAGCCGAGATTAAGAAATCTAATGCTAGCACAACATTCTATCCAAAGACCATCTGAAATGGGGTGGCATTGAGTACCGTTTTGTAGGCAACTCGGTAAGCCCAAACAGCATGATGAAGTTGTTTGCCCCAATCAGAGTGTTTATTATTCACTAGTTTAGTCAAGACATTACATAGGATCTTGTTTGTGCTCTCAGCTTATCTGTTAGCTTGGGGATGATAGGGGGTAGACTTCTTATGTATCACCAAGAATTCTTGGAGAAGATTTTCAATGACTTCATTCAAGAAGTGTGTGCCTCTATCGCTCACTAACTCTATTGGTAGTCCATATCTCATGAACACATTCTCAAATAAGAACTTAGCTATTGTTTGATCACCATTCTTTGTTGTGGCTTTCACTTCTACCCACTTGGTCAGATAATTTGTGGCTACAATAATGTACTCTGCATGGGAGTTTCTAGCTGGGGGGTTAATAGGGCCTACGAAGTCTATGCCCCACTTCGAAAATGCACGTCCTCCCATCATTGGCCTCAAAGGCATCTCGTCTTTTCTAACCGGATATTGTGCACGTTGGCATGTGTCACATTTCTTCACATAGGTATGTGCATCCATATGAGTGCTGGTTTGCCCCAACGCTTCCATACGGAAGTGATAACAATGGCAACTCCTGTGCCAGAGTCCAAAATAGCCTTGGTTGTGTAACCTTGATGAGTGATAAGGAGATAAGTGTTTCCTTCTTCTCCTTCCCTCACATGTCCTATCTTATCCAAGGGTATTTCGGGCACTATTCTATATTATCCTACCTAGGAATGGGTTGTCGCTACTTCGGGCACTTGATTGGCTATGTGTTTCCAAAATTTTGGCTTAACCTTGAGTAGCTCCTCTAAAGTGAGATTGCTCTACACTTTAGTGTTCTTTACTACCTCTGTATTCCTAGGTATGACTGAGTCTTTGTTTCTTACCATGATAGTGGGTGCTCTCATACAAGTAGACTTTGCTTCCCATGGAACTGTGAAATGGGACACTTCTTGTAAGGAATTAGACTCGAAGTCTAATCGTTCACTAGACTAGATATCCTCTTGTTCTCCATAAATAGAAGGAATATCTTGTGGGAATTGATCATGCAGGTCATCCACAAGTTCAATGGGAGGAGGATTTTCACTTTCTTTTGCCCATTTCTCTTAGTAATTCTTGTGTGTATTGATTTACAAAAGTAGAGGTTCCTGAATTGATGAAGTCGGGAAAATTAGCATCCTTGGGAGGAAGGCTTATCATTTCACTTATGATGTTACTCACTTGAGATGTAGTTTGCTTTCCCAATTCAACTATCATCTTTTCCAATCTTTCTAATAATCCATCAAAGTGTAACTGTGTTTTGGATGAGGTTGTGCAATTGAACAAATGAGTAGCTTCAAACATGGTTTGAGCCAATTCTACCATTTTTGCACAAAGCTTGGTTCTAGGTCAACCTTGGTTCATGTTCTGTTACGTTTGGGCCTTCTTGGATTCTGACTTGATATGATTTAAGCATCATGTCTAAGTCCTGGGGAGTAGGATCTACTAAGATTGATCCTACTCTAGGTGGTGGTGGGGTTATGTGAGGTGGATTAGAAGGTAGTGGACTAGAAGGTGATGGGAATGGTGGTGGTGGTGGTGATGTGTGAGAGTGTGTTTGAGATCTGAGTTCAATTATTTTGGCCATTGTTTCTCTTAGGCTTTCCTCAATTTTGCTCATCTTCTTTGACCATTGTCTTTTCATTCATTCGTAGCTATCTTTCCAAGTTCTTGTTCTTTTCTTAGTTAGACTCTCAATCTCACTAACCTCCGAACTCTTTTCCTGGCCTAAGCCTTAGCTCTGCTGTAATGCATGAGCTCTGGTGGCTACTTGCATAGGGGTAGTGGAAGTCACACTTCCATTAGAATCTACTGCTAACCCATGACATTAATAGGAGTGATATTTGGTCCATTTTTTGGGTTCTTAGGATAGTCTCTAGAATATGCTCCTTCCCACAATCCGAACAAAAACCTTGAATTGTCACTGATTAGGGTTGCATAGGTGCAGGCATAGGGCAATCACGGATGAAGTGATCTCCTTGGCATCTATAGCATGGTCCTCTAGGTGTTGGAGGTCTTATCTGTCTAGGTTGGGGCCTAGAGTTAGGATATTAGTGTATTCTGGCTCTTAACTAGGTTTATGTATTCTGGCTCCTAACTAGCTTTGCTAGGATTTTAGTAGGGGTAAATCTCATCGTGTTATGGTGACTCCATATAGTAGGTTGATGGACTATCCATTTGAGCCGAGCCAAAATTGCGATTTTTCGAATCATTTTCTAAAATCAATGGTGATGCTTACACTAAGGCTCTATTCAAATTTTCTTCAGTGGGAGCATACTTCACTGGGATCATGTTGACTGGAGGTGGAGGTTGTTGTACTAACATTGGTTGAGGTCTTTGCTATGCTTGATAGGGTGGTTGGTAGGGTTGCTAAGGCCTACCTGCTGCTACAATGGGTATTGGTTTTTGAATCTCCCCTGTTGTGGATATAGATTTGGATGATTTTGCCTAACCACTTGCTTATTATATGGGAAATCTTGTGCAATGTGGTTAGTATATCTCCTTTCTATAGTGTAGTTGTTAGGATTACTTGGGTTTTCTTGCACTTGAAGTTTGTTTGCTCAATTTATGTCCTTTTACTTTAGATTTTACCACAAAACTATACTATTTATGCTTGTACTTGAGTAATTAGGGTTCTTGTACTTGTGTCGTGCCTAAAATAGCTTTAATTAATCAATACCATTAATCATACTTATCCTAAGCAAGGAACTGACTGAGGCAGTTGAGAATGCTTCAACCTCAAGCTGCTTCTCCTTTGGTTGCACAAGTGCTCAAGTCACTATTTCTCAAGCTTGCAACATGCTCTTGCTCTGGATGCCCTTCAATGCTCTCAATGGACTTGTAAAAATACCACACTTAGATTACACTTTAACTTTAATTGACAGGCAATTTTGATTCAGGTATTTTTAAAGACCCTTTTTCCCCCTTTGTATTGATGGACAACCCTCTAGAGCACCCTTGGTTTCCTAATCCCACTTGAGGGTCAACCTCAATGAATTTCATATGAAAAAGTTATGTTGGTTTAGGGTTTTGGGGGTTAAAATAGGCAATCAAGCAAACAAGAGTTCTTGAAATATTTGCATGGGCGCCTCACGATGCTCCACTCACTTGAAATTTATGATCGAAATTAGCTAAAATTTGAAAATTAAAAAACCCTAAAATATGGTTGAAATTGGCTGCCAATCGTGATGGACAGGGCTGTTAATCATGATGGACTAAGGTGTCCATCATGGCCTATATGTCATGATGGACAGTGTCAATCACAATGGACGTGCCTATTGGGATGGACACCTGTGTGTTGTGATGGATGTGTTTGTCACAATGGACACCTGTCTCTCATGATAGACACCTGTCTGTCATGATGGATGTGTCTGTCACGATGGACATGCCTGTTGCGATGGACACCTATCTATCAATATTTTTTCAGGTTTTAGGATCTTTTTGTGTCAATTGTGGGACTACGCATCGAGATGGATATGATTTTGGCCGAGTGTAAGTGTCAATCGTGATAATTCTATCAATCACGATGAAAAAGGGTGTCTGTCGTGATGGACTAGTCTTTCATGATGGATAGGTAGTCCATCATGGTCTCTCTATCATGATGGATAGGCTATCCATTATGATGGACATTGTCTGCCACGATGGATGCTGTTTGTCATGATGGATGCTCCCTATCGTGATGAACAAAAAAAATCCAAAAAAATTTTAATTTTGTGTGGATATGTGATGTGCAAGGTCTATACTCTATGATGGTGCACTTAGTTTTACCAAAAGAGACCAATTTTTCTGTATGTCAAATGATGGACAGAGATCAATGCCTGAAGACTTGTGCAGAGGTTTTTTGTACCTACAATTGGAGTCGCTGCACCTACTGTGGATGCCAATACCTGTAAGAACACTCAAGAAGCATGCAAAAATAATGCACAAAAATTATCTCTCTCTCTCTCTCTCACGCTCACAAGTGAAATGAGGAAATGGAGATGGAATGTGGAGATATGACCAAAATGGTGAAGATGGTGATGGAAGGAGATAGAGAGTAGATATGGTGGTGGTGATGATGAAGGAAGTAGAAAATTAAAAAGTAAGAGATTACCTATGATTCTAACATCACTTGTGTATGACTTACCATCACACGCTCGTCCTCAAAGATTGATCCCCGGCAATGAAGCCAAATTTAGTGTCACTCTAGCACAATGGCAAGTACCAATGTGAGGAGATCCACCTCATAAATGTCAATCCAGGAAGACGTGAGGAGGGCATGATGACCATGAGCAAGTGAAGTGCACAAGTGAGTGAGTGAGAAGCACATAGGCATGCACGCACATACATACACACGTGCACACAAAAAGACAAAGAGATGGAGCAATGGAATCCTTAATTAGCCAAAAACAAGATTACAAGCCTTTTTGTTCACTTCAATTCCAAATTTGCTAACCTCAAAAATGAGCTCTCTAGCTCCTTTTATAGTTTTTGACTAGCTATGGCCTTGTTCAGACCTAGTGTCTGACCTAGTTTAAAAATAGGTTCCTAGGCTAATTTGGAGGCCCAAACCAGCTCTAAAAAATATGAAAATTGGTAAGTACTTAGATCTAATGCTCCTCAAGCTTGAGGACTCCTTGGATTGCACAAAATGGAGTAAGAATCATCAAAAACAATATTTGCAAAGGTGTGTAGTGATTAAAATTATTGTTTGAAAAGAGTTATCCTTTGAAAAATTAGGTAGGCCTAGTTGTCGGATCTTCATTGATTGCTCTACTTGTTTGGTCTTGTTTTTAATCTCCCTATGTTTTGATTCTCTCTGATGGCTTCCTTGTCGTGTAATGCCACCTTGACTGCCCTAGCTGCTACCAACACATGCACATGCATTATATATTGAAGAAATTTAAAGGAAACTCATCATAAGGTCAACTTATATCAAATCATTAAAATGGATGCAAAGGTAAGAAGTGATTTACTCAAGGTCACACACTTTGCCTAGTTGACCCTGCCACCAAGTGTAGATGGGCACATGGTAGAGTTTCCCCCAGATCCACTCGATTTTTCCTCTTGCTGAATTTGGGCTTCTATTAGATAGAGGTACTCCTTTTTTGAAGCACAAAAAGGCTCCATGAGGATAGACTCTTCATCTTTGTCACTATCCTCCTTGGTTTCATCTGTACCAATGTCACATTCTTCAATCACTGAATCATACATGATTGGCTCTATCGTGAAGACTAAAATGTCATAGCCATCTTCATCATAATGAGGAGTCCACTATTCCTCATTGGCTATTATGTCCATGATGGCTAGAATTTCTACCCAACCATGAGGTTCAAAATCTTCATCTTGGAAAACTATGGGTGCATAGGCTTGGTCTTGAACTGACCTAGGGTTCTCCTTAGTACCTACTTCTCATGCTGGTAATATTTTCTCTTCCTCGGCTGCAACTTTGCACATCCATAAGTGAGTGTCTTTATGCATCCAAGAGGATCTTGATCCTATGGACTCCATAGATTCCCTATTGTTGCTCTATGGATGGGATTCATTGTATAGGAGGCACATCACTATGTGAATAGTCCTTGAGATTGACCTTAGTGGTAAATCCTAAGTGTTGCAAGTACAAAGAATTGGTTCTCCAATCTTGCATTATTTGCAATCATCTCATGAATGGTCTTCCTAAGATCATCTCATATGTGTGGTCCTTGCCAAATTCACATATGGCAAAAGTATGCTCAAACTCCACACCATAAGTGGTAAGAGTGATTCCTTCCAACAATCCTAGAGGTTTCTCAATGTGGCCATCTACCATTTGCAACTTCATTCTCGTGGCTGTGTACCTAAGTCACGAGGCCTTAGGGACTTATGTCAAAGAGACTAAATCTCATTTCCCACACAAGTGCATATAGTGGTGGATTGACACATGCTTAATTATCAATATGAAGAACCTCTTGAACCAAGTGTATGAGGACATGTGTGCACATGATGGAAAGTGAAATAGTTCAACCAAAATGCATGAGAAAAGACTAAACTACCTCTCCAACTCACTCAATCTCTGAAAGTTTCTGCCGCGATACCACTTATAGCAGTAAATACAAATTCGAATGTTTCTCCCAGCTTCGAACTCCGAATATGGCCAATAGCGGGTTCCTTTCGAAGCTCTCGATGAGACGCATCTATTGGTGTAAAATTTGACAACTTCTCCTCAAGTCATGGCCAAAACAGTGAATGGTGGGAAACACCTTCACTCTTTCCACAACTCGTACTTGCTCACACACACACTACAGTAGTTCAAAAGTGATGCGGAGGGGTAGACACCAGTCCTACACAGACATTCCAAGCTTCACACACACACACATAAGATCATAGAGAAGATGAAAATCTGCAAGAAAGAAGCAAATTCAAAATTTTGGCTCTCCTTCTTCACAATGGCAAAAAGTCTTTACAAAGAGTCACCAAGTGACTTATATAGATGTTCCCTAAAAATGGTCCTTTCACACAAGTGACTGGCACTTTATTGGCTAATCTCTAAATTCTTGCTATTTTACAAAGAATATATTACCGTGATTTGGGCTTATGCATCTAGAGGACTCCTCTAGTGCATTTACATAGCTTTGAGGGAATTTCCTAGGATTTTCGAAGAAGAAAATTATGCCCATTAATTTGAAAATTTTGGGGCTCCTCTTTTTGTGCCTCTTTTCTCTGCAACACTCTCCCCCTCTTTGTCTCTGTTGTCCCTTGACACGCTTTGCTGCTCGTTTGGAGCTTGTCTATGGCTCCTGAATACATGCACCCAATGGTCGAAGAAGCAATAAGGATTGTAAGGCAATTTTTTACTTTATTGGAGAGTAGTCCTTTGCTTCTGTAATCCCCTTGGTATTCCATACATTCATAAATCTAGGTTGCTGCATTAAATCGGGCTGCCACACACGCCATCAGTAGCTAAGAATGTGATATTCTTAGTCACTCTCTTCAACTTCTCAGCATCTATCTCTTTTTAACTTTTGGTCTTCTGATATGCCTTTGTCTTCACACATCTGACCCTGTTGTATTGCTTGGAGCCTATCTACTTCTTCCCTGTCACACACCTTCGTTTGCTAACCTTTACTCTCTTTTAAGTCAACATTACGTTTCAAAGGCCATATTCTTGAATCTTCTTTGTCATGCTCTGGGACGTGACTCATTTCTTTCCACCACACGCATCCAGTAGACGAGGAGACAGCTAGCACCTTAAGACAATTGGTTATCTTATCTGATGAAGAATCCTACGTGTGCTGTCTCTCTTCCCTACTTGTTTTGCGTCACCGCCTGCTCCTAGTGGATGAGGAAGTTGTGTGCAACCTCCCATGAAATGTCCTGGTTGTTATCTTTCTTTAATTCCAATCCTTAAGACCTGGTTCTTTGGTGTTGTCGCCTGATGTGTGCCCCTGCGGGGCTTTGGGCAGAAGGTGTTCTTTTCTTTATGAGATTTTGTTCTTTAGTGAGCTATTTTGTTCTTTGATCTTCTTCTTCTTTTCTTGCTCGATTCCCCTTCCACACGTCCCTCCTCCGGAACTTTGTCATCCCCGATAGGCTTTTTGTGGTGACGTGAGTACATTTGTATGACTTTTTGCTCTCACTGATTAAGCAAATTGGCATGGCATAGCATTAATTCTTTCCATTGACTTGACTTTACCCCATCATCTGGTGCTTGTCTATGATCAGCAAAGAAACTTAATTCATAGGCCACCAGTCTTGCATTAAGTTTCGATGATAGTTTTGCAAAATCCTCTGAATCCATTTCAAAAAACCTTGTGAAAAATGCCTCTTCACATGCCTGCATGTAGGTACTTGGCAAAAACATAAGTCTCGAGTATATGGCCATTGGTGTTAAGCGGCTAGGTATGGTTGATAGATCAAAAACAAGGGCATCAGATCCCTGGTTAATGCCGATGAAATTCAAAAAAGTATATTGTGCATGCTGAAACACCTTTATTATAGTAAGTAACATGCTCAAAATTTTGCTAGTCATTTTGATTGCTAAGTCATGTACAGTTGCATATCGGGCAATCCAAAATTCTATGGTTTGAACCATGTACTCTTCGATTGGTAGATAATTACGAGGTGGACTTGGTAGTAAAGGATAGCTGAGCCACTGATTATTTATGCTTCCCTGGCACTATCCTTCCCAAAATTGCATCTAGGAGCGTCTTCTTGGTATTGGGAAAAAAGATGGGTTGACTTGGAGTATATAAGGTGCTGATTCCCATTGTACCTGTAGAGTAGGATTCTTCTCCAAAAATTTTCTTCTCCATATAGGATCAGCTTTTTCAAATTCCTCTTGTGTGTAGGTAAATGTTTGCATGCTAAACTAGAGGTTGCTATCTGGCTCTTTATTTGTTGTGGTCTTTATGTACTGTCGTGTTTGCTCTTTAAGTAATCCATATGGTACATTGAAAGGTTTAAATACTTGTTCTAGATTTTTGCTTTCAATTTTTGCTTCCTTCATGACTTTGATTACTTGATCTTCAAAATCTTTAGTAAGCTGGGACACCAGTAGTGCTCATTCATGTTGGCTTAGTTCTCAATCTCCTTAGTAGCCGCTGTGGAGTGTGGAACTACTGGTCTCCCCTCTTTGACCTACTGTGCTAATTGACCTTGAAATTGCTTTATTTAATTCATCCTTCTCTTTAAGTTCTTCTGTGGCTTTCATAATCGTTTCCTTGTTTTTGAGGAGCTCCTCTCTTATGGCAGCAAGTTGATCAACATCTTCATTGCATTGTAATATATATCGATTTTCTACTACCTTCCACTTCTTTCTTAGTCTCGCAGTGTCATCCATATACCTTTTCTCCCAATCTACTATGATGGATTGCTCCTGCTTTAGTTGATCTTCATAGTTTGCTATCCTTTCTTCCAATGCTCGTGTGTCTTTCTCTGTCACTTCAAGAGCTTCTAATGGTTGGTTGCACAATAGGGCTGTCATTATTTCTTTATTCCTGTTCCATAAATTATCAACCTCATTCATGTACACCTTGATTTGAGATTCAAGAATTTTGCTTTTAGCGTTCATTCGTGTTTTGTCTGCTTCGCTAGCCTCATATTTGCTTTGTAATTCTTTTAATTGTTCTTTTAGCTTCTGATTTTCCGTTTCTACTGTATTGCATTGATGCTTGGCCTCTTGGACGTCTGCCTCTTTCTCTTCTATTATCTTTTGTGCTTGAATTAATTGGGCAGATAGTTTCTCACCTATTTCTTGAAATTGTTTCTTTTCTCGCATTGCTTTGTCGTAGTCAGCATCAGCCTCTAGCATTAGCCGTTGAGTATTCATTGCAGTTTGTATCATTTGTTGTACTACTGGCTTGAGCTGAGCGACATCCACATTTAACCATGTCTTTGGAATGCTTGGAGCTTCCCCGGTGCATACGTCTTTTCCATGCTCCACATGTATGGTCTCGTTATGCTGTTGCCTGATTTGGAGCTGTATTTCATGTTCTTTTCTTTCCTCTTCCTTATTAATAGATTTTGTGGCACTCCCTTGAAATGTGACATCCATTGGAGAGGGGTCTGCCACGACCCTTATTGGTGTGAAGGGTTCCGATTCTTCCACTGTGTCTTCTATCTTTTCCTCCTTGGGATGCTTTAACAATACCTCTCATGCTAGAAGAGTCTCTCTGATCTGGATGTTGGATGCTTCATTCAACTTGATAACATGGACTCCTTCTTGAGGTGCCCCTTGCCTTGTGGTGTCCTTGCTCGTCTTCTCGGGCACCTGCTCAATATCTGTGCCTTCCATGACAAAGTCATCGTTTACTTGATTTAATTCTTCCCATTGACCATCATCTCTTGAATCACTTCGTATATCCACATTTAGCATAGATGTGTCTTGTTCTTCTCGTATGTCTGAGATGAGCTTGAGTTCATCAACCCCAATTCTCTGTATCTATGAACCTTGGTCAGCCTCTTCCTTTGTTCCCAGTCTTGATGGGCTTGTTGGTAGTGGTGCCCTTGCACTGATAGATTTACCTGTCCTTCCACGTATTGGTGAGTAGCTTCCATTGCTTTTGTCATTTCTTCTTCCATAATCGATGGATTTTCTTCAAGCCTAGTCCTTGGGAGTATGTGTGCTTTCTTTGTAGTTGGAGCTTCAACTTTTGCCTGCATCATTTGCCGTAGCCTTTTCATATCTCTCATTCTCGGTTGGGAGCTTGTTTCCACTTCCTCTATGATCTTGATTCCTTTCTTCTTTCTGGGAACTCTAGAGCAATCTTTGCATACTTGGCCATTGCTTCTGATGACGACATCTCTTTTAGATGTTCTCTAATTCCCAAAGCATGATATATTAATATGGTTAAGGCAACACTTCCATTTAAGAACTTCTTATGATTCCACTGCTTCTTAGCCTCGAAGATTCATTCCTGAACGTATGGAGTCATATTAACTTTATTCCCAATTTTTTTGATTGCATGTGATAGCATTTGCACTATGATCTTCTGCGGAGCAGTATATCTGTGCATGTTGGGAAAGCAAAAGTGCTGATGGATGAGTTTCACTTCCTCTTCTATATCAATGTGATTGATATCTGTGAATGTTCTGCTCTTTGCTCCTTGAATTTCCTCTTTCAAAATGGTAGTCCCATCTTTTTCCCAACCGAAAGCTGCTTTAATTAGGTCGTGGGTGAATTGTATAATGACCCACTCCCCTACTGCATCTAGTACTCTTGCTTCTGGTACCAATGGATCATGCAATGCTGGCTGCAAGGTGTTCATGACTTGTGTGCAACACTGGAAGTCAGGTTTGTATATCGGTAATTCAAAGTATTTATGGATACCAACCTTCTTCATAATGTCCATCGTCGATGGAAGTTCATGCACTACTTTGAAGTCTCGGGACATTATGGGGAACTGATGATCAGTATCCATGATTTTAATCATCACTAGGAACAAATAATCCCCTGCTTCTTGATCTTCTCTAAGCTAGTGACCTTTTGCTTTAGTCACGCTTTGTAGGGGAAATTCCAGCACTTCCTCTTGAATGGTCGCTTCAGAGTCCTCAGAAGCCATCTGCACTCATAATGAAAAGAGCATTAGCTTCCTATAGAAGACATTTATTTGGTGATGTGTGTTGTAGTGACATTTCATTCGTTGCGTCACTCCGTTCCCCTTGCTCGCATAAGTAAGATATCTTACCACATATTTTTTCATTTTCACTTTCTGAAAGAAAACAGGAAATAGTGTAGCCGAAGCGTTTATTTATGTACATAGCAGGTCAATTCCTATGGAAGTAGAATCTATAATCTTTTCCCAAGTGGGAAATGTGCACCACTAATTTTGTTACGTGCGTCAGGTGCCAAATGCATGGCCTCATAATGTGGCCCTGTCATGCATACTTTAGGTGCATTCGAAGCTTCATGTGTGCAAATGGAATCTTTTTGGTTCTGTTGTTCCAATCCTTGCTGCTTCTTTGGTTTCCATATCCATTTTATAGTTGAATTCTGAGGCTTCTTCTTTTCTTCGTTTTGTCGTGCTCCATGTGTTGCCTCTTTCTTTTGTGAAGTCTGATTGGTTGGGGTCCTGCTTTTCTGGTACCTTTGGTTATTCTTGTTTGGCTTTATGGTCCTGCTTTGTCGGTATAATGTTTCTTCTTGCTTGTCTATCTCTTGATTTGCCATTTGTCTGACCTTCTTCGGAATCCATATTTTTTGTCGTGTTTTCTGGGCTTCTACTAATGACTTTGGAAGCCATATTCTTAGCAGTCTCATCGGTCCTGATTGTAATGAAAAGGATTCTCTGTTCTCCCTTGTCTCCCTAGGATGAATGACCGGTATTGGTGTTGACTTGTCTGATTCCTTTACTCGATCCTTGCGAACCCATTTCAGATTAGCACCTCCTGATTGCGATAATCTGACAGTGGAATCCCATATTGATGATCTTCCTTTGTTGTAGATGACTTTAGGAACATCGTCCTCATCGTTTCTCTTTGTTTCACCGTTCATGTAGGATGAATCCACTTTCTCCACTTGTGCATTGGTATTTGTAGTCCATTCTTTCGTCAGACCTTCTTCTGGTTGGTTTTTGATGGAGTCGGTTGCTACTTCCTCTTCTAGGATTCGTTGCTCATGCTTGGTGATGTCTTGCCTATGAGAGGGTCTCTCTTCTAATAGACTAAAGATTTCCTTGTGCCCTATCTTGGCTGAGATGTACCCTTGAGCTAGGTGAATGCTTACTTCATTCTCAATGATCCAATCTTGCCCCAAGATTAGGTGCTATATTAGATCCTCGTCTTTACACACCAAGACTCGTTGTTCCATAGTGGAATTTCCTAGGTGGAGGGATATCATGGCTTTGCCAATGCATTCAATGACTTGACCGCCAATGCATATCATTTGTGCTTTAGTAGGTGTTATGGTTGTTTGAAGATGCGCGATGACCATTCTCAGTATGCAACTGAGTGCCGCGCTCGAGTCTATCAAAGCATCTATTAACGGGTACTTGGTCGTTCCAATTCCTAGGTTTAGGTATGGTTGGGATATGCTTATATTGTTCATGTCGGACTTGTGAACTTGATAATTGGCCATGGGAATAGGTTCTTCTCCTTGTAGATATGTTCATCCTATTGTCTTATCCACTCTTTTGGTTTCTTGATATGCTCTAGGGCTTCTTGCCTTGCCTCCTCCCTAATCCTCTCTTCCTCTCTTTTTCTATTTTGTGCACCTACAAGTCGTGCTAACATTTGGTCCGTCAATGGCTCCATGTAGCGTTTCACTCGACAACCACTTATGTAATTAGGAAGAACATCTCCATCCAGAGTAGCTAGATTAACCGCTCCACTCGTTGAAATCCTATTGATTATTAGGAGTCCATAACCGCACTTTTGTAGCTTCTTGGCATGTTGTTTCAAAGTATATACCAAAACTAAATCTCCTCCTTTTAGTCCTTTGTCCTTAATGTGTGCATCATAATATGCTTTCTGTTTTCTCTTTGCCGCATAAATTCCTGCACAGCTTGTATCCTCGTCTCATGTAGCTTCTCAATTTGGACTAATTGCTTGGATGATTCATGACCCATCCATTCATACTGTTGGGCTACTCTCAAAGTGGGTACTAAAAAATTGACTGGCAAGATTGCGTTTTGTCCATACACTAGGTTAAATGGTGTAGTTCCAATGGCAGTCTTGTATGCTATGCAGAAGGCCCAAATTGCATGATGCAATTGTTTGTCCCAATCCGACCTTCCACTATTGAATATCTTTGTCAATACTGTGCATAACACCTTATTGGAACTTTCTGCTTGTCCATTGGCTTCAGGATGACAAGGGGCTGATTTTTTATGGATCACTAAGAACTCATTCATTAAGGACTCTATTTCTTCATTAATGAAATGCGTTCCTCAGTCACTCACTATCTCTTTTGGTTGTCCAAAGCGAGTAAAAATATGCTCAAAAAGAACTTAGCGGTGGTCTGAGAATCATTTTTTCTAGTAGCCTTGCCTCTACCCATTTAGTTAGGTAATCCGTTGCCACTATTATGTATTCAGCATGTGATCCTTTGGCTGGTTGGTTAATGGGTCCTATAAAATCAATACCCCATTTGGAAAATGCTCTAGCACAAACCGTGGGTCTCAATGGCATGTCATCTCATCTAATCGGATATTTGGCTCTTTGGCATGTCTCACAACTTTGTACATAGGTGTCTGCATCCATATGTAGAGTTGGCCACCACAAGCCGGAAAAGATGATCATTTTTATGGTTTTGTCAGCTGAGAAATGTCCTCCTACGGCACCTGCATGTGCCATTTCTAATATGGGTAAGTATTCTCCTTCATGTACACATAGCCATAGTTGATTATCTTTCCCTCTCCTGAATAATTGTCTTCCCATGATGACATAGTCCTTACTCATTTCTTCCAAGGATCATTTCCTTGCTAAACTAATTCTTTCCTTGTGTTCTTGTGTCTTGATTAATTCCACTAATGTCGTACCCCAGTTGGGTGCTATTGTAGAAAAAGGTAAAGATGTATGATCATCTGGAGTGGTTTCCTGACATTCTGTGCAACTACTGACACATTCATGGACATCTTTAGGCATATCAGGCCAGTATACTCCTAGCCGTTTCAATTCTCTTAGAGTTCCATGAGTTCCTTTGTGCATTCTCCATTTATTTATGTGAGGTTGTTCAATCAAATTCTTTTGTTCGTCTTCCTCTACGCATCTAGACAATATACCGTTGGATTCCTTATGATACACACTTCTTGCTATTATGTGTAAACACGACTGTATGATTTCCTTTGTACTTTCCTTGTTAATTGAATGTTGTGGTCAATGAGTGAGTATCGGAATTAGCTTTTCTACCCACTTAGGACACACTTCCAAATTGAACAAGTAAGTGTCTAGCAAATCATCGGATACTCCGCTCGATGGTTCTCCATGTGTTAACCTAGAGAGATGATCTGCCCTCATGTGGGTATTCCCTTTTTTCACAATTGCCTCAAAATCAAACTCCATTGAAAATAGAAACCATCTCACAATTCTTCTCATGTTGCAAGGCT
The DNA here is from genome assembly GCA_020310875.1 of Ceratopteris richardii. Classification (NCBI taxonomy): domain Eukaryota; kingdom Viridiplantae; phylum Streptophyta; class Polypodiopsida; order Polypodiales; family Pteridaceae; genus Ceratopteris; species Ceratopteris richardii. The sequence continues at coordinate 182,845,400 of CM035414.1, read as the reverse complement.
TATTGACTAAGTAAAAGAAGGCTTGATGATCTATGAAGAATTTGAACTTGTTGGCTAAGAGATAGTGTCTGAATTTCTTTACAGTGTACACCATCCCTAATCCCTCTCGCTCCATAGTTATATAGTTTCTCTCGGCTTGATTTAGTTGTCTACTTGCATAGGCAATTGGATGGTCCAATTTTCCTTCATCTACCGGTTGAGATAAGATGCATCCTATTGCATAATTGGAAGTGTCCACATGAATATGAAAAGGTTTGTTCCAATTGGGTGTTTTCAAAATTGGAGCCGTGCTAAGCCGCTTTTTTAGCTCACTAAATGCATTCTCACATTCATCTGTCCATGTGAATTGAGTCAACAATCCATACAAAGGTTTGGCAATTATGACATACATGTGGATAAATCGACAGTAGTATCCACAATGACCCATAAATGCTTGCACTTCCTTTGCATTCTTTGGTCTAGGAAGTTCTAGAATTACTTTGATCTTGTCTTCATCCATAGATATTCCGTTCCTAGATACGATGTGTCCTAGGATTTTTCCTTGTCTTACCATAAAAATGCACTTCTCAGGATTTAGGCGTACTTTATATTGTCGACATTTATCAATTATTTTTCGCAATCCCGGAATATGTTCCTGCCTCCGATGTGAGTATGTACATAGGTCATCTACATATACTTCCATACTCTTCTTTAGAAATTCTTTGAAAATGTGACACATCAACCTTTGGAAAGTAGCACGGGCGTTAGTGAGTCCAAAAGGCATGAGTCTGAAAGCATAGACTCCCTACTCAGTCGTGAATGCGGTCTTATGTTGATCCACAGTAGCAATAGCTACTTGGTTGTATCTAGAGAATCCATCCAAGAAGCTATAGACTTCTTTGCCTGCAACTCTTTCCAATAGGTGGTCCATGATAGGTAATGGGTAACTATCACGGATTGTGGTTGCATTGACTTTCTTTAGATTAATGCACACTCTAAGTTTTCCATTCTTTTTAGGCACAATTACTAATGGTGACACCCATTTGGTATGTTCTATCTCGTAAATGAATCCAGCCGCTAATAGCTTGTCTATTTCTTCTTTTATTTTTACGGCACAAACCTCGTTATACATGTAAGGGCATTGTTTTGATGGTTTTGCCTCCGGTGTCATTGGTATTCTATGAGAGCAGATGGAGGGTTCCACACCCTTGAGATCCTTGTAGGTCCATGCAAACACATCTCTATATTCTCTAATTAGTCTTATTAATTCTTCTTCCTCCTCATGTGACATGTCTTTTCCTATGTATGTGGATGTTTCTTCTCCATTTTCTACAGTCACTATGATTTGTTTCATTTGTTCCTTATTGTCATACACTTCTCCTTCTCTTGCCTCTCTTTTAGGCATCTGAATGGCTATTTTCCTTTCCTCTACTTCGTATCTTTTGAAGTGTTTGAGGACTTCAAAAAGATCAGAGGTTGGTTTGGTCTTACTCACGCTTTCCTCCTTATTTGGTACTATAGGGACTGCTTCTATTGCTAATACTTTTGTCGTTCCATACTTTTCTTCAGCTTGAATGACTTCTAGATACCGTTCCTCTGAATCAAACTCTGGTTCCATTTCTATGCTCTCGTATTCTTCTTTCCATTCCTTTTCTAATATTTCTCCGGCTTCTACCTCTTGAAGGACTACCATGTACAAGTTTACGTTGTAGCCTTCTTCATCCACACATTCATTCATGGTCAAGACTTCTTCATTCACACATACATCCAAGGTTGCTAGGATCTCCATCCAACCGTGAGGTTTGAACGCTTCATCAGGAAAAACCTGAGGCATGTACATTGGGTCCTCTGTGGGCCGATAATTTTGATGTCCTATGGGCCATAACTATAGTTTTTTATCCTCTTTCTTTGCTTCCTTACACATCCATAATTGAGCATCCTCATGCATCCATGATTGATTACTTGATCTGGCACTATGGATAGACAAATCGTCTTCTTCCTTGTGTATGGGATTCCATTGTAGTGGGGGTACATCTCTCTACGCAAAGGTATGCAAGTTTATCTTGGTATTGTTTCCTTGATGTTGAAGGTATGATGAGTCTCGTCCCCAATCTTGTACTACCCTGAGTTGTCTCATGAAAGGTCATCCTAATATCATTTCATAATTATTTGCCTTTCCAAATTGACAGATAGCTAACGTATGCTCAAATTCAACTCCACAGGTGGTTAATTTGATCCTTTCCAATATTCCCACTGTGTCTCGGGGTTTGCAAATCTCACATCAAGTCTCTCTCTAGTTCCTTCCTTATGGGTTCCATGAATATGAGATGACCCCACTCCTTGATGACCATATGAGACATTTGATCTCAATGGGGGGAAACCTAAGTCACCCTTTCATGTGTATGCATGCCTACCATGATCCATTACCAAGAACATCCTTTCTGATATGTTATCTAGATAGAAAAATTTGCTTGGTATCTCAGGATCTTTGAACTCATATATGGAGATTCTGCCTACTTCACTAAGTTGATTTGGTTTGAATCTCCAAAATTCTTCATCCATTTCTTTGTTCACAAATAAATCTATGCTCTTATTGTCTTGGGGGATCCACTCTGGGGTAATCACTCTAGTAAAGATTGACTTACCTCTAGGTGTCCTAGGTTCTCCTCCTAGGGTTCCTTGCTCTAGGTCTATAATCTCATTTTTTGGGATCACATTTCCAAACTCATATGTTCTGTCTCATAGGCTAGTAACCACATACATGGTTCCCTGCTTATCAATGCATGAATCCTCTTCAAACTTGATCATGAGGTTTTCAAGTTTGAAGGGTTGATCAATGTTTTTAAGTTGGACAACTGATCTTCGCAGGCCATCCTCATAGATGGGAGCACCTAATCAATTAGTCTTGATGTATTTGCATTGCATCTTATATGGACCTTTTGGTTTTTCTAGGTATGCAACATGAGAATTAGCTATTGGCTTCTCCATACTATATGACATCTTTGAGTCACTAGTCTCTAAACTCAACATCAAGGGGTAGTCACTAAGTTGCTGAGCCCATGACCTAGGTGTGTGATTGACACTAGCTTCAAAGGATCCTATGCTTTGTATATCCTAACCTAGATGTCTATTGATCTAAGGTTCATAAGCTTGGTCTTTTAACCCACTTTTTCTCGAATACAACCACATTGTTGTGTTCCTTTTGCACATTCACTTGTTCTTTTTAAATTCCCTTTTGGGTGTGAGATATTTTCCAATGTTGCATCGCTAGGCACACTTGATTTATATCAAAACTTGATGTGTGATCGATCAATTTATGTTCTTTTCTCTTAGGGTTTTTGCAACAATATTCTAGCTGTGCTTGAACTTGAGAAATTAGGGTTTCTTGGACTTGATGGCTTGGAAGTGAAGCTGGTAACACCATTGAAATCCTTATAGATCTTGGAAATCTCTAACTCTTCCCCTAGATTCTTCTCAATGTTAATACACATACCAAGACATTGCTCTATGGTTCTAGGATCTTTTAGATACAAATATGATCTCAACCTGGCACTTAACAACCCATCCAAAAACAGCGCCACCTGTTTGGTTGGTGTGGGTGGTTATGGAAATGGGCATCTTTCTAGGTACATTGTAAATCTTCTTCCTACTAGTCTAATCGTCTCTTGGGGTATTTGCTTAGAGATGTGCATCAGAGATGAGGTATCGTGCCTGATGCTACTCTTGGAGAATTTCTTGATAAATGCTTCTAGCAGTTGATCAATATTCCTGAATTTTCCTTGATGTAGTGGTTGAAACCACATCAAGGCTCCATTCTCGAGTGTTAGATCAAAGGCATTATATGATTGAACAAGTCATCAACCTATTCCGCTCTTAGCACTTGTCTAAACTCTACTACATGATCATATGCTCTCTAGTACCATGGAAGTAATTTTTCATGGATTTCACCAATTTCGTAGGCCTCAAGATTCTAGGCTGTTTTGTAAGCCTATGCAAAGGAAACTCATCCATGCCTCTTTGATGTCTCGTATTTCTATGTCTCTCTTATCTATTCTTTGTTCATGTAATCCTAACTACTCTCTTCCTAAAAGGTTTGCAAAGCTCACTTCATGCCTCTCTCTAGTTCTTTCCTTATGTCTTCCATGAATATGAGTCAATCTCACTCCTTGATGACCAATCTCAGGGGGTAAATCTATTTTTCCCTTCCATGTGTTTGCATGGCTGCCATGCTGCATTACCAGGAACATCCTTTTCGACGTGTTATCTAGCTAGACAACTTTGCATGGTATCTCAGGATCTTTGAATTTCTATATGGTGACTCCACCTCCTTCACTAAGTTGATGTGGTTTGAGTCTCCCAAAGTCTTCATATGTTTCCCTTTTCACAATAACTCTATGCTCTTTTTGTCTTGGGGGATCCACTATGTGGTGATCACTCTAGTCAAGACAGACTTACCTCTAGGTGTCTTAGGTTTTCCTCCTAGGGTTCCTTTCTCTAGGTCTCAAATCTCATTTTTTGGGATCACATTTGCAAACTCATCTATTTTGTCTGGTAGGCTAGTAACCACAAACATGTTTCCCTACCTATCAATGTATGAATCCTCTTCAAACCTGGCCATGGAGTGTCCAAGTTTGAAGGGTTGATCCAGGCTTTTAAGTTGGACAACTGATCTTTACCGGACATCCTCATAGATGGGAGCACCTAGTTGGTTAGTCGTCATGTATTCCAACTACATCTTATATGGACCTTCTAGATTTTCTAGGTATGCAACACCAAAACTACCTGCTGACATCTCCATATTATATGCTTTGAGTCACTAGTCTTTGAACTCAACACGTAGGGGTAGTCACTGAGCTATGGAGCCCATGGCCTAGCTATGTAATTGACACTAGCTTTAGAGGATCTTATGCTTTTTCTATCTCGACCTAGGTATCTACCTGATCTAAGGTTCATAAGCTTGGTCTATTAACCCACTTTTTCCTGAGTACAACCACATTGTTGTCTTCCTTTTGCACAATCAATTATTCTTTTTAAATTCTCTTTTGGGTGTAAGATCTTGTCCAATATCGTGTTGTTAGGAATACTTGCATTATATTGCAACTTGATGTGTGATTGATCAATTTATGTTCTTTTCTCTTAGGGTTTTTTCAACAATATTCTAGCTATGCTTGAACTTGAGAAATTAGGGTTTCTTGGACTTGATGGTTTGGAAGTGAAGTTGGTAGCATCATCGAAATCCTTATAAATCTTGGAAAGCTCTAACTCTTCCCCTAGAATTTCCTCAATGTCATTGCACATACAAACACACTACTCTATGCTTCTAGGCTCTTTTAGATACACCTATGATCTGAACTTGGTGCATAACAACCCATCCAAAAAAATGCCACTTGTTTCACAGGTGTGGGTAGTTATGGAATAGGGCATCTTTCTAGGTACTATCTAAATCTTCTTCCTATTATTCTAACCATCTCCTGAAGTGGTTAAGCTACAATGCATGTGAAAAGATTTAGCTACCTCTCTAACTCACTAATCCTCTAAAAATGCATGCCGTGATACCATTTACAGTAGTAAGCAAAAATTCAAACTTTTCTCCTAGCTCCGAACTCCAAATACGGCCAATAGTGGGTTTCCTTCAAAGTTCTCGATGAGAGCATCTATTGGTGGTATTTTCACTCGAATGTGACAAATGCTCTTCAAGTTATGAGCAAAATAGTGAATGGTGGGAAACACCAACACTTGCTCCACAACTTGGGATGGCTCACACACACTACAGTAGTTCAAAAGCGATGGGAAGGGATAGATAACAGTCCTACACACACATTCCAAGCATTACACATACACACACACAAAAGATCATAGAGAAGGAGGAAATCAGCAGGAAAGAAGCAAATTTGAAATTTCTTCTCTAATTCCTCACAATGGCAAAAAGTCTCTTACAAGAGTCACAAAGTGCCTTATATACATGTGCCCTAAAAAATGGTCCTTTCACACAAGAGACCGGCACTTTATTGACTAACTCTAATTTCCTACTATTTTACAAGAATTATGTTACAATGATGTGGGCTTATGCATCGAGAGGACTCCTCTAGTGCATTTACATAGCTTTGAGCGATTTTCATAGGATTTTGAAGAAGAAAATTTATGCTCATTAATTTGAAAATTTTTGGGATCCTCTTCTATGCCTCTTTTCTCTACAACACTCTCCCCCTCTTCGTCTATGTCATCCCTTGACAGGCTTTGCTTTTTGTCTACAGCTTTTCTATAGCTCCTTAGTACACGCACCCAATGGTCGAAGAAGCGATAAGGATTGTCAGACAATTTGTTACTTTATCCGAACTAAGTCCTTTGCTTCTGTAATCTCCTTGGTATTCCTTACATTCATAAATCTGGGTTGCTGTGTTAAGTCGAGCTGCCACACATGCCATCAGTGGCTAAGAATGTGAGATTCTTAGTCACCCTCTTCAACTTTTCAACCTCTACCTCTTTCTAACTTTTGGTCCTCGGAAATGTCTTTGTCTTCACTCATCTGACCCGGTTGTATTGCTTGGAGCCTGTTTACTTCTTTCCACAACACGCACCTAGTAGAGGGAGAAGTGTCTAGGATTTTGAGACAATTGGTTATCTTATCCGATGAAGAATCTTTTGTGTATAACTGTCTCCCTTTGAAAGGGCCTGGTTATGATTCTATTCTTTCCACTCTTCGGGCCTTGGTCCTTTGGCATTGTAGCCTGATGCGTGCCCTTGCGGGGCTTTGGGGAGTGGGTAGTTCTTTCTTATTGAGCTTCTTCTTTATTGAGCCGTTTTGGTCTTTGATCTTCTTCTTCTTCTCTTCTTGCTCAACTCTCCCTCCACATGTCCTTCCTCCTGAACTCTGTCGTCCTTGATAGGCTTTTTGTGGCAACGTGCATAGGTTTGTATGACTTTTTGCTCTCTATGATTAAGCAAATTTGCTTGACATATCATCAGTTCCTTCGATTGTGTTGACTTTACTCCATCATCTGGTGCCTGTCTATGATCTGCAAAAAAGCTTAGTTCGTAGGCCACCAATCGCCCATTTAAGTTGGAAGATCTTTTCATTGATATCTCCAAGTCCATCTCAAAAAACCCTGTAAAGAATGCTTCTTCGAACGTTTGCATATAGGGATTTGGTAGAGACATAAGCCTTGAGTATATTGCCATGATAGTTAAATGGCTAGGGGTAGTAGATAGATAAAAAATTAGGGCAGCTGCTCCCTGGTTAATTTTGATGAAGTTCAAAAATGTGTATTGTGCGTGCTGAAATACTTTTAAAACTATAAGTAACATACTTAGAATTTTTTTATCATTTTGATGGCTAAATCTGGTATTGTGGCACATTTGGATAACCAAAATTCTATTGTCTGCACCATGTATTCCTCTATCGATAAGTAGTTGCATGGCGGACTAGGTAATGGCAGATAATTTAGCCATTGGTTATTTAAGCTAGCCTGGCACTGGGCTTCCCAAAATTGCATCCAAGAGCGTCTTCTAGGTATTGGGAAAAAAGATGGATTCACTTGAAGTATGTATGGTGCCGACTCCAAGTGTATCCTTGGCATAGGATTCTTCTCCAAAAACTTGCATCGTTAGACAGGATCTACCTTATCAAATTCTTCTTATGTATATGTGAATGTCTGCAGGTTGAATTGGAGATCGCTATCAAGTTCTTTATTGGTGGTCTTCTTTATTTATTGTCGTGTCTCTTCTTTAAGTAATCCATAAGGTATATTGAATGGCATCAAAATATGTTCCATGCTCTTGCTTTCAATCTTTACCTCTCTTATTACCTTGACCACCTGTTCTTCAAATTGTTCTGTAAGCTCGGACACCAATAGTGCCCTTTCATGTTGGCTTAGTTCTGCAATAGCCCAATCATGTCTTTCAGTGTTTGGCTCTGCTGCCTCCCTTATTGATGAATGATGCATGGGGGAAGAAAGAGGCGTACCTCAGTCTCCTTAGTAGCTGCTGTGGAGCATGGAACTACTGGTGTCCCCGTTGTTACCTGTTGTTCTATTTGAGCTTTTAATTTTGCAATGAGTTCATCTTTTTCGTTGATTTCATCAATCGTGGTTTTTAGTGCTTTTTTGGTAGTCAAAAGCTCATTTCCTATAGTATCTATTTGATCGAAGTATATATCACAAGAACTTTGTCCTCAGCCAATTTCCATTGTTTTTTGAGTTTGTTCAGGTCATGCATATACCTTCTTTCCCATTCTTCTCGAGTGGTTTGCTCTTGTCTTAGCTGATCTTTATACTTTGTAATTTGAGCTTCCAATTCTTTTGTATCGGTTGTTGTCACTTCTTGTGCTTCTATGGGTTGATTGCATAGGATGGCAGTCATAAGCTCTTTATTCCTACATCTTAAATTGACAGCTTCTTCCATATATACTTTTATTTGGGATTCAAACAGCTTTCTTCTAGCATTTATTCTTGCTTTCTCAACTTCACCTGCTTGATATTTACTTTGGAGTTCTTTTAGTTGACCTTGGAGCTTTTGGTTCTCGTGTGTTAGCATGGTGCATCTCTCCAGGGCTTCTTTAGCTTCTCTTTCCTTGGCTGAGAGTTCTTGTTGAGCTTGAATTAATTGTGCAGACAAGTTTTCACTCATTACCTGGAATTGGCTTTTCTCTCTCATAGCCTTTTCATAGTCTGCATCGGCCTTGAGCATTTGTTGTTGAGTGTCCATAGAAGTTTGTATCATTCGCTTTACTGCAAGCTTTAATTGAGCCACATCCACATTCATCCATGTACATCTTTGCCTTGTTCCACGTGTATAGTTATGTTGTGTAGTTGTCTTATTTGAAGGTGCACTTCGCTCTCTTTTTCCTCTTCCTCATTTGTGGTCGACTTTGTAGCGCTTCCTTGAAAGGTAACATCCAAAGGAGAAGGCTCCGCTACCACCTTGATTGGCGTGAATGGCTCCGGCTCCTCCACTTCTTCTTGTTCTCTCTCTTCCTTTGGTCTCTTTACTGGGGCTTCACCATCTAAGTGAGTCTCTATGATTTGAATGTGCGTCTCTTCTGAATACATGAATCCCCTCTTTAGGTGATTCTTGCCTTGTTGTGTCCATGATGGTGTCATCAAGAGTTTGATTTATCTTTGTACCTGCCACTCCAAAGTCATCTGTGATGATTAAATTCCTCCCAATTACCATCATCTTTTGAGGCACTTTTAATGTCCACATTCATCATAGATGGTTCATGCTCTCTTTGTGTATCAAAAGATGAACTAGAGTTGGTGAATCCCAACTCTTTATATCGATGAACTTTGGTTAGCCTCTTTCTTTGCTCAGTGTCTTCATGAGACTGTTGGTAATGATGCTCTTGTAATGTCAGATTGACTTGATCTTCCATGTATTGGTGGGTAGCCACCATTGCTTTGTTTAGCTCCTCTTCAGCAATTGGTTTGGGGTCCTCAATCTTAGTCCTTGGAAGTGTATGTATCCTCTTTGAAGATGGAAGTGCTTCTTCTACCTTCATCATTTCTTGTAGTCTTTTGGTGCCTCTCATCCTTGGTTGCGAGCTGGTCTCGGCTTCTTCCAGCACTTTTACTTCCTTCTTCTTTCTTGGGACCGTGGCTAACTTAGCATACTTAGCCATTTCTATGGTTGAAGGCATTTCTTTTAGATGTTCCCAAATACCCAATGCATGGTAGATGAGTATGGTCAATGCGACACTTCCGTTCAAGAACTTTCTATGGTTCCATTGCTTCTTAGCTTCAAAAAGACGCTCTTAGATATATGGCATCATGTTCACTTGATTACTGACTTGTTTGATAGCATGAGATAACATCTGCACTATGATTTTCTGTGGTGCTGTGCATCGATGCATATTTGGAAAGAAAAAATGTTGATGAATCAGATGGAATTCTTCTTCTATGTCTATATGATTGATATCCGTGAATGTCTGTGTCTTGCTCCCTCAGCTTTCATCCTTCAAAATGGTGTTTCCATCCTTTTCCCATCCAAATACTTCTTTGATCAAATCATGGGAGAATTGGGTGATTACCCATTTGCGTGTGGCATCTAGAACTCTTGCCACTGGCACTAATGGGTCATGTAGATCCGGTTGGAGGGTATTCATCACCTATGTGCATTGTTGGAAGTCCAGTTTGTAAATTGGTAGTACTTGCCTTTGTTAATATGTCCATGGTTGATGGGATGTCATGCAAGACTTTAAAATCCTGAGACATGACCGGGAACTGATGGTCGGTGTCCATATTCTTTATTGTCACTAAGAAAAGATAATCCCCAACAAGTTGATCCTCTCAAAACCAATGACCTTTGGCTTTGGTCACACTCTGTAATGGAAACTCTAGCACCTCTTCTTGAACAGTTACTTTGGAATCCTTAGAAGTCATCTGCACTTGTAATAGAGAGAGAATCAGCTTCCAGAAAAAACCAATTCATGTGTTATGTGTGGTTTAGTGGGTGTTTCGATTTCTTCGTCACTCCGTTCCCTCTTGCTTAAGTAAGTAAGGTTTCTTACCACACTTATTTTGATTTATATTCCTAAAAGAAAACAAAAGTTAGTTCTAGCCGAAGCATTTATGTATGTACACTAGAAGTTAACTCCTATGGTAGTAGAATCTAAGACCTCTTCCCATGACGGAAATGTGCACCACTAATTTTGGTGAGAAGGTAATGTGCCGAATGCATGGCCTTGTAATGTGGCCCTATCAAGCATACTCTAGGTGTAAAGGATTCTTCATGAGTGCAAGTGAAATCTAGTTGAGTAGGTTGTTCTTGTCCTTGCTCCTTCTTGGGTCTCCATATCCATTTTGTGGTTGGTGTTTGAGGTATTTGGTTCCGTCGTTCTTGTCGTTCTCTGGTCCTTGTTGCCTTCTTTCTTGAAGTCTGATTGGTTGATATGATGTTCCTTTTGTACTATTGCTGATTCCTTCTTTGTCTAGCTCTTGGTTAGCAGTCTTTCTAACCTTCTTTGGGATCCACATACATCAGTGTGTCTTTTGGGCTGTTACTAGTGATTTGGGAAGCCAAACATGAAGAAGTCTTTGTGGTTTGGTAGGTGATGATGAGGGCTGGTTGTTACTCCTTGTCTCCATGGAGTGGTTGACTTGCTCACGTGTTGATTTCTCTGGTTCTCTCATTCTATCCTTCCATACCCATTGGAGATGAGTATTGCATGGGAATGATGTTTGAGTAGTAGAACTACAGGTGGGCGTCCTTCTCTTGGAGTAGGTTACTTTAGAAGCATTGCCCTCACTTTCTCTCTTGGATTCATCTCTCATGGGAAATGAAGACACATCATCATGCAACACATCCTTATTTGCAGGAATTTCTAGATTAGGGCATTCGTTAGATATGCATGCTATTGGTTCATTTTCTAAGTCCTTCTCTAAGTTTTCTTCCTTCCGTTTGATGGCCTCATGGTAACAAGAAGGCCTTTCTTCCAGTAAGCTAAAGATTTCCTTATGCCCTATCTTTCCTAATATGTATCCTTGTGCTAGATGAATGCTTACTTTATTTTTTATAATCCAATCTTGCTGTAGGATCATATTCTCAATTAGGTCTTTGTCTTTGCATACCAAAACTTTTTGTTCCATAGTGGAATTTCCTAGGTGAAGGGATATTAAGGTTTCTTCGACACATTCTATAACTTGACCTCCAATGCTGATCATACGTGCTTTAGTAGGACTTATGGTTGTTTGAATATGTGTGATTAGCATCCTTCGTATACAGCTTGGGGCAGCTCGTGAGTCAATCAAAGCATCTATTAATTGGTACTCTTTGGTTCTAATCCCTAGGTTTAAATATGGTTGGGATATACTAAGGCTCCCCTTGCCGACTTTATGGACTTGGTAATTGGCCATGGGTATGTGTTCTTCTCCTTGTAGATATCGTTCATCCCTTTGTTTTATCCACTCCTTCCATTTTTTGATATGCTCTAGGGCTTCTTGGCATGCTTCTTCTCTAATTCTCTCCTCTTCTTTCTTTTGATTCTGAGCTCCTACAAGTCGTGCCAACATTTGATCCGTCAATGGTTCCATATATCATTTTACTCGACAACCACTTATGTAGTTAGGAAGTATATCTCCATCTAATGTGGCTAGATTCACTGTTCCGCTAGTTGAGATTCTATTAATAGTAAGGGTCAGTATCCATGCTTCTGCAATTTCTTGGCATGTTACTTCAATGTCCATACCAAGACTAAATCTCCTTCCTTCAACCCTTTGTCTTTGATATGTGCATCGTAATACACTTTCTATTTCCTTTTAGCGGCATAAATTCATGCAACTACTTGCAGTCTTGTTTCGTGTAACTTCTCAATCTGCTCGAGTTGCTTGGATAGCTCATGTCCTATCCAGTCCTACTCTTGTGCTACTCGTAAAGTAGGTAGTAAAAATTCAATTGGCAGGATTGCATTTTGTCCATAAACTAGGTTAAAAGGAGTAGTTCCAATGGCTATCTTGTAAGCCACATGAAAGGCCCAAATTGCATGATGCAATTGTTTCTCCCAATCTGACCTTCGATTATTTACTATGTTTGTCAACACCGTACATAACACTTTATTGGAACTCTCTGCTTGACCATTGGCTTGAGGATGATAAGGGGCTGATTTTTTATGAATTACTAGGAATTCATTCATCAAGGACTTATCACTTCATTAATGAAGTGCGTTCCTCTATCACTCACTATCTCTATTAGTAGTTGTGTACCTAAGTATCGACTTAGGGACTTGAGAAGAAAGAGACTGCACCTCAATCCCCTACAAGTGCATATAGTGGGGATTCATGCTTTAATTATCAATCCAAGAAGCATCATAACCTAGCCGAGTGTATGAGGACATGCATTCAAATGACGGTCAATGCAAATGTTAACTAACAAGGTGCAAACAAGTATAAACTATCACATTCAAGCTTTCATGGTTGGCTATGGTGTCCCAACACTTAGAGCAGCAGCCAATAGTAAATCAAGCTTTTCTCTTAGCTTCAAACTTGAAATATGGGAAATAGAGGGTGCCTTTCAAAGCTCTCAAGAAGACGCATCCAATGGTGCCTTTTCACTTGATTTTGACACTTCTACTTCAAGCTATGAGCAAAATACTAAGCCATGAGAATGACCTACCTACGCTTCAACACTTCCTACACTTCTCACACACATTAGGAACAGCAAACAAGCACTATCATGGATAGAGACCACTTCAAAGTACTCATTTCAAGTCAAATACATGCATGCAAGCTCACAAGGAAGAAGATATAGAGAGGAGAAGATATAAATTCGAAATTCTGTGCTCTTCATTCTCATAATGGCAGAAAGTATTTACAAAGAGTCACAAAATGACTTATATACTTGTGCCCTAAAAATGGTCCTTTCACACAAGAGACCGACACTTTGTTGACTAAAAGACTAATTCCCTACTAATTTACAAAGGTAATAATGCAAATATCTATGGATATGCATCATCTTTCCTTGTGCTACATGTAGTGTTGTTTGGTGCGGATGCTGAATATGTAGCTATATCCTTGGCTTAGCCTCTTTAATTACTCCCTTCCCTTGTGGAGTATCATCGGGAATTTCAATCACAGTTTTTGCCGGAGTTTGTTGTGATAGCACCTCTTTTTCGAGGTTCCTTTGCAACTCGTCCTTGATGGGTGGTACCACATTTGTTTTTGGTGTAGATGCTTCTTTTACACTGATCTTGGATTGTGTGTTCAACTGGATGATGTGCCTTTCTTCAAATGGTGCTTCCTAATTTTGTACTTGTGGGTTTCGATTGTCGGGGGTGGTTTGGATTTGATGAATCTCTGTCCATTCTTCATCATTCATCTCTATCCTTATATCTGTGTCCAATGTGTCATGTTCATGAATAGATTCCTCATTAGAACTTGAGTCATCAAGCCCCAATTCCTTGTATCGGGCGGCTTGTGATAGGTTGTGTTCTTTTTGTCCCTTTTTCTGCAAACGTCTAGACTGTCTGTATTGAATTCCTTGAATGCTAAGATTATTTGACCTCGCATTTAAGTATGTGTTTCTTCTAAAGCCCCTGATAGATCCCTTTGTGTTATAGGAGGTTGAGTTAATGAGACCCTTGGTAATATATGTGTTCGCTTTGATTCTGGGGTTTCCTATGCTTCTTCTTCTCTAACCTGCTTGGCTCCACGCATCGTAGTTTTCAAACTTGTTCCCACTTCTCTCTAAACATGGATGTTTTCTTCTTCTTTAGAATTGTTGGAGACTTCACATATCTTGCCATTTCAATAGAGGTCGGCATTAATAGTAGGCATTCCTTCATTTCTAGTGCTTCATAGATCAATAGCGTCAAGGTAGAGCTTCCATTCAAAAATTTCTTATGGTCCCACTTCTTCTTTGCTTTGAATAAACATTTGTGTATGTATGGCGTAAAGTTAACTTGGTTCCCGATTTGCCTCATAACATGAGATATAGCAATTGAACTACAATCTTTTGAGGCGCTATATATCTGTTCATGCTTGGGAAACAGAAATGTTGATGCACCATACGAACTGATTCTTCAATATCCGTCCTGTTGATTTCCATGAAGTCCTCTTGTGTTTCCCTAAGAAGTGTTGTCGAGTAGATGCAGTCTCCACTCCCGCTTCTAGTTCCTCCTCTGCCCCTCTCCACACTGGAATCGTTCTTATTGCCAAAGAAGTTTCTGCTATCGAGGAAGTTAACAAAGTTGTTGGCACAAAGAAGTAGTCAAGGAAGTTATGGAGGTCTCTGCTAAACCCACCCACTCCACTAAGAAGTTCCTGACCGCCCCTTCCTTGCTACTCGATTCTTTTTTAGTCTGGGACATCCTCTGTGCTCTCATCGACAACCTTCCAAATTGTCTCGTCACCTCACCAAAGGCTACCCAAGAAATAGTAGTGGTAGCTATATCTGATGCTCCCCTCTCTCTGTCTACCCATCGAGAACCTATCGCTCCCAGAATGCCCTTCGCCCCTATCCTTTCCCCAACCTCTGCTTCCTCTTCCAATCCTTCCTCACCAAAAGGATTGCCCGCTCACCCTCTACCCTCAATTTAGGAATTGGCCAATATTGGGAACTATTTGATTCACGTCTTCGATGCACTTTAGTCTCAGACGACCACCAAAAAGTAGGCGATCCGAAGAGAGTTTTAGCATAAGCTTGATCTCCTTCAAGTAGACATTTCTCCCCTCCTAGAGGTAGTCTTGAGTCTTCGAGCTAGCAAAGGGCATTTACAGCAATAGGTGGCCACTCAAGATAGCCAGCTCGACCGATTGCGTAAAGCACTCATCAGAAAAGATCCAGACCTAGCTCAAATGGGTTCAATTTCGGAAGTCACATCCGAGAAGGTAACGACATTGGAATAGACCTACACTGCATTGCATGCCAAAGCTGTCCAGTGGGAGATTGACCTGGCAGCAACCAAGGAAGAGCTTTTCTAGAAAGCCCAAGCCTTGATAGATGAGTTTGATGTGTCTATAAAAGTGAAGAAAGAGCTTGAAGCAACTCAGAAGGAGAGGTATGCATACTTCAAAACCATTGAATTTGAATCTAAACAGATGCAACACCTAGAGAACCAACTCAGGATTCAAATAGAGAAGCTCAAGAGAGTTGAAGCCAAAGTTGACGACAACAAAGTCTGGTGCAACACTGCCTTGAAGAATGATTTTTATTTACAAGAAGCATTTTTGATAGAGCAGAGTTAGAACATCATCAATCAAGCGGTTGCTTCTAGTTCTGCCATTCCTAATGCCCAATTACTTGATTCAGAGCATGTACAACAGCTATTCAAGGCCTTATAGAAGAAAATTAAATGAAGTTTTGAAGAAGCATGTACACTATACATATAGGGAATTGTAGATGAAGATTAGCTTGTATCAGGGTTCGAGTCCATCATGTGTGCCAATGTTAGGCCGCTGGATTTTTGTATTTGTAATATTCCATATTTTCTGATGCAGCACCATATTGGCCTAAACGTTGTAACCATTAACAAATTAATAAAAAGAGGTGTGTCCATGTAGTTCCGGTGATGCACGAGTCCGTCCGACTATGTGTAGTGGAGCAAGCAGAGTGCAAACAAGTTCATCATCTTTCTGTCTTGTTCGGTGTAATGTTGACGTCTATTAGATAAGTTCCTAATCTTTAAGTGTGGTGATTGATTGAATCTTGTCGCGGTTCTACTGTTAGAAGTTAGTGTGATAAAGAATTGTGGTTAATCTTGGCAGTAAAACATAATTATTAGTCTTGCACAGATTCAATTGTAAGTGAATATGTGGTAGATTTATAAGATCAATACTGAAGTGTGGTAGTAGATAATTTTGAGATAAACTATAATCAAGATAGCATGTCAAAGAAGTTTATATGGTGTGAATATTCATAAAGGTTTATTGTAGTATAGATATTAGTAGTAGTGTGACTCTGTAAGGTGTTAGATTGATTCTCTTGAGTTTGAGGTGTGGGAAAATATCAAAGGAATTATGTTTATAGATGCCTGCCAACCCAAGAACCCTTTTAGTTACCCTATTCATTGTTATCGTATTAGATATATTCGGCCTAAGAAGAGAGATTTAACAATCCTCTTCAAAACTGACCATGAGGAGTTCAAGTCTAAAGGGTTGATTTGGATTTTTAAATTGGGCAAGTGGTCATTGTAGACCATCCTCATAGATGTGAATACCTAATTGATTAATCTTGATGTATTGCAACTGCATCTTATATGGATCTTTTGGGTTTTCTAGGTATGCAACACCAAAACGACCTGTTGGCCTCTCCATACTGTATGACATCTCTAAGTCACCAGACTTTGAACTCAGCATGTAGGGGTAGACACTGAGTTGATGAGCCCCACAACCTAGCTCTATGATTCACACTAGCTTCAGAGGATATAATACTTTTTCTATCCCAACCTAGGTGTCTACCTGATCTAAGGCTCATAAGCCTAGTCTATTAACCCACTTTAACACAACCATGTTGTTGTGTTCTTTTTGCACAATCACTTGTTCTTTTTAAATTTTCTTTGGGTGTAAGATCTTGTCCAATAATGCATCATTAGGAATACTTGAGTTATATCACAAATTGATGTGTGATCAATCAATTTATGTTCTTTTGTCTTAGGTTTTTTTGCAATAATATTCTAGCTATGTTTGAACTTGAGAAATTAGGGTTTCTTGAACTTGATGGTTTGGAAGTGAAGCTAGTAGCACTGTCAAAATCTCTATGCTCATAGGAATGCACTACTCTATGGTTGAAGGCTCTTTAGATACACATATGATCTCAACTTGAGAAGTTAGGGTTTCTTGGACTTGATTGTTTGGAAGTGAAGATGGTAGACATTGGAAATATCTAACTCTTCCCCTAGATTCTCATCAATTTCAATGCACATTGGAATGCACTGCTCTATGGTTGAAGGCTCTTTCGATACACATATGATCTCAACTTGGCACTTAACAACCCATCCAAAATTAATTCCACTTGTTTGGCTGGTGTGGGTAGTTATGGAATATGGCATCTTTCTAGGTACTATCTAAATCTTCTTCTTGCTAGTCTAACCATCTCGTGGGGTGTTTGCTTAAAGTTGTGGATTAGAGATGAGGTATTGTGCCTGATGCCACTCTTGGAAAATTCAGTGATAAATGCCTCTAGCAATTGATCAATGTTCTTGAATTGTTCTTGATGTGGTGGTTGAAACCATGTCAAGGTTGTGTTCTTGAGTGTTAGACCAAAGGCATTATATTGAGTGAACAAGTCATCAACGTGTTCTACTCTTAACACTTGCCTAAGTTTTGCGACATGATCATACGGATCTCTAGACCATCGAAATAGTTCTTCATGGATTTCACCAATTGGGTATGCCTCTAGATTCTAGGTTGTCCTCTAGGCGTAGGCAAGGGAAACTCATCCATGCCTCTTTGATGTGTTGGATTTCTGTATCTCTTTTGATATGTTCTTTTTGCATCTAATTGTGACTGATCTCTTCGTAAGGGGTTTTCAAAGCTCACTTCAGGTCTCTCTCTAGTTCATTCCTAATGAGTTCTATGAATAAGAGATGATCCCGCTCTTTGATGACCATAAGAGACATTTGATCTTGGTGGGGGGAAAACTAATCCGCCCTTTCATGTGTATGCATGCCTACCATGCTCATTACCAAGAACATCCTTTTCGACATGTTATCTAGATAGAAAACTTTGCTTGGTATCATAGGATCTTTGAACTCGTATATGGTGACTCTGCCTACTTCACTAAGTTGATCTAGTTTGAATCTCCAAAAGCATTCATCCGTTCCTTTATTCACAAATAACTCTACGCTTTTATTCTCTTGGGGATTCCATTTTGGGTGATCACTCTATAGCCCAAGCATGAGCACCACCTCCTTTACTTGTCAATCCATGGAGATGTGGGGAGGATATGAAGATTGTGAGAAATTGTGGTGAGCAAATGTGAGTGACAAGCACATACATGCACACATAAACACACACACACACACACACAAGGCAAGATCCAAGAGAGGAACAATGGAAAGCTTCAATGACATCAAAACTCTCTTACAAAAGCTTCAATATCTACTAAGCCAACTCTCTAACAAGCTGGTGTAGCTCAAGCGTAAGCACCACCTCCTTTACTTGTCAATCCGCGGAGACGTGAGGACCGGTATGAAGACCACAAGCAAGTGAAGGCACAAGTGCGTGAGTGAAAGCACACAAACATGCACACACATACACACACACGCGCACAAAGTAAGATCAAAGAGAGGAACAATGGAAAGCTTAGATTGCAAAAGATTTCTCTTACAAAAGTTCTATTCTCTAACAAGCTAACCCCCAAAAATGAGCTCTCTAGCTCTTTTTATAGTTTTTTGACTAGTTTTGGCCCTGTCCAGACCTAGTGTCCGGCCTAGTTAAAAATTAGGTTCCAGGGCTTATTTGAGGGCTCAAACAAAGTCTAAAAATTATGAAAATTGGTACGATGGTACTTCTAATACTCCTCAAGCTCGAGGACTCCTCGGCTTGAACAAAATGGAGTTACTAAAAATAGATAATGGTATTTACAATGGTTTTTAGTGATGAAAATCACTATTTTTGTAGGGGATTCTTCTGAAAATTTGACATACACTTCTTGGAGCTCCCTACTTGCTTCCTTTCCTTGTGTGTCCACCTTTTGATGTGCTTCCATGTTTTGTCCTTGACTTTGAGCTTCAACACTCCCCCCCCTCTCGAGTCTGTCGTCCCTGACAGACCCTTGTTGGAAGGGCTGTTCCATGTAGTGCTTTGAGAGGTGGTGTCCATCCGTTGTATGAGCTGGTTCCTTGGATTCCAGCAAGAATGTGTCGTTGTGAGCTTTCAAAACTGCAAGTTGCTCAACAGAGGTTGTCAAGAGTGATTTGGAGCAACTACTGGCTTTAATTTGCTTCCGAGATATGGATGTGGTTCCCATAACGTCCGCTAGCTCTCCCAAAGATGATGTTGAGAGCAGTCATGCCAACTACTCATAACCCATAATGAATGATGGGTAAGTGTGTTCGTGCCTGGGTTGAAAAAAGTATGTGCCTTGTGCACGGCCTTGTAATGTAGCCCTACGCATGCTTACTTGGAAAATGCATTGGAAGAAGTATGGTGCAAAAATTGCGGTTCTTGAGCTAAGTGCTCAAGGGTATGCTGACGAAGAGGTTTCCTAAACTATCATGGTTATGGTGTTTCCAGAGTAAAGATACTTACCATGGAGAAGGTTGATGGATGTTTGTCTCTTCGTGTTGTACACTCGGCCTTTGGGATGGAACCTTGTTGATGAATGTCCATGTTGATTGTCCATTGATGAGATCTTTTGAGTGGTGGATCCCCTCTCCTCTTTTCAAAGCAACATTTGTCACTAACAATGTGCATTTCTGAGCTTGGGCTCATGCACGTTCACTTCCCTATATTGACACTCAGAGGAATATTGGACATGTGCCGGTTTCTAAGAGATTACCATGCCGAGTGACATAGACCATTCACAAGTGCTACTGTTCCATATTGGTTCAGGAAATACTGAGAATTGAATTGCTTTATATTCCTTGGCAAGCAACATCGGGTAACTACACCAAGCTGAGTTTCACATATTCTCTTTAGCTCACCATATGCAGGAGTCTTCTCCTCCAAAACTACCTTTTGCAGATATCTCCTTGGCTGCTCTGGTACATGAAGTAGTTAAGCATCACTCAAGTTGCGGACCTTCAAGCTCTTCATTCCTACCATGGTACGAGAAAATCATAGTTGTAGATGCCATGTTCATGCCAAATGCTTGTCATCTACCAGATAAGGCAGCAATAATCTCACTGCTGGCCGAGAGACACTTCTATCCAAATTGATAAATGCCTAGTAATCAACAGTTCCACCTTCAACTCAGCATGACTCATTCATGTTTCATAAGCCAAACCTGGGAACAAGCTCTCTCCCACTTTTCTTTCTACCCCGTTTTTTTTTTTCTTTTTTTTTTTTTTGAGGAAAAGGATATCACAAAACAAGAACACAAGAGTTAGTATCAATAGAAATGTTTGACATATGTCACTGTGCTCTTGTGCATGGGATTCTCAAGTGTGTCTATGCACGGCCGTGTAATGTGGCCCTATATTAATGCATACTTTGGAAATGCATGACCTGAATGGTGCAAAAGACAGGGTTGTGCAAGGAGCACATGGTTGTTGCTCGTTCGAGGCTTTCGATGTTATTTGCGGAGGTTGATGCCGACCTTGGTGGAGGTATCCATTGAGTCTCGAACTGATGTAATCCTCCTTATTGGAGTCCATTTTAGAACATCATTTGGCACTGTAGAGGTCACTTCAGGTGTCTTTCTCTTTGGATGCTTTCTGAACTGTGGTATCCAATGTGGTTGACGCTTTGGTTCGGTGGAGGCTACTTGCACTTTTGGCTTCAAAACCCATATCCTTTTTGCATGTCTTCCTACTAATGTTGAAGAGCTGATTTGATCTTCCTTTGGTCTTTGTACGTGGTTCTTACCCTTTTCTCTTTGTGGCTTCTTTGTTGAAACCTTTTGCATGTGGGAGAACAAAGATTGTTGTGGATGTAGGAGCTTCTTAGGTACCCACATCTGTAATTGCCCTTGTTGAGCTGCAGCTAACTTCTTAGGCACCCAAACTTGTTGGATACCTTGTGATTGAGCTTGTCTGAGCTGCTTCCTTCGTCTTCTGGCCTGGTTGGTTTGCATGGATGGAATTTGTGGGGGCAAGGTTGGTGGTTGCTCTCCTTTGCGTACCCATATCTGCTTCATGCTCGGAGCTGCATTTTTATCGAATGGTGTCTTTCTATTTGATGTAGCAGTTGTCGTGAACGGTTGTGTTTGCTTGTGTGGTGGACTCACTACTGTGGCTCCGTGATTCTTTGGAGAAGAAGAAAGATCCACCCGCCTTCGAACCTGGTCTTCCACGATTGACTCCTTCTGCATTATAGAGCTTTTGACACATACAACATCTTCTTTCATATGATTAGTCTTGGAAGAACTAAGAGAGTGTGTGGTGCCATGATTTAGGAGCATGCAGTTCTCTAATTCTAATGTAATGCATCGTTCATGTACCCAAACTTGAGGAATTTGACTTCTTAGGTTTAAGTTAACTGCATGGTCATAGATCCAATCTTGACCCAGGACAAGTGGTTCTGTAAGGTTCTCATCTTGACATACTAGCGCTTTGACTTTCATTGGAACATCGTGAAGGTAGATGGGAAGCTCCACCTCGCCCAAACAAGGGGTTTCCACACCTCCCAAACCTATGAGATAAGCTTCTATGGGATTGATGTTCAACCCCAAGTCTTGGCAGTAGGAAAGTCTAACTGCACTACTTGCTGCACCTGAGTCAATCAATGCTTTCATCGTCCTTGCACCCTTCCCGTGTCCTATCTCTATGGTCACAAAGGGTCTTCGGTCAATGACCTGAGAAGTCGCTATGTCTGACTTTTGACACATATCCATGTGATATTTGGGGGCTTTTGAGTTGACTTCTAGGCCTAATCTCCTTAACTTATTTCGCCTAATACGCTCTCTGGCCTCTACCTGTGCTTCTTCTCTCACTCTTAACTCTTCATCTTTTCACTTCTTAGCAGTGTTGAGTCTCATTAGCATATCCTCAGTAAGAGGTTCTTGATATAGCTTGACTCTACAACCACTAATATAGTTTGGCAAGATATCTCCTTCTAGAGTGGCCAACTGAACTGCACCACTAGTGGAAATTCTATTAATGATCATGGGTCCGTATCCTCTTTTTTCCAACTTACGGGCATGTTGTTTTAGTGTGTATACCAACACTAGATCTCCCTCTTTCAATCCCTTATCCTTGATGTGTGCATCAAAGTATGCCTTTTGCCGCTTCTTTGCAGCGTAGATGCCTGCTGCCGCTCGTAGCCTCGTCTCACCCAAGCGTTCGAGATCAAAGATCCTAGAGGACAATTCATGCCCATTCCACTCATACTCTTGTGCTACTTTTAAGGCAGGGATTAAGAAATCTAATGGTAGCACAACGTTCTGTCCGAAGACCATATGAAATGGGGTGGCGTTGAGTACCGTTTTGTAGGCAACTCGATAAGCCCAAACAGCATGATGAAGTTGTTTGTCCCAATCAGAGCGTTTATTATTTACCAGTTTTGTCAATACGTTACAGAGGATCTTATTGGTACTCTCGGCTTGTCCGTTAGCTTGTGGGTGATAGGGGGCAGATTTCTTATGTATCACCAAGAATTCTTGGAGAAGATTTTCAATGACTTCATTCAAGAAGTGTGTGCCTCTATCGCTCACCAACTCTATTGGTAGTCCATATCTCGTGAACACATTCTCGAATAAGAACTTAGCCGTAGTCTGAGCATCATTCTTTCTTGTGGCTTTGACTTCTACCCACTTTGTAAGGTAATCTGTGGCTACAATGATGTACTCTGCATGGGAGTTTCTAGCTGGGGGGTTAATAGGACCTATGAAGTCTATGCCCCACTTCGAAAATGCACGTCCTCCCATCATTGGTCTCAAGGGCATCTCGTCTTTTCTAACTGGATATTGTGCATGTTGGCATGTGTCACATTTCTTCACATAGGTATGTGCATCCATATGAAGAGTGGGCCACCAAAGTCCTGAGAATAGAATGGTCTTGATCACTCGGTCAGGACCAAAATGTCCACCTGCAACACCGCTGTGTGCAGTTTCTAAGACTTTCAAATAATCTGATTCGTGAACGCACAGTCTTAAGTAACCATCTTTGCCTCTTCGGTATAGGTTGTCTCCTACTAGGGCATAGCCTTGAGCCTCTTGCTCCATGCTTCGTCTTCTTGCTAGACTAGCCTCTTTGGGTAATCGTCCCGACCTCATAAACTCTACCAATGGAGCACTCCAATCTGGAATTAATGACACTTGATAAAGGGTCGCATGCTCCACTGGGGGTCTCTCTCTGCACATTGGACAATTCTTAATCCACTCATGTATTTCTTTGTCCATGCTAGGCCAATACACTCCTAAACGCTTTAGATTCTGCAATGTGCGTTGTTTAGAATAGTGATTTCCTAGCAATCCTTCATGAGCTTGCTGCAACCAACTATTATGTTCATCATCCTCGACACAACAAGCTAATACGCCCTCCGTATCTTGTTTGTACATGCTTCCTACCAAGATGTGATATTTTTGTGATCTTACAATTTCTTCTTGTGATGTTTTCACATTCTTATTTGCAGGGCCGAAGGTTAGGACTGGTACCAACTTATTTGCCCATTTAGGAACAACTTCCAAATTGAACAGATAAGCATCAGGTAGTTCATCAGACACTCCTTGTGGTGACTCTCCTGAAGTAATGCGAGAAAGGTGATCTGCCCGAAGGTGGGTTCTACCTTTCCTGACAACAACTTCAAAGTCATATTCCATTAGTAAGAGGAACCATCTTACTAAGCGTCCAATATTGCAAGGTTTATTGACAAAATATAACAAAGCTTGATGATCAGTGAAAAACTTGAACTTGTTGGCCAATAAATAGTGTCTAAACTTCTTCACAGCATATACCATGCCTAAGCCCTCTCGCTCAGTTGTGGTATAGTTCCGTTCAGCTGCAGTGAGCTGTCTACTAGCATATGCGATGGGCAAATCTAAGTTTCCTTCACTTGTGGGTTGTGCAAGCACACATCCTATGGCATGATTGGATGCATCCACATGGACATGGAATGGTTTATTCCAATCAGGAGTGGTCAGTATTGGTGTTGTGCACAAGCGTTTCTTCAGTTCATTGAAAGAATTCTCGCATTCATCGTTCCACTCAAAATTAGACAACAAGGCATAAAGGGGTCTAGCTATGATCGCGTACATGTGGATAAACCTGCGGTAATATCCACAATGGCCCATAAAGGCTTGTACCTCTTTAACATTCCTTGGCCTTGGTAGCTTTGCTATGGCTCGTACCTTATCTTCATCTGTTGAGATTCCATTCTTAGAAACAATATGACCTAAGATTTTACCTTGACGCACCATAAACACACACTTTTCTGGGTTTAGACACACTCGATATTCTCTACACTTGTTGAAGATTTGTCTGAGCTCAGGGATGTGAACCCTTCTTTCTTGGGAATGAGCACATAAATCATCCACATACACTTCTAAGCTCTTTCGCAAGAACTCTTTGAAGACATGACACATGAGCCTTTGGAATGTTGCAGGTGCATTGGTGAGCCCAAATGGCATCACACGAAATGCAAAGATTCCCCACTCTGTAGCAAAAGCTGTTTTGTGTTGATCTTCTGGGGCAATGGCTACTTGATTGTAACCTGAAAATCCATCAAGGAAGCTATAAACTTCCTTGCCTGCAACACGCTCCAATACGTGTTCTGTGATTG
The DNA here is from genome assembly GCA_020310875.1 of Ceratopteris richardii. Lineage (NCBI taxonomy): Eukaryota > Viridiplantae > Streptophyta > Polypodiopsida > Polypodiales > Pteridaceae > Ceratopteris > Ceratopteris richardii. The sequence goes on along the minus strand of CM035414.1, from coordinate 182,820,612 downwards.
GAAGTGGATAACTATCTCTAATCGTAGCGGCATTAACTTTTTTAAGGTTAATACACACTCGCAACTTCCCGTTCTTCTTGGGTACCACAACAATGGGGGACACCCATTCGGTATGCTCAATCTCATAGATGAATCCGGCTTCAATCAACCTATCAATTTCTTCTTTTATTTTTCCTGCATAGGTATCATTATATGTGTAGGGCTTCTGTTTGGTGGGCTTAGCATCAGCAGTCATGGGGATAGTATGAGAGCAAATTCTTGGATCTACCCCTTTCAAGTCTCTATAGTGCCATGCAAACACATCCCTATATTCCCTTAATAGAGCTATGAGCTCCATTTCTTCTCTTGCGCTTAGGTCATCTCCTATATATGTGCATCTCTCTTCGTTCTCTTCAATGGTCACTACAATCTTCTTGGTCTTTTCTTTATTATCATATGATTCTCCTATGATGGCCTCTCTCTTAGGCATTCGTACCAAAATTTTGCGGTCGTCAACTTCATATTTCTTGAAGTTTTCTGGTACTTCAAACAATGATTCCTCCTCTTCTTGTTTCACTGCTTTTCTTTTCTTTTTCTTTTGACTACTCTCACTTCCATCCTTTGAGTTTACTGTTTTAATACTTGTGAGAGGTTCTTCTTCTTTCTGGGTGAACACTCCTATATCTTCTAGATAGTGCTGCTCTGAGTTAAAGCAACTATCCATCACAATAGACTCCAGATCATCGTCATTCTCTTCTTCTTCTATGACATCACTAGGGTCACATTCTTCTAGCAAGGGTTGACACATGAACACTGAGATATCATAACCCTCCTCATCACAATGAGGTGTCCACTGTTCCTCATTGACAGCAATGTCCATGGTGGCTAAGATTTCTGGCCAGCCATGAGGCTCAAACTCCTCATCTGGAAAGATCATCGGTGTGTAGGCTGGGTCTCTAACTGGTCTATCTCCTAGTGAAGTTCCTTCTTCCCTTGCCTTTAAACGTTTTTCCTCTTCCTTTGCGACTTTGCACATCCACAAATGAGTATCTTCATGCAGCTATGATGGATCAGGTGAACTTTCAGAATGCACAGAGATGGAATCTTCTTTCACTTTGTGGATAGAATTCCACTGTAGGGGTGGTACATCTCTGAAGGTGTAATCCTTCAAATTGACCTTGGTGGTGACCCCTAAGTGCTGTAAGTACAAGGAGTTAGTTCCCCAATCCTGTACTATTTGCAATTGTCGTAGGAAGGGTCTTCCTAGGATCATCTCATAGACATTATTTTTCTCAAAGTCACATATAGCAAATGTGTGCTCAAACTCTACACCACAAGTGGTTAGAGTGATCCCTTCTAGCAACCCTAGAGGTCTTTCAAAATGACCATCAGCCATTTGAAGCTTCATTCTAGTTGGTCTTAATGTGGGCTTGCCTCATTGCTTCCACAAGGAGGTGGTCGCAATAGCAACACCAGCACCTGAATCTATGATTGCTTTGGTTGTGTAACCTTGGTAGGTGATGGGAAGATAAGTATTACCTTCTTCACCCTCACACATGTCCCCTATTTTGTCTAGAGGTATCTCTGGTACCCTTTGCTTGGAGCCTGCTTTTGGCATGTTGGAATCAAGTTCTGCAACCTCATCCTTCACATGATTCCAAAGCTCAGGTTTTGCTTTGAGCAGCTCTTCTACGGTGAGATGACACTGAACCTTAGTGTTCTTCACGACATCCGTGTTCCTTAGAACCACTGAGTCTTCATTTCTTACTAGTATTGTGGGAGCTCTAATCTGGAGAGATTTAGATTCCCATGGGCCTGGAAATTGAGGCAGTTCTTCTAAGGTATTAGATTCAAAATCTAACCTTTCGTCTTCTTGTTGTTCTGCTTCATCTCCGTAAATAGATGGAATGTCTTGGGGAAATTGATCATGAAGATCATCAATCTCAGGAATAGGAGGGGAATTACCCTTCTCCTTGGCCCATTTATCTTCCTGTATTTCCCGCAAGAACTCTTGAGAGTACTGTTGAATTGAAGGAGGTATTCCAGCATCTGTGGAATTAGGAACATAAGCTCCCCTTGGTGGTGAGCTTCTTCTCTCAATAACTGGTTGAGCCTGTAGAGGTAAAGAAACTTGTGGTTTTTTTACCAACTGCTCTAATCGTTCTAGTAAGCCCTGGAAATGCAAATCCCCTTTGACAGAGTTTGTCTGATTGAACTTTTGACTAGTCTCAAGTATAGCTTGAGCTTGTTCTACCATTTTCATGCACATTTTCATCCGTTCAATCTCTAAGTCCGCTCTAGGGTAACTCTTGTCTAGGTTTGCAGCTGTAGGCCCTTCTTGAAGTCGAGCCTGGTAGGCCTTGAACCTCATGTCCAAGCCTTCTGGGGTTGGATCTGCAAGAACCGACCCTGGTTGTGGTCTATTTACGATGGGTGGTGGGGTGGGATGAGGTGGAGTGGATGGAGTTTCGGTATGCGAGGGGCTTTGAGATGCAATGTCCTCTATTTTTGTTTTCGCTTCTTTTAAGCTTTCTTCTAGTTCCGATAACTTTTTATTCCACTTGCGATTGGCCTTCTCTCTGGTATCCTTCCATGTTCTTGTTTTCCTCTTACTAGGCTCTCCCGATTCACTCGACTCTGATTGTTCTACTGGTTTATCCTGTTTTAAGGCTTGTGCTCTAGTGACAGCTTGTATAGGAGCCACATTGTTACTACTTGAACTTGGATCTGCCACTAAGCCTACCACATTAATGGGTGTAATCTTGGGTGCACTGGAGGGGTTTCTTGGACAATCTCTGGGGAGATGGTCTTTGCCACAATCAGGACAAAAAGCCTGTATTGTGATAGCCTGTCCTTGACTCGGAGATGGTGGGTGGGGACAGTCACGAATGAAATGGTCACCATGACATCTGAAACAAGATCCTCTAGGGGATTGTGGTCTCATTTGTCTCAACTAGGGCCTAGGGTTAGGATGTGTGTACATGACATTGGAGTATTCTGGCTCCCAATTTTGCTCCATAGGCGGTGCCTCATATTGATACGAGTAAATCTCACTATGTTCAGGTGACTCTCTGTAATAAGCATGTGGACTACCTTCATGGGAGTAGTCTGAACTATGAGCGTGAGAGTCATTATCTGGTATCAATGGGGTTAGTGGCACCAAAGCTCTATTTGGATTTTCCTCTCCCACAGCATATTTGACTGGAATCACGTTGGCTGGAGCTGGTGGTTGGTTTCCCAAGACAGGTTGTGGCCTATATGGTACCTGATATTGCTGTTGTGGTCTATAATATGGCTGTTGGTATTGGTTCTGATACCTACCTTGTGGGTAAGGTTGCTTATAATTCTGTCTAATAGCCTGCCTATTGTAGGGACAATCTTGAGCCGTGTGGTTCGTGTATTTTCTCTCAATAGTGCAATATGGAGCATTCCTTTCTCTAATGTTTTGGTTTTGCATTGGGCATACATTAGCCATGTGGTCGCCCCCACAAGTATAACACCGATTCAATGGAGTGACTCTCTGTGTTTGTTTATTTTGGACTCCCAACTTCTTGGCAACTTGCTCAGCTATCTCTTCTATTTCTGTGGAGATCTTTGAAGTATGACTAGTAGAACTATCCGAATCTTTGTAGAGTTTGGACAATCCTAACTCCTCACCCAAGTTATCTTCTATGTCTATGCACGTCCGCACACACTCTTCTATGGATCTAGGATCTTTCAAGTACACATATGATCTTAACTTGGTGCTCAGTAAACCATCTAAGAACAAAGCCACTTGTTTGGCCGGAGTGGGTAACTCTAGAGCAGGGCATCTTTCTAGATATTGTCTGAATCTTCTACCTGCTAGTCGCACTGTTTCTTGGGGAGTCTGCTTGAAGCTGTGGATCAAGGATGATGTGTTATGCCTGATACCACTCTTGGAAAATTCTACAATGAATTCGTCTAGCAGTTGACCTATATCGTGATAGCTGCTTATACTCAATGGTTGAAACCAAGCTAAGGCAGTGCCCTTAAGGGTCAAACCAAATGCCTCGTACTGGGTGAACGAGTCCTCAATTTGTTCGGCTCTCAGCACTTATTTGTACTCAGCCACATGATCATAAGGATCCCCTGTCCCATCGAAATAGTTCTTCATTGCCTTGATCACTTGAATGGGTCTAAGGGTTCTTGGGTACTCCCGGGGTCTAGGCAATGGAAAATCCTGTTCATCTCTTTGTTGCCTATGTGCTTGATGTCTCTCTCTTTCAGGTCTTTCATTTTCAAATCCTGATCTATTCCTGCCCACGGTGTGTGCAAAGCTTACCTCAGGTCTCTCTCTAGTTCTTTCTCTCTGGGCTTCATGAGCATGGGAAGATCCTATTCCTTGGAGGCCATGGGAAACATTGGATCTTGGTGGGGGGAAAATCAATTCATTCTTCCAAGTATATGCATGTCTATCATGTTCTGTTACCAAGAAAATTTTCTCTGATGTGTTATCCAGGTAGACAACTTTGCCTGGTATCTCTGGATCCTTGAACTCGTAGATGATGACTATGCCCAATTGGCTAGGTTGATCTGGCTTGAACCTCCAAAAGGCTTCCTCTGTTTCTCTATTCAAAAATAGTTCTATGCTTTTGTTATCTTGAGGGATCCAGTCTGGAGTGATCACTCGGGTCAAAACTGACTTACCTCTAGGAGTCTGGGGTCCTTGTCCTACATTTCCTTGTTCTAGGTCTCCTATTTCATTCTCAGGAATGACATTTCCAAACTCATCAGTCCTATCTGGTAGGTTGGTGACCACATACATGGTTCCTTCCTTATCAATGTATGAACCCTCTTCGAACTTGACCACCGGGTGTTCAAGTCCAAAGGATTGATCTGGATTTTTGAGTTGGACCATTGATCGCCTCAGACCATCCTCATAGATGCGAGCACCTAATTGGTTGGTCTGAATATATTCCAACTGTGTCTTATAGGGACCTTCTGGTGTTTGTAGATGGGCAGTCCCTGAGCCACCTACAGGTTTTCCCATACTAAAAGACATTTCTGAATCACTTGTGTCTGAACTTAGTAAAAGATGACCACTTAGTTGTTGTGCCCAAGACTTGGATGTATGGTTGACACTAGCCTCAGAAGATCTAATGCTTTTTTTATCCTTGCCTAAGTGTCTACCAGATCTCAGGTTCATAAGCTTTAGTCAAGAGTCCAAATTTTCCCCTTGGTATGGTTCAAAATTCTTTGGAGTCCCCTTGGTTCCCTAGTCCCACATGAGGGTCAACTTCAAACGAGCTTTCCAACGAGCTATAGAGCTCAAAAAATGGACTTTGGATGAAAAAGTTATGCCAATTCAGGCTCCTGGGGGTCAAAACAGGCAAACAGGACCTTTTAGAGAAAATCGTGATTTTGTACCTTGAGAATCGTGTTCATAAAACCGTGTTTTCACAAAATCGTGTTTTGAAAATCGTGATTTTGATCACAAAATTGTGTTTTGAAAATCGCGATTTTGATCACAAAATCGTGTTTCTGAAAATCGCGTTTTTTGACATGAAAATCGCGATGTTGAGCACAAAAACGACATAAAATGCCAGAAGCAATAATGATGTCACCATTTGATAGATCATGAATTCTACATTTGTTATCAACAAATTTCACAACCAAGCCAATCTTGGCTAATGCATGAACTGGTAATAGATTTTTCTTGATCTCTGGCACAAACAAAGAATCTGAAAAAGTGAAAGAACTACCATCAGGAGTAGTCAAAATGATCTTACCAACTCCCATAATAGGATAAGAGGAGTTATTGGTGCATGTTACAGTATTCCTTATAGGGGTAGGCTTGAGTGAAGAGAAGAAACTCCACTACGAGGTAATATGTTTGGTCACCCCACTATCAAAGTACCAAACATTTGAGTCTACTGCAGACATGCACTGCTCATGAGAAGATGGATCAAAACTACGAATAATGGTAAACGTCCATTCTTCATCGTGCAAAAGATTAGCAGACTCTGTTTTTATGTAGAGGCCTCTGCAACAACAATTCCGGCCTCTTTCTTATTTGCCTCTTTAGTAGCCAGTTTTGGATAGCTCTTAATGACATGATCATTTTCTTTACAATATTTGAGAAAAAATTTCTACTTTTCCTATTTCTTCTCATCTTTGTCTTCCTTCTTCGAATGTGTAACATTTGTTGATTTCTGCTTACTAGTAGAAGAGCTCCATTTTTCTTTGCCCTTCTTATTAGTCAGGAAAGCTTGATTTTCAACATTCATAATAGACATGTTCTGCCTAGGCTGGTCTTCCTACAACAAAACAAAAACAAACTCTTCAAGTATTAAGGCATTTGGATTCACTTTCATCATCAAATGAAGAGTAGAAGAAAAACTCTGATATGAGTTAGGAAGACCATTCAGAACAGTCTACACAAGTGAACTGTCAAGAACGACTTCATCTACACAAATCAACTGTTCCTTCAAATCCTTGATCTTTGTCAGAAAACTATCCATAGAATCACCTTCATTCATGTGATCACTCTCCAACTATTTTCATAGGTAAGCAACGTAAGCCTCATTCCTAGCCTGGTACAATGTGGTAAGTGTATCCCAAGCATCCTTAGCTATTCTGCAAGAGCAAACGTGAGGAATAATGGCATTTTTGACAGACAAAGCTATCAATGCATGTGCCTGAGCATCTCTGCCATCCCAATGAATTTTCTCAATAGTAGATGCAACAAAAACAATAGCAAAAATAGGAATCTGTAGAATATCACCATCTTTGACACCATCTGCATCAGCTTTAGTACCTGTATTTGTAGTACCTATATTGGCAGGTGTGACAGGACATCTTTCAACACCCTCCACAATGTTCCATAGTCCGTTTGCAACCAATACATGTCGCATCATATAAGCCCATAATGGGTAGTTGGTACCATCCAACTTATCCTCAACATCCAACATACAGAATACATCACTACTTTTAGCCATGGCTGGTGACTAAAATACCTTGATGTAGAAAATTGACTGTATCTTCAAAAGTTGAACAGAACTGCCCATGTGAATTCTGCTAAACCTATAGCAGACTTTGAGATGCTTATACTAGCAAGCCAAAACAGGTATATACCTTTGGCACAAAAAGACAAAACAACCTACACAAGCAATGCGATAGTGCACTCAAAGGCCAAAACGAGCTCAAATCACGATTTCGACATCATAGAGCAAAGATGTTTTGATCTCTAAAACACCCTGAGTATGATCACCAAATTTCTTGCGATTTTGAGACTGTGATAGGAGTGTCGATGATGCCCTAAATGAAGCGACAACCTGCTCTAATACCAATTGTTGGAGTTAGACATCTCCAAAAGCAAGTGAACAACACAATGAAGAAGAAGAAGCTTGGAGCACAACACACAATACTGGATGTATTACTAAAGAATGTACAAAGATAACTAGCCCATTAAGGCAATAGGCGTGTATACAAGCCGAGAGAAAAAAACCTCCTAAAGAGGAAAAAAAGTGCCCCGACAGTCCTAGAGTGTTCACACACATCACTACCTAAATATATCAACAACATATACTTCTTGGAGCTCCTTACATGCTCCCTCTTTTTACATGTCCACTTGTTTGACACATTCCCATTCCTTGTGCTTGGCCTTGAGTGCCAACACTCCCCCATCTCTCGAGCTTGTCATCCTTGAAAGACCCTTGTTGGAGTGGGTGTTCCATGTAGTTCTTTGGGAGGTAGTGTCCATCATGTATCAAAAAAGAGGTTTCCAATGTTGATTTTAAGTAGCTATTAGCTGTGAATTGCTTCATAGGTATTGATGTAAAAAGTTGATGTAATCTAGATCTTTCAAACATGGGCTTCACATTTATCATGCGGAGTGCTCATAACCCATAATGAATGATGGGTAAATGTGTTAGTGCATGGGTTGAAGAAAATATGTGCCTTGTGCATGACCTTGTAATGTGGCCCTATGCATGCTTACTTGGGGAATACATTGTAAGAAGTATGGTGCAAAAAATTGGGCCTTGAACTAAGTGCTTAAGGGTATGTTGATGAAGAGGTTTCATAATCTATCATTGTTATAGTGTTGCCAAAGTAGAGGATTCTTACCATGGTGAAAGGTCAATTGATGTTCATCTCTTTGTGTTGTACTCCCATCATGGTGATTGACCTTGGGATTATCTCTCATTGTTGACAGATGTCCTTATTGATGGTTCATTGATGAGATTCTTCAAGCACATAGACTTATCCCTGCTCCCTTTTTTTTCTTTTTTCTGTTTTCTTCTCTAATTTTTTTTCTCTCCTTTTTTTTCCCAAAACAATGTCACAAAATAAGAAGAAAGAGGTTAGTATCAATAAATAACTTACATATGTCCAATGTCTCTCATGTGCCTTGGATTCTCAATTGTGTGTATGCATGGCCTTGTAATGTGGCCCTATATTAATGCATACTTTGGAAATACATGACTAGAATGGTGCAAAAGATAGGGTTATGCCAAAGGCACATGGCTTTTGCTCATTGAAGCTTCTGATGTTACTTGCAGACACTGATGCAATCGTTGTTGGGAGGTATCCATTGGATCTCGAAATGATGCAAGCAATTGATGGTTGAATGCCATAGAATCGTGTTTGGAGATCGCTTTTGGCCTCTTCATCTCTTGGTGGGTCCTTAAATTTTGTAGCCCTCATGGTTGGCTCTTTGGTTTTGTGGGGGCTACTAGTGCTTTTGGCTTCCAAATCCATATCCTTGATGATTGTCTTCTTAATATTTCCAAAGAGGTGAGTTGATCTTCTATTGGTCTCTGTGCTTGGTTTCGACCCTTGCCTCTCCTTGGTTGCTTTGTTGAGACTTTTCTCATGAGAGAGATCATAGAGTTTTGTGCATGTAAGAGTTCCTTGGGTACCTGTTGGAGATAGATGTATGCGGAAGCACGCGAACAGCACAAGGAACCTCAATGTGCTTAGTGCGAGCATGGAACACAGGGTTCCTCGCAACTGCCAATGCGCTCTGACTGCCAGTGAAGATGGTGGTGGCAGAAGACTGACCAACACCCAAATCAGCCATAAGGCATTTGAGCCACACACACTCAACATTAGCTGTGAAAGCTGCCCTATACTCAGCCTCGCAACTAGAAGTGGCCACAGTAGGCTGCTTCTTGCTCAACCAAGATATACATGAGCTACCAAGAATGAAGCAAAAGCCACTAGTGGACACACGAGTGTCATAGCAACTAGCCCAATCAGAGTCAGAAAAAGCATGCAAATCTAGCGGTAGTGATCCCCCCTTGGGATAAAACAACCCAAGTAGTGGAGTACCACTCAAGTAGCGAAAGATGTGCTTAACTGCCTGCCAATGCTTGACTCCTGGGCAATGCATAAATCTGCTCATTTGTGAGATAGCAATCTGAATATCTGGCCGAGTAATGCATAAGTAAATCAAGCATACAACAGCCTCCTGATAGAGAACAACATCAAATGCATCTCTAGCATCATGAAGACTCAATCGTAAACCTGTCTCCATAGGAGTGGCAATAGGCTTACAGTCTTCAAGGCCAAAACGCTGCAATAATGTGTCAATATATTTCGTTTGACACAAAGCCATTCCACCATCAATTCACATAAACTGAATGCCCAAATAGTGATGCAAATGCCCCAAATCAGACATCTCAAATGAGGCATGCAAATCAGCCTTAAAATCAGCAATATGCTTCTCAATAGGACCAGTGAGCAGCATGTCATCAACATAGACAACAATGATCAGAAGCACATCATTAGCACGCTTAACATATAAGGTGCTTTGAGTTGGACTCTTCTCAAAACCATGTGCAATCAGATAGGCATGTATCTTCTCATACCAAGCACGTGGTGCTTGCTTTAAACCATATAATGACTTCTTTAACCTGCACACCTGGTTTTCATGTCCTTTCTACACAAAGCCACGGGGCTGAAAAACATACACTTCTTCATGCAAGTCACCATTCAGAAACGCTGTTTTAATGTCCAACTGATGTACATTCCAACCATGATGGGCTGCAAGTGCACAAATGCTTCGAACAGTAGTCATATGGCATGTAGGTGCAAAGGTCTCATCAAAATCAATGCCTCTTTCTTGCGCATAAGACTTTGCAACAAGCCTAGCCTTATACTTGTCAACTGTACCATCAAGTTTACGCTTCAACTTGTATACCCACTTAGTGCCAATGGCCTTCTTGCCAGGAGGCAAGTCACATAAAGACCAAGTACCATTCTTCATTATTGCATCATATTCAGATTGCATAGCAGCCATCCAATTTTCTGAATTTTGTGCTTCATCAAATGAAACAGGCTCATTCTCATCAAAGAGACTAGATGCAGCCATAGCATAGCAATCTGATGCAAAAGAGGCACTATGAGAGCATGATTGAGTTAAAAGATATGACAAAGAAGCATCTAATTTGCTGTCACGCAAGGTTTGCACCAACCATTTTGGCATAGTTCTTGCCTGCTCAATATCAGCTCTCTCATAAATAAGTGCATCCTGTAAATTTGCATCAGAGATGGAATGATCTACATCATCACATGAAACCTGCAAAGGCGGAGAAGATTCCTCATCAGGACCAGCACTAGACTGTCCACCTGTAAAAAGAGGCATCAAAGTATCATACATGTCTTTGGAGCTAATAGATGTCTCCTTAGTACATGAAAGAAATGGCTGAATAGCATCTTCCACAAAAACAACATCATGCCAGCTAACTAGAATGCGTTTGGTTTGTGGATGATATAGACGATAGCCTTTACTTTCAAAACTGTACCCAACAAAAATACATTTTACTGCTTTATGATCCAATTTTCTATGATGTTGTTCGGGCACTGATGCATATGCGAAACAACCAAAAACATGCAGATGAGCAACAGATGGTTTGCGGTCATGCCAAGCCTCATATGGAGTGATAGACTGCAGTGCTTTAGTGGGATACCTGTTCAGTACATATGCTGCACACATGACAGCCTCAAGCCAGAAACTATGAGGTAAAGCCTGACTCTTGACCATACACCTCGCCATCTCCATGAGAGACCTATTCTTCTGTTCAACAACTCCACTCTGTTGAGGTGTATACGGCACTGTACACTTGGGTTTTATCCCACATTCAACCAAAAATGCATTAAAATCAGAAGACATATATTCCCCCCCTCGATCTGAATGGAGGGTGCCCATTTTACATGCTGACAGATTTTCTGCCAGAACCAAAAATTGTTTGAAGCACATGAACACTTTGAACTTTGCCTTCAATGGATATACCCAGATCCACCCTAAGGTGGGTCCTACCTTTCTGAACAACCACTTCAAAGTCATATTCCATTTAAGAGGAACCATCTTACTAAATGTCCTCTATTGCAAGGTTTATTGACCAAATATAATAAAGCTTGATGATCAATGAAAAAATTGAACTTGTTGGCCAATAGATAGTATCTAAACTTCTTCACAGTGTAAACCATGCATAAGTCTTCTCTCTTGGTGGTTGTGTAGTTTTGCTTAGCTGTGTTTAGTTGTTTGCTAGTATATGTTATATGCAAATCTAGGTTTCCTTCACCTATGGGTTGTGCTAGTACACATCCTATTACATAATTGGATGCATCTACATGGACATGGAATGGTTTATTCCAATCAAGATTGATGAGTATTGGTGTTGTGCATAAACGTCTCTTTAGCTCATTGAAGGACTTTTTGCATTCATCATTCCACTCAAAATTTGTCAACATAGCATAAAGAGGTTTAGCTATGATTTCATACATGTGGATAAACCTACGATAATACGGGGCTTGTACCTCTTTAATGTTCGTTGGTCTTGGAAACTCTGCTATGGCTCTTACTTTGTCCTCATCTGTTGATATTCCATTCTTAGAAACAATATGACCTAAGATCTTACCTTGGCGTACCATAAACACAAACTTTTTTGGGTTGAGACAAAATCGATATTCTCTACACTCGTTGAACATCTGTTTGAGCTCTGGGATGTGGTTTCTTCTTTCTTGGGAGTGAGCACATAAATCATCCACATATACTTCTAAGCTCTTTCACAGGAAATCTTTGAAGACATGACACATGAGCCTTTGGAATGTTGTAGGTGCATTGGTGAGCCCAAATGGCATAACACAAAATGCAAAGATTCCCCACTCTGTGGTGCAGTCTGTTTTGTGTTGAACTTTTGGGGCAATGGCTACTTGGTTGTAACCTAAAAATCCATCAAGAAAGCTATAAAGTTCCTTGCCTGCCACACACTCCAATAAATGTTCCATGATTGGAAGCGGATCGCTGTCTCTGATCGTGGTAGCATTAACTTTTTTAAGGTTCTTGGAACCACTGAGTCTTCATTTCTTATGAGTATTATGGGAGCTCTGATCTCAAGAGATTTAGATTCCCATGGGCTTGTGAACTGTGGAAACTCTTGTAAAGAGTTAGATTCAAAATCTAATCTTTCATCTTCTTGCTGTCACGAATTTCTCAAAATGTGGATTGCAAAAAGTCACGATTTTCTCAAAGATAGTCTTCCTAAAAAGTCGCAATTTTCTCAAACAATTGGAGTATAAAAATTCATAATTCTCTCAAAATCTTAATGGTAGAGAGTTGCGATTTTCTCAACATTTGTCTTCTAGAAAGTCGTGATTTTCTCACACCTAAAAGCCAAAAAGTCATGAATTTTTCACACTTATGGAACCAAAAATTTGTGATTTTCTCATAATAAAAAAACCAAAGATTCATGATTTTCTCTAACTTAGAAAACCAAAGAATCATGATTTTCTCTAACTTAGAAAACCAAAGAATCATGATTTTCTTACAAACAAAGAAACCAAAAATTATTGATTTTCTCAATGCTTTTAGGCAAGAACCAAAGAATCACAAAATTCAAAAAAATTCAAAATTTCCAAAAAGTCACGATTTTTTTCCAAGAAATCGTGATTTTCTAAGAATTTTGCCAGGAACTTCAAAATCCAGCACCAAGGCCTACACTTCGTGTAGAGGGTTGTAGAAAGCACAAAAACTCACAAACACAATTGCTTTGCCTCTCTTTCTCTCTCTCTCTCTCACACAACCATGAACGAAAAATGAGGTGAAAGTAGTGAATATACAGTAAAAAACAACAAGTTTCAGTGAAGATGAAGATGGAAGAAGATGGTGATGATGATGATAATGAAGATGGAGAAGAAAATCAGAAACTGAATAGAAAATGACTATTTTTAACCTTCCAACATCGCAAATCTATGATCTTACCATCACAATGCTCGTCCTCAAGCAACGCTCCTCGACAATGGCACCAAAATTTGGTGTAGCCCAAGCATGAGCACCACTTCCTTTACTTGTCAATCTATGGAGATGTGAGGAGGATATGAAGATCATGAGCAATTGTGGTGAGCGAATGTGAGTGACAAGCACATACATGCATGCACAACACATGCACACAAGGCAAGATCAAAGAGAGGAACAATGGAAAGCTTCAATTACACAAGAACTCTCTTACAAAAGAGTCAATCTCTACTAAGCCAACTCTCTAACAAGCTAACCCCAAAAAATGAGCTCTCTAGCTCTTTTTATAGTTTTTTGACTAGTTTTGGCCCTATATATTCCTTGATGAAAAAGGGGTGATAGAAGCATAGCTATGGATGGCACCACACACTCGTCACCTTTGCAATCACCTCTTCTATTGATCTTTTGCATCATCAACCTCCTCACCAGTCCCAAGAGTCTCAACACTTCCCAATCACACTTTGGTACTCTACTTCTTGATCCACATAAAGGTGATTCCGCCCATTGCATCCGAGCTTCTCCATGATCACACCTCCAATTCTTGAAACAGGCCTACCCTAAGTTGGTAAGTCTCCCTTCTCTCGTGGATCCTTTGCTTCTATCAAGTTTCACGACTGTGCGTCCTTCTTTCTAGGCATCCGCTACTTGATGGAATCTCCTTTATGTAGAATTCTTCTTATCCATAGATTGCTACACTCAACTCTTCTGTCTTCCTCCACTAGAAGCACAAACCTCCTATGACAATCCACACATCTATCTTGCAAGATGATGTCCTCCCCACCATCTGTCTTCCTCTACATTTCTATGTTGCTCTGTATGCATTGCACTATGACCTTGGATATACTCTCAATCTCTTTTACCGATCAACCATTCATACAAGGGATTAATCTCTCTATGCTTTTGTGGACTGCCCGATAGCCTTGATCTCTCAAAGATCACTCTATATGAAACTCTTTAATTCTTCCTCTATTGCTCACTTGATCTCTTCTCCTACTAATTGTTGATGATGATGATACGTGTGACCGCTTGCATGGCTCCTTAAATAGCATGGAAGATACTTGGCTTGCCAAACCTCTTCAATGCTCTACCTCCTTATGCCTCCATTTTGTACAATCATTACTTTTTGTGTCACTGCAAGAACTGATCTTTTGCATGGGTGAGCTGTAGGAATATCTGGCTTGCCTTACCAGAATATGTTGTAACTAGGAAAAAGATGGTTAGTAGCATGAAGGATGGATGTAGTTAATGTGATAGATGTGAACACAAATAGCGGGATTATGTTGGGTTACCATCAATGATTCAAAAAAGAGAAATGGATGATACTAGAAGACTAGACTACACTCGAATGTTGGAGCCTAGGATCTTCAAAATAATAGGACACTAGAATACCAAACACTAGAATTTAGTAGTCACTTAGAACCCTTTGCTCTAAACCCTAGATGTCTTTGACCCACGAAACAATCATGAACGACACTTCATGGGTTGTACCACCATGTTGAGTTGTTTGTCCATTGTTGCTAGAATTTTAGCCCAACCGTGAGGTCAAGACTCTTTGTTTGGAAAGATCATAGGTGCATAGGCTGGGTCTTGAAGTGAACTATGGTTTGTTAAGGCTCCTATGTATTTGGCTTCTAGTCTCTTCTCCTTTTCCTCTATAAGCTTATACATCCATAATTGGATGTCCTCATGCATCCATGAAGGATCTAATTCTATGGAGTGCACTATTTCAATGTCTTCTTGTGTCTTATGGATGGGGTTCCACTAAAGGGGTGCTACATGTCTATGCATGTAGTCCTTTAGGCCAAGATCATTTCATAGACAAGATTCTTTCCAAACTCACATATGGCAAATGCATGCTCAAACTCTACTTCACAAGTAGTGAGAGTAATTCCTTTTAACAATCCTAGTGTTTTTTCTATACATCCATCTGCCATCTCCAACTTCATTTGTATGGGTCTGAAAGTTGGTTTGCCCCAATGTTTCCATAAGGAAGTGGTCGCAATGGCAACTTATGCTCCTGAATCTAGGATTGCTTTCGTTGTGTATGCTTGATAGGTGATAGGGAGATAGGTGTTTCCTTCTTCTCCTTCACTCATATCTCCTATCTTGTCTAAGCATATCTCTGGGACTTTTCTATGTGATCCTACTTGAGTGGGAACTAGAAATTTTGATACTTGATTTGTTAAATGTTTCGATAATTCTAGCTTGACATTTAATAACTCATCTAAAGTGATATGGCACTTCACTTTAGTGTTTTTTGCACATTTTGTGTTCCTTGGTATGAGTGATTCTTCATTTCTAATCACTATCATGGGAGTCCTCATTTGAATATACTTTAATTCCCATGGGCCCATGAAGTGAGGCGATTCTTGTAAGGAATTGGATCTGAAGTCTAGTCTTTTGCTTGACTACACATCTTCCTGCTCTCATAAATAAAGAGAATATCTTGAGTAAATTGATCATGACAATCATGGATCTCTTGAATAGGTGGGGGAGTCATTTGATCAGTACCTCACTTTTAATCTTGAATTTCTCTCAAGAACTCTTGTGAGTATTTATCGATTAATGGAGGAATTTAGCCCTCTATCAAGTTATGAACATAAGACTCTAGGCAAGAATTCTCCTCATCTACTTTCAATTGAATGAGCCTTTTGAGGTGATAAGTCGTTAGGTTTAGAAGCTATTTTCTCTAATCTATTTAAAAGCCCTTGAAAGTGCAATTTTGGTTTGACTAGGTTACTTTGATTAAATACTTGACTAGAATCAAACATATTTTGAGTAAGTTCCACCATTTTGATGCACAACTTCATTCTTTCTAAATCTTAGTATGCTGTAGGGTAGCTCTTTTCTAGCTTTATTGTGTTTTGTCATTTTCTAGATTTATTGCTTGGCAAGTCCTATCTAGGTTTTCTAAACTGAGATCTGATATCATTGTTCCTAACTTCAGCAAGGGTGGAGTCTCTAATGGGACCTGAGATGTCCATTCTACAATCTTCACCTTGGTGTCTTTCAAACTATCTTCTAAATCTATTAACTTCTTGGACACTTCCTTTTTACTCTTTCCCTAGAGTATTTCCATGATTTGGTTTTTCTTTTACTATACTCTCCACCATCACTAGACTCTGAATCTTTCTCTTGATTTTCTTGTTGGGGTTCCTATAATGCATGTTCTCTAGTGAATGCCTTGATGGGCACAAATGTGGGTACAAATCTATTTGAGCCCTATACTATGCCTATCACATTGGTTGGTGTGATTCTTGAGGCATTATCTGAATACTTGGGGCAATATAATGTGTTCTTTACCACACTTCTAACAATATCCTTGAATGCTAAGATAGTGTGGTGTCACTCTAGCACAATTGAGGTACTAACATGAGGAGATCAACCTCATAAATGTCAATCTATGGACACACATACACACAAATGTGCACACAAGGTAGAACAAAGAATAGAACAATGGGATGTGGGTTATGGAGCTTGCTGAGATAGTGCTGCCTTTAGTTGTTGTTGGAGTTGATCTAGCTCCTTTGATATTTATCATGTGACTCCAATATGTTAGCAAATTCTTCACGACTGATGCGAATTGTTCTGAGGTGGGGCACCAAGTATGTTCTCTAAAGCATCCTCCAGATTGTCTGGATTTTTTTGTTGTAATATTTTATTCTCTTCATGTTCAGTAAAAAGATGTCTCTATAATAATGTGGTATTGTGTTGAAGCTTTACATTGCATTCCATTTGAATGTGTGTCTTTCAACTATCTTTAGAGACTCTTGGTCCATATTTTGAATCTTTGACTCAAACTCATTCTAGGATATTTAGAGAGTATTGTACTAATCATGTAACATGGTTTGGCTAGCCTCTAGCGTAGAGAGTGATGCTTGTAGCTATCTCAATCATTCTTGGAGGGCCTAGTTATGCTAAGCGAATTCTTCATACTCTTGTCTCAACTGATTATCATAGTTGATCATTGAATTTATTGTTGAATATACTATAGGTTAATATACAATGGATGTAGTTTGTATAGTATGTAATGCAGGGGGAATGGGAGCGGGGATGGGAAGAGTGAATGCTATGGGAAATGATGTTGGGAGTGGAGGTGATGTGTGTAGAGCGAGGAATGGGGAAGGTGGAACTGCAGGGGGTGGGAGAGGTGCAATGGGTGGTAAAATGTACA
Organism: Ceratopteris richardii; assembly: GCA_020310875.1. NCBI lineage: Eukaryota > Viridiplantae > Streptophyta > Polypodiopsida > Polypodiales > Pteridaceae > Ceratopteris > Ceratopteris richardii. The sequence goes on along the minus strand of CM035414.1, from coordinate 182,803,198 downwards.
CTACATCAGATGTCAATGTGCATGATGTGTCTACCACAAGGATGAGTATCATGGGTGCAGTGTTGATAGAAACATAGACGATACAAGGGGTGGGGGGGGGGGTAAATACATCTGACATTGCTACCTGAAAGAAGCATCAACTGAAATCCCAAAATGAGGGTTATAATATAGAGGGTAAATGAGTATGCATGGCCTTGCGTATGAATATGGCTAGCTAGGTGGGAATGAAGCTACCATTGATTGAGTGGGAGGATGGCCTATGAGAGGTTCTCAGGTACTTATATGGTGTAATGGGTTGTTGATGGCTGAGAAAAGTTGCAGCTAGGAAATAGGGTTTCAAAATGTAAAGGTGGGTGTTGTAGTGGCTATGTTGCTGAAAAGTACTACTTCCTTAGTCCTAGGAGGTGAGTGAGGTGGGATGTGGAAGATGGGTTCTTCTGGTTGGGTGACTCCTACGATAGTGGTGGGTTGAGGTTCAATGGTTCGCATGGGGGATGAAATAGGGAGGGATAGAACTAGAGGGGTTTTTATATGTGTTTATCTAGTTACATCAATGGCTGCTATAATAGCTAGGGGTGTGGAGGTTGTGGCGACTTCATTTGTGGCGACTTCAGTTGTAACGAGAGCAGGTAAGGTTGCTTCTATCGAAGTGATTGGTATCTATATGTTCTTATTAGACCGTTGTCAAGTGTGAATGCATCATTCATCATATTGGACTCACAGTCTTTGTAACATATGGTCAATTACTTCTATGACACCACAAGTCTCTACTAAATCTTGTTGTGATTTGATGAATTGTTGGTCTACTTCTTCTGCTTTAAGGAGTTGTTCCATGAGTACACAACTTCTTTGCACTGAAATTTTCCCTCTGGCCTGAATGCTCTCCATTGTTTGACGTAGTCATCTCAGTTGAATTGTGTAGGCAAGTTCTTCTTCTTCTTCTTTTTCTTCTTCTTCTTCTTTTTCATCCTCTTCTTGTCTCTCTTGTTGCTCTTTTCCCTATGTTGTTGTTCTTCTGTTGTGTGTTGTTGTTCCTCCTACCTAGCTTTCTCTTGTTCTATTTCATATTTCATTGTGGATCTTATGTCTGCATCTATCAAAGCAATGCCATGAAGAAGTTGCTCAAACTCAAAAGTACCTAATTCCTCTAATCTCATAGGTATTGGGAACTCAAAATCAAGGGGCAGAGGAGGGGGAGTTGGTTTTGTAGTGGATGCTATTGAGAGTTCCATGCTCCACCCTTTTGTCCAAAGCAAGAATAATTCTTATGCAAGACCATTTATCCCATAGGTAAGGAGATTTGACTCAAGTCCATGTAAGGAGGGCCTCACTTCACTCCCCACAAGCTCATTCGCTCAAGCTCTTGGCAAGAGTGCCCTCACTCTCCTCATGGGGGCATCGTGCTCCTAGAGCATCTCATATTAATCAAGTTCATTATGTTCTCATTTCTTTTGTTCCATCCTCCTTGAGCTATTATAAGTTTGATTAATAGTAGGTTAGGATTTCTTTTCTTGTTTTCAACATGGTAGGAGAGAATAGGTTACTTCCTGATTAATAGTACGTTATATTAATCAAGTTCATTATGTTTTCATTTCTTTTGTTTCATCTCCTTGAGCTAATACAAGTTTGATTAATAGTATGTTAGGAGTTCTTTTCTTGTTTTCAACATGGTATCAGAACATAGGTTACTTCCTTTTTGATTTTTGGTTTTCGTTGTCTTTTCCATTAGTATGAATTTCATTCTTTATCCCTTCCTCCCTCCTTATCACACTCTTACAATAATAATGCTAGTGCTTTTAAGCACTATTTGCATTTTTTGCTTTTAAGCATGATTAGTATCATTTCCTTATATTTCCTAATCATTATCATATTTTCTTTTTGTTGAAAGTTCCATCATTATGTGATTCTTGCATCTTTGAGATCTTTTGTGTGATACAGTGCATTTGTAAGAACTTCACACACATAGGGTACCATGAGCACCAGGCTTGAGAGTGGAGGATATCAAATAACAAGCTCCACAAACAATAGGAGTAAGCCTTGCAAAGATTCTCTGTAAGCCATTTATTAGATGCCCTCATGCAGTCTTCATCACATGCACAAAGGGAGGAGGTTATCGAGCAGGTCATCGACTAAAGGATAAGGCTCAATAAGAAAAGAAAGTTCTCTATGCACATTGGATAGAGAGAGAATGAGATGAGAGTGAGTGGGATTCAACTTCTTGCCTTTCTACCTCAAAGGAATGAAATTCCTACCTGTGCAACTCAAAGAAAGAAAGAGAAAATGCTCCAGTCAAAGCAAGAGAGAGGGATCAGAGGGACATTTTGGATGGTTCAAAAGCTAGAGAATATTGCATTGCAATCACTTACAAAGAAGAGCTCATGCATTCATTTATCTGTAGCAACCGACATCCAAAAAAAAAATGTGCTTCTTAAGCTGAAGTGATATTAGCAAGCTGCATAGAAGCAAGCTGCATAGAAGCAAGCTGCATAGAAGCAAGCTAGAAGAGGTGCGTAGAGGGAGCTTCCATTCTTGTACAGGGAGATGTAAGAGAGAACAAGGCACCTGAGCAGGTATATGTCCCATGTCTATAGTAGATGAGCATCAATGGAAAAGATGAGGTCGTGAGCAAAAGAGGGTCATTTTGCACAATACAACAAGGAGCTTCTTGGCATGCGTTGAGGTAGACAATGACTCGACACATCTACAGAGAACGAGAAATGTAGTGCCAGTTTCTTCTTTAGAGGTCTCACATCAAGATAGTTCTAAGGTTGTAGCTACAACAAGATAGTATAAAATGGAGCTGCTAAAGAATGAAGTAATGAAATGTTCTCCACAACAAATGCATGGTCGAAGGAGATAGAGGCAAGGAAAATCAGCTACTAAGAGCGTTGAGACCCAAAAGACAAATAGACCACCACAGGAGATACATCTATATGGAGCATTATTCAGAGAGAGAGAGATGGAGAGACACACACACACACACACAGAGAAACTGATTGATGCATTGAATTTCAAAGGCATTACTAGCCATATGCCAAAAATAGACACCAGTGAGTGTTGCATCAAAAGAAGCATGCAATGAGTGCTCATCACATGAACATGCAAGGAGCATTCTATTTATAAAAGATTGAGCTTTTTGACATAGAAAATCATGCATTGTATAATGTATCTATTCTACTCAAGGATAATATGACAGAAACAGACAGATGGTCAGGAAATGTCTACTACAAATGTAGACAAATCTAGAGTCATTGCTTATGTCGGATGGCTTTGAAACCATGCAAAATGCATCCTTTTGGTCAAATCTCTTTTTACATTTTTAATAGTGCTTTCAAAGCTCTATTGTAAAGGGACTAGACACCACCTTGCGTAGAACTCAAGGTATGACCTTCCCAATGCCCTTATGTTAAGGTTGTAGCAGGAGAAGACCAAAACCCTCACAGCCTTGCATGGAAGCAAGAAGGAAAGCTCAAGAGTGGCTCTCCTCTCATTCACCTCTACCTCCAACATGTTCAAGCCATTGGCATCAACCCCATGCTATGCCACATGCTTGACAACAACGAGAATAGAGAGTCAAGGATCCTAGTCCATGAAGAAAATACAAGCAATGCAACTACTCTACTCACACAAAGGAGAGACATGCATAGGCACACACACACCACTCTCACACACTCACAAAGACACAATACATAAATGTAAATAGTCTTGGAGTAAAAGAGAGCCTTCTTCCATTGATAAGAAATATTACATGAGAGCACGTCGCCCAAAAGCCCCCCCTTTACAAAAATAAGCTTTTATATATAGGCTAAGCTCTATTCCCCATGTGTTCTTTTGAAAAATAAAAAAGTAAGCATGTGTGTAACCATATCTTGGGCAAATATTCCTTTTGTAACCACCAAATCTCATGAAATATGGGCATGGGTTTTTTACGTGTGTTCTCTCCTATGTGTGCAAGAGAGATGGCTATTTACAAGGCTTCTCTACCTTAGTATAAGAGAAATATCAAAAAGTGTCCTAAGAGGGTGTTTTTATGTGAAATTCTAAGTAGATACAAAAAAAGAGTTATTCTTATGGTCGAGGGAGGGTTGTCATGCACAATTGAGAATGTGTGCATACCCTACAACCCAACACTCTCCCCCCTCTAGTCTTTGTCGTCCTTGACAAAGCTAAGATAAGAGGATCATACATAGCGGAAAATCTTCAGGTCTTCACATCTACAAATCTTCAGTCTCCAAGGCTTCAAGCAAAAAGTCTTTAGGTCTTCAATGATCTTTAAATCTGTAGCACTAAAAATATTCCAATATGCAAGTCTTCAAAATTTGCTTCAATCTACAATTCTTCAGCCTCAGAGTTGGACGACACAATCCCCTTGGGGGGCAGTCAGCCCAGCATACATCTCATTGAAAAGTCCCATTTAGGACTGATAGAGCCTCACCGAAGAGATCCCAAACCTAAAATCAACATACACAACAAGTAGATTGTTTCTGAAAAGAAGAAGAGCATAACATTTAGTCTAATTTTTAGTTTCCACTTTAGGGAGCATCAATTCCTTCAAGATTTCCTCATCTAGAGAGAAATTCTTTTGAAGATCTATCTTGCCATGTTGTGCATAACGCAATAGCTACCCCTTCATAGCAGTAGTAAGAATTATCCTATCTTGACAAGAAGATCTTTAGATTCCTGCAACTCAATAAAAAGTAGTTCTAGAGAGCCCATCAACAATAATAGCCTTCCAATTCTGCATATCTCACTGATCTTAAATATGCCACAATCAAACATATGGTGTTAACAAACAGGTGCAAGTGTGACATGTTGAGTTGAAAACATGAAATGAATGTTGCCCTTTTAGTGCCTCAAATGAGCTTGCACTGGCCTATTTCTATTAAATAAGTCAATTATTGTTTTCTCATAGTATACGAAGATGAAAATAAGATGACCATGCATATGATTCTTTCTCAAGCACAAATGTCAAAAAATAAAAAACCTCCAATCAATCCATCCCAACGATATGAACTGCATGGCAAAGTTATGAACCAGAAGCCACCACATGTGGTATTGAAGAATAGAATATGACATCAAAAGAGATTAAAAGTGAGATCCGTGAGTCTAAGGCATAATTCTTATCAGTTGGCCAATCTCACAAAATATCATTCACAAGTAGTACGTAGACCTTTATGACTTTCACACTGAAATAGACACAATCTGGTTATTCATTGTAAATCATGAAATAGATTTTGCTCTCATATAACACTTAGTGAGTAGGCCCTAACCTATGTATTGTCAAGTGAACATAATAGAATCAAAGTGATATGATCCCCCCATTCAGTAATCATAATACCATTATAGCAACTGGGAGGGAAAGCATAGCAACCAAAATCCTACAGTTCAACCCCTAGCTGTACTGTGACCTAGAAAAGCTTCAAACCTAAGCACACAATAATTCCCTTTAATCAAAAAATGTTATGCAATACAAAAGTGTGAGCACTTGTACACAAATACTCAAAAGCCAAGAGAGTCTAAAGCATTGGAAAACCAAGGGATCAGTCCAACCCGCGATGCACCGTAGACCCAATCACCTCCTGTTAGTTGTCTTGGCGCGATCCTATAATTCATGTCTACACTTCCTCATTTTATGAAGATCCAAAGTCATAAGGTTAAAAATTCGTGCATCAAACAGTCTCGTAGTCATTAGGGCGAAAAACGGCCCAAAAAGGGCCGTGTAAGGATTTCAATTAGTTGTGCTTAATCGGGATTAAAGTTGTCAAATCCTTTAAGAAATTCCGTGTAAGTTCATTTAAAACGTATCTTATGCAAATTTTGAAGAGAGAGAAACTCGTATCATATAATCATGAAAAGTTTGTGTGATATCTTACGCCTCGAAGTTTGTGTGATATCTTACGCCTCAAAAGTTGAATTTTCCTCTTGTTCACGGACCTATATAATGTGTGCTGATCACGTTTTGCGCTCTTTTTCTCTACTTTTCATAGCAAGCCTGTTTCTCCCTTTCACGTCATTTTAGACACTTGCTGGTCATTTTTCATAGCAGACCATGGAGAACGTTAACCCAAATACTCTCCCTGAGCTTTCAAACATTCGAAATCATTGTAAAAAGTTCCATATCAACATTGCAGTTAGTCAGGAGTATGCGACGACAAGAAACGTATTTCGAAGGGCTCTTCATCCTCTTGAAGTAGATGGATTGCGAAAGGAAGGCAAGAAACATATCGACATATGGACAGATGGATCTGTTTATCCAATTGATCCACAAACTGGAAGGTACCCCCCTTTTCATAATCTTCATGATCTGATTAGATTTGTGGGAGATGGTGAGGATGGTTTACGAGGCTATTGTTCAAGGCTCTGGGATATTTCAAGGAATTATGTACAATACATAAACTATTTACAAAACACACTACACCAGAAGAATTTACATATTAGGGAGCTAGAAAACAAATTATCCACTTTATCTTCTCAGTTAGAGTCTTTTACAAAATTGAAAGAAACTCCTATAGGTTTGAGAATGCGGTCAAAACGAGTAAAACCTTTTTTAGATTTGACTGAAAAATCTGGCCAGAAAAAGAAAAGAATGAAAATTGTTAGAGATCATGTGACAAATGTGCTAGGTTTCAATATGTCGAGCAGTTTTGAGCGCATACATTTCTGTAATGAAATTTTGAGTCAAAATGATGTTTTAAAACTATTGAAACTAAATGAAAATACATGCTTGAAACGCTTTGTTTTTCAAAAACTCATGATAGAAATGAATCTTTTACTAGAACCATCTCAAATTCAAAATATTTGTGATAGTGTCGGAGTGAGTAGGAAAGGTTATAGAGCAATTTCAAACGTTTGGTGTGAATTTTTAAAATTTAACAAAGTTAGAAGTTTTGGATTGCCTAGACCCCATCATGTAGGAAAGTTTCGGCTCTGCTTGAATAAGAAGATCACATCAGTATTTGGTGAATATAAACATATTCACGGTAACATGCCTTACGAAGTAGGAAAACAAAAGTTACATTTCACTTACAATGCATTTAACAACATATGGATAGATGTTATAAAACTTCAAACATACATGGTTCAGTTCTATAATATAAAAGAGCATGAATGTTCTGGTCTATTGAAATTTGTAATCAAACTTGATGAAGCTGAGCTTAAAAAACATCAAAAGATGGAGAGAATAAGCATTGCACTGATGAACAAAGCTTTGGACTATAGCCTTGGGAAATTGGATACTCCATCTCTCAAAGTACAATCAGAAATGGAGTTATGGTGGGTTGGCTGTGCTCAAGTTCCATCTGAGAGCCATAAAACACTTAAATGGTTATTCTCACAGACAAACATTCCAAATGTTATCCAAGGGCATCATGCAGGAGAATTGTTGAATGTCAAAGACTACGGAAACTTTCAAGTTGAGTGGCATTTGAGTGGAGACCTAAAGACACTCAAATGCATGTTTGGTATAAGTGGGGGAGCAAATTCTAAATACCCTTGCTTGTACTGCATGCAAAGCCCAGGCACAAATGGATGGATTACTAGAGCTGAGGGTGAAGAGGCTCCTTCTAGACAAAATGTTATTCTTCGTAACTACTCATCTTCTTCAATGATTTGGGATCCCATACTTCCAATAGCATTGACAAATGTACACATATGTACACTACATGCAGAGTTAAGAATCATTGACAAGTTGGTCCGTCTTCACTTGGATTATGCATATTCTATCAAGCCTACAACTCTTGCAGATGAATGCATAAAAAAATGTGAATGTCTTCTTTCAGAAATGGGGTTTCATGGTGGTGATGTTCATCTAAGAAAAGATCCAAAGCTTTCACAAAATACAGGTGATGTTTTACAGGATGTCTCAATGGGAGGTGCAAAAGCAAGGAGATTCTTCAGCAACCATGATGGCAAACAACTTAATGCCATGTGGAATTCATGGAAAACATTTTGTGAGGTCACGACTAATGTAAAAAGCAAACCAGAAATAACAAAAAAGAGAATGGAGGTGTGGGTCAAACTAGATAATCTTTTAAAGATCATGAGGCAGCACGTAACATCAAAAAGTTATGTGACAGATTTCAGAAAGGCGACCACAGAGCTTATAGAAACCATCATAGAGGCATGGGGTGCCAAAGACATAACATACTACTTGGTGAGCTCCAAAGATATTTTATTCAATTTATTTATTTTTAATTGAAATAAAGATCTAATGAAATTCTTCTGCTTTCCAGCATATTCTTCTTGTGCATGGTGCATTCTTTGCAGAAAAAGAACCACTTGCCATGTGGAACACCCAAGGCATGGAAAAATCTCATTATCAAGCAAGGACAAGCTTCTTTAGGTGTACAAGGAAAGGAGGAGGAGTAACAAAGAGCAATGCCTTCAGAGAGCTTTTTGATTGGTTCTTTAGAAGACAATTACAAAGGACCTCTCCTCTTTTCAAAGCAACATTTGTCACTAACAATGTGCATTTTTGAGCTTGGGCTCATGCACGTGCACTTCCCTATATTGACACTCAGAGGAATATTGGACACGTGCCGGTTCCTAAGAGATTACCATGCTGATTGACATAGACCATTCACCAGTGCTACTGTTCCATTCAGGAAATACTGAGAATTGAATTGCTTTATATTCCTTGGCAAGCAACATCGTGTAACTTCACCAATCTGAGTTTCACATATTCTCTTTAGCTCACCATATGCAGGAGTCTTCTCCTCCAGAACTACCTTGTGCAGATATCTCCTTGGATGCTCTGGTACATGAAGTAGTTAAGCATCACTCAAGTTGCAGACCTTCAAGCTCTTTAGAAGACAATTACAAAGGACCTCATGCCAAATATAATCAGAAGGATATGGCTATCTCCAGACAAATCATGTATCAATATCACAAACTGCATCAAATCATGTATCAATTTGCAATGTCTTATATCACATTGGGCAATTTCTGTATATGTACATTTGTTGAGTATAGAATTTGAAAAAATCAAGTCATTCCTTGAGCCTTTTGAAAGAGCTTGGCTCTGGCAAATCACCTCTATATCTCAGGAACTCTTCTCTCCTGTATCCAGCAATGCTTTTTAAATTTGACACCCCTGCAGCCATTGCATAGCTTGAATAACAAAGAAAGTACCCTGCCCTTGAAGCATTGAGTCCAGGGGCATATCCAAAAATTCTGAATGCAGTTGCTCTTTCAAGCAGTAAAACTCTGAAAGCATTAAAGGGTATTGGACTAAAACCCATGTATTTTGATAGAGTCCTCAAGCAGAATAATCCAAAGTCTGGCTCCTCACTATAGTGCTTGTGAATTACACAAAAAGTGGCTGGGTCCAACTTTGGAAGGTAGTGGATAATAGAATGAATATCCACCTTTGCTTTTCCTTTCTCTTCTAAGGCTTTTCTTGTTCCCTTGCCCCTGCCAAGGTAATTGTCTTCATCCAATAAAGTTAACTGTGATAAAAATGAAAAACATGGTTAGATGAAGTGCAAGCACACTTAAGAAAACATGTGAAGTAACTTGAAACTATTAGAAAGAAAAGCAAGAGACACGACTGATGCAAGCGATAAGGCCCAGCGGAAAATATCCGATGGGCCTAATCGCTTGCATCGGTCGTGATCCATTTCTGACACTTGGAATGGAGAACTTGGACAAATCTGATACAAGAAAGAGATTTTGCATTGGTCCCATCTCATATCCTTAACCTAAAGATCTTGAGAACATAGTTAACTGTATACCTTGATGTCATCTTCCTAAAGTCCAAACACGACCGATGCAAGCGATGAGGCCCAACGGAAAATATCCGATGGGCCTAATCGCTTGCATCGGTCGTGATCCATTTCTGACACTTCGAATGGAGAACTTGGACAAATCTGATACAAGAAAGAGATTTTGCATTGGTCCCATCGCATATCCTTAACCTAAAGTTCTTGAGAACATAGTTAACTGTATACCCTGACGTCATCTTCCTAAAGTCCAAACACGACCGATGCAAGCGATGAGGCCCAACGGAAAATATCCGATGGGCCTAATCGCTTGCATCGGTCGTGATCCATTTCTGACACTTCGAATGGAGAACTTGGACAAATCTGATACAAGAAAGAGATTTTGCATTGGTCCCATCGCATATCCTTAACCTAAAGTTCTTGAGAACATAGTTAACTGTATACCCTGACGTCATCTTCCTAAAGTCCAAACACGACCGATGCAAGCGATGAGGCCCAGCGGAAAATATCCGATGGGCATAATCGCTTGCATCGGTCGTGATCCATTTCTGACACTTCGAATGGAGAACTTTGACAAATCTGATACAAGAAAGAGATTTTGCATTGTTCCCATCTCAAATCCTTAACCTAAAGTTCTTGAGAATATAGTTAACTGCATACCTTGAAGTCATCTTCCTAAAGTCCAAACACGACCGATGCAAGCGATGAGGACCGACGGAAAATATCTGATGGGCCTTGTCGCTTGCATCGGTCGTGATCGACTTCTGACACTTCTAATGGAGAACTTGGACAAACTGACACAAGATAGAGATTTTGCATCAAGCCCATCTCATCTCCTTTTCCTTTAAATCATGAGAATATATTTTACTACATACTTGACCTCATCTTCCTCTTCAAGTCCGAACACGACCGATGCAAGCGATAAGGCCCAACGGAGATTATCCGTTAGGCTGTATCGCTTGCATCGGTCGTGGTCATTTTCTCACTTAAAAAAATAGAGATCTCGGACAAAACTTTAATTGATAGAATATATCAAACAACATACCTTGACCTCATCTTCCTCCTCAATGAGCTCTTTTGAGTCAATACAAATTGTTCCTTTGTCCTCAGCGACATCCAAGAATGAATAGCCACGTCCAAACGATTATATTCCAAGTTGCTTCTGATGCTCATCAAACTCTTCATCAGCAAGTTTTGGCTTCTCTGAGATAGCTTTCTCAAAGCATTTTGAAAGAGCTTGTGATGAATCTTTGAATTCTTCATTAGACAAATCCAAATCAAGACGCAAAAATTCCTCTCTTCTTTCTCCTTTCTTATTGATGAATCTCCTTGCAACTTCTTCTGCCTCAGCTATAGCTGCAAGACAGTAGTCCTCCCTTAGATTGAAAAGTTCCTGAATGTAAAATAGAGGTATGAACTCTTTCCCAGAGATAAAGTAAAAAGGTAGATTTGGGAGAAGTAGGGACTTCTCAGACACTTGAACTTCTTCACTTGGCTCCCTTATTGCAGTCTCTGCTTTAAAAGTGGCCACATCAAAATCTTTGACCTGCTCTTCTTCTGCTTGCAGATTGATCTCCTCAACAATCTCCATGACACCTTTCATAGTTTTTGAGCTAGCCTCAAGTGCCAGCTCTAAGCAAGGCTCGTCTTCATCATGAACATTTTCCTCCCTTTCAACTAAGATATGATCAAGCCATATCAAGAAAGCAATGTTTAAAGGGAGCAAGCAGCAGTCCTTTTCATGCTCTGGGCAAAAATCAAGCTTCCCTGGCAAAGGGGATATCCTTCTGCATTTTCTTGTGATTTTAGCCCTATCTGTTGGATCCTTCCCAAAGATGTGAGGATGGACATAGGTTTTCTGAGAAATAGAAAGGATCCTCCCATCGACCAACCCCAAGAAAATCTCCCACTCATCCTTAAGAAAACTTTTCGAGTTCTCTAAGAGTTTTTCAAAATCAATTTCGGGGTTGAATATGGTCATTGCATCAGGAAAATAATCTACACTTAAACCCTCTTGAACCATGAAATCAAGAAGTTTCTCTGATGGAGAGACACTAAGGATCTCATTCATTACCTCCATCTAAGCTGCAGCTTCTCTTGTATGTCTATAAGGAGAACACAACCGATGCAAGCGACTAGAGCGAATCAACGTAGGTCAAATGGCGAAAATCGCTTGTATCGGTCGTGTCGGCGACGAAAGGAAAATACACATGTAGGTGAGAAATTCTCTGAAGGTTGAAAATTTGAGTTTGTGAAGAAATAGGTATTTATAGGCGAGGAGGGAACAAACGGTCGAATGAGGTGGACCAATCACAGAGTGCCACGTGGCAACGTGTACGTTGCCCGATGCAACGGATAGATGACGTGGATCAATCAAATCATGCCACGTGGCAAAAGACGTTGGAATTCGCAACGGCTATCTGACGTGGACCAATCGGGGCATGCCACGTGGCACAACGGTCAACTCAGTTTTGGGACCTATTTAAGCTTCCCTATTCATTTGCTTTTTTTTTTTTTGTCAACACTTGCCAAGCGTGGAGGTTCCATTGCCACCAAGTTTTTTGGCTACTTCACAATTTCTATAGAGAGCGCTCTCTCCATAAGGTAATGTGGACACGACCGATGCAAGCGATTAGGGACATCCGAGATTTTTGGATAACCCGAATCGCTTGGATCGGTCATGTTTTTTAAATAGCATCGTCCTTGATCATACCTTGCAAATTTTGGTTTCTTTTGTGTTGCTTGAGTATAACGCATTGTTACCTTTATTTTAACTTCTATTTATTGAAATATGATGATGAATTCAGGGACGACCGATGCAAGCGATGAGTGACATCCGGGCATTTACGGATGACTCTTATCGCTTGGATCGGTCGTGTCTCTAGTGAGGAGGGAAGAAACGGTCGAATGAGGTGGAGCAATCATAGAGTGCCACGTGGTAAAGTGTACGTTCCCCGATGCAACGGATTGATGACGTGGATCAATCAGATCATGCCACGTGGCAAAAGACGTTGGAATTCGCAACCGGTATCTGACGTGGACCAATCGGAGCATGCCACGTGGCACAATGATCAACTCAGTTTTGGGACCTATTTAAGCTTCCTCCTATTCATTTCCTTCATTTTTTTCTGTCAACACTTGCCAAGCGTCGAGGTTCCATTGCCACCACGTTTTTAGCCTACTTCACAATTTCTATAGAGAGCGCTCTCTACGTAAGGTAATGTGGACACGACCGATGCAAGCGATTAGGGACATCCGAGATTTTTGGAAAACCCTAATCGCTTGGATCGGTCATGTTTTTTAATATCATCGAGTCCTTGATCATAGCTTGCAAATTTTGGTTTCCTTTGCTATGATGAAAAGGAACGTCCGAGATATGGAAACCAAGACATTAAAGATGCTGCCTTGCTTAATTTGAACAGCCAGACAGAAGAGTCAGCTTCTCAAATCCTTGACATGCATGTGGGGATCTTTTTCGAGGAGCAGGACACCAGTGGGGGGTTTCGTGAGATATAGGTGTGGGAGGTCTCCATCAAAAAGGAGGAAGCGGGTTCTGCTAGTAGAGGATTTGAGAAGCTGACTCTTCTGTCTGGCTGTTCAAATTTTTCTTTATAGTAAGCAAGGTAGCATCTTTAATGTCTTGGTTTCCATATCTCGGACGTTCCTTTTCATCTCGTGCCTCTGATAGTGGAAAGAGTCATTGATTATAGTTTTCCAATTATCTTTATCTTAGTGATAATTGAGTGTTTTGCATTGTCAGATATTATTTATTGATATTTGATTATTAATTTAAAGACGACCGATGCAAGCGATCAGGGACATCCGGGCATTTCCGGATGACTGTTATCGCTTGCATCGGTCGTGCCTCTCATAGTGGAAAGAGTCATTGATCATAGCTTTTAGAGAGTAAGTTTTGACAGTGGAATATTCCACTTTTCCTAATTCCTTGCCTAAAGATTGATTTTTTGCAGAGTATGGCTAGAACCAAAAAGACAGCAAGGAAGTTGTACCCTGAGGGTCAGGACAAGAATGCCCAAGGGGAAAATGTCCAGGAGCAAAATTCCCAGAAGGTTCAAGCCAAAGTGCCAGAGCAACCTTCAAAAAAAAGGGTCAACTACCATGTTAAGTCTTTGAGGGAAATAAGAAGAGCCCAAAAGTCTGTGGGATTGTTGATCCCAAGACTTCCATTTATGAGAGTTGTCAAGCAGATCTCATCCAACCTCTGTTCTTTGATGAAGACCTCATCCTTTGTCAATGTGAGGTGGCAAACTCAAGCACTGCTATGCCTGCAAGAAGCTGCAGAGGACTTTGCTATTGATTTCATGAATGATGCCTACTTATGTGCTGCTCATTCTCATAGGGTAACTTTAATGGCGAAGGATTATGTTATTGTTTCAAGAATAAGATATAAGTTTGATAAAGCTCTGGTTCCTATTGATCACCACGACAAAAAATTCTTCGATATTTTAAATATACCTCCAGCTCGAGCACCTAAAACAACAGTTGTCATTGAAGAGATCAACGCTCAAGTCACTCATGATCATGAGACTAGAGCTGCAGCAAATAGTGAGGAGGAGAGGAAAAAGCAGGGATTATTTACAGAGGAAAGTGCCATCTTAACCCAGATTCAAAAGTTACAGAAAGCAAATAAAGAGCTCCTCAAGAAAGGAGATGGGCAGGTTATAGTTAATGTTGCAATGCCATGGCAAAGTGAATTGTTTCTTGACATTAGACCTGAAGATAACAAAATGTTGAGGGAGCTTCATCTTGAAATATCAGATAGTGTGGTCAACATTTCACTCAGGTATATCTAGAGGCCTTAAAATGCTTTTGTTTTGCATAATTTTCTAGTTCCTTAACTGCATTTTTATTTCTTGATTTGTAGGGTTCTTCTTCAACAATGTGAGGAAAAGGTTCAAAGAAAAGTATTTATTTTAGATCCTCTGGTGACACAATGTTTTTTACATAAACATGGAGATGCCAAGTCCTTTCTACGGGGTTTTACAGAAGAAGTAGAATGTGTAATTTACCCATACATTGAAAAGTAAGTATTCATCTTCATTTTGGAAACATATTTGTTTCATTTAAGAAAGTATATTTACATGCAACTCATTGACAGGGGCCATTGGAGTTTGATTATTGTGGACTTCAATGCATATCAAGCTCTTTTCCTAAATTCTCTTCCATCACAGCATGGGAATTGCAAAGTGTAAGTTACTATACATTTTGTTCTCTATTTTAAAGCCATGCCCCGTTTTGATTTTCACTTTACAATGCAGTGCTGCAAAGCTTCTCAAGATGCATATTGATCAGAATTTTCCAGGAATAGCTAAAATGAATGAACAAAAGCAATTTGGATACAGCCAAATTCATGTGCCATTGCAGAGAGACTCAACATCATGTGGCTGGAGAGTGATTGCAAATGCTGTAAGATTCTTGGAAAGAAGGTTCTACAGTCCTGGATTGAATTTATCAGACTACCCAGATGCATGGATCATCTTGATCAGAGAGAGAGCAATAAATAGTATCATGAAACATGCAATCTGCCCACATGATCCAGACTCACCTCCACCCCCTCCACCTGATAGAAAACAGTCTGAAGATAAAAAGAAAGGGCTTCCTCTTCACTCACCACTAAAGCATATGAACAACATAAAGAGTCAAGCTGAAACCTCCAAAAAGGGACAGAAGCAACAGAGAAAGCAAGGCTCTAAAAAGGATAGAAAGGGTTAAATCAATTTTTGAGTCGTAGATTGAAATCAATTGTAAAGCCAACCGAGGTTGGAATATTTATTTTTTAACAAATTGTATGTAGTTATGCCAATCTTCATCTGGAAGATGGTCACAGTTGTATTGAACCTCTTGAGAGTTTGACAAAAGTTCACTGGATGGTCCAATTAAATTTATTTATGTCACAATTATGAATGCATTGTGGGTTTTTTACTTCATTCTTGTTGGAAAGTGTTTAAATTCGAGAAGTTACAGAAGGACATAAAGAATTAAGAGGACACGACCGATACAAGCGATACGGGGAATCGGAGAATCTTGGATTGCCCCTATCGCTTGCATCGGTCGTATTATCCATTTCATCGCTGCTGCTAGTTTTTATACTCGTGAGTCAAATCTTTACGCAAGGTCACTTCTTGAAGTCTACCGCGGTAGTTTGCTAACACGACCGATGTAAGCGAAAAGGGCCATCCGACAATTTCAGATTGCACTAGTCGCTTGCATCGGTCGTCTTCACTTATCTCGTCTTCTCTGCTTTATGCCTTGAGACATGCTCTTCTAATATTGAAATACCAAACCTTGGATTGGAATTTGCACCAAGTTCTCCACTCTCTCTTATATTACTTGGTAGTTTGCATTTGTACCATGATAATTTCTCTCGCGGTAGTTTGCTAACACGACCGATGTAAGCGATAAGGGCCATCCGAAAATTTCAGATTGCCCTAGTCATTTGCATCGGTCGTCTTCACTTATCTCGCCTCCTCTGCTTTATGCCTTAAGACATGCTCTTCTAATATTGAAATACCAAACCTTGGATTGGAATTTGCACCAAGTTCTCCACACTCTCTTATATTACTTGGTAGTTTGCGTTTGTACCATGATAATTTCTCTCGCGGTAGTTTGCTAACACGACCGATGTAAGCGATAAGGGCCATCCGACAAATTCAGATTGCACTAGTCGCTTGCATCAGTCGTCTTCACTTATCTCGTCTCCTCTGCTTTATGCCTTAAGACATGCTCTTCTAATATTGAAATACCAAACCTTGGATTGGAATTTGCACCAAGTTCTCCACACTCTCTTATATTACTTGTTATGTGTACCATGATAATTTCTCTTGCATTACTTGAGGACAAAAAAAGTTGCATAGAATCAAATTATTTAGGTGAGCCTAGTGTGCACCTTTGATAGACTATAATTATTAAATTGAAATTAGATATTCAATTCTAGATCTCTTCTTCATCTAGAATTAACTTATGCAAGTTCCTGTATAATTATTTCTTAGTCATCAATTCACTCCTGCAAAAAAAAATCAATGGAAATATGAAATTAAGGACCTAGAAAATATCTAAGACATTTAAAATTAATAATTTTACACACATTGTTTGTAACCATCCTGCCAAGAAAATTCAATGGAAGTATCAATAGAAGCTTCTATTAGATGAAGATACATTATGTAAGAATGTCAGGGTTAACTTGTTACAATCTTAAAGGTTGGAACTTAATCACCCTTGGTGGCAGGCAGCTTATGCAAGATAATGATTTCTCTGATCTAATGTTAACTATTGCATCATCAATTGAGAATCTACACTGAGATGATACCTCATCAAGGTATTCTAGAAGCTCCCTTACATTTCTGAGATTCCAATTTGCAGTGACAATTATTTTCCTTGATTGAAAATCTGGATGAATCAATACTTCTAACTCAAATTCTGGACAGCTCTCCTCTGAGTCCAAGGCTATCCAAAGTCCAAGCTTTTTTTTCCACCTTCTATAGTCATATCCTAGAACCAGAGATTGTCGACAAATCTGATATGAGATTGAAAGAGAATTGGGACTAACTTTGCATAAAATAATGTCACCTAGCTTTTGAACTTCTTTGCTATCCCATTCCCTACCTAAAACATCATCAATCTCTGAAATAGGGACTCTCCTATTCAACCACATTGTTTTTGTTTTCTGTAATAACATGTTTTTAAAGCATGCTACAAAGACATGAATAGGCAAAAACCATTGAATCTTTATCCTTCTCGAAATTCGGCCTGCTGACATTGCCTTCTGGATGTCAAATTTAATTTTGCAGAGAAAACTTGAAACTGTTGAATGATCAGGAGCATCCCAATCTAATGAAGAGATGCAAGGACTAGGTACGTGTACAAGAATTCCATAAGAACTCCTCCCTGACGGCACTTGATAATCTGCATAATGGACAAATAACTCTATGCTATTGAAGAATTGAACAGATTTCTCTGCATACATGAGTTCTGCATATTCCTTATGAAGAACTCTGAATGTTCCTGTTAAACATTCAACAGGTTGCCATTCCACAATATTGGAAGGAAAGATATCTGCAGTACAAAAACATATGTTTCATTATACAAAATCAACTGGAATGATAGAAGAGCATTGTCAAACTTCACTTACAGTACGAAGGGAATTGAAGATGATTTTCTAGAACAAGATCCTTAGCGGTGTACACATGCTGTACTCGTGCAAACCAACCGCATCTCTTCAATTTGAAACTGAGAATACGTCCCTTCCAATGGTTTCTTGTGTTGTCTCTTTTGGCACGCTTGACTTTATGGACACCTCTACAGCTAGGAAGCATAGTAACCCAGTCATTTACTTTCACAGAAAGAGGTTTCCACAAAGAATCCTCTCTTCTGTTGTAAACCTCACATGAAGTTACGCGATTGGAAGGACGACGAGAAGAAGAAGCCATTTGAACTTAGGAGAAGAAGAATGTTCAAAGCGAGAAACCGACGTTCACAAATTTTGGCAGTATTTATAGAAAAAAATGCTTTGTACACGTGGAAACTTTTGATTTGATGTTAACCCTGTCGTTGAATGATCATGACATTTTGTGAACCCAAAAATATTTCGTATCTTCAAAAATCAATTCCTTCTTGGAAATTCGAGAATATGCTTTGTGTAGTGTGCAAAAGTATCTTTTTTTGCATCAAACCAAAAAATTGTACACTGAATACGAGACTCTTCATCACTTTAGCGGCGCTTTGAAAGAAAATTGTATTAAAAAAAGAAATTCTCCATACGGTTAAAAGAGACAACAATGTTATATTCTTGTACACGTGGAAAGACGCTATTTGTCAATTTCCTTAATCTCTCATTAGCAAACAGCCCCTTTTCGGCCGTTTTTCGCCCTAATGTAGATCGCAGTCAGGTCATAAAAGATGAGTCAGCAAAAAGTCTTGTTGTGCAACCTTTCTTCTTGAAGGTAGAGAGTAATGAGTTTAGTAATTGTTTGATTTGAAGAAGTTTCTAGAGTTCTTGTTATGGGAAGTCCATTTGGAAAGATGAACTTTAGCACAAGTTGTGAGTTCACTCAAGCTGGACATCTAGATTTCATAATTGTGCTCATGCATGAGATATCAAAAAGCCATGTCTTTAATTAGTAAAAGATCCACCAAACCTGTAAGAGACATTAATGGGTGTGAATGATGTCATCAAGATCTACCACACCCAGATCACTGCTCGACAAAAGCTTCTTAGTGTAGGAAGGGTGGATATGGACACAATCTGTATGAAGAGAAAAAAGCTTAGTCCGAGCCACTAGTAATCAAGGAGAAACTTTCCACATCTAGAGACAAGTCCTCAACAAAATCTTCTTGTTCATGCAATCCTAAGACTATATCTAAGAAGGTAAGGAGCTCATCAAGAACCTGTAGCACCCATATCTCTTATATCTTTGTGATTCCACATATGTTATCCCCAAGTGAATGTGAGCATTATGTGTGAAAAAATTTACAATATGTGCATGTGTGACAGGTTGTAAAGTGAAACTTCGCATGTGGATTTTTGAGTGCCTCACACCTGTGGGCCTTTAATATATTCTTTTTCTGTGCTCAACTAAGTAAGTCAATATCATGTTATTGCAGTCTTATGAACACAATGACCGTGTAACCACATATGAAAAGCTGACAAGACTTTCAAGATGCACTTATAGAAAGAGGAATATTTCAACAATAGCATGTGTTAGTAGTGCACCTACTGTAGTGCTCAAGTGCAACATACTTCCTTTGAGCAACATAGATCCTGAAGTGTAAATGTAAGTTGCAAATAGAACACATGTGCAAGTTGCACACTGACTAATGACTTTCAACCTAAAATGTGAGAAAAAATGTATCCAATTGAACATCATGTATAGCGAGATTGTGTCCTTTAGTTGGTTGAATAGGACCAAAAATGCATGCATTGAGTTTTGGCAAGCTTCTCAGGATATCCCTAATGATAGAAATTTTGGCACATGAAAATGCAAGAAGGCTTTAAAACATAGAAAGGAAGCCGACCATGAAATGAAAATCTGTACTTTAGCTAAATAGTTAAAGCCTAATTCATTTTCGCACTACGAACGGACTGGCAATACATCGTCTCTTATGTTGAACAAAGACAGGTACAGAACCTTATGTGAAATAGCAAGTTATCATGCATAACTCAACTCAATAACAGAACAATGGAATGATGGAAGTAGTAAGACATTATGGCCTGCCATAGCACAGACTCACACCGACAACATTTATAACTGAGAGGACCAAGATGGGAATCTCAAGCTTGTGACCTTGACTGTTTCAAGCAGACAAACAGAGGAACTCATAAAGAAGTACATGAAAAAACACCAATAGGGCAGACACCTCCCAATGGATCATACAACCAAGAAAGAGAAGATGGGGGAGCAAAGCTACATCCCCAAAAGAGAGAGGAGCAATCGATTTTCTCATACCTAAAAGTCATCGTTTAGAGAAGAGGGTGAAACTGAATAAACATATGTAAAAGGGCTAGGGAAGCATAGCCATATGAAGCCCAAACATGGTAACTACGGGAATCATCAGAGTTTAGAAGCACAAAAATAGACCGTCTAGGCAAAATGACCATTCTAGAAGGGGGGTTTTGAAAAAGGGACACCCAAATGACTTCTCAGATCTTAACACCGAGTCAAGTAGAATGTGCAATGAGGAACAATAAGGGAGTTCAATGTGATAACACAACACACTTGGATCCGAAGGATTCTAGCCATCGAATGCAGAGTGCCACCAACTCCCCATCATATATTACTTTGGAACAAGGGTGGTTGTAATAGCAGCGGGGAAACCAGCCCCACCCTCAAACTTTGCAACAGAAGGCACCGAGCTGAACATACCAGGGTGCAGACAAAAAGCAAGAAGGCCCACCATGTTTGGCTTGAGCTGTAGACCACTTTTGCACAGTATGAGGGCTTCCAGCCCAGACCGAGCTAAGGGGGGAGGGAGATGCAATGGCAATCCATTAGGGGAGTGCAAGAAAAGATCCACACCCATATTTGAACAGAGAAGAGGGGGAGCACGTGGAAAGCTCAACCCCGAAGCATCTTTGAGCACAAGGGAGAGCTCAACAAGATCAAATCCATTGGAGATCATACAGGTAGGCTTCAAACTCATAGAGAACAAAAAAGGGAAGCCGAGGTACCTCCAAGCATAGCAATAATATGACTAAGAAGTGGGAACTCCCGTCAATGCAACCTGCATTGAACCTGCATCCTTGAGAGAGGAGTAAGGAAAAACTTCACTCGTTGTAGTAGAGAAGAAGAGTGGACAAGGGGAGACAAGCACATCCTGAAGAAAGGAAGCACAAACAATCGACCTAGAGTATAGAAGCCTAGGATGGAAAAGAAAACATGCACCATAAAAAAACCACCGCTCGCAAGTGAAGAACCGAAGAGATCCATAGCTCAGCTCGCACAACATGATGGAAGAGGCAACAATAGGTCTAAAAGAATTGCAACACCGGTGGCCATATCCTGTAGAATTAGGGAGAAAGGCCCAATCCCACACAATCGAGAATGGATCCACAGAGAGCAGCACCAGAATCCACCTTAAGTGCCAATTCAATTTTTTTGAACTGATGATTGTGTTTCCCATGCCCAGCATGGAATCATGCAGGAATGGAAGCCCCATGCAGAAGCCTCAAGGCTCATGATGCCGACTGCATGGGGGAGCCCAAACTTGGATGAGTGTGGAGAAGGGAGTACAACTCATCTTCCCCACACAGGTACGCAACAGTAAGAGGAAACCTGTAAGGGCTCGACCCCAAATGAGGAAAAACAGAAAGATAGGGAGGAAGAAGGTGAATCCCCCATAACAAGCTATGCAGTTAGGTCACAATTGATGAGGATAGAGATGGAGAGGAGCATTACTCCCCTACCGACCCACCTTGATCCACAAGTTAGTATTAAATAGGTGACTACGGTCACATGCTTGAAGGCAAGTTCATTTATTATAGGCCAAATAGGAGAGAGGAATCCAACGCTTCACCAGTAGTAGTGCAACCCATGATATCTCATTAATTGTAAATTTTATGAGGGTTACTTCCAACTTCGAGTTTCATGAGGGGTTCAACTGATCAGAAGCTTTAAAGCTCATTAGCATTAGAGGAAAAAATGGCATCATGGAAACGTTGTAACTTGTGACAGAAAGCAGAAAAATTATAGCCCAATTCTTTTGTTTTTATGGAAGTGAAAAGAGAGGAGGAAGAAAGAGAGTCCATCCCTCTTTTCAAAGCAATCACTAAAACAGAGATGACAGAGATGGATAGTGATGCCCAAGGTGACTGTGTGGGAGTGTGTGTGTATGTGAGAGAGAGAGAAAAAGGGGGTTAGGGGGTGTTTTTGTGCATCAAGCAAACATGAACTAAAATTATACTATTAAAAACAAGAAATAAGGAACTAATGGCCCAAACGAAGGGTGAAAGTGCCATGCAAGAACTCAAATCCTACGCAATTGAGCAAAAAAAATTGCAACACAATACTTTACCAGTTCTTGAGCTCTCCAAGCGATAAAAGGCCGACCCTCCCCGGCAACAGTGCCAAATTGTGTTGAGATTGTAGCAGGAGAAGACCAAAACCCTCACCACCTTGCATGGAAGCAAGAAGGAAAGCTCAGGAGTGACTCTCCTCTCATCCACCTCTACCTCCAACATGTTCAAGCCATTGGCATCAACCCCATGCTATGCCACATGCTTGAAAACAAGGAGAATAGAGAGTCAAGGATCCTAGTCCATGAGGAAAATACAAGCAATGTAACTACTCTACTCACACAGAGGACAGACATGCATAGGCACACACACACCACTCTCACACCCTCACAAAGACACAATACATAAATGTAAATAGTCTTGGAGTAAAAAAGAGCCTTCTTCCATCAATAAGAGATATTACATGAGAGCACGTCGACCAAAAGCCCCCCCTCTTTACAAACATAAGCTTCTATATATAGGCTAAGCTCTATTCCCCATGTGCTCTTTTGAAAAGTCAAAAAGTAAGCATGTGTGTAACTCCATGTATTGGGCAAATATTCCTTTTGTAACCACCGAATCCCAAGAAATATGGGCATGGGTTTTTTACGTGTGTTCTCTCCTATGTGTGCAAGAGAGATGGATATTTACAAGGCTTCTCTATGTTAGTATAAGAGAAATATCAGTAAGTGTCCTAAGAGGGTATTTTTATGTGAAATTCTAAGTAGATACAAAAAAGAGTTATTCTTATGGTCTAGGGAGGGTTCCCATGCACAATTGAGGATGTGTGCATACCCTATAGTCCAACACCTTAGCTTAAGAAGCTTACTAGTGCACATACACACACACACACATACACACACAGATATATATATATATATATATATATATATATATATATATATATATATATATATATATATATATATATATATATATATATATATATATATATATATATATATATATATATATATAGAGAGAGAGAGAGAGAGAGAGAGAGAGAGAGAGAGACTTGTGAAGGGAGTAGAAACTACCACATAATAAAGTGGTAAGACCTTCCCTAATAGGCTAAGAACACCTCTCATGTAAAAAGAGGGGTCGAATTCCACACATCCAAGGCATTGATCAAGAAGAGTACCAAGGCATCCACATCAAGCAAAAGAAAAAGGCTTCAACATGCAAACATTTGTGTCCACATATGTTGCTAGGAAAAAGCTAACTAAAAGGTGGTTTAGTCCATATGTTGTTGTGCTTGTCAACGAGAATGGTATGTATGCACTTTGCGAATTTGATGGCACTTCTCTAAAAGTTTTGATTCGAGGAAAACGTGTAAAATTCTTCAACAGAAGAATGGAAAAGGAATATTAAATTGATTAAGAGCTTCTTAGAGATGGAGATGAATATAAAGATGATGCATAAATCAAGTGAAATTGCTTCTTTTCTTAGTTTTTTTAATTCTATCTTAATCTTTAAGTTCATGTTCATGCATAGCATTAGTTACATCTCATGAATCTCGAAATAATGATGGTTTATATTATGATAGGTTAAAATAAAAAATTCTAGTAGGAATGTGTATGCTTAGGAAATAGGTTTAGAATCCTCATGGCCATCATGATGACCTAGATAAGATAGTTTCAACTAGAAACTTCTAGTAGAAGGAAGTATTTATTTATATGAATATGCAATGCTTAGTATAATTACCATAAGTTGATAAGATCTTAGTTCTTGGTAATGCATGCCTCGAGATCCTCAACAGGTTTAAGGCCTTTCCCCTTTAACAAAAAAGTTATTAAGGTTCCTAACTAGATGATAGGAAGTTTATGCTTTCTTCCATCCCAAAAAAGCAGAAGTAAAGAAAAAGGAAAAAGAAGCAGTGCAATAATGGTTGCCACTAAAGCTAAATGAAGATGAAAGAACTCAGGAGAAAAAACAAAACCATTACATGGATTAATTGTGGTCTCAAAGCAAGTACTGACTAGTATATGCATGCAATAGTGAAATTGGTAAACGTGAAATTTTTGAGTAACTGAATATTTATATAAAATAATGACCAAATTTGAAAAGAGTAGATAGAAAGGACTGGACCTGGAATGTCTAGTGATTTTTTTAAGTGTATTTTTTACTTATTTTCAAAATCATATGTTGAATGAATGCATGTTTGGTTTAAACTTGTGTAATTTAACATTGACTTTTTGTTCAGAATCTACACTTGCATCTAAATAAAAACTCATGATAATATCAAAAAATAATTAAAAAATACTTAATTTTGTTTTTCACAAGATCTTTGATGCTTCTTCCATTGAATTTGTAGGTTGGCCCACTGGGATGATGAGCAAGTTTAGTGGGGACAAATGTCGTAAGTATTTCAAAAATCCACATTAACATACAAAAATTAAAAATTTCTTTATATCTAATTTTGACTATGATTTTAAATGTCTTTCAATAACTTGATGACATTTGTGCCTTTTGTAGATGTAGAAACAAACAACACAAAATAAGTCAGAGTGTTTGTGCCTATGGATGTGTGCATTTGTCTCTCTCTCTATCTCTCTTTCTCTCTCTCTCTCTCTCCCTCTCTCTCTCTCTCTCTCTCTCTCTCTCTCTATATATATATATATATATATATATATATATATATATATATATATATATATATATATATATATATATATATATATATATATATATATATATATATATATATATATATATATATATATCTGTGTGTGTGTGTATGCATAATTGTTTGTAAGCTTAACCCTAAGTATGAGAATGTGCATGTATGTGTTCCTATATGTGAATGTGAGTCTATGGGTGGATGTTTCCATGAGTGAGTGAGATTGTGCATGTATATCTATATCTATGTGCCTAAATTTATGTGAGTACCTATGTGTATGATAATCTATGCGTCTATGCATGAATATGTGTATGTGCCTATATGGATATAAATGTGTGAGTGTAATTATGTTTGCATGTCCCTATGTTTGTGTGTGACTCTATGCATAGTGTATATACATATGTATATGAATTATGTTTAATCATTAACTATGTGTATCCTTATATACCCCAATTACTAATTGTTATTTAAATAATATAAGAATTAAAGTTGGTAAAAAAAATATATAAGGTTAAGTTAAAGCAACTCGAAAAAAATTTATGAGTGATTATATTTGTGTGTGTGTGAGTTTGAATTATTAGATGAAGTGTAAGTGAGTTATTCTTGTGTGTACTGTCTCTTGAGTGAGTTTGCAGTGTGCGTAATAGTATGCATGGGAGTGTGTTAGTAAATTTTTGTTAGCATGTGTGCATGTGTATGAATCTATTTGTGTATATATATTATATGTGCTTGTGTGATAATGTTTTTTATGGTTTTTTTTTGCAAGCACAATAGAGAAGAGATCATTCAAGGTAGTTGAAGAGGAGAGTTCATGGACAAGCTATGAAGATCATTTGACGACTAGAAGCTTTCTGCATCTTCTTCATTCTTCTACTATTCATTTCTATATGAGATGAATCATGCGCACGTATCTAATAAAAGAAACCATGCTGATAGTTGTACCCCCAAAGTATTTTACCCCCTACCTTCATGGAAGGGTTGAGATTCTCGTGTTTCACCACTAGATTTCGCTATTATGTTACCCCACAAAGTTTATACTCCTAACATGAAACAACTCCTCTGACAAATAAATTGAAAACTAGCTCGTAGTTAAAATGGTTTTGTAAAACTCCATCAGCTTTACTTAGATAATACTTTGTAGGTGTTTGTATGCAATATGCCAAGTTTAAATGGTGAAGTGGTTGTGCCCCAATCTTAGCATGATTTTCATAGATATGTGCTAACTTTATTGCACCTTCCTAACTCTTAAGGGCACTTCTCTTCTCTTCACATTTAATTTGCTTATCAAGGCCATGAATAATACACCTTAGTTCATAGAAATCATCCAATTTTTGAAGCTTGAGATCTATTTCTCTATAATTTGAAATGTATAAGGAGAGGGGACGTCCTCATTGAAGGATCTTGTCCCACTCTTCCCAATTACATTCATCCTTGTTGTCTGACAAGAACTTTTTTGAAAGAGTTCTTCAGATTGGTTCCAAGACTCAAGAATCCTCGAAGATTCCTCAAGCTCATCCATCACTTGTATGCCTTTGGCCCAAGGGATAGTCTTGTTTCTAGGACTTGATAGGACTCATGAGAATTTTTAAAATGATGCATCTCACCATTTCTCTAGAAAGTTCAAGACTACATGCTTATTTTGGTCTTTGTTCTCTCTAGAGAACTCAGGTGTCTTTAAGTCTTTTGCAAAGGAAAGATGCATAAATCTTAAGGAAGTAGTATGTTAAGGATTGGCAATAGAATACTCAACTTTATTTCTAAATGATATGTTACTCTGGATACCCCTTTCTTTATAGAAATCATCCAATTTTTGAAGCTTGAGATCTATTTCTCCATAATGTGAAATGCATAAGGAGAGAGGATGTCCTCATTCAAGGACCTTGTCCCACTCTTCCCAATTGCATTCATCCTTGTTATCTGGCAAGATAAAAAAAAAAGAGTTCTTCATATTGGTTCCAAGACTCAAGAATCCTCAAAGATTCCTCAAGCTAATCCATCACTTGTATGCCTTTGGCCCAAGGGATAGTCTTGTTTCTAGCACTAGGTAGGACCGAAGAGAATTTTTGAGATGATGCAAGGCTCACCATTTCTCTATAAAATTCAAGACTATATACTTAGTTTGGTCTTTGTTTTTTTCATATAAAGGAAGTTCGGCATTAGCCTACTCTCTCGGCCCTGAATTAAAATAAAGAGAGAAAAGTACAAGAGAAGGGGACTAGTGCCCACGGGACCCCCCAAATCCCACAAAGTAGGGGAAGCTTTTATAGAGCTTAGATGGCATTACAAAGAAGGTTAATCATCCTCTCATCACCCTCATGAGGGGCCCACTTGGGTTTAAGCTTGTTATTGATCAATAGGAGAACTTGATGGTCCCTGAAGGGGGGAGGGATTTCTTACAGTTAACAATCCTTTTGCCAAGGAGGAACAACGATTTCTCGATCGACCACTCCTTGGGGGAGTCTCTGAAGTTGAGAGCACATCTTTCTCGCCAGATTTTCCAAAGGACCTCCCTCTGATGACGTTCCAGAGAGTCGCGGAGCAGTCGATCGCTTCTCCAGCAGGGCCTGCTGCCAATTGAGATGTCTCTGAAGTCTAATTTTCTTTCCAACCGTCTGCCAGAGTCTGTTGGAGTTTGGGCAGGTAAAGAAGAATTTATACATGGTACTGACAATAAAATTTATATCTATCCTTCTTTCATTGGGTAAAGAATGGCTTCAAAAGCTCAAACTTCCTCAGCCTAATAGTGTTGTCTAGATATCTTTGTCAAAATCTCTAAAAGATCTCAATGTGCAAGAAAAACAGAAAGTTGTCATTAATGATGATCTAAGTAGACTCTTTAGCTACCATATCATGCTAACAATCAAATCTAGCTAACACAATGTTGGGATGGTGACTATGTTAAATAGCATTTGGGATGTGCTAGTTAGCACAATGAAGCTGTTAATTAACAAATCAACTTTGCTAAATAGCATAAATGACAATGATAATTAACATAATGACCATGTTAATTTATGTATTGCCCATGCTAATTAACATACATAATATCATAGTTAGCACATTGACTGTACTAATTAGCACATAATGAATATACTAATTAGCACATAATGACTATATTAATTAACATATGAGCCTACTGATAAGCATAATGATAGCGTTGATTAACATAATGAATGTGTTAATTAGCATACCTAATATGCTAACTAGCATACTAATTGTGTTGAATAGCATAGTGATTGTTTTAATTTTCACACATAATGTGATAATTAGCATAATTAACATCCTAATTAACATAATGACCATGCTAATTAGCATACATAAGATGCTAATTATCATGTTTACTATGTTGAATAACATACTATCTATGCTAACTATCATAAGTACTATGCTAATTAGCATTCTGATAGTGCTAATAAGCATAACAACCATGCTTATTAGCATACATAATGTGCTATTTAGCATATGGACTATGCTAAATAGCATAATGATTATGCCAATTATCAAACGGATTGTGCTCATTAACAAATTATTGTGCTATTTAGCATAATGATATGCTAATTAGAATAATGAAGTATGACTTAGCATATGATTGTGCTAATTAGCAAACTACTATGCAATTTAGCATAATGATAGGATAATTATCATAATGAATGTGTTAATTAGCACATGACTATGCTAATTAGCAAACAATAGTGCTAACTAGCATAATGACATGCTAATCAATATAATGAAGTTTCTAATTAGCATATTGATTGTGCTAACTAGCATAATTATTTGTGCTAATTAGCAGAACGATTGTGCTAGTTAGCATACGAATTGTGTAGATTAGCATACTTACTATGCTAATCAACATAATATATGTGCTACCTACCATACTATTTGTGCTAATTTGCATCCAAACTATGGTAATCAACATACAAACTATGCGAAGTAACATACAAACTGCCCTTATTAGCATAGTGATTGTGCTAATTAGCATACAAAGCTCTTAGTTAACATGATTATTGAGTTGATTAGCATCTTAATAGTGCTATGTAGCATATTCACCATGTTTGTGGGTTTATTTTCTGAGCTAAATAACAAACTTTCTATGTTATTTAACATACTGACTTTGCTACCTAGAAAAGTGTTTGTGGTAAACAACACAATGATTATGCTAGCTAGCATGTTCACTATGCTCATAAGCATATTCACTAAGGTAGTTACCACACTAACTATCCTATTTGGTTGTACTCCTCATTGGACCCATACATTGACATTTACAAGGGGAACAATAATTGATCCGTACATAGAGAGGGTATACGCCATCTGAATATGTGCAACAATGACATTAGGATCATCCCTAAATATTTCACTGACATATAGAGAAAGTTTCCCTTCAACCTTTCTCTTAATGAATGCATGCCAAACGAACTCGCCCTAAGTAAGATCTAGAATGTAGCATTCTCCAAGAATTTTTCTTTTATAATTAAATCACATAATAATGTTTCAATTGCTTACCAATAGTATCTACTCTCTATAGCTTAGGTTTTTTCCACTATTGATGCAAATCATGGGCCATTATGGACAACTAGACATCGTAAAGAAATATCTTTCATTTCTCTTGTGTAGGTCAGGTAGTGATAGGTGGCTAAAGCAGTATGTAAGAGATAATTTGAGGATCTTTCAAGAGATGTACTAGGTGCTGCACAAAGCTTTTTCTCTGAATTATTTTTCTACAAACATTTTTTTTTGTTGGGGGATTGTTGAGGTTGTAGCAAGGAATGACCAAGAATCCTCATCACCTTGCATGGAAGAAAGAAGGAAAGCTCAAGAGTGACTCTCCTCTCATCCACCCCTACCTCCAACATGTTCAAGCCATTGGCATCAGTCCCATGCTATGCCACATGCTTGAAAACAAAGATAATAGGGAGTCAATGATCCTAGCCCATGAGGCAAATACAAGAAAATACAATTATCCAACTCACACAAAGGAGAGACATGCATAGGCCCACACACACCACTCTCACACACTCACAAAGGCACAATACATGTAAATGTAAATAGTCTTCTTAGAGTAAATGAGAGCCTTCTTCCATTAATAAGAGATATTACATGAGAGCAGGTCGACCAAAAGCTCCCCTCTTTACAAAATGAGCTTCTATTTATAAGCTAAGCTCTATTCCCCATGTGCTCTTTTGAAAAGTCAAAAAGGTGATTCTCTCTCTAACTACCATATCTTCTAGGATATTCCAAGTTCAAATGTGTAACAAACAAATACCCAAAGAGAACATGCGTGGGATTTTCACGTGTGGCCTCCTAGATGTGTGTCCAAATAAGTTATTTTCCAAGGCTTCTCTACCATAGTGTTAGAGAAATATCAAAAAGTATCCTAAGAGGGTGTTTTTATGTGAAAACTCTAAGTAGATACAAAAAGAGTTATTCTCATGGTCTAGGGAGGGTTCTTATGCACAATTTAGGAAGTGTGCATACCAACAACCCAACACTCTCCCCCCCCCCCAGTCTTTGTCGTCCTCGACAAAGCTAAGATGAGAGGATCATACACATGTGAACTTGATCCAAGTTGAAATCTTCAAGTCTTCAGATCTGCAATTTCTTCAGTCAGCAAAGCTTCAGGCTGCAAGTCTTTAGGTCTTCAATGATCTTCAAATTCTGCAAGCCATCAGTCCTTCCTTCAATCTGCAAATCTTTAGTCTTCAGAGCTGGGTGACACAATCCCCATGGGGCAGTCAGCCTAACATTTATCCCCTTGTGCAGTCCTTTGTAAGGCTGGAAATGCCTTCACAAGAAGCTCGCACACCTGAAATGACATACAAAAAGGAAGTAGACTGCATCTAATAATGAAATTAACATTCACTCCAAATTTAATTTCTACTTCAGGGGCATCGTCTTCTGCAAGACTTTCTTCTAGAGAGAAGCCCTGAAAATCTTTTTGTTCTTGCAATCCGAGAATTACAGCTAAAGAGCAAGGAAGACCACAAGAACCCATATGTGCCTTATATCTTTGTGATGTCATAATCATATGGTCATTCCTCATTATGCTATCCCCAAGTGAGTGTGAGACATATTGCAAGGTATACCATAGATGAATGTGGTTTCATGATTACTTTGTGGTCCTGCCATCATTTATACTATGCTCATGCGCTCATAAAAAGATTAGACAATAGTGCAACATTATGACTCTTATCATTCTACAAGCATACTTGAAATTCAAACAGCTTATCCAGAGTCATTCATGCGAAGCACAATAGCAAGTCATCTATACGAGGTCAGAAGGATCAGTGTTGAAGTTCTGAGTGTGTTGGCCAGCAATGCAAAATAAGCCTTAAATGAGCATTGTGAAACTAGAGAGTTACCTCCCTAGCAAAAAACAATCACTCATTCTGCGACTTCATACTTAATTTAGCTCAAAACAGGTTTGAATCAAAAATTTCAACCCCCTATGTGCATGTGCACCTGTAAATTTCCTTTGAAGACTACATGCTCACATCATAAAGAACATTTTGAAGTACAAACATTACGCACCCATCCTCCCATATATTCAAGCCATCATCATAAGGCACACAAAGAGGACATACAAGGCCAATGATTCATCCTTTTATTCTAAGAACATCTATGTGAGGTACCAAATGCAAAAAGATCCAATGAGCCATTCCAGCAGCTTGCTATGACAACAAGGGTACCCGCAAGCCTTCACAGGAGATAGAGGATCTAGACATCAATCATAGGATGGGAGCATGCAAGTGTGGGTTCAAACTCTGATTTTAGAACATGCACAACAATATACATGAGTGGATACGAGGTAAATCCCAAACCCTACCCATATGATACCCCAACCATCTTCCCCCTTCAGCACAGATGGCACACATAGAACCAAAAAGGAAGACATTATGAATCCTGTAGTACGCAAAGATTAGTCCTTTTTGAAAGCAAATACCCACAGGAGTTACCCACCATCATCAGGACAACACATTACTCTGACCACCCATTTTCTTTACAGAAGTCCTTAGGGGTATGGTCAGAAGAAACTTAAGGTTACAAAATCTTTCCATGTGCATGGGCAATCACGACCATGCAGCAAACATTCAAGCACATAATGGCCTGCTTTTAGGGTTCCAAACCTCAAGTTGTGTTTAGCAAAACACCATCCTATGTCAGCAAGCAACCTAATGCAAAGGCTTGTCCAAAATTCACAAAGCTTGGACACAACCATGGAAGGTAGCCAAAAAGACATCACCCCATAGTGAGCACTAGGTTCCTTAGGAAGATGCATTGGACCTTCTTTCAGCCTCGTTTGATTTCAAGGAACAATAATAGGAAGACATACCTGAGGCTTGAAACTCACGAATTGAGGATATCCTGCTGGCATCGTTAGATCATTCACAATAAAATTAGTCCATCTGATAAAAAAGGAACAATGATCTCCCCCAAAGCAAGAATTCTCTAATATTCTCAAGAGCTTGGATGGTGTAACATCAATACTTGATCAGAAAAAGGATAGGGAGAGAGATGCAACGCTCAATCTCCACCCTGACTTACAAACAATTTCAAGGTCAATATTAGAGTTATTACTACCAGACCATAAATTCCTACAGATGTAGTGCAATTTTTGAGAAGAAGACAACCCATTTGTAGCTAGTTTAATGAAAGAAAAAGTGCTGCACTGTTACTGTTGGCCACCCCCTTTGATTTCTTTTTTAAGATCATCAATGAATTCAATTATGTTCTAAGTTCCCTAACACCGGTAGATTATGCCCAAAAATTGCCAAACACAAAAAAAACTAAAAGCACACCCAATCCATATTCTGGCAGTCACACAACCCAGCACCATACATCCATGTTCTTATGACCACTACATTTCCACATTCGGGCACATTAGAAAAGATGTTCCTCTGAAAAAACCTGATCAAAAGTTAGAGTATTCTAATAGCATCGAAAATTATCCATCATAATCAATACTCGGTCCAACCGCGCTAATCCCCATGCTATATAGAGATATGTCAAGAACTTTACGCAAAGAAGAAAGACATGGTGTGTAACTCCATGCCTTATCTGATTACAACGTAAAAAGAACAAAGAACATATCCTATAGTAACATCAACTGTGACTCATAATAGGGTCGACAATTTGCCCGTCAAAGTTGTAGCATATAAGCAAAATAATATAGAGAATACATCAAGTTACATAGCCTTTTGTATGTTTTAGAGTCTGCCCTAGCTTAAATCAAGCTCGACCCCAACTGCATCAAGTGAATAAACAAAAAAGAAGCTCGCGCACACACACCATAAACATTCTTGGAGAACAACACACAAAAAAAACTTCCCTATCTTATTGTCACTGGCCCTGGCACATCTTCTTATAGGCCACATCCATGAAGTTCATAGCCAAACAACCTTGGGTAATTGCTCCTTGCAACGAGTGCATCATGCAAAAAAGTAAACTGTAGTCGGTGCCGAGAGTCATTTTGCAACCACTTTTTGAATATGGCATAAGGCATCTGCACTGTTCGCACCCTGGACCTAGTTGGAGATCATATCAAGCAAGCAAAGCGGGGGAGTGAGCATTCAGTCTAACACATATGATTAGTATGATGAGAACGGAACCAGCAAGTTGACAGACATTTCAAAACACTCCTCTTAAGCCAAATGGTAAGAGAAGAGTTGCATTGATGGAGTCCCGTACCACTCTAGAACATCGATTGTGAATGGTCCTTCTTGGTAGTCGAAGTGGTAAGCGTAGGAGTCCACACAGTTTTGAAAAGGATAAGAGGAGAAGGTGAAGGCTCTGCCCCGGGTATGCAGAACTTGATCCTCGACAAGGCACACTTGAGCAAATACTAAAATGTCAATAAGGCAAATGGGGCATCTTGCCACATGGTGAGGGACACGAGTCTAAGCTGATCACATGATTCTTGTAGAACATGAAGAAGAATCCCCCAGGTTATGGTCGAGGGGACAAAGATCCAGTAGCAGGCAATGGAGCCACCAAAGTTGGGAAGCCCAGAGCTGGAGAGCCTTGGTAACATGTCCAAACAACAAGGGAGCTTTGACACCAAATGAATGCCCAGAGCTTAAACCAGAACCAAATAGAACATGCGATGAGGAACCACAATGGAGCTCGATGCCATGACGCCACGGGTCAAGAAGCGCGCCCAATAATTTTATAGTAAATCACAGATATGCTCCCTAGGGCAATGGATGGACATGTCAGAGCAAGAGAAACCTTACCGCAACCCTGTAGGAAGGGCTCTTGAACATGTAGTAATGGCAACAGAATTCAAGGCCCAACCCAAGCTCCTCCCAAACATGATATGAAGAGCCAGCTGCTCAGCGCGACACCTAACCAGAGAAGAAACGGTTCACAGCAAGGAGAGATTGATCTAAGGGCCCTGCATCTATGAAAAGTGTCAGGGAGGAACATTGTCACAAATACAGTATAGGCATGAAAGCTCTCCTCAGAGCAATCATAACTCCCATAGCCGCGTGGGGAAGCTTACAGAGGAAGTTCGCTCTGGAACCACAAGAGAACGGAAAAGAAGGGAAAGAGGAAACCCCTACCCCCCAAATTCCAAGGCAAGTGATGAGGAGTTAAGATCCTCCCTCCACCTACCCCGATGGGTCTGCCATAACATTTTAATGCACTCGTACATCAAGTTGCAGCATACACAAGGAGATAGTAATGGGCAGTTACTCCATCCCTCCACTAAATCCCGAGACTGTACCCATCTGACAAAGAGGACGACTCCCCATGAGTCGCGTAACAAACACCAGAGAAGGAATTCAAATCTCACTTTCATGAAGAGAAAATAGAGGGGTTCTCAACCTCAACATTACCCTTGACATGCATAGTTCTCAAAGTAATACTCGGGGAGGCTAAGGCACATGCATCAACCTATGAATGTATTCGTAAAAAATGCATGATCATTACAAGCAAGACATAGCCGTTCATTTGTTTTGGAATTGAAGAGAGTGAGGGATAAGAAGGATATGTTCCCATCCCCCTTTCCAAAGCAAGCATCAATCTTAAGAAAGGACATAGATGGGGTTGATGCCCAGATGTGAGTGCTTGTATGGAAGAGTGTATATGTGTATGAGAAAGAGAGAAGGGGGTTAGGGGGTGCTTTTGTGCAAAAACCAAAATAAACTGAAAGTTCACTACAAAAGCAAGAAAATGGGGAGCAATTGGCCCAAAGGAAGGGTGAAAGTGCCATGCAAAAACTCAAATCCCACACAATTGAGCAAAAAAATTGCAACACAATACTTTACGACATGTTCTTGAGCTCTCCAAGTGATGAAAGGCTGACCATCCCCGGCAACGGTGCCAAAAAGTGTTGAGGTTGTAGCAAGGAATGACCAAGAACCCTCACCACCTTGCATGGAAGTAAGAAGGAAAGCTCAAGAGTGACTCTCCTCTCATCCACCCCTACCTCCAACATGGTCAAGCCATTGGCATCAGCCCCATGCTATGCCACATGCTTGAAAACAAGGAGAATATGGAGTCAAGGATCCTAGCCCATGAGGAAAATACAAGCAAATACAATTATCCTACTCACACAAAGGAGAGACATGCATAGGCACACACATACCACTCTCACACACTCACAAAGACACAATACATGTAAATGTAAATAGTCTTCTTGGAGTAAATGAGAGCCTTTTTCCATTGATAAGAGATATTACATGAGAGCACGTCGACCAAAAGCTCCCCTCTTTACAAAATGAGCTTTTATTTATAAGCTAAGCTCTATTCCCCATGTGCTCTTGTGAAAAGTCAAAAAGGTGATTCTCTCTCTAACTACCATATCTTCTAGGATATTCCAAGATCAAATGTGTAACAAACAAATCCCCAAAAAGAACATGTGTGGGATTTTCGCGTTTGGCCTCCTAGATGTGTGTCCAAATAAGTTATTTTCCAAGGCTTCTCTACCATAGGGTTATATAAATATCAAAAAGTGTCCTAAGAGGGTGTTTTTATGTGAAAACTCTAAGTAGATACAAAAAACGTTATTCTCATGGTCTAGGGAGGGTTCCTATGCACAATTTAGGATGTGTGCATACCCTACAACCCAGCAGGGATACACACATCTCATCTTTCCAAAATGTATATATTAGTTCCTTTCTTTCTTTGTGAATGGGCTTTGGCTTTTCTGCTTGTGAAGCCTTAGTGTGAATACGTGAACTTACTTTGTATGGGTGTGATGATTAAGCCTTCAAGGCCCTACAAATTTTGATAGTTGGTATGTTCTCATGGGAATTCAACATAATTGAAAAATGAAGAGTTTCTAAAAAGCAGCTCTTAATTGGAACTTGGATGCTTCATATGGGCGAACGTGTTACAGATGTCCAAAACCATTGAACTTTTAAGTTCCATTTCCTCGATGATGAGATGGTTAATCAGGTGCAGCATAGGATGATCAACAACCAAACTCCATATTTCTTGCTTCACCTCTAGAGGCTTACCTTGGATCCTCTTCTCAAAAGGTTGACAATCCTTGAGGCTATGCTTTTCTTCCCTACAATGTCCACACTATCCACTTCGCTCTCCTTGTGCAAAAGTATTCATGCCTCTCTTTGTGTCCTTTTTCTTTGCCTCTCATAGTTCAAAGTATGAAGGATGTAACCTGCTCTTGTGTGGTGCAAGGAGCTATCCAAGAAAGCAAAGGAGAAATTGAGAACTAGATGGCTTTAAAGACATATGTAGAATGGCCCCTATGTTGTCCCCTCGACGTTGTTGTGTAGCTTTCCTTGCTCATCTTCCTCCTTCTACCCTCTCTATCTATGCATTTCTTTATGCAAGTTTGAATCCGACAGCCATCCAAGAAAGCTAAGCAGAAATTGAGAACTAGATGGCTTTTAAAACATATGTAGAATGGCCCCTATGGGGTCCCCTCGACTTTGTTGTGTAGCTTTCCTTGCTCATCTTCCTCCTTCTACACTCTCTATCTACGCATTTCTTTATGCAAGTTTGAATCCAACATGAGGGAGAATGCACTGCAAATGCAAGGGCTTGCAATTGAGAGAGAGAGAGAGAGGAGGTGAGATAAAATGCTGAGATTGATTTATGGGTGGTTGATGGAGACAACAATCAAATAGATAGATAGGTATAGAGAGAGAGAGAGAGAGCGAGCGCATAAAAAAAAGCATTCAAAAGTGAAGACAACATATGTGAATTAGCATTGCTAACTAGAAATGCATGGGACATATGCTATTTGTGCTACGTTAACGTGCTTCTACTCATATACACATATACATACATACACACACGTGTATATATATATATATATATATATATATATATATATATATATATATATATATATATATATATATATATATATATATGTATGTGTGTGTGTGTAAGGTTTGCATCTAAATTATCTAATTCTTGAACTCAACTAGTTCTCACTTATCTAAAATGATAAATTATCATTTGAAGTGTAAGAAGTACAATTCAGGAATTAATCGACAACAGCCAAACCAGATACATTTAAGAAAAATGTAGCCTATCTAGTAGAGTGTCTTTACATGCCAAGATGGATCTAAAAGTTTTACTCAACGAGCATATGCCTTTATATTCCTACTTATGAAGGACCTCTAATTAAATAGATTAAAGATGATAATCAAACGAAAATGATAATCTATTATCAAGACCTTTGATGAAAGAATGCTTGTTCACATATTTTCCTCATGGTAATTCTCCATGATTATTCAAAGAATAGAAGGACGGTTCTAGGACATTAATAAAAATTTTGAACGTCGATTTTCATTCTACGGCCTAAAGAGTTCTCCCTAGTTCCAAAGTTAAGGTGTTGATTTGAGTCTTTGGTGTGTAGCCTTGATCTACAAGAGAAGAGGGTATTGTGCACGTTACGTTTGTTGGTTGGGCCCTTTGCCTCATAAGGTTGGTGGTGGGGGTTCAAGTGCTACAAGAAGCTTTCGAATACTCATCAATACATGAGTAATGAGGTA
This sequence comes from Ceratopteris richardii, assembly GCA_020310875.1. NCBI lineage: Eukaryota > Viridiplantae > Streptophyta > Polypodiopsida > Polypodiales > Pteridaceae > Ceratopteris > Ceratopteris richardii. The sequence continues at coordinate 182,765,386 of CM035414.1, read as the reverse complement.
TCAAACAAGCTCCTTTGGGGGATCGTTGGACTTTTAAGCTATCGCTGGCCTTAGGTCTATCTATTCCCAGTGTGTACCTTAGCGAGCCTTGAGGCTTTGTATCCATTAGGAAAAAAAGTGAACCTTGCATGGGCCTTGTAAGGATTCCTAATTTTTAGGGATTAAGCTTAATCTTGTACTTTGTTAAGGAGACAAAGTGCATTTAATAGAGCACTTTTTGGTAGGCTGAAGTAGGCTTTTTTTTAGGCTGAGCTAGGATCTTCTCTCTCTTGTGCACAAAGAGAGAGAGAGAGAAAAAGCATTTTCCACCTCATCAAATCCGTCCATCTTTATGAATAAAAAAATGACTTTTTTGAAAAAGTCTCCTTTTCAGTTATTCTTTATTCAAAATGGCCCATACTTTTATGTATATGTCAGAAGTTACTTTTTTTAGTCTTGTTTTTATAAAAAATACTTTAAAAAAACATACTTTTCAAAATCCCTCCAAAAGTTAAGCGCCACATCATCAAACTCGTAACTTTGGTTGCCGGAAAACATGAATTTTTGAAAAAAAAACTTGTTTTCCCTCTTGCACACTGAAAAAAGTCATTTTGACGTATCCATATACCAAAACACACTTTTTTTCTTGCACACAACTACTGTACAAGCCATTCTAGCCATCTCTGTGCTTCTTCCTATTTGGTGCTAGAGTTTTGGAACATCATGGTGCTCACATGTGTTACGAACATGACACCAGCACCAACATGTGCTCCTCACTCAAAGAGTGTACATGTTCGTGTTCCAACGGAATTTGCACCAACAACTAGAGGTAGCAATGTCATTAGGACCCCATGGATCATAGAGGTAATAACTTCTCAAATTCATGGTGCCAAAATCACTATAGAAGGCCTAGGTGATTTTGAAGTAGAGTGGCACTTAGGTGGAGACTTAAAGACTATCAAATGCATGTTAGGGTGCAAACAAGGTGCATCTGCTCTCTATCCTTGTCCATATTGCACACGAAGTTATAAACGAACAAAGAGAAAACAAAACATAGATGATTTAGCTGATGACACACATGCATCTCCATGTACTGAATGGGATATACCTTTAATGAGGTGTCCCATGTTAGATACACCTAATCGTGACATGTCAGATAAGAATTGGAATCCCATTATTCCATTCTCCATTTTTGCACCTTGCATGCCTTCATGAGAATTTTTATAGACTATTGAAGCTCCATATAGAATATGCATTTGCCATGAAGCCAGTTGATAAATCTATTCAAGCTAGAAAGAAATTGGAGGAACTACTTAATTCAATTGGTTGTCATGGTGGAAATGTAACCCTAGTTGTTAAGAAAGTTGGAGAATCTCAAGATAGTTTGCAACAAGTGTCAATGATAGGGAATAAAGCAAGATAGTTTTTTGGAAGAGGTACTAAAACTCAAAATAATGAACATTATGAGCTGTGGAAAGCCTATGCATGATCACAACAGACTAGGTCTAGTGCTATTCAACATCAATTGTTTCAAGAGACATTAGTGGAGTTCACCAAGTGTGTCATTCAATCTTGGGGAGAGAGCAATATAACACACTACATTGTAAGTGTATTCTTCTTCTAAAAGTGTTCATTGCACTTACCTTTTTCCAATGTACTTAACAATTTTTAGCATATTTTATTTGCACATGGAGCTTATACATGCATCGATATGGGTCATTAGAGATTTTCTGTACCCAAGGAATGAAAAAGTCACACTACAAGCGAGGGATGTCTACTTCAAAAACACGTGACATGGTGGTGATCCAATGCAATCAAACTACATGGAGGAGATGTTTAATTGGTTTTACCGCACTATGTTCTCAAGAAAGTTTTTTGTGGAGCGACTTAGGGATTCACAATTGGCAAAACTTGTGAGAAGGATGCAACACAACATTGCCAGTGAGAAATGGAAGTCATCATTAGGACCTCTCCATCATGCTCAGTGGCATGCTCGGGGACTACGAGAAGGCTCAGCTTGGAAGTGAAGTGAATTCGTTATTTCCCATTATGTGGTAAAACCTATGATTATTGTAATCTAGATTTCAATGTGTTATTATTTATATTATAATATTCTGTATGTTTTTAAACAGGTTTTTTCCATTCTAGTGTGAACAAACAGTTAAAAAAAAAACTCTATAAATAGAGAGAACTCACTTCATTTCACACTTTTTGCAACTTAAGAGAATGGCACGCACCAAGAAAACTGCAAGGAAAGATAGCGTGTTCTTTCCTAGCCCTCATCTAGGGATGCAACGCCCACCATGGTTGCAACCCCCCCCCCAAAGACCCTGAAGTGGTTCCTAGAGCACATCTATGCCTGTGTCACATGATGGCACACCACCTGAGAGTAATCCATCGTGAGAACATGAAGTGTCCAATAGACGATCAGAGTCAAATTCGGATGATGAGCCACCAACAAGGACACCCATTAAGGCAAGATCCAAGCAAAAGACGACGAGAAAGGTTGTATCAGAGAGCCATGAGGAGACATCACCAAATGATGAAAGCAACAATCAACCACCATGGAATGATATGCATATTCCAACGAGCCATAGGGTGACATATGGAGGCAAGAGACTTCCACAAGGACAAGGGCAAACACCAACAGAGGAGGAAAGGGAGCAAATTCAACAACCACGTCCACAACAAAATGTGCAAGATGAAGTTGGACCCTCACATCATGTACACCGAAGAAAGAAAAACTATCAACCATGACGTAGACCTCAACGACAGCCTAACATACCTCCCAATGCAAGAGCTTGGCAAAGATGAAGAAGACATTGCAGAGCTTTCGCAGAGATACGACACTACCAAAAGTCCGTTGAACTACTCATACCACGAAGAGATTTTGCAAGGGTAGTAAAAGAAGAACTACAAAGATACTGTACAGGTCTACGAATACAAGGGATAGCACTTGAAGCGCTTCAAGAGGAAGCTGAGGCTTACCTCATCGCCATGCTTAAGGACTCTAACCTATGTGCTATTCATGCCAAGAGAGTAACCATACAACCCAAGGACATTCAACTAGCAAGAAGAATTAAAGGAAATAACCAATGGCATGTGTATATTGTACCCTTTGGTAGGCATACTTTGCGATGTAATACAATGACTAATAGAAATTTTTGTCTTTGCCTATATGTTCTTTGTGTCTTTTTTTCTCTCTCTCTCACTCTATCTTTGACTATCCACCACAAGTGTAGGGAAATAAATTTTGTTTCATTCAGTTATATATGGAGTCCTAAAAGGCTCTTTGTGAATGAGTTGAACCTGCATGCACTTGCCTCTTGTTTTTTGACTAGATATGTATATCTTGTACCTACTATTGCCTCAGATGTCATTTTCATGCAAAAAAACCCCTAGCCACAGAAATGCAAGATTCAGCCTTGCAAATTTTGGGATGAATCCCACGTTTCTGTGGTTGGGTGTTTTTTTGCATTTTATGGCCTTGTATATGCACCACAAGTATAGATGAGATGTTAAAAATGCATAACACAGAGGTTATTCACTCCATGTAATCTTTGGCTTGCTCAGACTTCAGTGTATACTTGATACCACCCATAACCAAAACAAATTGTATAATTGCATACTATCCTACAATTTGGAGGCTTGATAAACACTAAAAAAGGCCAAAAAAGCCCTAGCCATAGAAACACGGGAATCAGCCCTGCAAAAGTTTTGTAGGGTTGATTTCCGTGTTTCCGTGGTTGAGGCTTTTTTGGCCTTTTTTAGTGTTTACCATAGACTTGTGGAAGCACTTAGATGATGAGAAAAACTTAAACTTACATAGAACTTGTTGAGACAATGGTAGGTTCAATATATGAAGCACATTTCATACACAAGACAATAAAAAATAGGAAAAACAAAAGTTTGTATTATCCAAATATTTACATAATTTCTCAATTGCCTTCAATTTCTCAACAAGTTTCTTTCTCCTTTGGAGAGATTAAGGCAGCTGGTAAGTCAATATAGACCTTGATATTACATGGGGTTCTTGCATTCCTAGACCCATGGCAATACCTATTTGCCCTAGTATTTTTCCTCTAAAGTTAAGTCCTAAAGTAGCTACAACTAAGGATTTCCTAACCAAAATGACACAATTAGTGCCTTGGGTAATTGTACATAGGACACAAAAGTTTGCTTAGGGCCTTCAAGCACCAAGTCATGAAATGCCCATCCGGACTATAGTCTTTATGTATGATCACAAAATCATCCTTTGGCAACTTTCCAATGTAGTTTGCCAAGGATGAACCACTTCCACAAGAAGCTCGATCCCCACCGGATCTTGCAGCAAACTTGTCCAGCTCAATTGCTTCCTGTTAAGAAAGAAAATGAGAATTCAAGCTCTAACTTTATCAACATAAATTATTCATTTATTTAATTTAATTACCACTTACATCATGAAGCTTGTCTTGTTCCTCCCCTCTTCCAGGGGCATCAAGATCAATGCTAGAGTGGGCCATGCCACTCTACTTTGCTATAGGGGATGTAGGAACTTTTTGCTTCATTATCCTCTCCCATGCTGCACTGAACTCCTCCTCCAAAGTATAATTGTTGTCATCGTTTAAGATATCTGCACAGACCGTTGCTATGGTGTCTGCCATAGAATCTCCAAAAGGGATAGCCTTCTTTTCAAGTATGTCAGATGCATTTTCAAGCGGAACGTCTAACATTGTGGAGAAAATACTCAGGCATTTGTCCAGACGTAGACCGAATTCCTTCTCAATATCGTGAAGAAAAATAAATTCCTCTCCATCCACAACGATGATGGAGAGATATTCAATTTCCACCTCTGGTAATGTGGGCTCAGAGGAGTTGAGATTTGAAGGGGGGCCTCCTCCATGCTTGATAGGTCACGTAGTTTGTCCTGAACACCACAAGGGAAGTCTCGGTGGATTGTAATGCTTTCTTTTGCAAAATTTATGGCCTCTGGTTGAGGCTCATTCTTTTCCTTAACAAAGCCCCCTATGACAAGGTTGGAGAGATCAACGGGTGTAGGTTCGGGCTCCTCATTGATGATAAAATATGTAGTTGCAATATAGGAAAGGTACTTTGTACCCATCCTCTTCTTTTTGTTAATTTTCTTTATTAATGGCACATAGTCATCTAATAAGTGCCTTGCATTTTCAGCAATTGCCATGAAGCGCTTAAGGCACTTCATGAAGGTTTCATTGCCTTTGTGTATGTAGAGTAAAAGGTCACATGGGACCCATTTAACCTCATAAGGTGGTATTTCTACAGAGTAACGCAAGATGTAGTACTCAAGGAACTCTATGATTTCTTGGAGCACATCAGAGTTCGGTTGAATTGTTTTTTTTCTAGATCAGGGACTCTAGACAATAGATCATACAAGTGTGTTTGACCTTTGAACTCAGTTGATTCTAAGAACTCATTGAAGAGTTCTCGAGGACGTTTGGGTTGTAGGGTACTAGAGGTTGAGGCAGCCATTGTGCATGATACTAGCTTGTGTGTGTGCTCTGCGAGAGCTTCTAGCTCTTCTTGGTTGCAAAAGTGATAAATGAGAGAATAACTATTGCTTTTATAGTAGTTTCAAAATTTTTAAGTGAGTGGGACCCATTTTAAAACTAAAATTGATACCTTCAAATAAAAGAATCATGCACAGAACTCTCAAAAAAAACTTTGGCTCATAAAAAAGATTGAACAGAATCATTAAGCAGAATAAGATACACCTCATCTACACAATATAAAAAATAAATTCTCAGAATTTTAAAATTATAATAAATTGCCATTGGAAAAATCAAAGATTTGGCAAATTGTACATCATATTGAGATCAAGAAATTTTACATGCTACATGTCTTGCATGTTAACACATTGTAGGAGAGGAAGGATTATGAATGAGAAATAGGTTGTGTGTACACTCTTGTACTCAAATAGTTCTTGAGCTATGACAATGAAAGTTGAGTTCCATCTACACTCCATTTAGGAAGGATCTTAATTTTATCCTCCAACCTCTTACCAATCTGCAGACAAATAGAAAACTTTAAAATAACATATTTGAATATAAAAATTTGTATAAAAGAAAGAAAAAATACCATATGTTGTTTACCTTATGCCCTTGTATTTTGAGCTTTGATTGATCCACATCCTCAAATCGCATTATTACTAGATGTCTGAACTCTCATGTTGGCAAGAGTCCAATGATGATTTACTGAAATAATTTCCATTTCGTTGTTGGGTAGATTTATCTTGATTTCAAATGAAATTAAAATACCCTCAAAACTTTGTAATGGTATCCATTCACCAAGTTTACACATCCAACGATCATAATAGAATCTAATGTACAATGAAGTACGATCTTTCAAGTATCAAAATTCTATGCCTGTTGCACCAATTTTACAAAGGTATCTATCCCCTTTGGTGCATCCTTCTACAAGTCCCCAATTTTCCTAGCAAACCCTCCACCTGCTCATATGTGATATCTTTTACCATGAACATTGTTGAAGACTCTAGAATTGTGAATATCTGAAATAAATGTACAAAACAATGAATAGGAACACACCAATGTAATCCTACAGATCTTGAAACTCTTGTAAATTTCAAAGAGTTGTGTATGTCCATCACCATCTTATGCTTCAAAGATGTTAATGCCCATATATCAGGTTGTGGCCACTCGAGCTTTAAAAGAGAATCTACCTTAATCACCTCTAACCTGCCAAAATCATTTGATGAAGAGGGTACAACATATGTATGTGTATAAAAGAAAACTCTCTCACGTACTAGCTGAGTAGGACAGGCTTGTGGAAAGACTATTGACCCAACATCTGCATGCAATGCTTGGAAAGTGCCTATAAGACTATGAAGTGGTTATTCTTCCACCAAGGTAGAAGGAAATATGTCTGCAACAAAAAACTACACAACTTAACAAGGTATATTAAGAAATTTGAACAAAAGTCATTGAATACTTACAGTTGATAGGATACCTCATTTTGTTTGAGTTCTCCAATTTCATGCTTGACATTGTGAAAACATGTTGTACAATGGCAACAATTTCACCATTTTTGAGCTTTCTTAAGCCCAATAAGTTCCCTTTCCAATGAAGATCCAAGTTTCCATGATCTCTTACACGATGAGGACCAACACCAGAGGGTTGAATGTACACCCATGCACCTTTGTAGAACTCATGTCCTAACCAAATTCTTTCTATAGGCTTGATATTGTGACATCTTATTGTGATAACCTCATCTTTTGGATGTCTATGAGATTTAGGTTTCTCCATTGGAGTTCAGGCTATGGAAGTGACAGTAGGAATTCAAAGAAGAAGATGTATAGAGAAAGAAATGGAGATGCAGGAGTTGCAATGGTGTGCTAGGGAGAGAAAGTAGTGGAAAGAGATGACTTTTTAGGACCTGGGTATGAAAATGTGAAGTTTTGGAGGGACAAAGTTGTATTTTGAGTTATTTTTGAAAAAGTCACCTTTTTTAGGTCAGCTCATGCACGCATTTTGATTTAGGAGTCAAAAATAGTACTTTTGATCCTAAAAAGTGGTTGGAGGACCATTAAATGGTGTTATGATGAGTTTTATAACTTTCTGAAATTTTTTAATTTTCGGGCCGAGGTAAGTTACGAGATTCCTTTCTCTCTGTAGAGGCAAAATCTGAACATAGGGGAATCCTCTCCCCTCATCCCCCTTTGCCTAGTGATTTATAAGCTATAGAGTGTGTCCACCACCCTCCTCTCATTGGTCCATCACTATTCACTCCTTAATCCAAAAGGCCCACACAGGGTTCATTTTTTTCCCTAATGCCTAGTAGTTGTTAGGCATCTATCCCTTTCTCTGCAGGATATGAGGGGTCCCATGGGTGCTATATCCACTTTTTATTGTACTTTCAATTAACTCAAGATAATTGAAAAGATTACATCTCGATGATGGAACTTCCTTGAAAAAAAGAAAAGAGAGGATGGTGGGTTGTCGCTTTATCGAGTTAGACCTATGAGTGGAATAAAACTTAGTAGTATGAACGAGCAACTAAAAGCGATCCATCGTTAGATGGCAACCCAAAATATCGAGTAATGTGATTATTCTTCCTAAACATGCCAAAGAAAATTCTATCGAGAGATCGTGCTACTTCAATAGCTCTTAATGCTTAGCGTATCATGATAATTAGAAAATGGTTTATTAATGTTCATTCTTGGAATGGTTTGGGTCCTTGAAGACTTGATCGTATCCTGATTGCGTTTGCCTATTGACCGACAAGGGGATAGCCTTTCTAAGGTGGAACTCTTTTCACCAATGGATCCTTGCTTGATCTTAACACGAGATATAGCTTCTCACTATGGAGACTAGAATGAGTATGCATAACATAATGAAGGGATTTGCCTTATACATATATTTGCTTTTGGAAAAGAAGAAATGAAGCAGACTTATATTATTTTCTTTCAGGCTTATGGAAAAACTGTTCACTTTATGAATATACGATAGAATTATGACGGATTTAGGAGGAGCTTGAACAATCTTCTAATAATTCTTTGATGCATAGATTGGTACTCATACCTCAATCCTTTCATTGCATAGAGAAAAAAGAACTATTGAGAGTGCTTGAAAATCGGATGGGTTTCAAAGAACTATTCTGCAAAGGAGGGATCTTCTCTGTATGTATGAATGCCAATGACTTGGATGGCCGTTATCACCTTCAAAAGTTGACCAGAAACACAACACAAAGCAATGGATTGACATGAGAATAACCTTCCGAATTCGAAGGGTGGGATAGCCCATAAAAAATCAACACTGATCACCCCCCTCTTATGAACCGAGGCTATATTTGTTGCATTCATCCTTGTGCAGGGAGGATCACCACACATTGTGTTAATATGGCCAGCTTTAACACTCTGGATCGTTAAATATAGTCTAAAGTTTACAAAAACATTTTTTTTTTTTATAAAAGGAAGTTCGGCCATGGCCTAATCTCCCGGACTTTAATTAAAATAATGAAAAAAACATCTTAAAGATTTGGAACAAAGATCGAAAATACTGTTATGATTAATAATGATATCACAAAATATTCAAGTTTGAAGGCACGGATCTAGACACAGAAAAAAATAACGGACTCAACATCGAGATAAATAAAAGGCGACAAAAAAATTAGGCACTCAAAATCCAGATTCCTTCTACTTTCAACCTTATGCAGATGCAGACATGAAAACAAAAAAACATAAAGCACTCAAAACCCAGGTACAGAAGAGAGCCAAAAAAGCCACTCAGAAAATAAACAGCTGGTGATGGAGCAACATACACTCCATGTTGCGAAGTACGAAGCAAAGACACAGATTGAAGACTCTGCTTAAGTAAGGACTCAGGAGTCAGGAGGAGTCAGGACGGTTGGAGCCTGGAGGTTACGAGCCTACTACAACAAGACGTGCTATCATCATTGTTCGATTTTCTCTCCTGGCAATGATATGCTAGTGTTGAGAAGTTATGACCTCTCTGCATGAGGTGATCGTGGCTTAGGGTTGCGGGCCGCACTTAGTGCCCCTCTCCCCCCTCGTTACGAGGGGGGCCTTTGCTTTCTCGGCTACCCAGTGCCCGGGGGCTCCCCCCTGTGGAGCTCGCCAGGTCTGTGCTCTTCGGGGCGCTGCTCTTGTTCTTCATCATGTCGTTGCACGATGCCCTCAGGGATGGGATGGCGGGTCCGTCCTTTCTGACGATGGAGGCGAATGGATTGCAGTCAACGATTAACCCTGTTTACGACAGTGGTGAAACCCTAAATAGTCATGGTTCTGTGAATGCTTCTTGCTATCAAACGATGGACGGTGTTCAGGTATCTGCTAAACCTTCGTATGCCCAACAAAGCTCCATTTCTGTGTCGTACGCTGGTGCTCTACAAGCTCTGCAGCAAAACCACTTCTCAATGTTCAACAGGCATGGATTCGCAGGTATGTCTCCTCCTCAGTCGACTGTTAGGGACAGTAAAGGAAAAGGTAAAATTGATTTGGGTATGGAGGAGGTAGGTACTATTCCTAATAGTCGTCCTAAACATTTCATAAATCTGGGACCCGAAGTAGAAGACAGAGAAGACTCCACTCTGGTCATTGATAGTACGTCCTTGGAAAAATGGAACAACCATTTGACTGAGAAAGTTGTCATTGGATTATGTCATGGTATAAGACCTGCTCAGGACATTTTAAAGAATTGGATGAAGGTTAACTGGGAAAGTAGGGGCTTATTTGCCAAACACATTCAGCATCTGCCTAATAACTATTTCCTTTTCTTTTTTGAGGATGGAAATAATGCCATGCAAGTGATTGCTGAAGGTCACTGGTTAATCAGAAATACTCCTATATCTTTTTTTAAGTGGTATTCTGGGTTCAACCCTAGGGGCCCAAAGCCAACTAAGGTACCTGTGTGGGTTGAACTTACTGATTTACCTGTTGAATATTTTCCTTGGATTGATAAGCTTGGGGGACTTTTAGGTAAAGTTCTGGGACAGAAGCCTAGAAATGGCTTTAACTCCAAATGGGATCCTCTGATGCTAGTTGAAGTCGATATTTCCAAAAATATCAAACAGACACTTGTTCTTAAAAATTCTGAAGGATATAAGCTACATGAACAAAGAGTTATCTACAAGAATTTACCTAATGCTTGTTTTCATTGTTATAAGCAGGGGCATTTGATTAAGGACTGTCCCTCTCTGGTGTTCAATCAAGGTAAGGAGAGCAGAGAGGACAAATCAGAAAAACAGGTTCCTGATGGTAAGAAAGAGGAGAATGCCAAGGAAGATGTGGTCTTCAGAAAACAGACAGGTAAAAACAGAAGGAAGGCTTTTCAGGTTGGTCTTAAACCTGAAACTCTTGTTAAGGTTATTAGCAATCCCTTTCAGGTTCTTGATATGTCTAATACCGATGAGCCTGAGATCTTAGAGGGTGCAGGTATACAAAAGAATAATAATGTTCCTTTGACTGCCCATTCGGGTGAAAGCTATCCTGAAAGTGGGGAAGGTTGGACCGTGGTGGGTAAAAAAAATAGTGTTAAGCCCCAATCCCTTAATTTGTACTCCTCCTCTGTGCAGAACCAACTCGAAGAAGATAATGAGTATCTTTCACAAAAATCCAAGGACCCTTTTGTTGAACAACTGAATAAAAGTGATGAAGAAGGCTTGATACAGGCTGGTGTTATGGACGATAACGAGGATAATATGGTTATAGATAAGGTATCAAGTCCCTCAGTCAAAGATAAATCAAAGTCCAAAAGAAAAGATGTGATTAGGTCTTCCATCTCAGCTGTGAAACCGATCAAGAATCTTAAAAAATAACTGTTTCTTATGGATTTCCTCAACATTATTTCTTTAAATACTAAAGGTTTGTCTGATCCTGTTAGAGGCAAGATCATTAGTAACTGGTTAAAAGATTCCTCTCTTTCTCCTGATTTTATCTGTCTGCAGGAACTCAAGATTGGTGGAGTTCAACTTATTGCCAAGCTTAAGGTTGTTTCCAGTAATTCCATCTGGTATCCCACTAATCATAGTGGAAAAGGTGGAGCAGCTATTGGAATTAAGGCTAGTCTCAGTCAACTTGTTGAAAAGTCTTTGTTTAGTGATACCAATCAGTGGATTGGCCTCAAGTGTAAAGAGCCCTTCAATTTCACTATCGTTTCTGTTTATGCTGCTAACAATCCCTTAGACAGGTCTAAATGCTGGGAGGAGATTGGTAAGCTTGATGGTGATCTTATTCTCACTGGTGATTTTAATATGGTCACTAATTCTGCTGACAGAATCGGTAATTGTAACAATGTGATTGCTGGTAGTGAAAAAAATAAATGGTTTAGACTTGTGAATTTACATAATTTGGTTGATATTTCGTCTAGTACTGGTCATACCTGGAATAATAGGTGTGCTAATAATAGGCTTTCGGCCAGGTTAGATAGAATCTATATGAATTCCTCCAGATTTTAGGATTTGTGGAACTGTAGCTGTTCCATTGATCCCTCCCTTCAGATTTCTGACCATTTCCCTATGATTGTTAAACTGGCTAGCAATAACCCGACTTACAGAGCTGGTTGGCCTCACGTGGATATGTCTTTGTTCAGGGTGCCTTTGGTTAAATTAGAAATCAGCAATATTTTTAAAAAGCATTTTATCCGGGGTTGTTCCCCTTTCAAGGCCAGGGAGGCTGCTATTAAAGAAGTTCAGTCTGCTCTCGCTTTCTTCAAGAAAAAAGCCAGGGAGATCAGATATAACAGAAGAATGATGCATCTAAAAGAGATAGACAGAATTGAAAGCTCTAATTTAAGTAGTAATGTTAAGATTCAGAAGATCCTGGAGCTTCAAGAAAAAGTGAGGTATGAAGATTACCTTCTGGCTAGTGGTGCCCTTGCCACGTCCAGAGAGTTCTGGGCTGGGAAAGTTGATAAACCTAATAAGCACATGTATGAGATTATGAGAAAAAAAAAAGCTAAAGATTTCATTCCTCTCTTAAGGAAAAGCAATGGTGAGGTTGCCTCTAATCTCAAGGAGAATTTACAGGAGGCTGTGTCCTTCTTTACCAATGTTTTCTCTTTGCCTCCCAAGAGAGGGGACCACATCTGGAGTGCAAGAGCTGCCATTGCCCTTTGTAGGAAGAAAATGATTCCTCAGGGCTTGGTCTCCCTCCTTGATCTCCCCCTCTCTGCTGGTGAGGTTAGAGAAACCATTAGTAAGTTGAAGCCCTGTAAATCCCCTGGACATGATGGTATTCCTAATGAGTTTTTTCAGGAGTTCAAAGAAATTTTGGTGCCCATTATTCTCTGGATCTGGCAAGAAGCCATAAGTAGAGGGTCTCTTTCTACTTTCATTAATACTGGAGTTATTAAATTAATTCATAAAAGAGGATCTAAGGATGATCTTAACAACTGGAGACCTATCTCTTGTCTGACTTCTCTGTACAAAATCTATGCTTCTTCCCTTGCTAGAAGGTTGAGTCCTTTGATGGATTCCATTATTCTTCCTGAACAGAAAGGTTTTATTAAAGGAAGATTTATTCTTGATGCTATTATCTCTATTTGGGAAGGGATAGATTATGCTAAGGATAATAACATTGACACTTTCTTTTTTAAGATTGATTTTGACAAGGCCTATGATAGGATTGAGTGGGATTTTATTCTGCAATCTCTTCATGTCATTGGTGCAGGGAAAAACTTTATTAAGTACACTAGTGTTTTGTTTGGCAATGCTCATTCCAAAGTTGCCATGAATGGTCACCTGTCTTCCCCTTTTAAGCTTTGCAGGTCTGTGAGACAAGGTTGTCCGTTAGCCCCCTTACTGTTTGCCATTACTAGTGATGCTCTCGGCTGGCTTGTTAAAGATTGTATTAATAAAGGTCTTTTAAAAGGTTTAGAAATTCCTCAAGCTGCTGACATGCTCTGTTTGCAGATGTTTGCTGATGACACAAACCTTGTGATGGAAGCTGATCCTACTTCTGCTAACACTTTTTTAAACTGTCTTAAGACCTTCTGTCTGGCTAGTGGTTCTGTTGTTAATCATCACAAAACCGGTTTTTTTGCCTCTAATGACTTGGTCCCGGATTGTGTGCTTGATGCAGGGTGTGACATCATTAAAAAGGGTACTGTTTTCAGATTATTGGGCATCCCTATGGGATTTAATATTACCTTTCAACAGAGATGGGACTGGGTCTTGGACAAATTTAGATTAAAGATTTTTAAATGGATGGATATGCAGGCTAATATTTCCCAAAGAGTGTTTGTGTTGAAGCATTATATTCTCCCTGGTCTAACTTATTTCCTTGCTTGTTGGCAGCCTACCAAGAAGCAGCTGGCTCAAGTCATTGCCCTTTCAAGGAGATTCTTATGGGGTAGTTCCAAAATTCCAAAAGTTGCTTGGAAGATATGCTGTATGAAGAAGTCAGAGGGAGGCCTTGGCCTTTTATGTCCCTCAAGAATGGCTACCCAAATGGCAGCAAAATGGATTCTAAGGGCTATCTCTTCTTCTGACTTTTGGGCCTGCTTGATTAAAAGAAATATCAAATCTTTTTGCTTGAGTAGTAATAAGAACTGGTGTAACTTTTCTCTTTGGGATATTGTGTCTTCCCCTGCCATTTTCATCCCCAAAGGGAGTCAGCTGGTTTGTAACTTCTGGAAGGCTTGGATGTCTATCAAGGAAGACTACAAGCTGCCCATCTGGTTTGCTAAGAATCACTCTTTCTTATTACAGGATTCTTTATGGATTGGCTGGTTTACCTGTTATAGGGATACCTCCCTGCCTATAAGATGGCATAAATGTAAAAAAAATGGTTTCAATAAATGGGAGGATCTGTTGAGAAATGGGCTGGTGATTGAGGACAGTCATATTTTGAATGCTAATAACCTGTCTATGTCCTGCAAACAGATAATCAAGGAAAAGAAGTTGCAGCTGCTGAGGATGAGGGCAGAAAATCTTTGGGACAAATTTATTGCCTTGTCTGTGGTGGCTCAGGACATGTATTCTTGCTACAAGTCTTCCTACATCAGCATCTCTAGCATTTGTTGTCGACTGAATAAAAAATGGGACCTGTCCTGGAACTATCATCAATGGAGGTACAGATTTCAAAGCCTCTGGGCTTACCCAATGGCTAACAAGCGTTCCTGTCTCCTGTGGCTGATACTGCACAAAGGAGTCTGGACTGGGAGCAGAGCTAGAAAATATAATATTGATGCAGGATTGTGTAAATCTTGTGGCAAGGTTGAAGATTTGGAACACCTGTTTTTTAAATGTAAAGACAGTATGATTTATTGGAAAATCATACAACTCTATTGCCAGACTGCTGGGATCTATACTCTGGGAGTCAAGGAGCTGCTTATTGGAGAAACTTACAGGATGGACATTGCCTTGTGGCAGATTGTGAGGGCTCATATCCTTTGGTACGTGTGGAAAAGCAGAAACAGCAAGATTTTTGACAAAAATGGAAAAAGTTTTCTTTTTTCCTGTCTTATTGGAATCAGAAGAATTGCCTACATGTGTAGCAATATTCCCCTCAATGAGAAATTACTAGATAAGAACCCCTTGTATATTGTCAAAAAGTACCCTTTTAGTACATGGAAGAACAAATTGCTCCAGATTTACTCTAGGGACAGAAACAATATGATCAGTTTCTTTAACTGGTACATTAGGAACTATGTGAAGTAAGTGCTAGCTGGCTTGGGCTTTCTTGGCCCTGGTCTTTGCTCCTGTTTTTCTGAGGTGTTCTCCTCCCAATTATTTTGTGGGAGTAGCTCTTGTATTTTATTTTCCTGCTTCAATATTATACTTTCAGTTTGTGCTCAAAAAAAAAAAAGACACAGATTGAAATGTTCTCTATGAAATAGTTTCTGGTACCTCTTTATCTGAAAAAGAGGACATGGACTGAAATGCATGGTGAAAAGACTCGCTATCTGATACGCAAAAAAAAAAAAAAGTAAGAACAAACACTTTTGGAAAAGCGAAGGATGATAAACAGAAAAAATGTCGCATCAGCAATAATGGTCAATCACCATCGCCATCGGTCTGTCAGACGGGTGCATTCAGTGAATCCGTGCATCTAGACAACTGGAGTTTCTACAGTTTCGATTAGCAGAAAGAGTTTATTCGCGTCAGTCCAATGAAATGATTGAACGTACTTTCTTGTCAGGAATCTGATTTGTCGCAAGATGCAGACTTGAAAGTTGAGTCCTAGCTTCCTCAACTTTGAACATTGACTACTCCCCCGTGACCCGAGACTCCGAGTCCTTTCAAGTTGAAGGTGATGGTCGATCTGTTCTTGATAGTGACCATCACCTTCTCATCGGCGGCTTTCCTCGCTCTGATGTATGCTGAGTGGCTGTTTGCAGAAATCGACTTCTCTTCCGTAGGCCTTAGTGACCATCTGGCATCACCTTCTCATCGGTGGCTTTCCTCGCTCTGAACTATGCTGAGTGATTGTTTGCAGAAACATCCCCTTCTCGTCCGTAGGCCTTCGTCGATCTGTTCTTTAGAATTTTGACTGTGAACCGCGCCGTATTATTCGAGTCTTCCTCGTTCTGATCTTTGCCGACTGGTCAGAAAGTTACATGGAAGCAAATCGGCTTCCCTGGGGCCCGAAGGCTCGTTTACAGAGAGAAAGATCAACCTCCGGCAGGAGAATGGTGCTAGATCTGCGTGGAGAATGGTGCTATATCTGCAAATCGGCTTCCCTCAATGCTCATTTACAGAGAGAAGGATCAACCTCCGGCAGGAGAATGGTGGCGTGGAAAACGTAGACCTCTACTTTACAGCATGGTCGTATGACCTGCCTTCCCCTTTCTGGTTCATGCTCGAATGGCCTGCCGGAGCTGTTTACAAGGTTTTACCGAGGCCGTATAGAAGCGTGAGGGGTTTTTGATCGTGGTTTTAAGTTTATGCCAACCCACAAGCCCTTTGGAATTTGGGTCTGAATTTTCTTTTCTCGTTTACCAAAAAAATGTAAATATTTTTTCTTTTTCAAATTAGAAATTTCTTTTACGTCGTGTAAGGAAGTTGGTTGAGCTTTGGCCTCTTGAGGCGGAGGTCCAGTGTTCAAGTTTTGGGTTGGACATGTATGAGCTTTGGCCTCTTGAGATAGAGGTCCAAGGTTCAAGTCTTGGGCTAGACATGTATGGCTTCGGTCAATAAAACCAGTTGTAATGTTGTAATCTTGTCTAACCCCTGCTTTGTGGGATACGAGAGGGTCCCATGAATACTATGCCCATTCACTTGTAGAGTTGCACTTTCAAAGTTAAAACTCGGGAGAGTAAGCTTTGGCATTTATAAAAAAAAAAATTACAAGTTTCTATTATATTAAAGAGAAATGAATTACAAAGAAGTGAGGGAAAGTTAAGAAGCAGGCCTAGAGGCTATGTTTGGGTTCACATCGAACTCATGGAGCAAATAACACACACACATATATATATATATATATATATATAGAGAGAGAGAGAGAGAGAGAAAGAATGAGGGAGAGAGTGTGTGAGGTGGCATGTGCACCATTATAGAGCCTCTGCATTATGTGAATGGAGACAAACATATGACGATGTCATATTCGCTTGCAAGTGTATGGATGCCAAATAAAGTGAAAACTTTGAAGTACATAGATTGCTAAGTAAAGAGGTTGGAGAATAGGATCCAAGGCAAGCCACCAACTATGTCAACTCAATGGGTTGTCAAACAGATCGCCCAAAAACCAGTTCAAGTAGAGATGCATAAAATCATTTAAATAATCCTATTTTTCTCCCCTTTCTTGATCCCTTTCTTTCGACCCTATACTCCTTTTTCTCTATCATTCTTAGTAATTTTTCCTGGTTTCAAATTTTTTGTTTGCTATGCTTCTTTTGCTTCTACGTTTGGCTGTATTTTCGGTTAAAAATTGTTTTCGTTTACTTCTTTCGAATTCTTTATATATTTTGAATTATTTATATATTTATAAATTTCGAATTCTTTATATATTTATATATTTTTGTCTACGTTTGGCCGGAATTGGTAGATACATGTCAATTCATGATCCAATTCCATGGCTAATACTGTTCACAAAATAGAGTTAGAATTTACAATTTTACAAATGCGATCACATTCCAGTAGCTAACGATACACACACACATATATATATAAACACATAAATACATACATACATACACATACATACATATTGTTTTAACTTGCGTTCTTCATCTCACTTTATGTACCCGATTTCCGTGAATGGCTCACTCTTTTTTGGCATTCAACCATTTTGGACTTTAGATTCCACTATGAAGTGAATTAATATCATTGCTTGAACTCCACAATATATATATATATATATATATATATATATATATATATATATATATATATATATATATATATATATATATATATATATATATGTGTGTGTGTGTGTGTGTGTTTGTGTGTGTGTACATACATGCACACACATATACATACATTCATACATACATATATACAATATAGATACATACATACATACATACATACACATACACACACACATACATACATACATACATACATACATACATACATACATACATACATACATACATGCATGCATGCATACATACATACATGCATACATACATACATACATACATACATACATAGAGACAATCATTCACACACACACACACACACACACACATATATATATATATATATATATATATATATATATATATATATATATATATATATATAATCATACATGCATACATACATGTATAGATTGTTTGTCCTCTGGAATCCAGAATGACTAAACTAAGGGTTCTTGGGTGGTAGTTCACATATTAAGTTCTATAAACTATGAATTTTTCACTTCAGTCTTCACACAATACTACTCCAACATAGAATTTAACAAGAAACTCTCACACATACATGCAAATATGGATCTCTAAAACTTCCTCTTTACTTTGATACTTCAATGAATTTCACACTAAGTATTAGTAAGTTTATCACTGCTTCTCTTTCAACAATTAAATGTTACCTCCCTTGATTGTATTCAATTATAGAACAATAGTGCTATAAATTTTTAGAGTGCTATAATGTTACCTCCCTTGACTGTATTCAATTATAGAATTGTAGTGCTATAAAGTCAGCATATAATTTTAACTTCCACAGTTAACTCTAAACTTTGTCGAACTATGAACCGCACTTAATCTTCACAATAATTAACATTAACCACACACTTAATACTGGTAATCGACTATGCAATTGATGGAGAATCGACACAGGAATACCAAACAAAACAGATTGAAGAATTTCCTTAGCACATCTATCTACCTGCCACGATCGGTCCCTATGGACTCGTCATGTAGGACTCACAAGTATGCAACTCTTCATTGTATTAATTCATTAATGAAGGATTACAATGCATGGCTTATAGTCTGCTTCACCAAAATTATAGATATTTTACAAATAATCACACCATCGAACCGTTGGAATAACTAGTTGAAGGAGGGTGGAGGTGAGTGCCATTGAGGAGAGTTCTTTCATTTCTACGACAAAAGAAACTTTTGTCACTTTCTATGGAACTTGCTTGTCTTTGAGACAATTAATAGTTTCTTCAATCAACGAAAAAATCACCTTTTTCATGGGAGAACACTAGAGGTCTTTCGAAATGAGAGCACTATCCTTCTTCAGTGAGTTAGGAGCTTTATCACCAACACCAGTGATTTGGATTGCACCTTCTGCATCGAATTGGGACTGAACTTTGACAACCTCAATGACTGTTGATGCCACTCTACTTGTGATGATGATGGTTGTGTTGGCATGCTCAAAAGAGGAACTCGAAGCGGGAGTGAGGTGACAACGACACAGTGGTGCTTCCGAGGGGAAAACATTAACATCGAGTCTTCTTCTTCCTCATCATTCTGATCCATGTGTGAAGATGGTACTGTAGCAAGAAGGAGAGGAGTGATGGATGTGGGAAGGATAGAGGGTAAGTCAAGAAGGAGGAGGGAAAACACATGGGGAAACCTCGTGCCCTTGGATAACTATTTTACCATCATCTCACATTCCTTCTGAATGCAATGAAAGTTAGAAAATGGAGTACATGGCACTCTGGAGGTGGAAGGCACATGATAGTGTACTTGTTGGATGATTGGGGGGAGGGCGTTCATGGTAGCAGATGACAATGGTGTGACCTCAATCTAGCCTTTGTTAGGAAGACAAAGAAGAGGGTGTCTAAGGTGATGCAAGCCATGAAGAACGACTCTACCACATGACATGAGATAATAAAGATAGAAAAATCTGTGGTGGCTTGATCAAGGGTCATTGATAATGGGTGAGCCGGCACTGTGTGCCATGGCAATTCGGCAAAGAACAATAAGCCTCGTACTTGAAAGTACTTGGTGAGATCAAGAGCCATACTATTGTTGAACCCAGCAAGATGTGGCAAAGGCTCCATGGACATAATGTTGCACACCAACACACAGAAAGCACAAGCACAAGGATGACACAAAAAGCACATGAAACTCACACAGTTCACACCGTAAAGGAAGAAAATAAAACACATAGGAATAAATAGAGATGGCAAGAAAGGTAGTGATGCAACAACATGCAACGACCATAATGCTAATAAATGCAGAGAATCATGTGCCTCCAACCAACTGAAATTTGCATCGAGGATGAAATGTTGGAGTTAGATGTCTATAGAAACACCTGAACATCACAAGGAAGAAGAAGAAGAAGCTTGGAGCACAACACACAATACTGAATGTATTACCACTAGAATGTAGAAAGATAAGTAACCTGTTAGGGCTATAGGCGTATATACAGGCCAGGTGAAAAAACCTCCTAAAGAGGGAAAAAAGTGCCCCAGCGGTCCTAGTGTATTCACACACATCATTACCTAAAACAAATCCCCCCTAGGAGTGATGCGGTGAACAAGGAGCTGACACTCATATATAAGGAAGTGCCAAGCTATGTGAAATCAATCCACAAAAGGAAGTAAGCCCAAAGCTTTGCGGAAAGCTTCAAACTTCTCCCTAGGTAAAGCCTTCATGAAAAGGTCTGCAATGTTCTCTTGTGTGAGCACATATGCCAAGCTGATCTCCCCAGCAAAGAACCTCTTCCTGACATAATGATAATGCACCTCAATGTGCTTAGTGCGAGCATGGAACACATGATTACTCACAACTTCCAATGCACTTTGATTGTCAGTGAGGATGGTGGTGGCGGAAGACTGACCAACACCCAAATCAGCCATAAGGTGTCTAAGCCACACACACTCAACAGTCACTATGAAAGCTGCCCTATACTCGGCCTCACAACTAGAAGTGGCCATAGTAGGCTGCTTCTTGCTCAACCAAGATATACATGATCTACCAAGCATGAAGCAAAAGCCACTACTGGACACACAAGTGTCATAGCAACCAGCCCATCCACTGTGAAAAAAAGCATGCAAATCTAGTGGTAGTGGTCCCCCCTTGGGATAAAACAATCCAAGTAGTCGGGGTACCACTCAAGTAGCGAAAGATGCACTTAACCGCCTACCAATGCTTGACACCTGGGCAATGCATAAACTTGCTCATTTGTGAGACAAAAAACTGAATATTGGGTGGAGTAATGCCTAAGTAAATCCAGCATCCAATAGCTTGATGATAGAGAACAACATCAAATGCATCTCCAACATCATGAAGAATCAATCGTAAACCTGTCTCCATAGGAGTGGCAATAGGCTTATAGTTTCAAGGCCAAAATGCTACAATAATGTGTCAATATATTTCGTTTGACACAAAGTCATTCCACCATCAACTTGCATAATTTGAATGCTCAAATAATGATGCAAATGCCCCAAATCAGACATCTCAAATGAGGCATGCAAATCAGCCTTAAAATCAACAATATGCTTGTCATGAGGTCCAGCGAGTAGCATGTCATCAACATACACAACAATGATCAGAAGCACATCACTAGCATGCTTAACATATAAGGTGCTCTCAATTGGACTATTCTCAAAACCATGTGCAATCAGATAGGCATGTATCTTTTCATACCAAGCACGTGGTGCTTGCTTTAAACCATATAATGCCTTCTTTAACCTGCGCACCTGGTTTTCATGCCCTTTCTTCACAAAGCCACGAGGCTGAAAAACATACACTTCTTCATGCAAGTCACCATTCAGAAATGTTGTTTTAATGTCCAACTGATTCCAACCATGATGAGCTATAAGTGCATAGATGCTACGAACAGTAGTCATTCGTCATGTAGGTGCAAAGGTCTCATCAAAATCAATGCCTCTTTCCTGCACATAACCCTTTGCAACAAGCGTAGGCTTATACCTGTCAACTGTTCCATCGGGATTACACTTCAACTTGTATACCCACTTAGTGCCAATTGCCTTCTTGCCAAGAGGGAAGTCACATAAAGAACAGGTACCATTCTTCATTATAGCATCATATTCAGATTGCGTAGCAGCCATCCGATTTTCAGAATTTTGTGCTTCATCAAATGAAATGGGTTCATGCTCATCACATAGACTAGGGGCAGCCATAGCATAGCAATCTGATGCAAAAGAGGCACTATGAGAGCTTGAATGAGTATGGTATGATTGAGGTGCATCTAATTGGCTATCAGGCAAAGTCTGCACTAGCCATTTTGGTATAGTTTTTGCCTCCTCAATATTAGCTCTCTCATCAACAAGTGCATCATGTAAATCTGCACCAAAAATGGAATGATCTGCATCAACACATGAAACTTGCAAAGGTTGAGAAGTTGCCTCATTAGGACCAGCACTAGACTATCCACCTGTAAAAAGAGGCAGCAAAGTATCATCCATGTCTTTGGAGCTAAAAGATGTCTCCTTCGTACATGAAAGTAAAGGCTGAATAGCATCTTCCATGAAAACAACATCATGGCTAGCCAAAATGCATTTAGTCTGTGGATGTTACAGACAATAGCCTTTGCTTTCAGAACTGTACCCAACAAAAATACATTTTACTGCTTTATCATCCAATTTTTGCAATGTTGTTCAGGCACTAATGCATATGCCAAACAACCAAAAACACGCAGGTAGGCAACAGATGGCTTATGAACATGCTAAGCCTCATATGGAGTGATAGTTTGCAATGCTTTAGTGGGACACCTATTAAGTACATATGCTACGCACATGATAGCCTCAAGTGAGAAACTATGTGGTAAAACCTGACTCTTGACCATAGACCTTGCCATCTCCATGAGTGAACTATTCTTCTCTTCAGCAACTCCATTTTGTTGAGGTTTATATGGTAGTGTAGACTGATGTTTTATCCCACGTCCAATAAAAAATGCATTAAAGTCAGAAGACATATATTCCCCCCCTCGATTAGAATGGAGGGTGCCATTTTACATGTTGACAGATTTTCAATCAACACCGAAAACTGTTTGAAGCACATAAACACTTCAGACTTTTCCTTCAATGGATACACCCATGCATGCCTAGAAAAATTATCAATGAAAGTCACGAAGTAAAGATACTTTCCAAAAGCGGGTGTCTACATAGGACCACAAACACCACTATACAAACACCACTATACAAACACCACTATGAACAAGATGCAATTTTTGAGTAGCTCGGATTAAACCATCTTTTGGAAAGGAGGAACACTACATTTTGCCCAAAATATAGCCTTCAAAAACGTGTTTATCGGGTGCCTCAATTTTGGGCAAAGAGGACACCATATCAGATTTCTGCAGGCGTAGAAAACCAGCAAAATTCAGATGACCAAAGTGTGCATGCCAAAGCTTTGCATCTGACATAGGTTGAGAATCATGTACTGCACATGCTGAATCATTCATAATTTTTTCATATTCTATGAGCTCATATAGCTCACGACATAAAATGCTAGAAGCAATAATCATGTCACCATTTTACAAATCCTGAACTGTACATATGTCATCAACAAACTTCACAACCAAGCCAATCTTGGCTAAAGCGGAAACTGATGACAGATTCTTCTTAATCCCAGCACAAATAAAGCATCTGACAAAGTGAAAGAACTACCATCAACAGTAGTCAAAATGATCTTACCAACTCCCATAACATGATAAGAGGAGTTGTTGGTGCATGTGACAATATTCCCTATAGGGGTAGGCTCAAGTGAAGTGAAGAAACTCCGCTCAAGGTAATATGTTTGGTCGCCCCACTATCAAAATACCAAACATCTGAGTCTATTGTAGACAAACAATACTCATGAGAAGATGGGTCAAAACTGCAAATAGTAGTAAACACCCATTCTTCATTTTGCACAAGACTAGCAGACTCTGTTTTCGGAGTAGAGGCCTCTCCAACAACCATTCCCACCTCTGATTGCCAAGCCACATAGTTCTATCTATCAAGAGTTTGGTCCAACCAACCAAGACAGGGTGAACCCTTGAGCTTATGGAGTCTCAAATAGACCTTATATGCGTGTGATTATTGCAATGAAATCTATTATGTACTGTGGAGCTATTACCATTAGTGTCCATGTGAAAGGCCAAATGGCCACCGGACACTTCTTTGTATATGTTCTTTAATAAAACATATAGTGGCCTGGTCAGTCATAGACTCTAAGTTCGACTACATTTGTAAGACCTAAGAAGTATGTCTTTGTGCTCCTTGTGTACTGTGTTTTCTGCATATTCTGCAGTCTCTGTGCAGAGTACCGTGTGCGGCCTTAGGAGGTCTGTTTTCTACTTCAAGGATTTCATCGCAGAGCTCTCGATAAGGAGAGCGCACCATGGTGCATCGCTGTCAAAACCATTCACTAATATGAGAGCAGTTTGACGCAAAAGCTTTGCTCTTTTTGTGCGAGCAAAGTGAGCACCCCCCAAGCTTTCTCCAAGGCTTACGACTAAGGCAGCGACCAAGGCATAGACCTTGACATACCTTGGCATCCGAGTCACCGAAGTCACCATTGGCACCGTTGGTTGCGCACAAGGGAGGACCTCAATGATCAAGGAAAATAGAGGTTCCTGATACTTCTCGGGAGGTCACCCATCCCAGTACTATTACCCCCAGAGCTCGCTTCACCATGGCAATCTCTTGCCACTAAGCTACACTCTTGTGGTGTCTAAAGAAGGGGAAAGACTAAGGTTGACATTACCTTGAACATGTTTTGGTCGCTTAAAGCTTCATTCTTTGCTTTCAAAGCCTATTTTTGAAGCATTTTTGGGGTGTCTTTTGGAGCCATTTTGGAGTACTTCCGCACATAGTTCTCTTCACACAGGTCCAAGAACGTCAAGAAGAGTGTTCTTTGTACTTCTCTAACATTAAATATCAACCTTTGGGGCTATGTTTTCAGCCACACTCGTAAAACTAAAGGTTTCTTGAAAGATTTCAGTTTTGGTGGGAGATGCCGCTGCAAATTTATGCAGGGTTTTTGAGCCTAAAACTTCAAAGTTGATAGACACTTGCAAGTGTTTTTGGCTAGTTTTTGGGCTATGCACTTAACCTTTTTAGTTTCATTTTACTGCATATATTGAGCACATACACACCATGTATGCTTCTATGGATACCGCTTATGTACGTCCAGGTGGTCATTGATATAGCGGTTACGTTCTTTGCATAAAGCCTTTTACGTTTGATAAAGAGGGTCGTGGTGAGGTTTTATTAACTGGGAGACACCTAGATGTCGGGGTCTCTTCGATGATGCAGGTGGAAGACTTACCTAGCCTCACCATAGGAGATGTATGATAGCTGTTCATAGGTGCTCGATAAGCCTAGTTGGCTTCTATTAGGTAACTGATTATATGCAGTGGAGTTAGTGATTCACTATGAAGGCAAACATGTCAGTACTTGCAGTTTTATGATATTTTGACACTGTTCATATGCTCATTTTGAAGAGGATACTCTGGGGTGCATCATGCAAACCTCTCACAAGGCTTTTGGCAAGAAGCAGTATTGACTGTAGTTCATGTGATTAACCTTTCACCTAGTACTGCAAAAGGTCTGAAAGTGGCATAAGAGTTATGGACAAGGAAGCCACCATATTATGATCATCTTCGATTTTTTGGGTGTGAAGCATATGTTCATATACCCAAGAATCTTAGACAAAAGTTGGACAATAAGTCAAAGAAATGCATTTTTCTTGGATATGGTAGATAAGGACAATTTGGATATCGCTTATGGGATCCTGAAACACGATCAGTGATCAGAAGTAGTGATGTCATTTTCAATGAGTCTAAGATGCATAAACAACCCATTAAGGAGGTTGAAGTGAGAAGAGTGGTGTTTGAGGATACTAGTCCTCCGGTTAGCATGCATAAAATGGTTGCACATAGGGATGTTCAAGAAAATGTCCATTCAGATCAGACTACATATATTCTTGTTTAGCAACCATTGAGACGTTCTGCACGTGTCTCACATCCACCTGATAGATATGTTCGAGGTTTAGTTTTTGTAACGCTAACAGATGCCGGTGAGCCTTCCTGCTACAAAGAGGCTATGTAGACAGAGGATCATATCAAGTGGGAGCGTGCCATGAAGAGTGAGTTGGATTCTATTCACAAGAATGGTACTTGGGATTCAGTACCTTTGCCAAAGGGCAAGAAAGCTTTACCATGTAAATGGGTATATAAGCGGAAATTCACATCAGGTTGTGCTTCTCCAAAGTATAAAGCACGACTTGTTGCAAAGGGTTCTAAGCAACAACATGGTGTTGATTTTGAGGAAATCTTCTCTCTAGTGGTCAAGATGACTACCCTACGCATGTTGCAAGATTCCTTGCAATGGAGGACTTAGAGCTAGTCCAAATGGATGTGAAAACTGCTTTCTTGCATGGAGATCTTACAAATGAGATCTATATGGAACAACCAGAGGGTTATGTAGTTCTTGGCAATGAAAGTCTAATCTATAAGCTCAAGAAGAGCTTGTATGGACTTAAACGGTCCCCTAGACAATGGTACCAAAAGTTTCATGCTTTTATGAAGTCTCAAGGCTATTCTCGAAGCAATGCGGATCATTGTCTCTACACAAAGAGATGCTTAGATGGAAGCTTGATATGCTTGATACTTTATGTCGATGATATGCTGATTGCTGGGAAGTCCTCTTATGATTTGTCAATTCTCAAAAAGAAGTTGAGTCAGACATTTGATATGAAGGATTTGGGGGATGGAAAACATATTCTTGGCATGCACATTACTCATGATAGGAGTAAAAGATGCATATACTTGTCTCAAAGTGAGTACATATCAAAAGTACTTCATAGGTTCAATACGCAGGGTGGAAAGGCATTGAATACACCTTTACCCACATATGTGAAATTGAGCAAGGATGATTGCCCCAAATCAGATGACGAAAAAGAATTCATGACCAAAATTCCCTATCAGTCTGTTGTTGGTAGTCTCATGTATGCTATGGTATCCACAAGACCAGACATTGCATTTGTAGTGGGAGTTCTGAGCACATATATGTCTAATCCTGGCAAGAAACATTGGGAAGTGATCAAGATGATTTTGAGATATCTGAGTGGCACTAAGGACAAGTGTCTATGCTTAGGTAGAGGGAAAGCATCCATTATTGGTTACACAGATTCTGACTATGCTGATTGTGTAGACAATCGTAAGTCTACATCAGGGTACATTTTTCATTTTGCTGGAGGTGCTATCTCTTGGAGATCTCATCTTCAAGAATGTACAACTGTTTCCACCACAAAAGCAGAGTATGTTGTAGCAAGTGAGGCATGTAAGGAAGCATTTTGGCTCTCGTCTTGCTTGTGATATGGGTTTACCTTAGCATGTACCTCGTTTGCTTAGTGGCAGTCAGAGTGCCATTGCTTTGGCTAAGAATCCGGTCTATCATGCAAAGACCAAGCACATTGAGGTGAGGTATCACTTCATAAGAGATTGCTTAGCCACTGAGCACATTATTCTTGAGAAGGTTCACACTCGAGATAATTCTGCAGATGCTTTGACTAAAGCTCTACCACATGATAGTTCACACTCGAGATAATTCTGCAGATGCTTTGACTAAAGCTCTACCACATGATAGCTTTTGACACTCTTGTCACTTGATGAGGGTTACTTGATTTATGATCTTACACAGTCACTTGTATACTGTGTAACATGCCCATCAGGTGGGAGGTATAGTTTGTATACTTACACTCAGGTATTCTTTATCATTCTTTATTTTTTTCTCCCATGACTACTTTGGCAATATTGGCCTTTAGTGGGAGATTGTTACGGTTAGTGTCCATGTGAAAGGCCAAATGGCCATGGGACACTTCTTTGTATATGTTCTTTAATAAAACATATAGTGATATGGTCAGTCATAGACTATAACCTCGACCACATTTGTAAGAGCTAAGAAGTCTGTCTTTGTGCTCCTTGTGTACTGTGTTTTCTGTGTATTCTGCACTCTCTATGCGGAGTACCATGTGCGGCCTTAGGAGGTCCATTTTCTACTTCAAGGATATCATCACAGATCTCTCGATAGGGAGAGCGCACCGTGGTGCATTGCCATCAAAATCCTTCAGGAGCATCAAGGAGAAAGAGTCGATACAAAACACATAGGTTTGTGCGTTGACTAGCTCAAAAAACTTGCTATCTTTATATGAAACAATCAACTTTAAATGCTCATAGAAGCCAACATGATTACGAATGAAAAGTTTCCTTTTGGAGGAATGGTACACATAGGGTTGAGGGTCTAAAATGCACAAGAGTACAAGTAATAAGAAAGATATGCTTCTTGAATGAACCTGACACTCAACAGAGATATCTATTTTTGAGGGTTGTGTAGAGATAGACCCTGAGATGCTAAAATTGAGATTTCTTCAATTCTATTGATCCAAATTCTTTGAAATTTGTATACATAAACTAGACGCTAATACCTTTCCCATGAATGGTCATTCATTCTATTTGAAGCTCTATAAAAAGAGCAGCAGCCTCTGCAAGCTCACTGTTGTTGAAGAAGATGGTGCAAAGAAATGAAGGAGGAAGTTCTTCCATGTAATGTGCAAGTGATTTTAAGTATTTATATAGACTCTTGAAGTTCTCCACAACTTCTACAAGTGGATTTCTAGTTCAAATGAAGGCAAGATAGGTTGTTGAAGAGAATCAATTCACTTTTCTACAATCTTGGAAAAGTGAAGATCTAATTTGATCTAATTTTAGTTGATTGATTGATTTATTGATTTTCAAGATCAACCACCTCAAATTTACAAAATTTGAGCTCTTATTTACATTTGTAAAGCTGTAGGCTTTTACATTGGTAAATTATTCATAAAAGATAATTAAAAAAATACAATAAATGAGCATAAATAAAAGAAATCTTCAATGGATATTTTGACATAATGCAAATGATAGCTTTTTTATGTCTACCTAAAGCATAGTGTAAGTTTGATGTTCCAACAACTATCTATTTATCTATCCATCTATCCATGTATTCATTGATCTATCTTTCCATTTATTTTTTCATTTATATATTTATTTATGTATTTAATTATCTATCTATATAATTTTTCTAATTGATTTTTCATATATTAATCTATCTATTTGTGTATCTATCTATTCATTTACTTGTCCAGCCATTTATTCATCTACCTATCCATCCATTTATCTATCTATAAAATTATTTATCTATCAGATTATCTATTTATTTATCTATACATATATTTATTTATTTCAATACATAATTGTATATATTATTCTATTTATCTATTCCATCTATCCAACTATCCAATCATTTGCCTATCTATTTATTTATGTATTTAATTATCTATATATGATAGTTTGATTCTTTATTCTTTCTTTTATGATAATTTAGAAAGATTAATTATGTTTAACTTTTGAATTAATACGATAATTTATTTTTTGTATTTGCATAGATGGAAGGTAAAGTCAATAAGTAAGAGAGGAAATATTTAGAAGATTTGTTTTATTTTGTTTTGAATTAGGGAAGATTAGATCACGTTATCAATGGCATATTCCAATTAATAAGATTTCATTGAGCAATTGGGTAAAACAACATACACTAATATTGAGAATACATTTGGAAAAGTGTCAAGTGGAGCAAATTGATGAGATGAATAGATGAGCAAGGAGCTTAGTAGGATTATGGGTTAGATAATGTAGATAGGTGAACCTTTGGCACAAGGTCAATAGGTAAAATGGCTTTGTTAGATTTGCATTATAAAGCAACCTAGAGATTGGAAAGAGTAAGATCATATAGGTTTGAAGAAACAAACAAGCCATCGGCAATAGAGTCCTCTCATTGATCAATAGAACTGCATGTAATTATGTAACATCAAGCATCCAAAAATATATACTTTCTTTCATATTCATAAATACACTTCAAAGATGTAGCATTAATAGGAGAAGGCAAATGTGTAATAAATCATAAAGCTAGAATCATTGAGCTCAAACTTTGCAATGAAATATTTATAGCCAAACTATTCAAAATACATGGTTCAAATATTCAAACAGTAGAATTGTGACATGCATGAATCCATGATGTTATCTATTATCCATAATATAGTTATCTCTACAATAGGTTTTGCAAGACATCTACTGAAAAGTTATTTACTTACCTTTAAGATAATGAATGGTGGCACATTAGATATGTGGCTTGAATGACTAAAAAAAGAATCATTAACTATGCCAACTATTGTTTGTACCATATGTGCACTTGAAGCCCATCATGGTTGGAATGTACATCAGCTAAATTGCATTTATGAATGGGGACTTAGATGAAGAAGTGTATGTATTTTAACCACATGGTTTTGTGCAGAAAGGGCATGAAAAAAAGTGTGTACGCTGAGAAAGGCATTATATGGTTTGAAGCAAGCACCATGTGCTTGGTATGAAAAGATACATGCCTACTTGATTGCACACGGTTTTGAGAACAATCCAACTGAGAGCACCTTATATGTTAAGCTTGCAAATGATGTGCTTGTGATCATTGTTGTCTATGTTGATGACATGTTTCTTATGTTAAATGTAAAAATGGGTTATGGGTTAAACTGATACCGATTAAGCGTTACTTTATGTTCTATTCAAATACTTCACGTTCACTTGGTTTTTTCAAATCTTCTAACCGCGATCATTCTCTTAGCCACGTGGGTCCTTGGGAGTGGTAGGGGTCTGTTAGACAGAGGCCCTGTACTATTTTCCCAACTTTTCACACACTCATAAATACTCCATCACGTCTTAGCTCAGTGGTTGATTCTGACTACTGTCAATTATTCGGCATGCGGAAACTTAGGATTTCTGGACTGAGTCTGTTATAGTAACAGAGCAGAAGTCCTGTTCTGACTTATAACTAGTAGAATACTCAATTTCATTAATCGAATACTACTCAATATGCTACTTCCGTGTATCAGATAGGTATACCGAACAATACTATAACAGACAGCTATAATCGAGGTTATGCAAACTTATCGTATACCGACTCAAGCAACAAGTTCCTACCACAGTTAATTCATCACAAACTTACCAATGCTTCTGTTCACGTACAGACCTTTACCGATACAAGTTCTTCCTAAGATCGGAATCCTCAGTGAACGCAGACTATTGTATCGAATCTGGTCACTTAACCGAAAAAATACTAAAATGCAAATGATTCACTTCGACCTTACACAGTCTCTCGCAGGATGATAAACCACACTATTCCGTGACGAAAAAGATCCAGAACCGCATTTAACTTATCACCAAACAGATTCACAACACAAGACTACCGAATAGAACTCGACACGACAGGAAGAATAGCAGAATAGTTAGATGCGAATAGAACAGAACAGAACTCAATATTCTCATTAACACCTCATACATGGTCTCAAACAAGATGCTCGCAATTTCCCAAATGGAATCAGTAGAACAGACAGACAGAACACATACACACACAATGCTATACTTGCAATTTCCAAACACCTCGGTTCGAGACGTAATCAACCCACTCACTACAATACCCAACAGAAGCAGAGGCTCTTCCCAAAACTGCCGGTCTTTACCGCTTTCCTTTGTGCGCTTTAAATAGAAGTCTGCTACAATGTTTCCGCGAATCCACTTTTTACGGCACCTGTCCGGGTTCATCCGTCCTGGTTCGGCGGCCCTCTAACACTGGCACGCACGGTGGACTCGAACCCGCAGGTGCATTACTGTCTGCAACATCTTTTTGCACTGCCTGTCGGTCCATACCAGGGTTTGACTCCCCAATCCTTTCTGACCGCACTTGTTCTAGTGGCGGAACAAGTATAGCCAGCCATCTCCTGCGAAAAAGTGTCCAGCTATTTTGAACACGGCTATCCAACTGTTGTTTTAATAAGTCGATGTCCACATTTGTCATCAATGTGGCATTTAGTTCTACGCCCTCATCTTTTAATATCTGCTTTTTGAACTCCTGCAATACTTGTATCCTTGACTGCAAAATTTCATTTTCGGCTTGCAGGTGAGCATTCAGGGTAGAAAAACTTGACATTTCGGTTTGAATTTGTGTTTGGATAGTTTGCTGCCACTGATTAAAGTCTTGGACACACTTTTTTGCGGTGATCAATTCTGCCATTAGATGCCGGTTGTTACTCTGTAACACCTGTATTAAAGCTTCTTTGTCATCCAATTCTTTTTGCATCTGTGTCATTAATGAATTGGACTTAGTCATCGTGGCAAATAATAACTCGTTTTTGTGCTGAATCGCTTGTTCTTGTTGCCGTAAATATTGAGAAACCTCTTGAAGTTGGTTTTGCATCCTTATGACAAAATCGGGTTGGGGGTCGTCCGGTGCTTGCTCTGGACTGGCAGTTGGCAAATTGTCTGCCATTCGTCGTTTAATGGACAGCCGAAACGGCGTCCCTACTGTCTGATTCTGTGCACTGTTACCTGTATGGAATAAAGATGCAGACGAGGTGGAGGGTTGAGCTGCTTCCTCAGGCTCTGTGTGGTGTTCTGAATTTATTTGATCATATTCACCGGGATAAAAAGGGGGGGACCAGTGTAGCTGCTTATCCTTTACAGATTGGACAAAATTAAATATAGCAGCTAAATAGGTTGCTAGTCTGCTGTTGGTGTGGGATCTTCTCTTATCCCCGACAATGATTTGTGCGTAGAGGTGGTTATAGAGCCAATGTGTCCAGCTAACCGGACCTCCTTCTTCGGCATGCAATAGGGGGGAAAAATTTTCTTTCGACATTAAGTCGAATTTTACTAGTAAACAAAGCTTTTCTAAATACCATTTAAATTGTTCTCGTCGGTGATAGGTGGCGTTTTTCAACATGTAATACCGTCGGGGGCCTTCACAATAGCCAAATTCCTTCTTCAGGTCCTCATTTGAACATTTAAGATATCGGGCACCATCATAGAGTGGTAGTTTAAATACGGCTGAGACGAGCTGGGGCGAAAATCGTACCTGATTGAGAATGAAGCCGCTGGTTTGTCGCATGCTATGTAATTGGTCCTCTGCATCGTCATTAGCAATCCACTGTTTCCACGGTAATTGGGCAAACTGGAGGAGCTCTATCTTTCGTAGCCAGTCTTCATTCTTTTGCGATTTGATGTCGAGCTCGATTTTAAATTCGGTGGAGAATTTATGCTGAGTCTTTTCTGATGCAGAAGTTACTGCGTCATCTGCTTCATCTTGTAGGGTAGTATCTGTTGTCGTTACCACATGGGTCTGTGTATGGGTGCGCTTTCTGAGTTGCCAACGGAGAATGTCAGATTCCGACATGCTTGCTTAAGGGTTGCTGAGAAGAATATGCTGGAAGTTGCTAACTGGGGCTGAATCTCGAAGAATACTAATGAAGAAAGCTATGCTCTGTATACGCATTTTATAAACACTGGTGCTTGAACGGCCATTTGCGATACTGATTGTATGTCAGTAGGACATGACTCTTCCCTCTCTTGATAATATTTGTATCAGAGTAAAAATCATTATGCCGCGTGTTATACTGTAGATTGGTGCTAGACTGAACAAGATTTTTCATGTGCGAAAATGTCAGAAAACCAAAAGTTGATTATCATATTCATACATTATGAATTTGGATGGGCGAATATACTTATTCTTCGATGAGACCTTCGAGATACATAGTCCTAGCCGATCTAAATGTTCGAGCTATCTTTTTCTTAAGAGTTTCTAATAGTTGTTTTAGCGTATCAGGCTCTAGAAGCTGCGCATCTATTCTAGCAGAGCTAAGTGCGATTGCTTCGGTGAGCACATTCTCGGCCTGGGTCTGCACAAAAGCTTCCTGTAAATAGAAATCGTTGGATAGTGCGGCGTCCTTGGAAGTCTTCATTTCGTCCAGTTTGGTCTTTAGCTCTGTAATATACTCCTTCTGGTTGCGCACTTGGTTGTCTAGTCGTTCAAACTGCTGAGTTTGGAAATCCAGAGTTTTCTTGAATGCATCTTGATCTTTGCACATCCTGTCGATATCCTTTAAGTGTTGGCCTTCCCGTATTAGTTGTGTTTTGAGGATACTGTTAACTTCATTTGCGCATTCTTCGGCTCGCCGTAACTGTTCTTGGATTTGTTCGGTTTCTTTCCGTTGATCCTGATTCTTCTGGATGGCTTCCTGCAATTGAGTCTTCGTCTCTGCGATCAATTTTTCGAGGGAGGCGTTGATATCTTCTTTTTCGTGGAGGGTGACCTTCAGAGCTCGGATTTCTTCATGCGCGGTGTGTAGGAGTCGATCTTTGGCTGCAAGTTGCTCGAGGGCTGCATCTCGTTGCTCTACTAGGGTCTGTTCTGCCGAGAATTTGGCTTGGAGCTCTGCTAACTGCGTCTGGAGCTGATGGTTCTCAATCTTTGTGGCTTCTATTTCTTCCTGGATGTCAGCTTCCAGGACGTCGACCTTGTATTGGTATTCGGCCTTCAGGTTGTCCGTGGTTTCCTTAAACTGTATGGGCAGCTGGTGTGATAACTGCATGAGGAACTGCCCCATGGAGGCTAGTTCCGAAAATACATTGGGTGGTGGTGGTGGTTGACGAGGCTGAGAGGAGGTATCGGTGAGGAGATTCTGGGAGTTTGGCGGAGAGTAGTTAGGGGAGGAAGAGGAGGAGGGTGTAGGTTCAGAACCGGGTCGGCGGGATGGTTCCGGTGGGATGTTGGGGTTGACAGGTGGGGTAGGCAGAACAGAGTCAGTCGTAGTTACCTTTGCAACGGTCTGTTGTTTGGCTTCTGTATGATTGATGGCCGCAATAAGTTCATCCAGTGCTTTTGTGGCGGTTTCCGGTTCATCCTGCTGATGCTCGGATTCCTTTTCGGTGGACAGTATCTCTGTATCTGCTTGGTTTTGCTGGTCTTGTTGCTCTGTCGAAGTGTCGTTGTGTATTGAAGTGGCGGTGTCGTGGTAAGTTTCTTCTTGCTTATCTTCTTCGGCGTCGTGTTTCTTTTCGGCGGATCCTTGGACTTCACTTTCTGAAGAGCTGATCCGAATTCGCTTCGTGCGGAAGAGTTGATTGATCTCTTCGTCGTCTTCTTCAGTTTCCTCGAGTGGTTGTGCTGATTCTTCGTGCCTAAGTGCTGGGCCTGTGGGTGGGGGTTGTGCGGCGAGAATGGTTGGGAAGAGGAAGGAGATGATGTGGGAAGGCGAGAGCGCGGAGAGCTGCCCTTTTGGAGTTGTTTTACTATAGCGACGGATTCCTTATGGATTCGTTGGAAAAAATAAGAGGCAAAGTTGACAGGTTCGCGGGTGGCTAACTCTAGGGCGGAATAGAAGGGGCGAGAGATGCCGTAGGTTCATTTTTGCAGGTTGAGGATTGCTAGGAGGAACTGTAGGGTGGATCGTTCGGGTTCTGGGCGGCAGAGAATGGCATATTCGTTTGATGAGGAGCGGGGAAAGAGTTCGGTCATGCGAGCGATAGGGATGCTAAGACCATTTTCGCGTCCTTGCGGGGTGAGGCGATAGGCTGCAGCGAAGGCTTGGAAGGTGATGACGGTTCTATATGGGAGGCAAGGGAAGACCCACTGTCGTTCGGTGATGGGGAATTGGGCGATGGCGTGGATGATTTGTGCGGAGAAGGGATGGGCTTCCAGTGAGTTCCAGGGCAACTCAGCGAAGTTGGACAATCCTCTGCAGCGCAGGTATTCGCCGACGTCTGTCGGGATACCATCACGGAAAGCAGCGTAGTTGGCTAGCGCTTCCATGGTGTTTACAAGCACACTTACAGGTAACACAGAAGACAAGGATAATACGTATAGTCTCGAGAACACAATAGTGTTTAGGCGCAACCGAGGGGGTTAAATAAGGAGAACACGGTGGGAGGGGGAAGGGGGGTGGGTATCATTGTGCGGTGCGGGAAAGGTACTGTTTGCATGCTGGCGTGTGTGCTTGAGTGACCGGTAGGGAGAGGCGGCTGGTAACATAAAGATTCGTACAAAACACTACTAAAAAGGGAGAAAAGAAAAAAGAAAAACACAAAAATTTATACAAAACGCGGTTCGCCGCCGAATAATTTAATGCGTACTAGTAGTGGGATAATACGGCCGCATCTTCGACCCATTGATTACCTTTGGAAGTGGATTTCCGGTCAACGTAGTCAACCGAAAAGTTGCCGGACCGATTTGTTCTGAGATCTTGAAAGGGCCGAACCATCGTAGTTTGAATTTTCCTGCTGCTCTATCCGATTTTGCGTTATAGAAGAGTACAAGCTGGCCTACCGAAAAGATTGGAGTCTTCAAATATCGATCGTGTGTCTTGGCTTGCCTTAGTTGTACTTCGCGCATAGTTAAAAAACTGAGCCACCGGTGCTCATCAAGCTCTCTGAGTGCGTCCATTCTTGCTGTTAGTGAATATTCTGGTAGCATTTTCTGAGTGATTGCTACACGCAGACTTGGGATGACTAATTCCATGGGTGCTATTGCTTCTAAGCCATAAGCTAGTTTGAAAGGTGTCAAGCCTGTGGTTACCTTATATGTAGTCCGGTAAGCCCATAATACTGCAGGTAGTAGTTGATCCCATCTTTCCGGTGCTTCCATGATCAATTTCCGGAGGATATTCAAAAGTGATTTGTTTGTACTTTCGGCCAATCCATTGGCACGTGGATAATAAGGAGAGCTAAAATTATGTGTGACCTGGAATGATTGTGTAAGAGCCTTCATTAGATTGTTCACAAAGTGAGTGCCTTGATCTGAGACAATTTCCAGGGGTAAGCCAAATCGTGGGAAGACATCCGTGAGTAGACATTTTGCTACCGTAACCGCTGTAGCAGATCGTAAAGCCCATGCTTCTGCCCATCTTGTTGCATAGTCTGTACAGGTTAGTATGTATCTGTTGTTCCTGAAGATTGCTGGGGGTGTGATTGGACCGATAAAATCTAATCCCCATTTCTGAAATGGTTCGAGTGGTAAGATGGGTTGCAGAGGAAAAAGATGCCTTTGCAAAGGCTGAACAGTTCTTTGACAAGTATCACATTGTTTAACAAACTGTGCGACATCTCTGTACATCGTTGGCCACCAGAGACCTCCTTGCAGAATTTTCCGGTGAGTTAAGTCTACTGCAAAATGGCCACCAGAAGGAATTGAGTGCGCCAAAGTGATAACTGAATTAACCTCATGAGGTGGAATACAGCGAAGTAAGATTCCGGTATGATCTGTATAATATAGTTCTCCTGCTATTAGCCGGAATCGACGGCTAAAGACTGCCAATTTCCTTCGAACTGCCTTGGTCGTCTC
Organism: Ceratopteris richardii; assembly: GCA_020310875.1. Lineage (NCBI taxonomy): Eukaryota > Viridiplantae > Streptophyta > Polypodiopsida > Polypodiales > Pteridaceae > Ceratopteris > Ceratopteris richardii. Next base: position 182,728,368 of record CM035414.1, on the reverse strand, counting down.
AGATGGGAAGCATCCTTCGGTGAGAAAAGTTAGAATCTGATCATAGTATGTAGATGGTGCTTGTGGGTGGGCCATCTCATCGGATAGTAGTTCAGCATTATAAATCACAGGAGTCGTGTCATCTATGCCCACCGGAGCTTCACCGGAATCCAGGCGAGATAAGAAATCTGCTAAGGCATGTGCATTTCCGGGTCGGTGAATGACGTCATAGTCGAATTCTTGTAAAAGTAGCACCCATCGTGCTAATCGTCCACCTAAATGCTGTTGTCGTACTAGATAAACAAGGGCAGCATGATCCACATGAAAGGTAAATTTCCGGCCTAATAAATAATGTCTGAACTTTTTAATTGAGTAAATCAATCCTAGGCATTCTCTTTCAGTAGTGGAGTAATTCTTTTCTGCCGGTGCAAGCCTTCTACTGGCGTAATAAACAGGGCGAAACCACTTATCTGTTTGCTGCATCAGAATACTGCCAATTGCAATATCTGAAGCGTCGACAAAAACATGGAATGGATTGTCCCAGTCGGGTGGTTGTAAAATTGGAGCTTGTGTCAAGAGATACTTGAGCCGATCAAATGTAGTTTGGCATTCTTCAGTCCATTCAAACTGTCGGGGAGTTTTTGTGATTAGCCTGTTTAATGGTACTGCTAGGTGGGCAAGCCATCGTAAGTGTCTGCCATGCCACCGTATTTGACCCATAAAACGCATTACTTCTTTTGGAGTTGCGGGTACCGGGGCTTCTAATATTGCCGAAATTTTATCTGGGTCTACTCGGATACCTTGAGCAGATACAATATGCCCAAGTAGTTTCCCACATGAAACCGCAAACACGGATTTGTTTGGGTTAAGACAGAGTCTATATTCTCTACATTTCTGAAAACAGCATCGTAAATGACTTAAATGTGCTATCATCTTCCCAAAAATCGAGAAGTCGTCAAGATATACTTGCATGAATGAAGTAAGATAAGGAGAAAATATCTCTTGCATACATCGCTGAAATGTGCTTGGTGCATTTCTTAATCCGAACCACATTACGGTGCAGGCGAAGACACCCCAATTGGTAATGAAAGCAGTTTTTGGTATATCTTCTTCAGCCATTCTAACTTGATTGTAACCGCTGTATCCGTCTAAGAATGAATACATTTCGTGGCCTGCTACCCTATCAAGCATGGTATCCAAAAAAGGGATCGGGAAAGGATCTGGTACTGTTGCTGCGTTCAATTTCCGGTAATCTACACAGATTCGTAGTTGCTTATTTTTCTTTGGCACAATCACAATTGGTGAAATCCATTCAGCATGTTCTACTGGTACGATGAATCCTACTTTTAATAATCTGTCAAGTTCGTCTTTTACCTGAGAGGCATAATTGGGATTCATCCGATAGCTGGGTTGCCTATTTGGTTTAGCTTCAGGCTTCAGCATGACTCTGTGTTGATATATGCGCGGATCTAATCCTTTCATATCTTTGTAATCCCATGCGAAGACGTCTGAGAATTCGCGAAGGAGCTGAATCAAATTAGCCTGAAAGATTTCCGGTAAGTTTTGCTTTATTTTTACAGGTCGAGGATTATCCTTGTCTCCCAGATTGTACGTGATCAGCTGGTCTTCAGGGACATAAAATTGTTGTGGGTTCTCTGTATCCTCTGTTGGCTTGAATAATGGTTGTAATTCAGTATCTGCTTGGTCAGACTGTTCGGTGATAGCTACTACTGCACAAACTGAAGTGTTCCAGTTATTAATGACAGACTGTAGATCAACAGTTCCTAGAGACATTAAATCGGCGTTATTTTTCAGAAATTGCTCTTCTTCATCATTTGATAGTCCATCTAACATATGAACTGGTTCAGCGAGATAAGGTCTGGCGTGAAGTTCGCAGGGTTGTATAGCATCTAGTTTTACTACATATTTACGATTGGCATCCTTGAATGTGAGCTCTTGCGCAGACCAGTCCTGTATTACCTTTGCATGCTTCAGCCAAGGTCGGCCAAAAAGAAGATTGTAATAAAAGGTGGATTCGGGTAGATCTAGTATAACAAAAGTCATTACCTTATAGAGTAATGGGTACATTCCGTACAAGTCCTACGGGATGGACTCTAGATTGATCAGCCATTCTGACGAAGAATTGAATTGGTTTGATTTTGGTCCAGCCTAGCTTTTTACATAATGCTGCGGTTGCAATGTTTACGCCGGAGCCTCCGTCAATTAATACCTGCATGATCTTCTGATTCTTATACCATACTGTAATCAAAGGCACTGCATGATCAACCGTAGAATCAGATTCTGGTTGAACTGCAGCGGTTGCTGGAATGCAAGAGGGTGCCGGGGTAAAATGTTGTTGAAACTGTTGCCGGATTCCAGGTACTAACGTCAAAAGTTGGCCGAGAGGTAGGGTGATAGATGCCTTGGATAAAATTTCCCAGGCCTGTTGAGATTGGTTATCCTGCTCTTTTGAACTTGAAGTTTCTGCTGTTGCTGAAGTATCTGTTGTTATGTCTTCTGCTAATGGTTGTTCTACTGCTGCTTCTTTTTGTTGCATTCCTTCCTTTGCTGCCGAGGTCTGAGTCACCGGAATGGGTTCTGGGAACACTGGTGGTTCTGTAGCGGTCCAGTGACTAGCCTTGGTATACATCCTATGTTGTTCTTGTATCCCTGGTTCAAATACTTCTGCTGCTGGTTGCAGTTGTTTACCTGATCGTGTCTGGACTGTAGCAGTTTGTGTTTCTACCGGAGTAATTTGTACCATGTTGGCCATTGGGTTTTGCCGCTCCTTCTTCCTCTGATCATACTCAGCTGCGTCTTTGCAATATCTTCTAATGTGTCCGAATTCACCACAAAAATGACAGCGTGGTGGTGGTAAATTGGGGTTTTCCGGTGGTGATCCGTTCTGCCATCGGTTGGCATTATAATTGTTGTTCCTTTGTCCTCGGTAGTTCCGATATCCCTGTGGTTGATTGTTTCTCAGTTGCGGAGGTACATAGTGATTTGCTGCTTGTCCATGTTCTTGAATAACAGCATTGACTGTTGTTGTTCCCTGTATTCTAGCATTGTAGACACAATTTCCGGTGGAGTGTCCGGCAGTGTTGCAGATAGCGCAGAATGTTTGATTTAGCACACAGTTAGCACTTGTATGTCCTGAATTTTTGCACGTGGTGCAGTATACTTGCCTGGTTATATCTTCAGTCATATTTTTGTTTGTCCTTAACCATTCCAAGTCTTCTGAAAATCCACCAACCTTGGATTCCAGTTGCAAAGCCATAGCGATGACTGCATCCAATGTCATTGCTCCAACACATCTAATAATCATGATCTGCTTCAATTGCGGATTTAAGCCATTGATAAACCATTGAGTGATGACGTCATCAGGTAGATTGGCATGTGCCTGTGGTATCTGCCGTAAATGTGTTCTGAAGAGAGTAGCGTATTCCTGGACAGTCTGATTTGCCTTCTGTCGGTTGTTCTGTAGATAATCAAAGATTTCAGCAGGATTCTTCTTCAATCTGAATCGTTGTAGAAAGGCATCTCGTACTGCATCATAGGTACCGAAATGATTAATGTCATATTCCGTAAGCCATCTAGCCGCTTCATTGACCAGAGTAGATTGAAAAACAATGGCCTTGTATGCCTGATCCGGTGGATGGTTGAGGACTGCATAACTGATTTCGAAAGTGCGTACGTGAGCATCCGGGTCATCTCCTGGGAATCCACCAAATTTCGTGTAGGTTACTCCTGTTGGAGGGAGCCTTGGTTGACCTAACTGTTGTTGTTGTTGTTGTCCGTTCATCGTGGGTGTCTCTGATCCTGTATCTTGAGGTTGATTAGTTGAACTATCAGAATCTGGATCACCGGACAGCGTGCCTTCCGGTGTGCTGTTTTTGCGCAGGATACTTCGGATCTCTGCTTCGAATAGCTCTCCCTCTTTCTGGATGTCCAATATCCGAAATCTTTCTTCCAGACACGCGGGTCTGGCTGAGGATTCTGCAACAAATGCTAATCCTTGACCGCCAGTTGGTGTTTCTATCACCGGAATATCACCGGAATGAGCTAACAGTCTACCAGACTGTAGCGTTTTTTTCGCTTTTACTGATTTCTTTTCCTAGAGTTTGTCTAATTTCCAGCGGCGTATTGATAGATTCTGGAATTACTGTACTTTGGTTAGGCTGGGTCGAGGTGACACCAGCATGTACCAAAGGCACTGATCGTTCCACCGGAATATGACCGGAATTAATTCTAGCGTCCTTAACTTGATCGACCACTGAGTCTGGTCGCGTTATACCTTCTTCTTCTAGAGTTGTTTTTTGTACTTTTCTTGTTCCCGTCGTCTGGGTCCTAGGATACGTTACACCAGACCGAGTAACCGGCATGTATCATTGCCCAGTGATATTATCTGAGCAGTTTGCAACAATCTGGGTCTGTTGCTACTGTCAGTAAATCAAATATTACTGGATATTTGCTTCTTACAAACCGCTTAGCACTCTAATGCCACTTTCTCATAAGTAACTCGTATTTAAATACTACTTTACCGCAGAGATTGTTAAACAGTTGCCACTTTCCCACAGACGGCGCCAAATGTTAAATGTAAAAATGGGTTATGGGTTAAACTGATACTGATTAAGCGTTACTTTACGTTCTATTCAAATACTTCACGTTCACTTGGTTTTTTCAAATCTTCTAACCGCGATCATTCTCTTAGCCACGTGGGTCCTTGGGAGTGGTAGGGGTCTGTTAGACAGAGGCCCTGTACTATTTTCCCAACTTTTCACACACTCATAAATACTCCATCACGTCTTAGCTCAGTGGTTGATTCTGACTACTGTCAATTATTCGGCATGCGGAAACTTAGGATTTCTGGACTGAGTCTGTTATAGTAACAGAGCAGAAGTCCTGTTCTGACTTATAACTAGTAGAATACTCAATTTCATTAATCGAATACTACTCAATATGCTACTTCCGTGTATTAACAATACTATAACAGACAGCTATAATCGAGGTTATGCAAACTTATCGTATACTGACTCAAGCAACAAGTTCCTACCACAGTTAATTCATCACAAACTTACCAATGCTTCTGTTCACGTACAGACCTTTACCGATACAAGTTCTTCCTAAGATCGGAATCCTCAGTGAACGCAGACTATTGTATCGAATCTGGTCACTTAACTGAAAAAATACTAAAATGCAAATGATTCACTTCGACCTTACACAGTCTCTCGCAGGATGATAAACCACACTATTCTGTGACGAAAAAGATCCAGAACCGCATTTAACTTATCACCAAACAGATTCACAACACAAGACTACCGAATAGAACTCGGCATGACAGGAAGAATAGCAGAATAGTTAGATGCGAATAGAACAGAACAGAACTCAATATTCTCATTAACACCTCATACATGGTCTCAAACAAGATGCTCGCAATTTCCCAAATGGAATCAGTAGAACAGACAGACAGAACACATACACACACAATGCTATACTTGCAATTTCCAAACACCTCGGTTCGAGACGTAATCAACCCACTCACTACAATACCCAACAGAAGCAGAGGCTCTTCCCAAAACTGCCGGTCTTTACCGCTTTCCTTTGTGCGCTTTAAATAGAAGTCTGCTACAATGTTTCTGCGAATCCACTTTTTACGGCACCTGTCCGGGTTCATCCGCCCTGGTTCGGCGGCCCTCTAACACTTATTAGTCCTAATGAGAAGCATATTGCTCATATTAAGACTAATTTTCATGCCTCTTTTGAGATGTTAGATTTGGGGCATTTGCATCATTATTTGGGCATTCAATTTATGCAAGTTGATGGTGGAAGAGCTCTATGTCAAACAAAATTTATTGATACATTATTGCAACATTTTGGCCTTGAAGATTGCAAACCTATTACTGCTCCTATGGAAACAAGTTTACGATTGAGTCTTCATGATGCTGGAGATGGATTTAACATTGTTCTCTATCAACAAGTTCTTGGATGCTTGATTTACTTATGCATAACTCGGCCTAATATTCAGTATGATGTCTCTCAGATGAGCAGGTATATGCATTCCCTAGGTCAAAATTTGATGTAGCTCAAGCATAAGCACCACCTCCTTTACTTCTCAATCCATGGAGACATGAGGACTAATATGAAGACCATGAGCATATGAAGGCATAAATGTGTGAATGAGAAGCACACTAGCATGCACACACATACACACACACACACATAAGGCAAGATCAAAGAGGGGAACAATGGAAATCTTTCTATTGCAAAGAAACTCTCTTACAAAAGCTCAAAGCTCTCACAAACTACTAAGAAGCTAACTCTCTAACAAGCCAACGTAAAAAATGAGTTCTCTAGCTCTTTTGATAGTTTTTTGAGCAGTTTTGTCCCTGTCCAGACCTAGTGTCTGACCTAGTTAAAAATTAGGTTTCGGGGCTTATTTCAAGGCTCAAACGAAGTCTAAAAATGATAAAAATTTATACGTAGATACTCCTAATGCTACAACCTCGATGACTCCTTAGCTTGCACAAAATGGAGCTACAAGAAGGTGAAATGACATTTACAATGGTTTTTAGTGATCAAAATCACTGTTTTTATGGGGATTTCTTTTGAAAATTTGACATATGCTTCTTGGAGCTCCCTACATGCTCCATCTTCTTGCATGTCCACTTCTTTGATGTGATTCCATGCTTTGTGTTTGTCCTTGGATGTCAAAACTTCCCCCTATTGAGTCTGTTGTCCCTGATAGACCCTTGTTGTAGTGGTTGTTCCATGTAGTACCTTGAGAGGTAGTGTCCATCTTGTGTGAACAAGAGTCATATATCTTCCAATTGTAGCAGGTTTGGTTGTTTGGTTCTTCATTTGTCACTGTGAGCGTGTGCAAGTTGTAGTCCCTTGGTATGTACTTCTTCCTTGGATTCTTCCATGATGATATGTTTTTGAGTTTTCAAAAGTTGCGAGTTGCTCAAAAGAGGTTATCAAGGTTGATTTGGAGCAACTCTCTATGGTGGATTGCTTCCTTGCTATAATAGTTGTAACCTAATATCCGATGGATCTTTCAAACATGGATTTCATAGTTTCCAAGCCATGTACTTGTAACCCATAATGAATGATGGGTAATTGTGTTAGTGCATGGGTTGAAGAAAATATGTGCCTTGTGCACGACCTTGTAACGTGGCCCTATGCATGCTTACTTGGGGAATGCATTTCAAAATGTATGGTGCAAAGAATTTTGGGTCTTGAGCTAAGTGCTCAAGGGTATGCCGACGAAGAGGTTTCCTAAGCAATCATTGCTATAATGTTGCCAAAGTAGGGGACTCTTACCCTGGTGAATGGCTGATCGATATTCATATCTTAATGTTGTACTCCCATCATGGTGATTGACCATGGGCTTGTCTTGCGTTGTTGATGGATGTCCTTGTTGATGATTCACTGATGAAATTCTTCGAGCACATGGTCCTTTTCCGACTTTTTTTTTCTCCTCTTTATTTTTCTTTTTTGCATCTCTCTCTTCTTTTTCTTTATTTTCTCTCTTAAAAAAAAATTTGAGAGGAGCAATGTCACAAAACAAGAAGAAAGATGTTAGTATCAATAAAATAATTTACATATGTCCAATGCGTCTCATGTGCCTAGGATTCCCAACTCTGTCTATGCATGGTTGTGTAACGTGGCCCTATATTAATGCATACTCTAGAAATGCATGACCTAAATGGTGCAAACGATCGGGTTATGCCAAAGGCACATGGTTGTCACACGTCGAGGATTCCGATGTTACTTGCAGATGTTGATGCAATCTGCGTTTGGAGGTATCCCTTGGATCTCAATCATTCCTCCTTATAGGGATCCACTTTAGAAAGATGTTCGGCCATGTACTGATCACTTCTGGCCTCTTCCTCTTTGGATGCTTTCTCAAATTTTGTGTCCCTCATGGTTGGCTCTTTGGTTCTGGGGGGGCTACTCGTGCTTTTGGCTTCCAAACCCATACCCATGATTGTCTTCTTAATATGGTTGAAGAGGTGAGTTGATCTACTTTTGAGCTTTGTACTTGGTTCAGACTCTTACTTCTCCTAGGCTTCTTTGTTGAGACTTTTCTCATGAGTGAGAACCTAGGGTTTTGTGGTGTAAGAGTTCCTTGGGTACCCACATATGCAATTGCCCTTGTTGAGTTGCAACCAGTTTCTTAGGCACCCAACTTCTCAGATACATTGTGGTTGATCTTGTCCCTGTTGCTTCATTCGTCGTCTATCCTGGTTGGCTTGCCTAGATGGGAATCCATGTGGCAAAGCTAGTGGTTGCTCTCCCTTTTGTACCCAAATCTGCTTCATGCCAGGAGCTCCTTTCTTCTTGAATTTTGTTTGTCTACTTGCTATAGCAGTTGTCTTGTACGACTCCACTTGTCTATGTGGGTGAACTACTATGTTGCATTCATCTTTGAAGAAGAAGAGAGATCCACTTGCCTTTGAGCTTGTTCTTCCATGATTGACTCTTTTTGCATCATAGAGCTTTTGACACATATAACATCTTCTTCTATAAGATTAGTCTTAGAAGAACTAAGAGAATGTGTGATTCTTGGATTTGTGATCATGCAATTATCTAATTCTAATGTAATGCATTGTTCATGTACCCAAACTTGAAGAATTTGACTTCTTAGGTTTAAGTTGACTGCATGGTCATAGATCCAATCTTGGCCCAATTTAAGTGGTTCCATAAGGTCATCATCTTGATGTACTAGCAGTTTGAATTTTATTAGGACATCCTGAAGGTAGATGGGAAGCTCCACTTCACTGAAACAAGGGGTTTCCACACCTCCCAATCCTGTGAGATAGGCTTCTATGGGATTCATGCTCAATTGTAGATCTTGGCAGTATGAGAATCTAACTACACTAGTTGTTGCACCTGAGTCAATCAATGATCTCACAGTCCTTACACTTTTTCCTTGTCCTACCTCTATGGTCACAAAGGGACGTCGATCAATTATTTGAGAATCAATTACACCCGATGTTTGGCACATGGCCATGTGATATCGTGGGGCATTGGGATTAACATCTAGGTCTTGTCGCCTTAACTTATTTCTCTTAATGCACTCTCGAGCCTCTACCTATGCTTCCTCTCTAACCCTTAACTCTCCTTCTTTTCGCTTCTTAGTAGTGTTGAGTCTCATTAGCATATCCTCTGTAAGAGGTTCTTGATACAGCTTGACTCTACATCCACTAATATAGTTTGGCAAGATGTCACCTTGTAGCGTGGCCAATTGAACCGCACCACTAGTGGAAATTTTATTAATGATCATGGATCCATATCCTCTTTTTTCTAATTTATGAGTATGCTGCTTTAGTGTGTAAACCAACACTAGGTCTCACTCTTTCAATCATTTATCCTTGATGTGTGCATCAAAGTATTCCTTCTGTCTTTTCTTTGTAGCATAGATACCTATCTCCGCTCATAGCCTAGTATCACCTAAATGTTCTAGATCAAATATCCTCGAGGAAAAATCATGTCCATTCCACTCAAGCTCTTGTGCCACTTTTAAATTCTAGATCAAGAATTCTAATATATCACATCTCTTTACATAGGTATGTGCATCCATATGAAGAGTGGGCCACCAAAGTCCTTGTTGTCAGGATCTTGCTCATGCTCAAACAGAGGTTACAAACGCAAAAAAACACACCCAAGAATAAACGCAACAAGAGACGAGAAAGTACGCAGATTGGGTGCAATCTCCCCCCATGCACTCTGTTTCGACAGTCCACAGAGTGCATGTATTTATAGGACTTTTGATTACGTCAAAAATAGTGGTTACATGAGGGCGGCTTCGAAAAGCAGGCATGAAACTAAAAGTTGGTAACTTTTACAGAAAGCCATTGCTTTTAATAACAGAAACTGCGGTCTACAACGACCATTATTCTAACCATTACTTTTCTAACAATAGAACCTTCTATGCAGGTTTATTTACAAGCTAAATATTAATTATTTCGGATTATTGATGTCCGCCCTTTCACGCCTTGCACGCTCCTCACGAACCTTCAGCTGCTATATCAAAAACATAAAAAAAAACATATTAATACATTAATAATTTAACATTTTAATAATGCCTTGTTCAATAATATACAACATGCCTCTCAGTTGACAAGCAACTGACCTCAATTGATAAAATAATTTAACACTCTAATAATGAGAATACATTGTTCAACATATTCCATGTTACTGTTACAATCCAACAATGCATTGGCCAACATAGTCCATGTTATAATCCAACAATGCATTGCCTATTCGATATTTCAATCCAACAATGCATTGGCTATTCCATATTTCAATCCAACAATGCATTGTTCAACATATTCCATAAGGTATAACATGCCCCTCAGTTGAACAAGCAACTGACCTCAGTTGAAAAAATAATAAACATGGATGGCCAGTCACATGTTTCATCACTGAATAAAGAAAATAGGCATGTGCCATGTAAAAATACATGCATGGAAATGTTCATGGAGCTGTTACATTAATGTGTTTGTGTATGATATGCAGAAATTAAGTGGTCATAATGAGGTGTTAATTGTGTTTTATGTATCCATTGACATTCTTCAATAGAGTGATTTTTGTACTTAACCAAATATCGATGATATTGAGTACCAGTGCGTGTAGTAGTGACATCATGATCAATGATTTTCTCAGGAACTAAGATTTCAGATTGTTCTTCAATTAAAGGAGGATCATCAAGAAGTGGAGCAAGTGGTAAAGTTCCTTTAAAGGGTTTAAGTAAGCTAATATGAAAAGAATTATGTATAGTCCAATGGGATGGAATATCTAATCGAAATGAATTATCATTAATTTTTTCTATAATGTGAAACGGTCCATAATAGCGTGGTGCAAGTTTAATTTTAGGATGCTGCAAAATATTTTTGAGACGTCTTTTAATTATTCGCAACCATACAAAATCATGTTCCTCTACCTATTCCTGAACCGCTGGCATCAGTAACAACATGAAAGGGTTGTGAGAAATCAGGTAATTGTAAAATAGGTGCATGTGAAAGTGCATGTTTAAGTTTGTCAAAGGACTGTTGTTGGGTAAATCCCCATGCAAATTTTATTTTCTTTTTCAACAACAAAGTAAGAGGCAATGCTAAATAAGAAAAATTTCGAACAAACTTCCTATAGAAACTAGCCAACCCAAGAAAAGAACGAACATCATGGACTGATTGTGGTGTAGGCCATTCTATGATAACTCTAATCTTTTTCGGATCCACATGCACACCTTCACTTGAAATAATATGTCCTAAATATTCTAGCTTACGCTGAAAGAAATAACTCTTTTCAGGATTAGCATAAAGTGTGTTCTCTCGTAACAAATGAAAAACTGTTTGAAGATGCTTTTCATGTTCACTATCATTCTTACTGTAAACAAGTATATCATCAAAGAATACAAGAACAAAAGCTTGGTAATCAAGAAAAATATTTTTCATCATTCGCGCAAATGTAGCAGGGGCATTACGGTAAGTCCAAAGGGCATTACCATAAATTCATAATGGCCATTTTGAGTTCTAAATGCAGTCTTAAAAATATCACTTTGTGTCATACGAATCTGATGGTAACCCGATTTAAGATCAATTTTACTAAAGACACGAGCTCCTCGTAACTTATCTAAGAGATCATCTATTCGAGGAATAGGATATCTATTCTTGATCGTGATCTTGTTAAGGGCTCTATAATCAATGCACATTCGATAAGTTTTATTCTTCTTCTCTACTAAGAGAACTGGTGCTCCAAATGGGGAAGAACTAGGCCTTATAAGTCCTTTTTGTAGTAGGTCTTTTACTTGATTTTCTATTTCCTTTTGATGTAGTGGGCCATGTCTATAAGGTGCTTTATGAGGAGGAGAACTACCAGGGACTAAGTCTATGCTATGGTCAAAGGATCCTCGAGATGGTGGTAGTTCAGAGGGATATTCAGGCATAAAACAATCCTTATAAGTACTCATGAAAGGTTTATATGCATCTGAAAGTGTATGAGTATAATCATTGATGACATTGACAAAAACAATGCATGAGTTGAATCCTTTCCTAAATGCACGCTTTACTTGAGTGTGACTAATCAATGGAAATGGCTGGAAATCATGCCGTGCAGACAAAGTAATGATTTGACCTTTGAAAACAAACTTAAAGGTATGAGTATGGTAGTCAATACGTGGGTTATAATGGTGACGAAAAGGCATACCTAGTATAACATCATAAGATTGCAAAGGTGCAATTAAAAATGTTCGTGAATCAACATAAGGGCCTATGTGAATCATAACATCTTTCACTTCTCGTGTTACATTATAACGACTACCTTGAAATGCAGCTTTCACTTTATACAAAGAAGGAAACGTTTGTAATTTAAGTTCTTGTATTAATAAATGTGAAATAAAGTCATGTGAACTACCATCGTCATGTAGAATTTTAAGTAGTTTGTTATTTATTGTACCCTGCATGCAAAGAAGAGAGTGTAGAGAGATATCGTTACCCAAGGTACTTAAGTCCTTCTCGAGTGATTCCTCTGTCCAAACAGGAGGAATTTCTTCATTATAGACCTCCATGTTATGCAATCGAGCTGTAGCCTGTTTCATATGAAGAGGTTGCAATCTGCACCTTATTTTTGTATGTCCAGGTTTACCACAATTCCAGCAAGTGATTCGTGGTCGCTTCTGTTGGGCATTCACTGCTAAAGTTTGAAGGGTAGGTGGTTTGGTTGGTTGGAGAGATGAAGCAACGGGTGAAGTTGAGTAATTGGATTGTAGAGGTCGAGGAAAACTAGGGTAAGATGGGGCATTAAAATTACGCTTCATAGGAAATGAAGGTTTAACAGGAAATGGTCGTGGATGTGGTTGTTGTAGACGGAGTGACTTGGTTATGGACTGGAATTCTTTTTCTGCATCATAAGCAAAAGATATAGCTTCGTTGAGGGTTGTAGGTCGTAGGGTGTGAAGCTTAGCTTGGATACCCACTTCCAAACCATCTTCGTATTTCTGCTGCAAGATATCCTCTGATACATCTTCAAGCATTCATACAAGTAGTAAATTTTGCCAGAACCGCTCTGTGTAGGTAGTAACCGTATCACCCTCCTTCCATATAAGGGTCGTCCATGCACGTCGAACATGCAAATGGTATTGAGGAGGAAGAAATGAATCCTTCACGTTTTCTTGAAAAGCCTTCCAAGTTGTTGGATGCTCCGTACTGTGTCGCAGGACATTCCACCAGAGTTGAGCTTTACCTACTAAATAGTTAGTGGCAAATTTAACTTTTTCACTTTCAGCATACATTTCATCGTAATAAAAATCATCAAACTGCGACAACCAAGAAAGTACTAAAGGCCCATCCTTTCGGCCATCAAATCGTAGAAACTGGTAGTTTCTATTACCAATCTTTGAATGAGTAACATCAGATTGGGCAGACACAATAGCTTTTACTACTCTCGTAAGGTTGTCTTCCTCAGCTTGCATCTTTTGGAGGATTTCATCACGTTGTCGGATCTTGTTCTGAGCTCCTTGAAGCTCATGCCGCAAGAGCTCTAGTTGTTGTTCAAGTGTTGCCGCAGGTAGGGGTGAATTACTGTAATCCTCCATGGTGCTCTTGGACCCTTGCTCTCAACCTTGGTGTATTGAACCTTCTTGTTTGCAACCTTGGTGTCTCGATCCCGTGTTCTCAACCTTGCTTGGTATCTTGAACACTCAATCAAGTGCCACCCAAGGATTTTGAAGGAATTCACACTTCCAAGCTAGCTCATTGGAAAGTTCGTTCCGAGAGCTTTCCAACGGTATATTACACGCCTCAATCCGACCTACGGAGTGAGAGATACACTTGATTCTTTCTTGGGTCCAATCTTGAAATCGACGCGCGCGCCTTCCACAAGTAATAAAGAGAGAGAACACAACTCCAAGAGATGGTGGAGTGGTCAAAGTACTTCCCTTAAAAGTAGGAGGTTGTGGGTTCAAATCCTCCTACCTTAAGGACTCTAAATCTCTCTATTACCACTCAAAAATTAAAATTGCTTCGCGCGTAGCCAACGGCTGCCAAGGGAGCCTTGGGTGCCAATGTATTGCCTAAGTTCTTTGCCTTAGTCGACGCCTTAGTCGACGCCTTGGAGTAAGCCGAAGGAGAAGACGTAGGTGAAAACGTAGGTTCTGGATCAGAAACAGAAACAGAAACCGAAGACGAAACAAAAACCGAAACCGGAACAGAAACCAAAACCGGAGACGGAGACGGAGATGGAGATGGAGATGGAGATGGAATTCAAAATCACGAATAGAGAACAGAACCCTCTGTATTGACGCGTGCAGAGCTCTGATACCACTGTTGTCAGGATCTTGCTCACGCTCAAACAGAGGTTACGAACGCAGAAAAACACACCCAAGAATAAACGCAACAAGAGACGAGAAAGTACGCAGATTGGGTGCAATCTCCCCCCATGCACTCTGTTTCGACAGTCCATAGAGTGCATGTATTTATAGGACTTTTGATTACGTCGAAAATAGTGGTTACATGAGGGCGGCTTCAAAAAGAAGGCGTGAAACTAAAAGTTGGTAACTTTTACAGAAAGCCATTGCTTTTAATAACAAAAACTGTGGTCTACAACGACCATTATTCTAACCATTACTTTTCTAACAATAGAACCTTCTACGCAGGTTTATTTACAAGCTAAATAATAATTATTTCGGATTATTGATGTCCGCCCTTTCACGCCTTGCACGCTCCTCACGAACCTTCAGCTGCTATATCAAAAACATAAAAAAAAACACATTAATACATTAATAATTTAACATTTTAATAATGCCTTGTTCAATAATATACAACAGTCCTAAGAATAGAATATTCTTGATTACTCTGTGAGGCCTGAAGTGTTCACCGTCAACACCATTATGTGCAGTTTCTAAAATTTTCAAATAGTCTGATTTGTGAATGCACAGTCTTAACTAACCATCTTTGCCACTTTGATATAGGTTGTCTCCCACTAAGACATAGTCCTGAGCCTCTTGGTCCATGCTTCGTCTTCTTTCTAGACTAGCCTCACTGGGTAGTGTTCTCGATCTCATAAATTCTACCAATGGAGCACTCCAATCTAGAATTAATGACATG
Source organism: Ceratopteris richardii (assembly GCA_020310875.1). Lineage (NCBI taxonomy): Eukaryota > Viridiplantae > Streptophyta > Polypodiopsida > Polypodiales > Pteridaceae > Ceratopteris > Ceratopteris richardii. Next base: position 182,713,285 of record CM035414.1, on the reverse strand, counting down.
TGATAAAGGATGGCATGCTCCACTGGGGGTCTCTTCTAGCACACTAGACAATTCTTAATCCACTCATGTATTTCTTTGTCCATACTAGGCCAATACACTCCTAAACGTTTTAGATTCTACAATGTTCATTGTTTAGAATAGTGATTTCCTAGCAATCCTTCATGGGCTTGTTGCAACCAAATACTATTTCATTCTCAACACAACAAGCTAGTACACCCTCTGTATCTTGTTTGTACATACTTCTTGCCAATATTTGATAGTTTTGTGATCTCACAATTTCTTCTTTGTTCATTTTTACATTCTTATTTGCAGGCCGGAAGGTTAGGAATGGTACCAACTTATTTTCCCATTTAGGAACAACTTCTAAATTGAACAGATAAGCATCGGGCAATTCATCCGACATTCCTTGTGGTGGCTCTCCTGAAGTGATGCGAGAAAGATGATCCCCTTGAGGTGGGTCCTACCTTTCCTAAAAATAACTTCATATTTGTATTCATTAGTAAGAGGAACCATCGTACTAAGCGTCCTATATTGCAAGGGTTATTGACCAATTATAATAAAGCTTGATGATTAGTGAAAAAATTGAACTTGTTGGCCAATAGATAGTGTCTAAAATTCTTCACGGCGTATACCATGCCTAAGCCTTCTCTCTCAGTTGTTATATAGTATTGTTCAGTTGTGTTCAACTTTTTGTTAGCATATGCTATAAGAAAATCTAGATTTCCTTCACATGTGGGTTGTGCTGGCACACATCCTATTGCATAATTGGATGTATCTACATGGACATGGAATGGTTTATTCCAATCAAGAGTGGTCAGTATTGGTGTTGTGCACAAATGTCTCTTCAATTGATTGAAGGAATTTTCACATTTGTCGTTCCACTCAAAATTTGTCAACAAAGCATAAAGAGGTTTAGCTATGATTGCATACATGTGGATAAATCTAAGGTAATATCCACAATGGCCCATAAAGGCTTGTACCTCTTTAACATTCCTTGGCCTTGATACCTCTGCTAGAGCTCTCACCTTGTCCTCATTTGTTGATATTCCGTTCTTAGAAACAATATGACATAAGATCTTACCTTGCCATACCATGAACACACTTTTTTCGGTTTGGCCAGACTCGATACTCTCTACACTGATCTGTTTGAGCTCAGGAATATGGTATCTTTTTTCTTGGGAATGAGCACATAAATCATCCACATATACCTCTAAGCTCTTTCGCAAGAACTCTTTGAAGACATGAGACATGAGCTTTTGGAATGTTCTAGGTGCATTGGTGACTCCCAATGCCATCACACGAAATGCGAAAATTCTGCACTCTATGGCAAAGGCCATCTTGTGTTGATCTTTTGGGGCAATGGCTACTTGGTTGTAACCTGAAAATCCATCAAGGAAGCTAGAGACTTCCTTTCCTGCAACACACTCCAATTAACGTTTGGTGATTGGAAGTGGATAGCTATCTCTTATTGTAGCCGCATTAACTTTCTTAAGGTTAATACACACATGCAACTTTTTGTTCTTTTTGGGCACCACTACTATGGGGGACACCCATTTGGTAGGCTCAATCTCATACATAAATCCAACTTCAATCAATCTGTCAATTTTCTCTTTTATTTTGGTAGCACATTAGGGGAAAAAATGAGCCCTGCATGGGCCTTTTAGATTAAGGAGTGATAGTGATGGACCAATTAGAAGAGGGTGGTGGCCACAGTCTAGTCCCTCAAAAACATAGACTAGGCCTAGGATTCCCTTGTTTCTTACTGGTCAAATCCTCCAAAACAACTATGGAATCATGGTTTTTCAGGCATGAGTGGTATGAGAGTGCAACGAAATCAATCCTACCCCTTGGATGTCCTCAAAGATCCAAGGCTTCATGTCTTTTTGCCAAAGTCAAGGAGGGAATGAATATGACCCTTGGATTGGCCATCAATCATGTGGCTCACAAAGAGAACAGCTAGAAGAGGGCGCACAAGAATCTAAGCCATTGAATCATCTTTGAATCGGATGGATTGTATGATCTTGCATTTGAATTTGGGCATGTTTTGTTTTCAGCCATCGGATCTTACCCATAATCCAAAGGCTCAGAGTGCTCCCCCAAAATGCCAAAGCATGATTTAATCTAATCCATTGGATGGAGGTGTGATCCAATGGACTATCTTCTTGCAGAGCTATGATAAGCCCCATTTGTGCTTCTCCCTTGGATTTGGTGTGCATTCAATGGCCCAATTTTCAGCAGAGATTTATCACAACCACAACTCCGAACTCTAGTCCCCACGCCCACGTTGATTGATCGGTGCCATCGATATAGAAAATCCAACATCTAGAAATTTTCTTTCTTTTCCATTCAAAAAGGGAAATATATGAAATATTATTTTATCTATCAATACCACTAGTGGTTTATTGTGTCCCCTCAAACTACTACAAGATTAATTTTATTCCCTAAAAATTAGGGATCCTTACAAGGCCCATGCAAGGTTCACTTTTCCCCCCTAATGATAAGTGTCATTATATGTGTAGGGCTTCTGTTTAGTGGGCTTGGCATCAACCATCATGGGGATCATATGAGAACATATTTTTGGATCTACTCCCTTCAGGTCTCTATAGGTCCACACAAACATGTCCCTATATTCCCTTAATAAAGCTACAAGCTCTACTTCTTCTTCTGCACTTGGGTCTTCTCCTATGTATGTACATCAGTCTTCGTCCTCTTCAATGGTCATAACAATCTTTTTGGTCTTTTCTTTATTATCATATGCTTCTCCTGTGATTGCCTCTCTCTTAGGCATTTGTACCAAAATTTTTCGGTCTTCAACTTCATATTTCTTGAAATTTTATGGTACTTCGAACAGTGATTCCTCCTCTTCTTGTTTCACTGATTTTCTTTTCTTTTTCTTTTTACTACCTTCACTTCCTTACTTTGAATTCATCATTTTAATGCTTGTGAGAGGTTCTTCTTCTTTTTGAGTAAATACTCCTATAGTTTCTAGATAGTGCTCCTCCGAGTCAAAGCAACTATCCATCACAATGGATTCTTGATCATTGTCAGCCTCTTCTTCTTCTATGACATCTGGTCACACTCTTCTAGCAAAGGTTCATACATGAACACACAGATATCACAACCCTCCTCATCATAATGGGATGTCCATTGTTCTTCATTGATAGCAATGTCCATGGTAGCTATGATTTCTTCCCAACCATGAGGCTCAAATTCCTCATCTGGGAAAATCATCGGTGTGTAGATTGGGTCTCTAACTATTCTAGCTCCTTGGGAAGTTCCTTCTTCTCTTGTTTATAGGCATCTTTCCTCTTCCTCGGCGACCTTGCACATCCTCAAGTGAGTATCTTCATGCATCCATGATGGATCAGATGAACCTTCATAATGCACAAAGATTGAATCTTTTGGAGCCTTATGGATAGGATTCCATTGTAGGGTTTGTTGGAGTTAGACGTCTGCGGAAGCACGCGAACAGCACAAGGAAGAGGAAGAAGCTTGGAGCACAACACACAAGACTGAATGTATTACTAGAGAATGTACAAAGATAAGTAGCCCATTAGGGCAATAGGCGTATATACAAGCGGGGGGAAAAAAACCTCCTAAAGAGGGAAAAAAGTGCCCCGGCGGTCCTAGAGTGTTCACACACATCACTACCTAAATATATCAACAAATCCCCCCTGGGAGTGATGTGGTGAACAAGGAGCTGGCACTCATGTATAAGGAAGTGCCGAGCTATGTGGAAATCACTCCACAAAAGGAAGTAAGCCCAAAGCTTTGCGGAAAGCTTCAAACTTCTCCCTAGGCAGAGCCTTCGTGAAAAGGTCTGCAATGTTCTCCTGCGTGGGCACATATGCCAAGCTGATCTCCCCAGCAGAGAACCTCTCCCTGACATAGTGATAATGCACCTCAATGTGCTTAGTGCGAGCATGGAACACAGGGTTCCTCGCAATTGCCAATGCGCTCTGACTGTCAGTGAAGATGGTGGTGGCAGAAGACTGGCCAACACCCAAATCAGCCATAAGGCGTTTCAGCCACACACACTCAACAGTCGCTGTGAAAGCTGCCCTATACTCAGCCTCACAACTGGAAGTGGCCACAGTAGGCTGCTTCTTGCTCAACCAAGATATACATGAGCTACCAAGCATGAAGCAAAAACCACTGGTGGACACACGAGTGTCATAGCAACCAGCCCAATCTGAGTCAGAAAAAGCATGCAAATCTGGCGGTAGTGATCCCCCCTTGGGATAAAACAACCCAAGTAGCCGAGTACCACTCAAGTAGCGAAAGATGCGCTTAACCGCTTTCCAATGCGTGACTCCTGGGCAATGCATAAACCTGCTCATCTGTGAGACAGCAAACTGAATATCTGGCCGAGTAATGCATAAGTAAATCAAGCATCCAACAGCCTGCTGATAGAGAACAACATCAAATGCATCTCCAGCATCATGAAGACTCAATCGTAAACCTGTCTCCATAGGAGTGGCAATAGGCTTACAGTCTTCAAGGCCAAAACGCTGCAATAATGTGTCAATATATTTCGTTTGACACAAAGCCATTCCACCATCAACTTGCATAAACTGAATGCCCAAATAGTGATGCAAATGCCCCAAATCAGACATCTCAAATGAGGCATGCAAATCAGCCTTGAAATCAGCAATATGCTTCTCAAGAGGACCAGTGAGCAGCATGTCGTCTACATAGACAACAATGATCAAAAGCACATCATTAGCACGCTTAACATATAAGGTGCTTTCAGTTGGACTGTTCTCAAAACCATGTGCAATCAGATAGGCATGTATTTTCTCATACCAAGCACGTGGTGCTTGCTTTAAACCATATAACGCCTTCTTTAACCTGCACACCTGGTTTTCATGCCCTTTCTGCACAAAGCCACGGGGCTGAAAAACATACACTTCTTCATGCAAGTCACCATTCAGAAATGCTGTTTTAATGTCCAACTGATGTACATTCCAACCATGATGGGCTGCAAGTGCACAAATGCTCCGAACAGTAGTCATACGGCATGTAGGTGCAAAGGTCTCATCAAAATCAATGCCTCTTTCCTGCGCATAACCCTTTGCAACAAGCCTAGCCTTATACCTATCAACTGTACCATCAGGTTTACGCTTCAGCTTGTATACCCACTTAGTGCCAATGGCCTTCTTGCCAGGAGGCAAGTCACATAAAGACCATGTACCATTCTTCATTATAGCATCATATTCAGATTGCATAGCAGCCATCCAATTTTCTGAATTTTGTGCTTCATCAAAAGAAACAGGCTCATTCTCATCACAGAGACTAGATGCAGCCATAGCATAGCAATCTGATGCAAAGGAGGTACTATGAGAGCCTGAACGAGTACGATATGACAAAGGTGCATCTAATTTGCTGTCACGCAAAGTCTGCACCAGCCATTTTGGCATAGTTTTTGCCTGTTCAATATCAGCTCTCTTATCAACAAGTGCATCATGTAAATATGCATCAGAAATGGCATGATCTGCATCATCATATGAAACCTGCAAAGGCTGAGAAGTTGCCTCATTAGGACCAGCGCTAGCCTGTCCACCTGTAAAAAGAGGCATCAAAGTATCATACATGTCTTTGGAGCTAACAGATGTCTCCTTAGTACATGAAAGCAATGGCTGAATAGCATCTTCCACAAAGACAACATCACGGCTAACCAGAATGCGTTTAGTCTGTGGATGATACAGACGATAGCCTTTACTTTCAGAACTGTACCCAACAAAAATACATTTTACTGCCTTATCATCCAATTTTCTGCGATGTTGTTCAGGCACTAATGCATATGCCAAACAACCAAAAACACGCAGATGAGCAACAGATGGCTTGCGGTCATGCCAAGCCTCATATGGAGTGATAGACTGCAACGCTTTCGTGGGACACCTGTTCAGTACATATGCTGCACACATGACAGCCTCAAGCCAGAAACTATGTGGTAAAGCCTGACTTTTGACCATGCACCTCGCCATCTCCATGAGTGACCTCTTCTTTCGTTCAGCAACTCCATTCTGTTGAGGTGTATACGGCACTGTACACTGGTGTTTTATCCCACATTCAGCCAGAAATGCATTAAAATCTGAAGACATATATTCCCCCCCTCGATCAGAACGGAGGGTGCCCATTTTACATGCTGACAGATTTTCAGCCAAAACCAAAAACTCTTTGAAGCACATGAACACTTCGGACTTTGCTTTGAGTGGATATACCCATGCATGCCTGGAAAAATCATCAATGAAAGTCACGAAGTAAAGGTAATTTCCAAAAGAGGGTGTCTGCATAGAACCACAGACATCACTATGTACAAGCTGCAATTTCTGCATAGCCCGAACTGAACCATCTTTTGGAAAGGAAGAACGCTGCATTTTGCCCAAAATACAGCCTTCACAAACATGTTTTCCAGGTGCCTCAAGTTTGGGCAAAGAGGACACCATTTCAGATTTCTGCAGGCGTAACAAACTAGCAAAATTCAGATGACCAAAGCGTGCATGCCAAAGCTTTGCATCTGACATAGCCTGAGAATCATGAACTGCACATGCCGAATCATTCACAGATTTCTCATAGTCTATGAGCTTATACAGCCCACGACATAAAATGCCAGAAGCAATAATCACATCGCCATTTGAGAGATCATGGACTGTACATCTGTCATCAACGAATTTCACAACCAAGCCAATCTTGGCTAATGCAGAAACTGATAACAGGTTCTTTTTGATCCCTGGCACAAATAAAGCATCTGACAAAGTGAAAGAACTACCATCAGCAGTAGTCAGAATGATCTTACCAACTCCCATAACAGGATAAGAGGAGTTATTGGCGCATGTGACAGTATTCCCTGTAGGGGCAGGCTCGAGTGAAGAGAAGAAACTGCGCTGCGAGGTAATATGTTTGGTTGCCCCACTGTCAAAGTACCAAACATCTGAGTCTACTGCAGACATGCACTGATCATGAGAAGATGGGTCAAAACTGCAAACAGTAGTAAACGCCCATTCTTCTTCCTGCACAAGATTTGCAGACTCTGTTTTTGGTGTAGAGGCCTCTGCAACAACCATTCCAGCCTCTTTCTTCTTTGCCTCTTTAGCAGCCAGTTTTGGACAGTTCTTTATAATATGATCATTTGCTTTACAGTACTTGCAGAACAATTTCTGCTTTTCTGATTTCTTCTCATCTTTATCCTGGTTCTTCGATTGTGCAGCATTTGCAGATTTCTGCTTACTAGTAGAAGAGCTCCATTTTCCTTTACCCTTCTGACTAGCCAGGAAAGCTTGATCTGCAACACACATAATGGACCTGTTCTGCCTGGACTGATCTTCCTGCAACAGAACAGAGACTAATTCCTCAAATGACAAGGCATTCGGATTGCCTTTCATCATCAATCGAAGAGTAGAGGCAAAAATCTGATATGAATCAGGAAGGCCATTCAAAACGGTCTGCACAAGTGAGCTATCTGGTATAACCTCATCAGCAGAAATCAATTGTTCCTTCAGGTCTTTGATCTTTGTAAGAAAACTGTCCATCGAATCACCTTCATTCATGTGCTCACTCTCCAACTGTTTTCGGAGGTAAGCAACACGAGCCTCATTCCTAGCCTAGTACAAAGTGGTAAGTGTATCCCAAGCATCCTTTGCTGTTCTGCAAGAGCGAATGTGAGGAATAATGGCACGTTTGACAGACAAAGCTATCAATGCATGTGCCTGGGCATCTCTGCCATCCCAACGAATCTGCTTTGCAGTAGGTGCAACAGAAACAGCAGCACGAACAGGAATCTGTGGAATATCATCTTCGACACCATCTTCATCAGCTCCAACACCTGTATTTGCAGTACCTGTCGTTACAGGTGTAACAGGACGTCTTTCAACACCCTGCACAATGTTCCACAATCCTTTTGCAACCAGTACATGTCGCATCATATAAGCCCATAATGGGTAGTTGGTACCATCCAACTTATCCTCAACAGCCAACATACGGAATACATCACTGCTTTCAGCCATGGCCGGTGACTAAAATACCTTGATGCAGAAAATTGATTGTATCTCAAAAAGTTGAACAGAACTGCCCAGACGAGTTCTGCTAGACCTGTAGCAGACTTCGAGACGCTTAAACTAGCGAACAAAAACTGGTATATACCTTTGGCACAAAAGGACGAAATAGCCTGCACAAGCACTGCGATAGTGCGTTCGGAGGCCGAAACGAGCTCACCAAATTTTGTGCGAATCTGAGACTGCAAACGGAGGAGTGTCGACGGCGCCCTAGAAGAATCAACGACCTGCTCTGATACCAATTGTTGGAGTTAGACGTCTGCGGAAGCACGCGAAGAGCACAAGGAAGAGGAAGAAGCTTGGAGCACAACACACAAGACTGAATGTATTACTAGAGAATGTACAAAGATAAGTAGCCCATTAGGGCAATAGGCGTATATACAAGCCGGGGGAAAAAAACCTCCTAAAGAGGGAAAAAAGTGCCCCGGCGGTCCTAGAGTGTTCACACACATCACTACCTAAATATATCAACAGGGTTCGTACATCTCTAAATGTATAATCCTTCAAATTCACCTTGGTTGTGACCCCTAAGTGTTGCAAGTACAAGTCGTTGGTTCCCAAATCATGTATTATTTGCAATTGTCATAGGAGGGGTCTTCCTAAGATCATCCCATAGACATTATTTTTGCCAAAGTCACATACAACAAAGCTGTGTTCAAACTCTACACTAAAAGTGGTTAGAGTTATCCCTTCTAGCAATCCTAGAGGTCTTTCAATATGGCAATCATACATTTGAAGCTTCATTCTATTTGGTCTTAATGCGGGTTTGCCCCACTACTTCCACAACACTAGCAACTAAATGTAAGATATCTTTGGTCGTGCAACACTAGCTTCATTCTATTTGGTCGCAATCACAACACTAGCAACTAAATGTAAGATATCTTTGGTCGTGTAACCATGGTAGATGATTGGAAGATAAGTATTACCTTCTTCTCCCTCACTCATGTCCCCTATTTTGTCTAGAGGTATCTTAGGTACTTTTTGTTTAAAGCTTGATTTTGACACATTGAAACCAAGTTTTGGAACTTGATTTGCCACGTGTTTCCACAATGCAGGTTTTACTTTGAGTAGCTCTTCTAAGGGGAGATGAAACTACACTTTAGTGTTCTTCATGACTTCAATGTTTCTTGAAACCACTGAGTCTTCTTTTCTTACCAATATTGTGGGAGCTCTGATCTGAAGAGATTCAAAGTCCCATGTGCCTATGAATTGTGGCAACTCTTGTAAAGAATTAGATTCAAAATCTAATCTTCCATCTTCTTGTTGCTCTACCTAGTCTCCATAAAAATAGATGGGATGTCTTGGGGAAATTGATCATGAAGATCATCAATTTTAGGACTAGGAGGGGGATTACCCTTCTCCTTGGCCCATTTCTCTTCTTCTATTTCTTGCAAGAACTCTTGAGAGTACTGTTGAATTGAAAGAGGTGTTTCCCCATCCATGGAATCAGCAACATAACCTTCCGTTGGTGGTGAGCTTTCTCTTTCAACAACTGGTTGAGCCTGTGTAGGTTAAAAAAATTTGCGGCTTGTTTACCAACTGCTCTAATCTTTCTAGTAAGCCCTAGAAATGCAAACTTGGTTGGACAGAATTTTTCTGATTGAACAATTTATTGTTCTCAAGCATAGCCTGAGCTAGTTCTACCATTTTCATGCACATTTTTTTTCATTCAATCTCTAAATCTTTTATAGGTTAGCTCTTGTCTAGGTTTACAGCTGTTGGCGGTTCTTGAAGTTGAGCTTGGTACACCTTGAACATCATGTCCAAGCCTTCCGGGGTTGGATCTGCAAGAACAGACCCTGGTTGTGGTCTATTTATAATGGGTGGTGGGGTGGGATGAAGTGAAGTGGATGAGTTTTTGGCGTGCGAGGGGTTTTGAGATGCAATGTCTGCAATTTTTGTTTTTGCATCTTTTAGGCTTTCGTCTAGCTTGGATAACTTTCTAGCCCACGTACGATTGGATTTTTCTCTGGTATGCTTCTAAGTCCTTGTTTTCTTCTTACTAGGATCTCTTGATTCACTAGACTCTGATTGTTTGGCTGGTTTGGCCTGCTTTAAAGCTTATGCCCTAGTGACTTCTTGTATAGGAACCATGCTAACATTGCTTGAACTTGAATCAACCACTAAGCATACTACATTAATGGGTGTAACCTTGGGTGCACTAGAGGGGTCCCTAGGAAAATCTCTCAAAAGATGTTCTTTGCCATAGTTAGGACAAAAGCCTTGTATTGTGATGTTTTGTCCTTGTCCTAGAGCCGGTGAGTGGGGACATTCACGAATGAAATGGTCACCCTGACATCTAAAACATGATCCTCTAGGGGCTTGTGGTCTTACTTGTCTCGCTTGAGCCTGGGGTTAGGATTTGTGTACATGACATTGGAGTATTCTGGCTCCCAATTTGGTCCATAGGTAGTGTGTCATATTGATTCGGGTAAGTCTCACTATGCTCAGGTGACTCTGTGTAGTAAGCTTGTGGACTATCATCATGTGAGTAGTCAGACCTCTAGGCATGAGGGTCATTTTCTAAGACTAAAGGGGTCATTGGCACCAATGCTCTATTAGGGTTTTCCTCTACCACTATATACTTAATTGGAATCACATTGGGAGGAGCTGGTGGTTGGTTTCCTAGGACTAGTTGTGGCCTATATGGTGCCTAATATTCTTGTTGGTATTGAGGTTGATATTGTTGTTCTGGCCTATAATATGCCTATTGGTGTTGGTTTGGATACCTACCTTGTTGGTAAGGTTGCTGATAAGTTTGTCTAATAGCCTGTCTATTGTAGGGACAATCTTGAGCTATATGGTTCGTGTATTTTCTCTCAATAGTGCAATATAGAGCATTCATTTTCTCATGTTTTGGTTTTGCACTGGGCATACATTAGCCATGTGGTCTCCTCCACATTTTTAACATCTCTTCAATGAGTTGATTCTTGGTGTTTGTCTATTTTGAACTCCTAGCTTCTTGGCAACTTGCTGAGCTATCTCATCTATCTCAGTGGAGGTTCTCAAATTATGACTAGTAGAACTGTCAGATTCCTTATAGAGTTTGGATAACTCTAACTCCTCACCCAAATTTTCTTCTATGTCTACGCACATGCGCACACACTGTTCTATGTATCTAGGCTCTTTTAAGTACACATATGATCTTAACTTTGTGATTAGTAAGCCATCTAGAAACAAAACCACTTGTTTGGCCAATGTGGGTAGTTTAGAATAGGGCATCTTTCTAACTACTATCTTAACCATCTTCCTGCAAGTCACACTATTTCTTGGGGTGTTTGCTTGAAGCTATGGATCAAGGATGATGTGTTATGCCTACTACCACTCTTGGAAAATTCTACAATGAATTCGTCTAGCAGTTGATCTATATCTTGATAGTTACAAGTATTCAGGGGTTGAAACCAAGCTAAGGAAATGCCCTTAAGAGTCAAACCAAATGCCTCAAACTGGGTGAAAAAATCCTCAACTTGTTCATCTTTTAACACTTGGTTGAACTCGGCCACATGATCATAAGGATCTCCTATCCCGTAAAAGTAGTTTTTCATTGCCTTGACCACTTGAGAGGGTCTAAGGGTTCTTGGGTACTCTCGAGGTCTAGGCAATGGAAAATTATGTTAATCTCTTTGATGCATATGTGCTTGATGTCTCTCTCTTTCATGTTTTTCACCTTCAAGTCTTGATCTGTCTCTGCCCACATTGTGTGAAAAGCTTACCTCATGTCTCTTTCTAGCTCTTTCTCCTGGGTTTCATGAGCCCGTGATGATCCTACTCCTTGGAGGCCATGAGAAAAATTAGATCTTGGTGGAGGAAAAATCAATTCACTCTTCTAGTATGCATGCCTATCATGCTCTGTTACCAAGAACATTTTCTCCGATGTGTTATCTAGGTAGAAAACTTTGCCTGGTATCGCTAGATCCTTGAACTCGTAGATGGTGACTATTGGGATAGGTTGATCTAGCTTGAATCTCCAAAAGGCTTCCTCTGTTTCTCTATTCAAGAATAGTTCAATGCTTTTGTTGTCTTGAGGGATCCAATCTAGAGTGATCACTCTAGTCAAAACTGACTTACCTTGAGGAGCCTTGGGTTCTCATCCTACATCTCCTTGCTCTAGGTCTCCTATCTCATTCTTAGGAATGAGGTTTCCAAACTCATCTATCCTATCTGGTAAGCTAGTGACCACATACATGGTTCCTTTCTTATCAATGTATGAACCTTCTTTGAATTCAACCATTGGGTGTTCAAGTTCGAAGGGTTGATTGGGATTTTTGAGTTGGACCACTAACCCCCTCAAGCCATCCTCATAGATGCGAGCACCTAATCGATTGGTCATGATATACTTCAAATGGGTCTTATAGGGACCTTCTAGTGTTTGTAAATAGGCAGCGCCTGAGCTACCTGCAGGTCTCGGTCTCCCCATGCTGAAAGACATTTCTGAATCACTTGTGTCTGAACTTAGTATGTAAGGATAACCAAATAGTTGTTGTGCTTAGGACTTAACTGTATGGTTGACACTAGCCTCAAAAGATCTAATGCTTTGCCTATCCTTTCCTGGCTATCTACCAGATCTTAGGTTCATAAGCTTTGTCTTCTAGTCCCGAAATTCCCCTTTGTATTGCTCAAAATCCTTTGGAGTCCCCTTGGTTTCCTAGTCCCACCTGAGGGTCTACTTCAAAATAATATATCTATAATTTCACATATTAGTTTTACCATAGCCAGTTGACGTTTTTGTAGTACTCAAGAGGAGCTTTCCAACGAACCCAAAATCACAACAAACAGATTTTGTATGAGAAAGTTATGTCCAACCAGGCTTCTAGGGGTCAAAATAGGCAAACAAGACCTATCAGAGAATCACAATTTTTTTGCAAATCAGGCATCCAAAAAATGTGGTGTAGCAGCTTGCATTGAATGCCGTGGGACAGAGTGCCTGGGTTCAATTCCCACCTGGCTTGACATTTCAAATTCCTTGTACTTTCAAAAAAAAAAGTCGTGTTTTCTTATAAGTGCAACAACCAGAGAATCATGATTCTCTCAAAATCCACCATCCAAAGAATCGTGACTTTCTCAAAATCTACCAAGCAGAAAACCATGAATTTCAAGCAAATAATCATGGATTTCTAGCAGGGAGTCACGAATTTCTCAAATTTTCTCAAGTCTAGAGAATCGCGCTTTTCTCAAAAATTTTCAAGTCTAGAGAATCGTGAATTTCTAGTAGAGAATTGTGAATTTCTAGTAGAGTGCAAATTTCTCAAATTTTCTCAAGTCCAAAGAATCATGAATTTCTAGCAGAGAATCGTGAATTTCTCAAAATGCCTAAGTCCAAAGAATTGCGAACTTCTTCCATAGAATCGCGAATTTCTACTAGAGAATCACAAATTTCAAGTAGAGAATCACAACTTTCTCCGATTTCCTAAGTCCAAGAAATCACAAATTTATAGCAGAGAATCGCAAATCTCTCAAATTTTCTCAAGTCCAGAGAATTGCGAATTTCTAGCAGAGAATTGTGAATTTGTAGCAAGGAATCACGAATTTCTCAAATTTCCTCAAGTCTAGAGAATCACAAATTTCTAGTAGAGAATCATGAATTTCTCAAAATGCCCAAGGCCAAAGAATTGCAAATTTCTTCTAGAGAATCACAAATTTTTAGTAGAGAATCCTGAATTTCTCAAATTTTTTCAAGTCCAAAGAATGGCGACTTTCTAGTAGAGAATCACAAATTTCTCAAAATGCCCAAGTCCAAAGCATTGTGAATTTCTTCCATAGAATCGTGATTTTCTCAAAAGCACTTAAGTCCAAAGAATCACGAATTTCTTCTAGAGAATCGTGAATTTCTCAAAATGCTAAATTCTAAAGAATCCCAAATTTCTTCCACAGAATTGTGAATTTCTCAAAATGCTAAATTCTAAAGAATCGCAAATTTCTTCCAAAGAATTACAAATTTCTCAAAATTTTTAGTCAGGAAAAAATTTTGAATTTTCTAGAGAATCGTGATTTTCTAAGAAAGTTGTGATTTTTTTAGCTTTTAGGTGGGAATTTTGAAGTTTTGTGCTGAGCCCCAAATGTGCAGAAAATCGTAAAAAACACAAGCACATTCACTCCCAAGCACTTCCTAGCTCTTTCTTGCACTCCGACACTCTTGATTCTCATTTCCATTCATTAGGTAGCAAGCATGATACACAAAGTGCAAGATTCAAACAGTGAATTTGATGATGATCAAGATGAAAACTGAAAGAGACTATAAGCTCTAGAAATCAAGAGGAAAGGCCAAAATGTAAGAATGTGGAGAATTTCTAACAATACTCCCAGAAGGTCAACAAGGGAGAGAAAGCAACCTAAAAGGTATGGATACAACTCTAAATTTGTAACAAAGCATTTTTATTTATTTGGACAAATTAAGACTCAATTTTAGAGACCTTCAACACATGAAGAAGCTAAGGGTAACCCTAATTGGGAGAGATCTATGAAAGAGGAAATAGAAGCCTTGAAGGAAATGGACAGATGGGAATTGGTTCCATTGCAAACCCTTTAGAAGGTAATAGGTTGCAGATGGGTCTATAATGTGAAAAAAATTCAGATGGATCAATTTGGAGGTACAAAGCTAGATTGGTTGCTAAAGGATGTGTTCAAGCTTGGGCATAGTCTATGAGGACACCTTCTCACTGCTTTCCAACATGAATACCATTAGGAAATTGCTTAGTGTAGAAACTACAAGAAATTGGAAGCTACTTCAACTTGATGTGAAGAATGATTTTCTAAATGGGTGGATAGTGAAGAGGTTTACATGTCACAACCCCTAGGGTTTGAAAACCCTAATTATAATTCTTATGTATCTAGGCTAAAAAAGGCATTGTATGGAATAAAACAAGCTCCTAGAGCTTGGAATTTCATATTGGTAATCTATCTACAAGATCAAGAGTTCAAGTCAAGCAATGCAAACCCATCTTTGTTCATCAAGAAGGATCACAATAAAGTTATTAATTTTCATGTATATGTAGATGACTCAATTGTGAGAGGAGATGACTTGAATGGTATACAAAGTATCAAAGGGCATATGTAAGAAGAGTTGAAGATTAATGATTTAGGTGAGTTGATATGAAGGACATATACATAGATCAAGGAATGTACTTGAATCAAAGGAGATACATTCAAAATCTACTCCTCAAATTCAAGATGGAGAATGCTAACCCTATAGGTACACCTTTGGAAATGAATCATAAACTTAATTTTTATGAAGGTGATCAGATTAAAGAGATTAAAGAGTTTCAAAGCTTGGTAGGTAGCTTGCTCTATGCTACTCATACAAGGGTAGATTAAACTTATTGTTTCTGAAGCTGAGCAGATTAAAGACATTAAAGAGTATCAAAGCTTGGTAGTTAGCTTGCTATATGTTCTCATATAGTGTAGGAGTGCTAAGCCAATTCATGCACTCTCTGAGAAGAACACATATGGATATAGCTAAGAGAGTACTCAAGTACCTCAAATGCACAATCAATGAAGGTATATTCTATCCCTAAGCATCTGATTTGGATCTGGAGCTATACTTAGATGCAAATTGGGTACAATCGAAGGATGATAGGAGAAGTAACTCATGATTCTTAGCATTTGTGGGTTCAAAGCTTGTGTCATGGAGTTCCAAGAAACAACCGATAGTTGCATTATCCTTAGTTGAAGTAGAGTATAGAGATTTGACCATAGCAACTCAAGAGGCTATTTGGTTAAGGGAATTGTACACAGATTAAGGACATGTGGGTTCCAAACCTCACATATTTGGAGATAATATGAGCTCTATGCACCTAGCAACAAACCTTGTCTTCCATGCAAGAACCAAACATATAGAGGTTCGTGATCATTTCATTAAGGAGTCTCATGGCAATGAGATTGACATTTCTTTTGTTCCAAATGAAAAGTAGGTGGCAGATATGATGATGAAGGCACTTGATGGAATCAAAATTTGCAGGTTTAAATCAATAGCAAGTGTTCAGCTTATTGGAGAATCAAGACTCAAACATGGTTTAGCTTGAGGGGAAGCTATTAGATCATCAATATTGCATCATTCTTGAGAAGGACTTGCCCTATTCCTAAATACTTTATTGAAATGTGTCATAGTGATAGGTTAGTACTTGAGAATTTTTCATGCATGTAGAAACTCATAAAGATTTTTATGGATGTAGAAACTCATAAGGAGCTCGTATGGATCTCTTATTCATGTAAATGTTAGATTTTTATTCTTGTAAAAGGATAAAAGAAGGTACTAAGACTCCACAAGTTTGAAGGTTGGTGATGATGCTAATCAATCAATCACCTAAATCAAGATTTAGACTTGATCCCTAATTTTCCTAGATTGTAGGAAAGTGATTCCTTTATCATAACCAGCAAGCCTGCGTGGTAATTTGAATTCAAATCTTTGATCATGATTCATTAGAGAATCAAAGAACCTATATAAGGACTCATAGTATTTTTTACATTATGTTATATCAATATGCATATACATTTTGATCTTCAACTTTGGTCTTCTTCAATCTCTGCATCATCATCTCCAACTATAGTCAACTTTTAGAGGTTGGTTCTCTCTCTAAAGTGATCCAATTTTTATGAACAGGAATTCATTGAAACGGTAATAGTTTCTACCTCATGTATACAAATTCATATAGATTTAGATTCAATAGATTGAAAGAAAATTCCAAATTTAAGGTCTCAGTTTCTATCTCCACAAATCAATAAAAAGTTGGGACTACCACCAATCAGAGTTAAGATTATTATTAGCTCATTGGTTGATAATAAATCCTTATGTTGTGCATTTTAGCTACTTGAACTTATGGGTGAAATTCATCTAAAAGGAATTTGATCAATTTTTATCAGACTGGTTGCTTTGAGTATTTGAAGTTGTATGATTCAACTCAAAATAGCAAGATTTCTTAACTAGTCATTGTGCAAAATTATTTGTTTTGCATCAACCATTTCTTATTGATCTTCCAAAGCACATAAGGCATTTTATTGCATCCATTTGAAGTTCATAACTTATATTAGACTCTCCAAAAGCTAGAAGGTTGGTCTAATGCTCGTTGGTTGGGCCAAATTTCAACACTTGGAACCTCATATTTCTACTACCCACAAGTTTCTCCAAGTTCGTTCATAGACATGACATTGCCATCATCACAATTGTCCTCAAAGAACCTTAGGGTTTATAATATTTCTTTGTATACTATAATCTTCATTTCAATGTCTAACTACCACTTTATAATTTGAACTCTATTGTTGTTGGAGACCTAGCAACAAATACTCCCTTTCGTTCATTTTTTCTCAAAGTGAGATGACAATAGGACTAATCTTTGTAATAATGGAATGCTTTATTTTGGCCTCCTATAGAGACAAATAAGCTAACTTTAACTCATCTCAAGATTCTTCAAAATTAGTTCTCAATGTCATAGCCAATATTCTTACATGATTATTGTTCGCTTGAGAAAATATCCCTCTAGTAGGGCCTCTATTAGAGAAAGTGATTTTCAGGCTTTCAACAAGACAACGGGGTGGCCTTCCATGTGGGTGGTGCACAACCCATTCGCTTTTCATCACCAAACTCGTGTTCTATGGAATCATCCTTCTCTTTTGAGACATTTGATGCGATTGATTGTGAATCCTCCATTTATGCATATGGTAATCAAAGTACCCTTTTTCATTGAGGCCCTACACATATTAAGCAATAAAATTTTCTAGTTAGATTTCATACATGTACCATTTTCCGAAAGTGCAGGTGTCAATTCCTTGACATTTGCTTTGGAAAATGCTACTATGATTTCCATATTCATGGGTGTCTTTTGGTACATCATGTGGTGGACGATCATAAATAGCTCATACACTATAGAAAAATAGAACTACATTTGATCCTATAGTTATTTTTCTTTATGGGCTGTGTAAAAACTAAAAACCAATCATTCTTAGGGATAACCTCCCATTTAGTAGCTTGAGATCAAATGATTGATTCGAAAAGTCATACACTTCATTGAATTTTGTTTTTGTAAGGCAAAATATCTTATGCATTGGGTAACATATCTTTGGTGCTCTCCAATGACCTCCATCGGTGCAATTTAGGACAAGCATAGAAAACATTCTAC
Source organism: Ceratopteris richardii (assembly GCA_020310875.1). Lineage (NCBI taxonomy): Eukaryota > Viridiplantae > Streptophyta > Polypodiopsida > Polypodiales > Pteridaceae > Ceratopteris > Ceratopteris richardii. The sequence continues at coordinate 182,695,122 of CM035414.1, read as the reverse complement.
CCACAACCATCCATCGAGAGAGAGAGAGAGATGGAAAGCCCAACAAATTGAAGCATTGCTAAAACAATTAACTACACCCACAAATCAGCCTCAAATACAATAATCTCCTCCTCAACAACCAACATCAACCATGAAAGAGGTATGGTGGCTCTGTCCTCCCATTGCACAATCACCAATAACGGAGGATATTATTTCATATGTTGCTTAATTTACTTTTTCAACATCTTTAGAGCAACAAGAAAGGTTTTCCTAAGGAGTTTATCTAGTGGAACAATTTGAGAACATCATAATACAATGTTTCAAAGAAGATAGAATGAATTCTAAAAACATCAAAAAGTGGCTTAACATATAAAGAACATTACTGAGAGGAATCCTAACAAATACTAAAAATTCCATCATGATGACTTCCAATATTAAAAAAACAAGATTTGACCTAGTCAACCAAAAGTGGAAAAAGATTTTATTAGAACAGGACACAAAATTGGTCCAAACATGGTATCAAGCCCCACATCCTTTGAAGGAAAATCTTATATATTTTCCCATACTATGACACCAATGATGGGAAGATCTTTGGGAACACCAATGATTAGGCTTAATCCCCATATTAGCTAGTTTAATAAATGATTCATTGCCTATCCAAGAAGCATATGGTAGAAACAATGGAATTTAAATAAAATCAAATTTGCATAGTACTAGATTTGGTAGTGAAAATCATTTGTAAGTACTTCATATGATGGTTATGTCCATATGCTCCTAACAAGATAACTTTAGTTTTTTCTCATTCAATAGCTATAAAAAAGGCACATAATCACTAATTTTTTATCTTTACTTCATTTTAGTTCATGCAAGAGACATGGCCTATTTCTCCCAAAACATATTTTTGCCTAGTTAGTATCTATAAATATTTTTCATAGGATTTTTGGAAAAATGATTTGAAACTTTTTTAAAGCTCATCAATAATATTGATGCTCGGCCAATGGGTATGGGTTGAGCTTTTTTTCCTCTAAATATTTTTTGCAATGTTATCATGTCTATGTTGAAGAATGGCAAAGACTAATGGTCAAATGGACATCTATCCTTAAAAGTATGAGCTCACTATCTTCATAGCATACATCCTACTTCAACCTTGCACAATCAAGGATGAGAGAAGCAAGGAGGTGAAGAATGTTGCAAAAGGGAGCATGATAGTGGAAACTATAACATAAGATGAAACAAGACCTCCACCATGCTTTGACACACATTATCAAGGGGATGATATGCGCATATATACATGCATATGCACCAATCGCATGGAGGCAGGATGTTGAGATATCCATGCTTTAGCAATTTGTTTCTGCGAGCATCTATATAATCCCACATGCAAGGGATCCTCTCACAAGCTCTCAAGCACCCTCATGCAAGCTCCCATTACCCTAGATTCGTGGTAATTTTCCCTCTACTCCATAAAGGGGGGCCTTACTTCACCTCCTCTCATTCACTCATCCCATGAGGCTCTCTCCTTGAAGTATAAGCTCCATGCTTCCTATATAAATTTTCATTTCCTTATATACTTCATTTATTTCACATTTCATCATTATGTTGTTTATGGTGTATTTTGAGCCTACATAGTTTGTTTGTAGTTTATGTGTATCTTGGGCTTTGTTTCTCAACAAAAAAGTTGTGTTTCTACTGCATTAAGATGAAGGTAAAACGTGTGTTTGGTATGTTATGTAAGTGATCCCTCGTCAATAAGAATATGATCGAAACATTTCAATATATTGGATTCCAAAGTACTCCAATGTATCAAAATAGCCAGATTTCCTTGATAGCTATCAAGCATGTTTGCATCATAGGAAAAATTTTTAGTTTGCATCTAGCATGTTGGATCATCAAAGTCCCTTACTGATATCCTCTGTGTTTGGATGAACTTTATATTGGAGATAAGATTGGTATCTTCTTAGGATTTCCATTAATAAAAGGATAATTTTACCTTTGAGAATGGGTTTTCTTTTTGGACACCTTGGTTGCATAACCTTCCCATTTTCTTCTCATATCAATAGGAAAATAGGAAGGATTTTGTTGCGCATGTTTGGGCACCTACCCATGTAACTTGAAGAATTGGATTCCCTTAAAAATTATATCATCCACCTTGGGTGTTGCCCCTATTAAGGCTGGAACTCTGTTTCTTGCTTAAACATAAAGTTATTTGCTTCATGAGATACTCTTTGTGCATATTTTGATTCATCATGTATGAAGCTTGGATAGCTTACAATACTAGGTAGGCATGTGTAATCTTGTTCAAATGTTCTTTAGACGTACTCGATATCAGATCTCATTCCACAACTACATCTTTGAGCAAGCCTTGAACTAGTCCAAATATTCTTTCTTTCTCTTTGTCAGAAAATGAGAGTCTTTTTATGTAATATAGTTATTCTTCTTGTTCAAGTTTAGTATTAGTCTCTAGAGAAACAATTTAAGGTATGTAAAATTCAAATGCATTATCATATGTACTAAATTACTTCACAAGCATCTATTCTTGCTACTACTTAAAAAAAAAAAAGCATAAGACTTCCTCCCTCAAATACTATATCTCTCTCTAGACTTGTCATGGCATATATCCCCATGAGGCTATAAAAATTTTCATAGCATTTCCGAGTAGAATGGAAGTAAAACAAAAATACATAATTATCAAAATTCATAAGCTCAATGGTGGGAAACCACTCTCTCTTTGCTCCATGACCTATAAGAAATAAACATGTGCAATATATACTATTGGGCACTACACGCCCTCATGAAGATATGCTTTTTTTTATAAATTAATTTCTTCTTGCTTCAATACCTACAAAACAAATTATGAAAATCGAAAAGAGAACATGTACATGAGTTTATTAGAAATTAACATAAGCAATTGAAATCTTGTGTGCAAAGATGCAATAATGAAGCATTCAATTTTTAAGTGATGCTAAATATGATTAAAAAGTGGTAAACCTGAAAACTAATCATGAATCTCATTTCAAAAGCACCCCTCACTAGTGAAACTCCAAGTAAAATATCATAAAGAGATAAGTTGGAGGTGTTATAATATGAAATGCAAAAGATAGCTCTTTATGCATTCGATCTAGCCCAAGTTAAATTTCTCGATTTGGATGTCATATGAAAAAGTTATGGTTAAAATAGTAAGCCTAGGTATATCAATGAACTAAGTGTCCTCGAATACAAATAGGTTCTTCAAAAACTTATTGAAAATATGTTGAATTTGAATCCTGTAATAAGTGGAAACTCTCTAATGGGATCTTGGAGTACGAAGATATGCTTGGAATAAAACATGTAGGTAACTACCTATGCACCTAAGTGCATACATGAATGTATTAGTACATAAAAATGATTTTGAATGCATAATTTGTCATATGTGTCATCATATCTTAAAGCATGCATGTGCATGTGTACACATGTGCACCTCTATGTGTGTATGCTTAAGTTCATGAATCTTCTCTTTTCCTCTCTCTCTGAATTCAAAGTTGAATGTGCTATGGATTTTCTAGAAGTGATATCTCCTTGGGTTTCAAAGATCACCTCACCCTTGCCGCATATCAAAGTGTGCAGAATTCAATGTTTTCTACATGTTTACATTGACAAATCAGAAAAAGCACAAAGAAATGTAGAGAAAATAGTCTTCGAAAGTTCGACAAAAATGCTCTTACCTCACACCGAAGCTTACCATGTGCGTATGAATCCATCAATGTATGGAAAAAGGCTCTCAACATTTGCATATCCTCTTGGAACACTCATTGCTCACCACATCAATGAGTTTCAAGCAAAGAGAAGTGAGAAAAATGCATTAGAAAGGTTACGAGATTTCCCAAGATCTCTCTCTAAGCTTTGATACCAAATGTGAGAAGTGGAGGATGACATACCTAGGATTCAACTCCCATCCTATTTATAGCCATTGCCTAGTGAGTTCTCTCTAAGGTCCCTCTACTCATCAAGCGATCACAAGTAGGTACCTTATCTAAAATCTCTAGCTTTTAGCTTTCTTTATAATTCCCCAAGCAAGGAACTTCTCATTCCTCTAGGTATGTACACCTCTGAAATATAACATGTGCAATGGTCGATCGTACCTCTACAAACTATTGTATCTGATGATGGACCTCAATCTACAAGAAAAGAAACCAAAACACACCAAAAAAATATGCACTTTGGCTCTCTCTCTTTCTCTCATTCACAAACAAGAAAATGAGGGAAAGTGAAGGGAAGCTGGATATATGGTCGAGAAGGTGAAAATTCAGGGAAGTTTGGAGATGGTGTAATGGGATGATGGGGGATGAATGAAGGCAATGGAAGTGATGCAAATAATTAAAAAAAAAAAGAAAAATCTTGCAAAAACTACTTAACTACACTCCAACGTATCTATTCTGCTCTCCTACCATTAGATGCTTACCCTCGAGTAGTGCTCCCCGACAATGGCACCAAACTTTTGTTGGTGTCGCTCATAGAACGATGATGAACATCAATGTTGATGAAAATCAACCTTATAATTATGAATTTGTGGAGACGTAAATGTTATCATGGAGGCACTCAGTTGGGTTGATCAACTCCAACTCTGGGTGTTCCAAAATACAGTGTGTAGGGTGATTTAAGCAAGCTCAAGAACAAATTCATGAAATCAAAAGCTTATCATCAAAAGATTCGGGAAAACATTTCTTCGTACAAGTTCACACATGTTCAAAGATTCAAGTAGTTATGGAATCATTTTCCTCATAAAACATTATAAGCTTTAACCTTGTCTTAAAAAAGTGATTGAATTTAATTCATAAGTTCATCTTCAACACTCATTATTGTTAAGCCATGATAATAAAAGATATTGCAGTTCACTCTTCAATCTACATAAAAAAATGACTTCAAAAAGATTTTAAATTATCATAATCGAAGGCAATCTATATTTTGCATTCAAATCATACTTTGGAGATGCAAAGTAAATCGATTATGTGTAGCTTTTATTGTATTCCTTAGTCCCTTTTTGAATCTCTTGAGAAGCTGATCATTATTTGGAAACCAGAACTTGGATATTGATGAAAATATATGTTTAGAGTTATATCCGTTCCATTTTCTTGTTATGGTTTATTATTTAAAGAATGCTTTTGCTTTCGTTTTCTTATTTTATATATGCTTTTCTCTACGCTTGTTTTGATTTCCTTTTTATGATTTTATGATTTTTTTCATTTACTTTTGAATATTTGTTTCACATTTATAATTTTTAGGTTCACATGCATACATTAACGAAACACATTTAGATATGTTCATTTACACATTTCCAAACACACACATACTCATACGTTACTCATATATATATATATACAGACACACACACACACACACATATATATATATATATATATATATATATATATATATATATATATATATATATATATATATATATATATATAGGTTCATAATCACATTTTCACGTATGAGGGGTTTGAACGCAGTATTTCTCACATATATTAAATGTTTTAATACACATACTCATACGTTACTCACACACACATATATATATATATATATATATATGGGTTCATAATCAAGTTTTCACGTATGAGGGGTTTGAACGCAGTATTTCTCATATATATTAAATGTTTTAATACATATTTATACTTGAGTATACACACATAAGACACATGAGTGCACATGTATTCACAGATATCATCCATATACTTTTGTACATGTACACACATGAGTCGATTCATGATACATATTGTACACATTCTCTTGATTACACAAGCATTACACATCATTGCTGTTACATATATATGGTTATGAAGACATATCGCAAAGAGAATTTCTCACATCTCTTAGTCTTATCAATGTTATGTATCTTTCTAATAGAGGTTCAAGACTTAATGAGCTCTCTCGATCATGAAAGTTAATGAAATTGCTTTCTTAATTGGATTTAATTCATAAATATAGAGATGAAAATCTCTATGAAAACGTTTCTTAATTGGATTTAATTCATAAATACAGAGATGAAAATCTCTATGAAAAGCAGATGTCTCGCCTGGGACCGACACAAAGTTCGCCTTCTCATGAGACACGGCACGTCGAGCTCGCTTGGTCTCAAATGGCACAATGGGAACAGCCTATCAAATATCTCGAACATCAAAGAAACGATTGACTATCAGGTTAACCTCAACAAGAAGTGGTGCCTATCATGGACGCAGCTTCGGTGGGACATGAAGTTCATGGCTATCTGGCACCCCCTCATAGAAATCAAAAAGTCTGTCCTCTTATGGAAAATTCTTCATCATGGAATCTGGACCAATCTTAACGCTAGCAAATTTTGTGGGATTCCTCCTTGGTGCAAACACTACTACCGATCTATCGGAGATGTTTCACACGTCTTCTTTACCTGCCCCAACTCCAACAGACTCTGGCAGACGGTTGGAAAGAGAATTAGACTTCAAAAACGTCTCAGTTGGCAGCAAGCCCTGCTGGGACAAGCGATCGACTGCTTCGCGAATCTCTGGAGCGCCATCAGAGGGGAGGTCCTATGGAAAATCTGGCAGGAAAAAAGATGTGCTTTCAACTTCGGTGACTCCCCCAAAGAGTGGTCAATTGAGAAATCGTTGTTCCTCCTTGTCAAAGGGATTGTTAACTGTAAGAAATCCCCCCCCCCTCAGGCATCATCAAGTACTCCTTTTGATCAATAACAAGCTTAAACCCAAGTGGGCCCCACATGAGGGTGATGAGAGGGTGATTAACCTTCTTTGTAATGTCATCTAAGCTCTGTAAAAGCTTCCCTTGCTTTGTGGGATTTGGGGGGTCCCGTGGGCACTAATCCCCTTCTCTTGTACTTTTCTTTATTTAATTCAAGTCTTGGAGAGTAGGCTAATGCCGAACTTCCTTTTTATTAAATTAAAAAAAACGTCAGGGTGATATGAAGATCGTGAGAAGATCGTGAGAAAGTCATGTGTGTTGTCACTCTAGATAAGGATGAGTAGCACTTCGAGGATCCATCTCCTTAATTTACAACATGTGGAGGTGTAAGGATGATATGACAATCCTCACTTAGTGATTTGTGGAAGGTGAAGGTGAGTAGCACAATGAAGGCTCACACGCACGTACACACACAAGGTAGACATAAGAAGAGACAATGGAAGGAACATTACTTCGATTCATGACCTCACAATACAAAAGAAATTCTAGGAGTTTTGGCCGATTTGAAACTTTGTGTCTAGCATTGTTAAAAATTATGTTCTAAACTAATTTTGGGGCATCTAATGAGCTCAAAAAATCATGAAATTCGGTACGTGAGTTCTACCTAAGCTCCTCAAGCTTTCTTGGCTTGTAAAAAATGGAGCAATAATTTGCAAAATTAGGGATTTATGTTACAAATTTAGTGATGAAAACCACTACTGAATGTTGAATGATATATGTAATCTACACAAGTGTAGTATCTTTGAAAACATGAAGGCTTGACCTCCCATACCTTTGCGAACACATCTTTACATGCTTCCACATCATCAATGCTTGCTTCCTCCTTGTCTAGCACTATCGAGACTCCCCTTCCACTTGTCCTTAATAGACCCTTGTTGTAGGGAGTGGTCTATATAGTCCTGGAGAAGGTCTAGTGCTAGAGTTTTCTCTTTGATTTGAATGTTGTTTGCTAAGTCCACTTCTAGTTTCATTCACTCAATAGTAGAGCGAGTATCTAATTGTGAATAGTTTTGCAGGAAAATAACTGTAATAGATAGGTGGGATCCGAGATGAAAACTTTTGGAATGATATTGCCAAAATCTTGTGCTGATCATTTCCTCAAAGGTTTGCTTATAGAAAGCTCGGAGATACTTTATTCAACGGTGACACGCTCTTGAAACAAAGCCTCTTCTTCTTCCTATGTGGAGGGATTTTTTTCCGTTTTTTTTTCTTACCATCAGTGTCTACTTGTGTAGATAACATCACATCATTCTTACACATTTTATTTCATGATTCTTTGCATCTATCTACTAAGTATGGGTACTCTTCTTATGACTCGCAAAAGGGATCCATCAAAATCGATTCTAAATCCTCATCATTCTCTTTTTTGTGTATGCCTATATTAGCCTCACACTCTTCTATTATTAGTTCACACATGAATACTCAAATGTTGTAGCCATCCTGTCCATGGTTGCTAAGATTTTTTCCCAACCATGGGGTTCAAACTCTTCATGTGGAAAGATCAAAGGTGCATAGAGGGTAATTATCAGGATAGATGGGTATCTATTGACACTCTCATCTATCGAGAAGGTTGGTTTATTGCAATAGATGGGGATCTTTTAGGATAGAGTGTCTCACTTGCCCTCTGTGTCTATCATGATAGACAAGTGTCTATCATGATGGATGGGTTTGTCATAATAAATGTCTTTGTGGTCCTCTTGGTCTGTCATGATAGAGGAGTGTCTATCATGATGGATGGGTCTATAGCGATAGAAAGTCATTCTATCACAATGGAATGGGTCCATTGGGTTCTATCTATCATAGTAGAAATGGTATACCATGATAGAGCAGTCTATCATTGGAGATGTGGTCTCTCGTGATAGATCGAGTCTATCGCCTATTGTGAGTTTTTGCTCTATCATGATAGAGCCCAAAACTCTGCAATTTTTCAAAGGGTCTAGTGTGTTAGGATTTCATTGGGGAGGCTTATATCATCTTCCACATGCAACACAAAAATTCCAACGTTTTTAGTCTATTGCGACCGAAATGTTTGGTCCAAAATTCAAAAATTATATAATTGAGTTACTTGTGCACAAAGATGTACTCGAATATGGTGTTGAAACCTACAATAGAATGCTAAAAAAATGCAAAAAACCACGCACACACACACACAATTGATCTCTCTCTCTCTCTCTCTCGCTCAAGAAAATGAGGGAAATAAAGGGAGTGGGTAGATATGGAAAAAACAAAATTTTTTAATGAAGAAAATAAGGTGTGGCTATGGTGATGGAAGGTGGAGAAGGCAACGAAGATGCAAAAATGTGGAAAAAATAGTGCAAAAACTAACAAATTCTTCCAAATCTACCTTCCAATGTAAATCTTCCAACACTCTTACCATCAAACATTCGTCCTTGAACATGCTCTACGACAATGGCATCAAATTCGGTGTCACTCTAGACAAGGATGAGTACCACATCGAGGAGCTCCACCTCCTTAATCACCAATCCACGAAGATGTAAGGATGATATGAAGATCATGAATGAGTGATGTGCATTAAGATGATGGTGAGAAGCACAATCGATGCACACACACATACACACACAAGGTAGATACAAAAGAAGAAACAATGGAAGGAAGAATAATTCTATTCATGAACTCACAATACATAATTCTTACAATGATCACTCATCCAGAAATCCGACCTAAAAAATGAGCTTTCTAGCTCATTTTATAGTTTTCTAGGATTTTGGTCGATTTCAAACCTAGTTTTTAGCATAGTAAAAAATTCAGTTCTAGAATACTTTTGGTGCATCTAATGTACTTGAAAAATCATGAAATTCAGTATCTGAGTTCTAACTAAGATCTTCAAGCTTGAGGACTCCTCAGTATGCATGAAATGGAGTAGTAATTTGTGAAAATTGGGGATTCATGTTACAAATTTAGTGATTAAAATGACATTTGTAATCTTCACAAGTACAATATCTTTGAAAGAATGAAGGATTGACCTCCTATACCCTTGCACACACATCTTTACATGTTTCCACATCATTGGTACCCATTTTCTCCTCCTCTAGCACTACCAACAATGTTGAAGTGAAGATGAGAAGCACATAAGATGCAAGCATACATGCACACACATGCGCATAAGAAAGAGTAGAAGAGATGGAATAATGGAGATTCTATTACTTCTAAAGAATAAAAGCCTTCTTCTCCAAAAACGGAAAGTCTAACAACAAGTCTCACAAAAAAATCCACCTATTAACTGAACTCTCTTTGTCTCTCTCTTGTGTGTGTGTGTACACACACACATACATATACATATATATATATATATATATATATATATATATATATATATATATATATATATATATAAGAGTGTGTGTGAGTATGTACTTACATGCATTGTATATAGGTTGTTCTAGTTCCTTCTTTTGATTACGTTTTGGCCCATATCTTGTACCTTTGATGAAATGCATTAGCAAATACATGTGTATACATACATATTTGTACATATATACACATACATTACTATTGTTTTTATAGTATTTTTTATTTTCTTATATATTACCCTTCATTGGTATACACTTATGTGATAAATTTATACATGTATTATACTATGTTTTTGATAGGGTGTTGGAAATCAAAGCCAAACAGGAAGAATGTCAGAGTATGGACATAATAGGGAGAGGAGAAGAAGGCACAAGAGGAGAACTCCACTGTTTAAGGCCAACAAAAACATTTAGTTCTTCATAAAAGAGTGAATTTTATCATTGTCTCATTTTATAAAATTCCATTTTTGTAAATAGATGCTATATTTTCTACAAGACAATGAGTCCTTGAGCTTTAAGAGCTTAGATAGAATTCAAGTTTCAAATTTCATAAATTTTAGATATCATTTGAGCTTTCAAATGAGCATTAGAACCTAATTCTTAAGTAGATTGGACACTAGGTATGAAACTAACCAAACTTACTTAGAAACTAACTATATATATATATATATATATATATATATATATATATATATATATATATATATATATATATATATATATATATATACATACACGTACGTACATACATGCATATATATATATATATATATATATATATATATATATATATATATATATATATATATATATATATATATATATATATATATATATATATATATATATATATATGTGTGTGTGTGTGTGTGTGAGAGAGAGAGAGAGTGTATGTAGACAATATTCACGAAAGATCACGTGACCATGATAACTTCGAAGACAACCATATGTAAATAATTTATCATGTTCCCAATAAATGTAAAAAAGTATTCTTTTGGATTGCAAAAGGTGTGTCGATTTCAGAGGAGGGTTTAAAGGGCTAAAGAAATCGAAGTAGGCGTCAAGTATGTCATGGAAAGCCATCTGATGCATAAAAGCATTAATGAATAAAAAGAGGGAAAAGATAATGTTGAACCATGTGAGGTGAAAGGATTCTTGTTATATACCAAATGTGAAAGGAATATTGTATCTGGATAAACAAGATTCCTTAAGAATCATGTTATGAAGAGGTTCAATCAAATGTCCTTTAAAGCGCCTCTACCATGTTCAAACAATGTGACAATATTCCCCAATAATATTCTTTCAATACCTTTGGGATGTAAAGAAGTCCCAAATTGTCTTGACAAGTCCCAAAGTAAACTTTTCTCATGGAAAGCGCTTCACTTTTTTCAAGAAATGAATGCTTCACTTTTATCTCTAGGGCTAGCAATACATTGATGCCTATAGGGTTCCTTTTGCTCGTAGAAAAAGGCTTTCGGTATTTGCATAAAAGACAAAAAAATAGCTATGAATATTTTTGAATGACATGAATAAAGTTCTTTTAACCATAGTACTAAAATATTGTACCATTTTGTAAAAAAAATCTCTTTTCTCAGAGAACTCAAAAATTATATTAAATATAAATAAAGTACAAGTTATTTAGGGAGAATCACAAAGCATGCAATACAAAGACTGATGCATGTCAAAACAATGGCTGTCTTTTATGGTTCACAATTCTTCAATCTAAGGATTTCCCTAAGGGGAAATTCTTAAAAGTAATACAAATGTTTTTGGTACATGTTTCCCTCTAGATTCTCCATAGTCCTTCACCTTTCATCATGTTATAGAGGGTGATCAACCTACACCTCCTCCAAAACAGCTTGCTAGCAACAAATCATCTCAACAAAAGGGTTGGCCCACTAATGGCATGCCATACCTTATTGTTTTCTGAAAACAAGGAAAAGAGATGGACAGTGTCTTCTTTAGTCCTGATGCATCTCTTACACCATGGAGGAGACTTCCAAAACCTATGAGATTATGCATTGACCCAAATGTCACAATGAATAATTTTCTAGCAAGGGATTGCTATCCTCCCTCTTTATTACAGGTGATAAAGGCCTTCAAACATCAGTTCCCATTTGATAGAAGTCCAATCAGTGCATTGTTTTTTGTTCAACTTGAGGTGCAATTCCCCTTTCATATTGAGTCTAGGGATTCATGCAATCTTATTGAAATTGTTCCACCATATTCCTTTTGAATAGGGATCGCTTACATAAGAAGCCAAAAACACATCTTCCTTTCCCAAAGCAAGGAGGCAACCATACAGTAGACACCAAACTTTGTAACCTAATTAGATCCATTATCAATTTCATCCTATATTATCTAGTCATTTCTATCATAGATATATATTTATTTTCAAATGTGAACATAGACCACTAGATTTTCTTGGTTTGAGACTTTCCCCTGTGTAATAAGGTGATTTTTGATGATGTGGAACCGAATGTATTCATTTTTCTTAAATACAAGTACCCATCTCCACTTGCTATTAATTTCATCAGGGGATTTCATCCTATTCCAAGCTTTCCAAAGAGAATTCAAAAACTCTAATCCCTTAGCAATTATTCTGAAGGGCAACAATCAAATATTTGTTACTCTACTTTGGTATATTTTGGAGCGATAGGTTTTCTTGTCTCTAAGTATAAATGGACCCAATGAAACATTCTTATTAAATCAAGCCTTGATCATCCACTTTATAAAAATTGTTTTTGCCAAAAAGGGCACACTCAGGATTCCCAACTCGCCCTTATCATTGAGCAAAGCACAAATGCCCCATTTAATCTTTGGGAACCGTCTACTGTTTGGATCCCCATCCAAAGGAAGTTCTTGCAACTTTTTTCAATTTTGATCCTCTTCATTGCTTGATCTCTAGCACAAGAGGAAGATAGATCTACCTAGCAATAAGTTGCATGAGTATTGGATCTTGGATCTACCTAGCAATAAGTTGCATGAGTATTGGATCTTGGATTCTAGATTTCGGACAATCTTTCCCCAATCTTGATTCATACAAGTTTGAAAACCCATGGGGATATCCTAAATTCCAAATATTTGGCCCATTGGAGTTACCTCCCATCCTTGATAAAAAATGAACTAGAAACTAGGGCACATAAAATACTTGAACACTATATTCATATGGTCGATCTTGTACCTTAATGTAGTGTAGAGTGTTTCGCATCATAGCCAAAAGTGCTTGATGATCTCTTCAATATTTAAAATAAAAGTAGTAGTGTCCTTTGGAGACAATTTAAGCACACTTTTATCATACCCATTGGGTCAGGAAACACCTTTAATAATGCCCAATCAAACCTACTATTTCATCAACCAACTAAGGACATTAGTGTTTTCTGTACACCTACAAAGCCTCAATTGGCTTGCACTACTAACTTCAAACGACTGGCAAGACAAAACCAAATTGTTAAACCTAGAATTTAACTTAGTCATGGGCACGTAGAGCAATAAAAGAACCTATGAAATTCTAGAGAGAAGAAGAAATGAGGAAATTTTAGATATAACATGCTATCAAACATCATCTAGATATATCCCTTGAGTCATGAGATATAATACCTACCTTTGGGCATATCAAAATGATTGGAAGGAAAATTTCTAAACATTTCGAGAAGAATTATAGATGATAAACTTCCTTTACAAAGGAAAATCACATTGTGTAACTTCAAGAAAACTACATACTTTGTTTCGGATATCCTTCTACATGTATCTTGATATTTATGCCTTGCGAAGACTCCTTCATGCTTACATATACCCATTTCTTACTCTCAAGTACACACATGAGAAAGGAGGAAAGATACAAGTGAAGAAGGAAACCAAAATACGAATTTCAAGAATGTACCTTTTCGATTAAGAAAATTCTAGAAAGATGATCTCCCATTGAGCTTTATACAAAATTGGGAAACTAGTTTCACACTGAAATGAATAGGCTAGTTAAAAATAGTCATCTAAAAATAGTTGAACTATTTTAGCTATTTTATTGAGGTCAAAGAACTACAAAAAATGAAGCAACTATATCCATGGCCTTCCCTACGCTCCGGAATCAAAAAATATCATACATTCCTTAAAACGTTATCTAGCATCTATCCTAAGAAAAAGAGGATTTGCTAACAAGAGATCTTTTTGAAACAAAGAAACATTGTCACATCACCTATTTGGCATCATCATTGTTGGATGAAGACAATACAAGTAGGGTCCTACAAATTTTTCAACAGAGTACCTATGGACTCCCATCAAAGGTGTAAGTGCTAAATGACTAGGAAGAAGGAATAAGACTTGAATGACATCAATAGAGGGATAACCTATGACATACCAAATTCAATCTAATGTATTGATTGAACCATTTTTGCAATTAATCTCCATTTTCTAAAGGTCAAGGAGCTCCTCAGCCTAAGGAACACTTGCCATCGCCATCTAGCCAAGTTTCCTCTTTTCTAAAAGTTGTTTTTCAGTGGATATTAAGTCTTAGACTTATTTTTTAAGTTATGAACACTTTTAAGTGGGGAAAGAGATATTTATCTTAGTATGAAATATTATGGAACCTAATTCTTTTATCTCCATCTTCATTGTGAGATTCCATGGTGTGTTTGAGGTGTCCCAAATCTGTGTGTATCTAAGGGGGGTGTTTTGGCGCTTGATTTCTGCACATAACACTCTTTATTTCTGCATGTTCTTCCTCTTTTGCACATGTTCTTAGTAGTTTTCCACCTCAGCTACTTCTAGAAGCTCATTTTTTCCCAATAAACACATCAATAGGAAGTGGAATGATTAGAAATAGGAACTAGTTGGTAATAGAGCAATGAAATGGTTGGTTAGCCCCTTCAAGTTGATTGTAATCAACGTTTTCACCAAGTAAGTAGGATTTAAGGTCTTGTGGAGCCTTTCTTAATTTTTATTTGTTCGTGACATAGAAAAAACAAATCAAATGAAATAAAAGGGAAAGGAAGGTCATCTATTATCTATCTATCCATCTATCTATCTATCTATCTATCTATCTATCCATCTATCTATCTATCTATCTATCTATCTATCTATATATCCATCTATGTCATCATCTATTACAAGAACTATGTCATCATCTATTACAAGAACTATTTCATGTTTTTCTTCTATATCATAAACATCATTGTGACATTATATATCTAATTCGTGATCACTCCATGAATCATTTGATAAAACCCAACGAGTTTAAGATTATCCAAAGTTTCTATTGTAGAGGCTATTGTTGTTGGTGAATTTAACAAACACACTCTACAAAAATAATATACTAGGTTCACTGGTATATAATGCACTTAAAATATTTCCTTGTTTAGAACGAAGAAAATCATATGGATTCCAATTAAATTCACAATTGCCACTTGAAGCTCATATTAGAAGCACTCCCATACCTAAAAATTGTAACTCTATTGTTCCATCTCCACACTCTTTCCAATATACAAGAGATGGATGCTTTTGAATAGCTTCAATGTTCCATTGATCTCCAAATTTTCATTCCGAATTTGCATAATATACTCTATGATGAAACGCATCTTGATCATTTATGCCTAGAAGTAATTATTAAAAACTTGTTTTAAAATTTTACATGAACTCTTTGTTGGATGATTGACCATTCAATTGAAACGTTGGATCCAATACAAATGTTGTTCCATGAAAACGAATATGCATTGGGTTCATCATTTATGTGCTAATGATACAACCTATGCTTTTTCTCTTCTTCAGTAATAATTAAATTGTTTGAAATTTTATATAGCCTCACAATATACTTTTCCTATTGCAGATTCTCTCGTATAAAAAATTTGTAGAATTTCCATGAAAGGTTTAGTAATAGCAATAATTTATCAAGATTATGCTAAAACTCTGCAATTGTCTTAGAAAGATACACTTTAAAGTTGAAACTCGATAAGTAGAATATTTCTCCACCCATGCCTCCCTTCTTTGATCAAAAATCACTTCTACAAGTTCTAGTTTGATGTCTTATAAACCATTTAGCACAATATACACTGCTGCGAATTGTGTAGCACAAAATATTTGAGGTGATGTTTTGGAAAACTTCAAACAAAAGAGCTAACATGAAACATGGATGCTCTTTGATAAATTTTACCACATGAAACTCTATTTTACAAAAGATAATTTACCTATATATTTCAAAAGTAAATTTAATGTGTGAGCCACACATAGAACCATGTAATATATGCATACTTATGTTGTATGGAGACTCATGCGCTTTGAACTTTAGATGCATTTTCTGTGACTATAGCCATGATATTCTTTGGACATCCCACATGAGATATTGCATGTTCATATATCTTTACAAGAAAATATGATCTTTTTTCTTTAAGAGAAGTATCAATTGCCTCTACAAACATGGTTCCCTTTAGACAGATCACCATCACATTATGCAGTGGATTCTCCATCCATACAGTGCTATTGTGCATCCATACATGGCTATAAGTATAAAGTCTAGAATTGTTTGTTTCCAAAAGTCTTTTATACTATTTCTTACTTTATCCACATAACGTGTTTTCATTATTGTAATCTATCATGGTGAATGCATGTATTTTGTTTTTGTTGTAACACAAGGAGTACATGATGATTTATTATTTGGTCCACCTACACTACTTGATTAACTTGCTTCACATTTTCTTGAAGTATCTAGAGAAATTGGATTAAAATGATCTTGATTGTTATCTAGGTGAATATATGACACTTGATCTAGCATATCACAAACTTTTATCTCTTTAATGTAAAACCTTGAGTTTTAGTCTTGTTTTCATAATTCATAAAATGCATCTCTATATCACTAGTAGGATTAGGACATCCTAGAATATTATTATTTGTACTAAAAGATTTTCCTTTATACAGGTTGCATTTCCTACATAATGATGCCCAAAATATTTGTATTGTATAGTAGATACCAATTTTCCTTCTTGATGAATACTAATCTATAAGCACTCTTTTCCCTTAACCATATTTCTTGTATATGATACTTTCTTTAATCTATAACTTTATATCTACAAAAAGAAAAATAAATCTATATCTAATAATATATGCATTACACAAAGTATATATCATTACAAATCTTAAAAATTAAATGAATGTAAATATCAATATTGGAACTCACACAACCTAGATATAAAATTTCATTGAATCATTTTGATTTAAGAATAATTTATTACCTTGAAAAAATCATTAAACTATTATGAAGAAAGTATCAGTATGAAAATTTGAACAATCACAACGGTTTTTAACCACACACACATATTCATAAACACAAAAAATAAAACACACATACAAATCCTATTATGAATTAAGAATCAAAGCTATGAGTTAGAAAATCACAAAAGTTTTTCAATAATAACCATACACACACACACACACTTACACACATAGACATTGCACACACTATTACACAGACATAAACACACACATAATGTTATATTCCATAGATGTACATTCCCGGAGGAACGAGAAGTTCCTTTCTCAAGGGATACCTAAGACCAAAAGACAAAGAGTTCAAACAAGGTTCCTACTCATGATGGATGGATGAGTACATGGATGTGAGAGAGAACTCTAGATGGTGACTAGTGAGGGCTATAAATAGGCAAGGAGGTAAGTCCTAGGTATGTCATTCTCCACTTCTCACAATTTGTATCAAAACATAGGAAGTAGGCTATGGAAATGGGGATGGAAGTCACATGTGGTGCCTTAAAAAATTAGCCCAACAAATATTAGAGTGCATCTCCCAATCGATAGGTCAGATTTACATGTGTAAGGGTCTGTTGGAAATCCCTCAATTCGTAGGTTAGATTTGGATGTGTAAGGTATTGTTGGAAGCATAGAACAAAGAGAGTATCTTTATAATTTTTTTATCATCTAATATTTTAGACACTTAGCATAATCCACTCTAATTAGTTGGAATAACAAGTTCTGCTTCCTAGCTTTACACCTCCTATTATATCATTCAGGTTGATGATCTTTAGAAGGGCAAGAGAGTGTTATATTCTAGAGATGTACATGCTTGGAGGAATGCGAATTTCCTTGCTTGGGGGATAGCCAAGGCCAAAAGCTAGAGAGTTCAAATGAGGTACCTACTCATGATGGTCATATGGTAGAGGGACCTCAGAGAGAACTCTAGATGGTGACTAAGTGAGGGCTACAAATAGGATAGGGGATGAGTTCTAGGTTTTCCATTCTCCACTTCTCACAATTGGTATCAAAGCCTAGGAAGTAGGTTTGGGAAAGGTGGACAAAAGGTGCATGCAACACCGTTAGGATGAAATGCCTTGTCAATGGTGTATCAAAAATTTTCAAATTCAATCTCTGTTTCATTACTTCTCTCTATACTAATTCTAAATTGATAAATGCAACCAGAAAATTTATGATTGAGTACCTACATAAAGAAGAAGGAACAAAATGTAAATATGTTTCAATATACTTGACTTTGTATGAGAAACCTTTCAATTGTAGAATTGTCTGAGCCGATGTGTGAGCATTAGAAACTCTACTTATCTAAAAACCCTAGGAATCTATAACCCTATTTGTATAAATATCCCATGTCCATTGATTCTTTAAGACCCTTTAAAACCCATATCTCAATACCCTTTAAAGGCAAACCCTAAGATAACCCTTGCTTGAAAACATAATTGAATAAAAATCCTTAGAACCATTACCCCTTAGAACCCTAACTGTATTATTAACCTTCCAAACCACCAGGTGTATATTTGAAATCCTTTAAATCTCATACGTACATGTACACTAATAGGAACCCTCACACCCTTGTGTCTAAACCCAAAAAACCATTGCCCATGTATTCGAGGACACTTAGTTCATTGATATACCTAGGCTTACTATTTTAACCATAACTTTTTCATATGACATCCAAATCGAGAAATTTAACTTGGGCTAGATCGCATGCATAAAGAGCTATCTTTTGCATTTCATATTATAACACCTCCAACTTATCTCTTTATGATATTTTACTTGGAGTTTCACTAGTGAGGGGTGCTTTTGAAATGAGATTCATGATTAGTTTTCAGGTTTACCACTTTTAAATCATATTTAGCATCACTTAAAAATTGAATGCTTCATTATTGCATCTTTGCACACAAGATTTCAATTGCTTATGTTAATTTCTAATAAACTCATGTACATGTTCTCTTTTCGATTTTCATAATTTGTTTTGTAGGTATTGAAGCAAGAAGAAATTAATTTAAAAAAAAAAGCATATCTTCATGAGGGCGTGTAGTGCCCAATAGTATATATTGCACATGTTTATTTCTTATAGGTCATGGAGCAAAGAGAGAGTGGTTTCCCACCATTGAGCTTATGAATTTTGATAATTATGTATTTTTGTTTTACTTCCATTCTACTCGGAAATGCTATGAAAATTTTTATAGCCTCATGGGGATATATGCCATGACAAGTCTAGAGAGAGATATAGTATTTGAGGGAGGAAGTCTTATGCTTTTTTTTTTTAAGTAGTAGCAAGAATAGATGCTTGTGAAGTAATTTAGTACATATGATAATGCATTTGAATTTTACATACCTTAAATTGTTTCTCTAGAGACTAATACTAAACTTGAACAAGAAGAATAACTATATTACATAAAAAGACTCTCATTTTCTGACAAAGAGAAAGAAAGAATATTTGGACTAGTTCAAGGCTTGCTCAAAGATGTAGTTGTGGAATGAGATCTGATATCGAGTACGTCTAAAGAACATTTGAACAAGATTACACATGCCTACCTAGTATTGTAAGCTATCCAAGCTTCATACATGATGAATCAAAATATGCACAAAGAGTATCTCATGAAGCAAATAACTTTATGTTTAAGCAAGAAACAGAGTTCCAGCCTTAATAGGGGCAACACCCAAGGTGGATGATATAATTTTTAAGGGAATCCAATTCTTCAAGTTACATGGGTAGGTGCCCAAACATGCGCAACAAAATCCTTCCTATTTTCCTAACCCTAGCCACTCAAAGCCCTAATGTATATAAACCTAACTTTACAGAAGAATACCCATGTAAATACATTGACCCTCAAGCCGCATGTATGTAAGAACCCTTAACATATGTAATTGATCTATGATTAGGCGTTTGGTAATCTTAACCATGACACCCTTATTATTCTGGTATCTGAACAGGTTGCCGCTTCATCTAGGGCGTCGTCGACACCTCTCCGATTGTAGTCTTAGAATCGCAGGAATTTTGGTGAGCATACTCAGCGTGTTTCTGAGATCAAAACAGCTTCGCTTTATGGTGCAGAAATCGCGATCTGAGCTCGTTTCGGCCTTCGAACGCACTATTGTAGCGCTTGTGTAGGCTTTTTTGTCTTTTTGTGCCAAAGGTATATATAGTTTTGATTTCCCAGTATAAGCATCTCGAAGTCTGCTACAAGTTTAGCAGAATTCATCTGGGCAATTCTGTTCAACTTTTTGCGATACAATCAATGTTCTGCATCAAGGTATTTTAGTCACCGGCCATGGCTAAAAGTAGTGATGTATTTCGTATGTTGGGTGTTGAGGATAAGTTGGATGGTACCGACTACCCGTTGTGGGATTATATGATGGTACATGTATTGCTTGCAAAAGGAGTGTGGAACATTGTTCAGGGTGTTGAAAAATATCCTATCACACCTACAATGGTTACAACTACAGGTACTGAAGCTGATGCAGAAGGTATCGAAGATTATGATATTCTGCATATTCATGTTCGTGCTACAGTTTCTGCTGCAGCTACTGTAGAGCAAATTCGTTGGGATGGCAGACATGCCCAGGCACATGCCTTGATAGCTTTGTCTGTCAAACATGTCATTAATCCTCACATTCGCTCTTGCAGAACAGCTAAGGATGCTTGGGATACACTTGCCACATTGTACCAAGCTAGGAATGAGGCTCGTGTTGCTAACCTCCGAAAACAGTTGGAGAGTGAGCGCATGAATGAAGGTGATTATATGGACAGTTTCCTAACAAAGATCAAAGACTTGAAGGAGCATTTGTGGTAGGGTAACTTGTTCGTTCATATTCTTGTGAGAAAATTTCCCTTCAAAAAATTGGAATTCACTAGAGAAAGCATCATGCATTTCAAAATCAAAGGTGGTGTTCGTTGGCTCTATCTCCAAGTTAAGTATAGGGAAAGTAAAGGCTTCTCCATCGATGGTGGTGGGAAGTTCTCTTGCTGTAGTGGTAGGTTCTTGAATTGTCATTGCTTGAGAAGTCGCCGCACTGGTAGTACCTTCTATGATAACATGCCGTGAAAGGCATATATGGATGGGTTGTATAGGTGGGCAGGGGGGGGGGGGGGGTTTCGTTGGTGATTGTTCTCGGGGCGACTAAGGTGACGGGTACTCTGGAACTTGTGAGGATGGGATAGAACCATGCATGCATTTGCCTACTCATCCCTTGCTCGCTTTCTTGGCCTTCTTGGTAGTTCCTTTGAATGCTTTCAATTCTTTGCTAGTCATTGCGCATTCTATGGCCAAATCATATGCCAAACACATGTAGACAATTCGAGTAAGAGCACAACAACCGTGGATGACATGTTTTCTTTCCCATGCCTGTTGAGCTAAATACAACTGCTCGATAATCCAACTCGCAAGATCTATGGTTTGGGGCCCGATGCATGCTAGATATAATCGAAACCAAATGTGTTTCGGAGGGATGGTGAAGTGATCCTGAGCTGGGAATGCAAAATGTTGCATACATATGCATAATGGCTTAGAGAGTTCCGGTGTGATGGCCAAAATATATGCTCATTTCAAAACATCACCATGCTTCATCAGCTCTAGAATAAGCCTTTTGTGCTCTATTGGCATGTGAGTCTCGTGGATATTAATTACTGCCCGAATGAGATCTTTTGAAAGATAAAACTTCTTGTAAGAGGGGTCATTTACCAAGGATGGAAGAATGAAAGTTCCAAGCAAATCCTTATTCTCGGAGGCTTGCAGTGTACTCACCAGGTAGTAGCATCTATAAAAGTCAGGTTTGGGCAATGGATCACTGAAATATTTTGTAAAACTTGCTCTAGCCCCAATGTGCTTTAACTCTTCTGAATTTTGAATTGCTTCAAATTCTATGGAGAAAAATTGATACTTGCCCCACTTAATATTGTCAAAACATAGCATGGCATCAAAAATAAAGTCTGCATCTGCCAAGGGTCCTACCAAACCTTGGAATCAATGAGAATTGTTTTCAAATTTTTCGATGTATCCCATAGGAGGATCATCAATGGGCATTGGTCCTAGGAAGCCCTAAAACTGCAGAGGTTGCAACATAGGATATGGCTCAGCTAGTAAGTTTCCTAAATTGACCACAGGTGCACTAGGGCCAGCTACAGAGGGTCCTTTTGTCTGCATGATGAGTGATGCGAATGTGGAGGAGATCTGCTACAAAAGATTAGCACATTGTTATGGAAATTAATCATGATCCCAATAAGGTGAGACTACAATCCCTTTCCATAACTGATGTGTAACCTGTGTAGCTGAGTGGTTTATGGAATGATTTTTGCAAAACTAATGCAGGTCACTAGAGACCTACATGCTTTAGATAGTGCATACATTGCTTGATGAGATGTTATTACAAGTGATGTTGGGTTAGTGCGGTTGAGTTTATACAAAGTTTAGTTGTGAAAGAATTATTACAAGGGGTTTGGTTATTCGGGATGGGGGTAATGTTGTACAATAGGTCATGAGAAGGCTTCTCGATACATTTCGGTATCCATTTCCTAAGGGTTGCTAAATGGGTGGTATGCTTCTACCGAGGGACAAAAGGTGATATTGGATGTTGTGGCGTTGAGGGCTGAAGAGATTTTTGAGGGGTATATGTTACATGGTTTGAGTGTTGGACTTGTTGATGTATAAAACACCACAAGAAATGAATTAATGTGACACTAGAACACCTCTATGGTCACCATTAACTCATTGCCACTCCAAACTTTGAGAAATGATAGCCTAAAGTGAGAACTTTGCTTCTATAGAAATTCCTAGTCACTAAAATGACATACCTTCAGTATTTTGCTAATTTCTCTTAGCTCAAATATTATTTCTCCAAGATCTTTTATAGGCTGAAACTAGAAGAGTAGAGCTCTCCAACAAGCTATCATATGCATGAAACGGATCTCTAGAACTCAAGTTATTTCCTTCACAAGATGACTATGTATAACTCCCAAAATTGGAAATCTTTCCTGTTATAGTAAAAAGCGCCAGTCTAAAATTAGAATTCGATGCCTGGCATCGACTTGCAACGAGAATTCGATGCCGGGCATCGACTTGGGGTGTTTTTGGCCACTTTTCAGTAGGGATTGGATGCCGGGCATCGACTTCCCGCATAAAACCTTGATCTTTTGGATACCAAAACAATAGGTGATTTCATGCACACTTAGAATATGACTTATCAATTGGAATTCGATGCCAGGCATCGAGTTGCTCCAACATCATGTTTTCAAACACTTGAGCACTGAATGAAAAAGATAAATGAAAATAGGACTTATCAGCAGAGATTCGATGCCAGGCATCGAGTTGCTTGGAAAACTTGATCTTTTTAACTCATCACACAGTAGGTAATTATGGAGATGATGGAGAGAGGCTCATACACATAACTTTACTTAGTTTTTCTCATAACTATAAAAAACTCAGAAGTTTTACAGTTGCTTTCTCACTCAGAGAAGCCCGACTATACTCAGTCATACAAAATGAACTTCTTCTCACTTTCTCATTGTCTTCCACTTCTTCTCTCTTCGCGTCAGTTGATACAAACTAACTTATATAGTTTTTCTCTATCTCGTGACTTTTTTAAAAAACTTCTAGAACTAAAGTGAACTAACTTTACAAATATAATACACTTGTGAAATTGTCCCTTCACATAGGCATGTGATTTTCTTCTAAAGCTTTGACCCTCAAATATATGTCCAATTAGTGATTGTTTCTCCAACAGCTCCCCCTCAATCACTATTTGACATTCTCTGTTTCTTCATATCATCTTCTTTTCTTTTACTCATGCCATGCTTTTGAATTTGCTGGTCTTCACACCATCCAAGCTCTTTGTCATTATGTCTGCTAACTGATCTTTAGTAGAAATGTACTCCACTTCAATCTCCTTCTCCATTACCTTTTCTCTGAGAAAATGATACTGTATCTCTATGTGCTTTGTCCTTTCATGAAAAACTGGATTTGCTGCAAGATAAAGTGAACTCATATTATCTCCATGTATTGTAGGTGTACCTTGATCAATGCCCAAGCTTTTGAACAATGTTTGCATCCATATGACCTCCTTAGCTGCTTCCACAAGTCCTTTGTACTCAGCTTCAGTTGATGATAATGCTATTGTATGTTGTTTCTTTGAACATCAACTTACAAGCTTATCACCAATGTATATCATGTAACCATGAGTTGATCTTCTGTCATCCTGATTAGCTGCCCAGTCTGAGTCACTGTAGGCTCTCAACTTCAAATCTGATGTAAAAGGATAATATAATCCTTCCTTTATAGTTCCTTTGATATATCTGAGAACTCTTTGACCTGCAATCCAATGTGGGTCCTTTGGACAATGCATGAATTGTGATAAAACTCCCACTACATAACTAAGATCAGGTCTTGTTAGTGTAGCATAAATCAAACTACCCAAAAGAGATTGATACTTCCTCATATCTTTGTATTCTGCACCATCATATTTACTGAGCTTGTGATTAACTTCAAGTGGAGTTGAAGCTTCTCTGCAATTTTCCATATCAAACTTCTTCAATAGATTTAGAAGATACCTTTCTTGTGACACAAATATGCCATAATCTGTATAGGTGACTTCCATACCAAGAAAGTATGACAACTTTCCTAGATCATTGATCTTGAATTCTTTTTCAAGTAATCTCTTTACCTCCTTGATTCCTTCATCTGAAGTACCTGTGATTATAATATCATCTACATAAATACAAATGTAGATTGTACCTTCCTCTGTTCTTCTGATAAGTAGACTTGGGTCTGCTTTTGAACTTTGATATCCAAGTTCATTCAGATACTTCACCAGTCTATAGTTCCATGCTCTTGGAGCTTGCTTCAATCCATACAATGCTCTTCTCAACCTGCAAACAAAATTTGGATACCTGGAATCTATAAACCCTTGAGGTTGTTTCATGTATACCTCATCTGATATGTATCCATTCAAGAATGCATTCCTTATATCCAATTGACTTGGGGTCCATCCTTTTGAAGCTGCAATAGCAATGATTATCCTTATAGTTGAGATCTTAGCTACAGGACTGAATGTCTCATCATAATCTATGCCATAGGTTTGGGCATAGCCTTTCACCACCAGTCTAGCTTTGTATCTAGCTATACTTCCATCTGCAAGCTTCTTCACTTTATAAACCCATTTATTTCCAATTACTTTCTTACCATTTGGTTTAGGAACAAGTTCCCATGTCTTGTTCTCCTCCAATTGCATTAAACTCTTCCTTCATTGCTTCTTCCCATTGCTTCTTACCTTTAGCTTCATCATAGTTCTGAGGTTCTTCATCATCTTTGACCATATATGCATAGTTCTTCTGAGTTATGTAAGAAGTATCATAAGAATACCTTTCTGGTTGTCTTCTAGTCCTGCTTGACCTTCTTGGTTCACATTCTTCATAAGTTTTTGGATACACCTCTTCATCAAATATAGGAGCTTCTTCATTCCTTATTGTTAATCCACTTCTGGATGTACTTGCTTGCATATAGTCTTCATCTCTATTTACCTGCACAATTGATTTTCCTTTCTCACATCTTCTTACCTCTTCTTCAAATTCTTCAGCTGTATGACTTTGATCTGCATACCAACTTTTGTGTTCATCAAATGTAACATCTCTAGAAACAAGAAATTGTTTGGTTAGAGGATTCCACAACCTGTAACCCATCTGCTTTTCATCATAACCAATGAACACATATTTTTCTGCCTTTGGTTCAAGTTTATGCCTAAGTTGTGATGGCACATAAGCATATGCAATTGATCCAAACACTCTACAATGATCCAGTGTTGGTTTCTTACCCCACCAAGCTTCATATGGAGTCATTCCATTTAGATCTACACATGGTAATCTATTCACAAGATATGTAGCTGTATTTACAGCCTCAGCCCAAAGATAATTTGGACAATTCTTCTCCTTGAGCATAGCTCTAGCAAACTCAACCAAAGTCCTGTTTCTCCTTTCTGCTACACCATTTTGTTGTGGTGTATACCTGCAATTTATTTCTCTCTTAATTCCTGCATTCCAAAGATAATCATTGAACTCTTGGGAGAAGTATTCTCCCCCTCCATCAGACCTCAGTCTCTTAAGCTTTTGACTTGTGACTCTCTCTGCATATGCATGAAAATGCTTGAAGGCTCCAAACACTTCTGATCTTTCCTTTAAAACATACAAAGTTATCCATCTTGTAGCATCATCAATGAAAAGAACATAATACCTTGAGCCACTGATAGATCCTTCTTTTGTTGGTCCCCATACATCTGTATGAATGAGCTCAAGTACTCCATCATGTTTGAATCCTTTCTTCTGAAATGGTGTTGAAGCTCAAGGTCAAGGACAAAGCATGGAAGCGCATCAAGGAAGTGGACACATAAGAAGAAGGAGCAAGTAGGGAGCTCCAAGAAGCACCCGTCAAATTTTCAGAAGAAATCCCTACAAAAATAGTGAATTTTATCACTAAAAACCATTGTAAATACCATTTTCCATTTTTGTAACTCCATTTTGTTCAAGCCGAGGAGTCCTCGAGCTTGAGGAGTATTAGAACTACCATCCTACCAATTTTCATAATTTTTAGACTCCGTTTGAGCCCCCAAATAAGCCCTGGAACCTATTTTTTAACTAGGCCGGACACTAGGTCTGGACAGGGCCAAAACCACTCAAAAACTATAAAAAGGGCTGGAGAGCTCATTTTTGAGGTTAGCTTGTTGTAGATTTCAGCTTGGTAAGAGAGCCCTTTGGTAATCAAAGCTTTCCATTGTTCCACTCTTTGCTCTTACCTTGTGCGCGTGTGTGTGTATGTGTGTGCATGCTTGTGTGCTTTCACTCACACACTTGTGCCATCACTTGCTCACGGTCTTCATACCGGTCCTCACGTCTCCACGGATTGACATTTATGAGGTGTATCTCCTCACGTTGGTACTCACCATTGTGCTAGAGTGACACCAAATTTTGGCGCCGTTGCCGGGGATCGAGCTTTGAGGACGAGCGTGTGATGGTAAGACGTAGATTGGAGACGTTGGCGTTGTAGGTAATTTCTCTACTTTTCCTATTTTTCTCTTTCTTACTTTACCACCATCATCACCATCATCATCATCACCATCTTCCACCTCCACTTCCATCATCGCGAAAATTTCAGTTTTTTGATTATATCACCATCTCCACCTCATTTCCCTCATTTCACTTGTGAGAGAGAGCGAGAGAGCGAAATTGTGTGTGCTGTTTTTGCATGTTTCTTGAGCTGTCTTGCAGGTATAGGCCGCATCATCGTCCCCAGCACTCTGCGCAGGTACGGAATTCGAAGTAACTGTCTGTGTGTCGCCGACCTCTGTCAATCGCGACCGATAGAAAAAATGCTCAAAGTGCCAAACAAAGTGCAAAACCATGATCTACAGGCCTAGAGCTTCCCAAAAATGTGTTTAGTTTTTTGAAATTCCTCAGATTTTTGTCAATCGCGATCGCTCTGTCAATCGCGACCGACAAACCACGACGGATAGACCTGTCAATCGCGATCGACAGCCCACGACAGCTCTGTCAATCGCGACCGATAGAGTCAACGACCGATTGACCACGACCGACGGACCATACACGTGACACGTGTCAATCGCGATCGAGCCATCAATCGCGATCGACACATCAATCGCGACTGACAGCCCACGATGGCTCTGTCAATCGCGACCGACACAGTCAACGATTCTTTGACCACGACGGGCAGACCCTCGCGATCGACCTGTCAATCGCGATCGATGCATCAATCGCGATCGACAGAGTCAAAGACTGTTTGACCACGATTGACTAAATTTTCGGCCACATGTCAATCGCGATCGACACATCAATCGCGACTGACAGCCACGACGGACCTGTCAATCGCGATCGACACGTCAATCGCGACTGACCTGTCAATCGCGACCGACAGACTTTGCGAACACGTTAGAAGGGCAAATTAGGTCAAATTTTTAAGGCAAAATTAATGGTTTAAATTTTGGCCAAGTGTGGGACAAACACTAGGGGCTAGTATTGCATTACGAAGGCATGACCCAAGTAACCCGAGAATTCCTGTTTGCCTGTTAACCTAGTTTGATCCTGTGTTAGCCCCAAAACCCTGAACTGGCGTAACTTTCTCATACGAAATCCGTTTGCCGTGATTTTTGTTTTGTTGGAAAGCTCGCAGGGAGTACAACAAAAACATCGACTGGAATGTTAGATAGGGTATTTTGAAGTTGACCATACCCAGGGGGAACAAAATTCAGGGATCTCTAGAGTTGTGTTCAAAAAAAAATCATAGTGCAAATTGGTGAAGTGTTACATGAATGGAAGTGCTTGGTTCTGTCTTTTGAATTTAAGTCTTGAGCTAATGGTGGGCCTTTTACAGGTCCTTTGAGAGCAGCGAAGGGTACGCAAGGCAAGAGTAAGTGCAGGCTTGGGAACACGTGTCCTGGGCACATCAGGGCAACAACACAAGGAAAGGAACTCAAGGTTGGAAAACCGCAACACCCTCTGTCAATTCTTAGTCTAGGCTAAGTGCGAGTAGTGTTAGAAGTAATTCCAGGCAACGATAGGCACGAGATAAATCAAAGACTATCTAAGAAATCAAGTGCAAGTCAAGTGATAACCTGTGTGTGTGTGTGAACGACAACCTTAAAGGAAAAGAACCTAACGTGAAACGACCAAACTAAAGTGCAAAATTAAACTCAAGTATTCCTAACGACGTGATATCAGACAAGAGTATAAACACGATAATCAACATAAAAAGGGAATTAAGTAATTGATACAAAGGACTCAAAAACGTGGTTGTACCTGGGACAATTTGGGTTAATCAGTTAGGCATATGAACCTTAGATCAGGACGACACCTAGTAAGAGAGAGACAAAGCCTTAGGTCTTCAGAGGCTAGTGTCAATCATACCGCGAGGTCTTGGGCCCAGCAATTGAGTCACCACTCGCATTACCCTAGCTCTGATACCAGTGAATCAGAGATGTCTCAAGGCATGGACTAGGAGTGCCATACTTGCACAGAGTAGAAGGCCCGTACAAGACACAGCTGGAATACCTTAGGACCAACCGATTAGGTGCCAGCATCTATGAGGACGGTCTAGGAAGATCTGTGGTACAGATTAAGAATCCTGATCAATCCATTGGATTAGAGCACCCAGCTGTCAAGTTCGAAAACGGAGCATACTTGGACAAAGAAGGAACCATATACGTAGTCACCAGTCACCCAGATAGGACGGACGAATTCGGAAATGTGATCTCAGAAGCAGATTTAGGTGACTTGGAGCAAGGAAACATGGGTGTAGAACCTAGAACCCCTCGAGGCAAATCGGTTCTCACTAGGATCATCACACCAGAGTGGATTCCTCAAGATAATAAGAGCATAGATTTGCTCCTCAATCGAGAAACTGACGAAGCCTTTTGGAGGTATAAATCTGATCAGCCAACCGATATAGGAACAATCATGATCTATGAGTTTAAGGATCCTGATAGCCCAGCAGCAAACAAATCCCAAGGTTTGCCCCTGTGAAAAGGTGCTATACTTGTGGTGGCGACCATATGGCGAATGTATGTCCCATTATGGCTCAACCCCAAGTTAATCCTAGTAGCCAGTACTGCACTATAGAACGAAGGTACACCAATCACACCGCGCAAGATTGCCCCTACAATAAGCAGGCTATTAGGCAACCCCACCCTCAGCCATACCCTCAGCAGGGAAGATACCAGAACCCGTACCCTCCACAACCATGCGATCCCAGTAAAATATGCAGCTGCAGAAGAGAACCTGAATAGAGCTATAGTCCCCGTAACACCTTTGCTCTCTGAAAGTGACCCCAGTGACCATAGCTTTGATTCTACACATGTCGATAGTCCCCAGGCCTACTACATGCAGTCTCCTGAGCATGGTGAGTCCTACTATAGTGAGGAACCGAGTGAACCTAGTTGGGAGTCAGATTACACAAACGTCATGTATACGAACCCCAATCCTAAGCCTCAACCTAGGCAGGTAAGACCCCCATTCCCTAGAGGACCATGCTACAGATGTCAGGGAGATCACCTCATTCGTGATTGTCCCTTACCTCCACCAACACAACCCCAGTCAGTAACAATTCAGGGCTTCTGCCAAGAATGTGGAAAGGAGCATCTCTTACGAGACTGCCCTAAGAATCCTAATAATATGCCAAAAATCACTCCTATTAACGTTATTGGGTTGGTGGTAGACTCCACAGGAAGTGTGACATCCACCGCACCAGTACAAGTAGTGACTAGAGCTCAGGCATTGCAGCAGAATCAAGGGGTAAACCAGGATAAGAACCCAGAGGCTAGTGAAACCGAGAGCATAACAAAGAAAAGGACTAGAGCGTGGAAAGATAGTCGGGAAAGAATGAAAAGACAATGGGCTAAAAAGATGAGTGAACTTGAGGAAAGTATAAGAGAAACCAAAGCCAGGATAACTGAACTCACATCTCAAACTCCCTCTCACACTACCCCACCACCACCATTCCCATCGCCACCCAACCCGCCACCGTCCAACCCACCTCATACGATTCCACCACCCCCTAGGGTAGGATCAGTATTAGCTGATCCCACTCCTGAAGACATAGACATGATGCTTAAAGCATATCAGGCCAGAATCCAAGAAGGGCCAAATGTCACGGATCATGACAAGTGTTACCCTAGAGCTGACCTAGAGATAGAAAGAACCAAGCTTTGCGTGAAAATGGTCGCATTGGCTCAGACTATGTTTGAAGCCAATCGCCTTTTCAATTACTCGGGCTCAGCAAGACGCAATTACACTTGGATGGACTTCTAGAGAAGTTAGAGGGCATAATTGCAAGATCTGCCAAGGAAGAAAAAAAATCAAGAAAGGGATAAAGCAAGCAAAAACATGACCCATCCCCCACCGAAAGCTTATGTGCCCAATTCCACTAAACCAGACAACCCCCCCTCCCTAGAAAGAATAGAGAAGCTGATTGCACAATCAGAAAAGGAACCAGCCTCTCAACACAAGGATAAGGCAAGTGAAAGAGTAAGCATTCCTGCTCAGGAAGCCTATGTGCCTAACTCTACGGAGCCAGACACATCATC
The DNA here is from genome assembly GCA_020310875.1 of Ceratopteris richardii. Classification (NCBI taxonomy): domain Eukaryota; kingdom Viridiplantae; phylum Streptophyta; class Polypodiopsida; order Polypodiales; family Pteridaceae; genus Ceratopteris; species Ceratopteris richardii. The sequence continues at coordinate 182,663,791 of CM035414.1, read as the reverse complement.
TTCTATGAATCGGTTCTCACCAGAATTCCTACGCGAGATTCAAGAAGACAAATGGGCTAAAGAAAGTGAAGTCCCTCCTCCCATTGAACTTGTGGATGAGGCTCATGACCAATTCCCACAAGACATCCCATCCATTTATGGAGAGCAGGAGAGTACCCAATCTCAAGAAAGATTAGACTTCGAGTCTAATTCTTTACAAGAACTACCCCATTTCACAGGCCCATGGGAAGCAAGGTCCACCTGTATGAGAGCACCTACAGTCATGGTCAGAAACAAAGATTCAGTCATACCTAAGAACATAGAGGTAGTGAAGAATACCAAAGTGCAGTGCAATCTCACTTTGGAAGAGCTGCTTAAGGTTAGACCAAAAGTGTGGAAACATGTAGCCAAACAAGTACCAGAGATCGCAAAACCTCGTTCCCAGGTAGGATCACATAGGACAGTGCCAGAGATACCCTTGGATAAGATAGGAGACATGTGTGAAGGTGAAGAAGGGAACACCTATCTTCCCATTACCTACCAGGGGTACACCACCAAGGCAATTTTGGACTCAGGTGCAGGAGTTGCAATTGCCACCACTTCCCTATGGAAGCGTTGGGGCAAGCCAGCACTCAGGCCAACGAGAATGAAATTGCAGATGGCCGATGGTCATATTGAGAGACCCTTAGGATTGCTAGAAGGAATAACTCTCACCACTTGTGGTGTCGAGTTTGAGCATACATTTGCTATATGTGACTTCAGCAAAAATCATGCCTATGGGATGATTTTGGGAAGACCATTTATGCGACAGTTGCAAGTGGTACAGGACTGGGGAACCAATTCTTTGTACCTACAGCACTTAGGTGTTACGACCAAAGTCAATCTTAAGGATTACTCTCATAGAGATGTACCTCCTATCCAATGGAATCCCATCCATAGAGCCAAAGATGATACGGAATCGGTGCATTCCATGGGGTCAGGATCCTCTTGGATGCATGAAGACACCCACTTATGGATGTGCAAAGTAGCAGTAGACGAAGAGAAGAGAGAAAAAGCCAGAGAGGTAGGCGCAAAAGAAACCCATAGATCAATCCAAGACCCAGCCTATGCACCTGTAGTTTTTCCAGACGAAGAATTTGAACCTCACGGCTGGGCAGAAATTTTAGCAACCATGGATGTAGCCATCAATGAGGAACAATGGACACCTCACTGTGATGAGGATGGCTATGACATTTCAGTCTTCTCCATAGAGCGAATCATGGGAGAGGCAGTTCTAGAAGAATGCGAACCTAGCCCTGATGCATTTGAGGATGCAAGTGACTCCGATCTAGTGTCAATCATCATGGACCCACCATTTGCATCAGATGAAGAATACTTCCATGAAGTAGAATTTCAACCCCAGAGACATGGAGAGCTTACAAACGATGTAAGATTAGCCACACATGTGACCCCGAAGGAAGAAGGAAAGAAACAAAAAATCTTTTGACATTTGCTTGTGAAGCAATTGTCCCTCATCAAGCCTGCATGGGTTGGTGTGGACGTGATTTGACTTATCTGGCCAAAGGTCTTTCGGTCCTCCTTCACATTCATTTCATTTGGTCTAGGGTTACATACCTCAAGTAGAGTGTTGTTAGGGAAGTCAAGCAGTATCACTTGCTGCTCGCCTGAGGTTCCAATATGCAAGGATCTTTGTCTAAGATTTAGGTCCACTGAGTGATCGTATAACCAATCTTGGCCAATGATTAGGGGTTTGATCAGGTCATCACCATGGCACACTAGGAGCTTCACAGTCATGGTCACTTTGTGTATGAGGATAGGAAGGTCCACCTCACCCATGCAAGGGGTTTCCATCTCCTAGCCCTATGAGGTATGCCTCAATTGGCTACATTTCTATTCCTGAGTCCTTATAGTGGGACCATCTAGAGTCGCACTAGTCATAGCACCTGAATCAATTAAAGCCTTGAGCTTATGGCAAGGGTTGTCGTGCTCCAGCCTGACTGTAATGAATGGTCTCCTATCCACTATACTAGGATGAGTGAGTGACGTTTCTTGACACATGGCCATGGGGTATCTGGGTGTTGCTTCGAGATGGTTATAATGTTCTCTCCCTAGTCCTTGTCTTCTTAGCTTCATGTGCTTAATGTGTTCTATAGCTTCTGCCTGAGCTTCCATGCGTATTCTCTTTTCTTCCTCCTTACGCTTCTTTGCCAACGTGAGTCTTCTAAGCATATCCTCTATAAGAGGTTTCTGATGTAGGTTGATTCTACAACCACTAATGTAATTAGGCATTATCTCTCCTTCTAGGGTGGCTAATTGTACCACTTCACTTGTCAAAAGTCAGTTAATGATCATAGGTTCATAACCTCGCTTTTCTAATTTCCGTGCATGTTGTTTTCGTGTATACTCTAGGACCAAGTCACCTTCTTTTAAGCCTTTGTCTTTCACATGTGCATCGAAATAGGCTTTATGTTGTTTCTTTGTTGCATATATGTATGTTGCTGCTTTCAGTCTGGTTTCTCCTAATCGTTCCAAATCCATTATTCTTGACCATAATTCATGGCCGGTCAACTGATGTTCTTGTGCAATCTTAAGTGTGGGTATCAAAAAGTCTAAAGGAAGCACAACATTTTGACCAAAAACCATCTGAAAGGGAGTTGCATTGAGTATGGTCTTGTAGGCCACTCGATATGCCCAAATAGCATGGTGTAATTGTTTGTCCCAATCTGAACGTTTTTTGTTCATGAGTTTCATCAATACAGTGCAAAGGAGATTGTTAGTGCTTTCATCTTGACCATTGGCCTGGGGATGATATGGTGCAGATTTCTTGTGAATCACCATAAAATCTTGTAACAAATATTCAATGACTTGGTTTAGAAAGTGAGTTCCTAGGTCGCTCACTAGCTCTATAGGCAATCCATATCTTGTAAAGACATTTTCAAATAAGAATTTTGTAGTCATGTGTGCATCATTCTTTTTTGTGGCTTGGCCTCTACCCATTTGGTAAGATAAACGGTTGCTACTATGATGTATGAGTACCTTTTGTAGGGGGGTTAATGGGTCCTACAAAATCTATGCCCCACTTAGAAAATGCACGTTCTCGCATCATGGGTTTCAATGGCATTTCATCTCTACGAATAGGAAATTGAGTTCTTTGGCATCCATCACATCTCTTAGCATAGGCATGTGCATCCATGTGAAGAGTGGGCCAACATAATCCTGCAAATAATATGGCTTTGATTATCCTATCGGGGCCAAAATGACCTCCTGCCACACCTTGATGTGTGGTCTCTAGTATGATCAAATAATTGCTCTCATGAACACATTATCTTAGGTAACCATCTCATCCTCGTTTGTATAGATTGTCGCCAATAAGTGCGTAGTCTTGAGCTCCCTGCTCTAGACTTTGTTGTCTTGTTAAAGTCATTCCTTGAGGGAATGTTTTCATCCTCAAGTACATTACTAAAGGTTCGCTCCATTCTAATGTGAGCAACATATGATATAATGTGGCATGTTCTACTGGTGGTCTTTCACAACATATAGGGCATCCTCTACACAACTTGTAGACATCTGCTTCCATAGAAGGCCAATATACTCCTAGTCTATGCAAAGTCTGCAATGTACAATGTTTTGAATGATGTTGCTTTAATGCACCTACATGTGCTAATTGCAGCCAATTTGCGTGTTTTGATTCATCTACACAACAAGCAAGAATAATTTGATGATCCTATTTATATATACTTCCTGCTATTATTTGATATCTTTGTGACTTGGTGATTTCTCCTTCTTTGATCCTAATCCTTGGATTCTTGGGTCCAAATGTGAGAATAGGGACTATAGGCTTAACCCATTCTGGTACTATCTCAAGGTTAAACAGGTATGCGTCAGGTAATTCATCCGCTATTCCTTGAGGAGCTTCTCCTGTAGTTAGTCTTGAGAGATGGTCAGCTCTTAGATGGGTTTTTCCCTTCCTGACTACCACTTCAAAGTCGTACTCCATGAGTAATAGAAACCATCGTATTAGTCATGCGGTATTACAAGGCTTATTGACTAAGTACAATAACACTTGATGATCTGTGAGGAGCTTGAACTTATTTGCCAACAAATAATGCCTGAATTTCTTTACTGTGTAGATCATTCCTAATCCTTCGTGTTCTATAGTAGTGTAATGTCTTTCTGCTGCATTCAATTGTCTGCTCGCGTAAGCTATAGGGAGATCTATATTGCCCTCGTTTGCCGGTTGTGCCAACACACACCCTATGGCATAGTTGGATGCATCCACATGTACATGGAATGGCTTACTCCAATCTGGGGTTCTTAATATTGGTGCTAAGCACAAGCATCATTTAAGTTCATTGAATGAATTCTCACACTCATCTATCCATTCAAATTGGACTTGATGCATTCCTATCATCAACCTAATTTAATCCACAATGCTATACATTTAGCCTAAGCTAATAATTGACTGAGGGGGTTGAGTATTCTTCCAACCTCGAGTCAGCTCCTTTAATTGCTCTACTGCCCAAGAAGTCACACTTCCCAAGCCTTGCATTCTTCACCTACCTTCCTTTGATTGCCCTTGGATAGCTCTTTGCTAGACCTATCAAAATCCAATGTTTAGACCAATTCTTAAATTGATGATGAAGCTCTTTTCATTTACAACAGTAAGCACAAATTCAGACTTTTCTCTTAGCTCTGAACTCCAAATATGGTTAATAGTAGGTTCTTTCGAAGCTCTTAACAAGACACATCTATTGATGGTAATTTTAGTAAAATATAACAAACAAGCTTCAAGTTATGAGCCAAATAGTGAATGGCGGGAAACACCAACACTCGTTCCACAACTCATAATGGCTCACACACACACACTACAATAGTTCAAATGCAATGGGAAGCGATAGACAACAGTCCTACACACTCATTTCAAGCATTATACACACACAAAAGATCATGGAGAAGGAGGAAATCAGTAGGAAAAAAGAAAATTCAAAATTCTTCTTCAGCTTTTGTTGGAGTTAGACGTCTGCAGAAGCACGCGAACAGCACAAGGAAGAAGAAGAAGCTTGGAGCACAAACACACAATACTGAATGTATTACTAGAGAATGTACAAAGATAAGTAGCCCATTAGGGAAATAGGTGTATATACAAGTCGGGGGAAAAAAACCTCTTAAAGAGGGAAAAAAGTGCCCCGGCGGTCCTAGTGTGTTCACACACATCACTACCTATTATGGGCTTATATGATGCGACATGTTTTGGTTGCAAAAGGATTGTGGAACATTGTGCAGGGTGCTGAAAGACGTCCTGTTACACCTGTAACGACAGGTACTGCAAATACAGGTGCTGGAGTTGATGAAGATGGTGTCGAAGATGATATTCCGCAGATTCGTGTTCGTGTTGCTGTTTCTGTTGCATCTACTGCAGAGCAAATTCGTTGGGATGGTAGAGATGCCCAAGCACATGCATTGATAGCTTTGTCTGTCAAAGGTGCCATTATTCCTCATATTCACTCTTGCAGAACAGCTAGGGATGCTTGGGATACACTTACCACATTGTACCAAGCTAGGAATGAGGCTCGTGTTGCTTACCTCCGAAAACAGTTGGAGAGTGAGCACATGAATGAAGGTGATTCTATGGATAGTTTCCTAATGAAGATCAAAGATTTGAAGGAACAGTTGATTTCTGCTGATGAGGTTATACCAGATAGCTCACTTGTGCAGACCCTTCTGAATGGTCTTCCTGATTCATATCAGAGTTTTTCTTCTACTCTTTGGTTGATGATGAAAGGCAATCCGAATGCCTTATCATTTGAGGAGTTAGTCTCTGTTCTATTGCAGGAAGATCAGTCCAGGCAGAACAGGTCCATTATGTGTGTTGCAGATCAAGCTTTCCTGGCTAGTCAGAAGGGCAAAGGAAAATGGAGCTCTTCTACTAGTAAGCAGAAATCTGCAAATGTTGCACATTCGAAGAACCAGGATAAAGATGAGAAGAAATCAGAAAAGCAGAAATTGTTTTGCAAGTATTGTAAAGGGAATGATCATATCATAAAGAACTGTCCAAAATTGGCTGCAAAAGAGGCAAAGAAAAAGGAGGCTGAAATGGTTGTTGCAGAAGCCTCTACACCAAAAACATAGTCTGCTAATCTTGTGCAGGAAGAAGAATGGGCGTTTACTACTGTTTGCAGTTTTGATCCATCTTCTCATGAGCAGTGCATGTCTGCAGTGGACTCAGATGTTTGGTACTTTGACAGTGGGGCGACCAAACATATTACCTCGCAGCGCAGTTTCTTCTCTTCACTCGAGCCTACCCCTACAAGGAATACTGTCACATGTGCCAACAACTCCTCTTATCCTGTTATGGGAGTTGGTAAGATCATTCTGACTATTGTTGATGGTAGTTCTTTCACCTTGTCAGATGCTTTATTTGTGCAAGGATTAAGAAGAATCTGTTATCAATTTCTGCATTAGCCAAGATTGGCTTGGTTGTGAAATTCATTGATGATAGGTGTACAGTTCATGATCTATCAAATGGCGATATATTGAGTAGGCAAAAACTATGCCAAAATGGATGGTGCAGACTTTGCGTGACAACAAATTAGATGCACCTTTGTCATATCGTACTCGTTCAGGCTCTCATAGTGCCTCCTTTGCATCAAATTGAGTATGCTATGGCTGCGTCTAGTCTCTGTGATGAGAATGAGCCTATTTCTTTTGATGAAGCACAGAATTCAGAAAATTGGATGGCTGCCATGCAATCTGAATATGATGCTATAATGAAGAATGGTACATGGTCTTTATGTGACTTGCCTCCTGGCAAGAAGGCCATTGGCACTAAGTGGGTATAGAAGCTGAAGCCTAAACCTGATGGTACAGTTGACAGGTATAAGGCTAGGCTTGTTGCAAAGGGTTATGTGTAGGAAAGACGCATTGATTTTGATGAGACCTTTGCACCTACATGCCGTATGACTACTGCTCGGAGCATTTGTGCACTTGCAGCCCATCATGGTTGGAATGTACATTAGTTGGACATTAAAACAGCATTTTTGAATGGTGACTTGCATGAAGAAGTGTATGTTTTTCAACCCCGTGGCTTTGTGCAGAAAGGGCATGAAAACCAAGTGTGCAGGTTAAAGAAGGCATTATATGGTTTAAAGCAAGCACCACGTGCTTGGTATGAGAAGATACATGCCTATCTGGTTGCACATGGTTTTGTGAACAGTCCAACTGAAAGCACCTTATATGTTAAGCGTGCTAATGATGTGCTTCTGATCATTGTTGTCTATGTTGATGACATGTTGCTCACTGGTTCTATTGAGAAGCATATTGCTGATTTCAAGGCTGATTTGCATGCCTCATTTGAGATGTCTGATTTGGGGCATTTGCATCACTATTTGGGCATTCAGTTTATGCAAGTTGATGGTGGAATGGCTTTATGTCAAACGAAATATATTGACACATTATTGCAGCATTTTGGCCTTGAAGACTGTAAGCCTATTGCCACTCCTATGGAGATAGGTTTACGATTGAGTCTTCATGATGCTGGAGATGCATTTGATGTTGTTCTTTATCAGCACACTGTTGGATGCTTGATTTACTTATGCATTACTCGGCGAGATATTCAGTTTGCTGTCTCACAGATGAGCAGGTTTATGCATTACCCAGGAGTCACACATTGGAAGGCGGTTAAGCGCATCTTTCGCTACTTGAGTGGTACTCAGCTACTTGGGTTGTTTTATCCCAAGGGGGGATCACTACCGCCAGATTTGCATGCTTTTTCTGACTCAAATTGGGCTAGTTGCTATGACACTCGTGTGTCCACCAGTGGTTTTTTCTTCATGCTTGGTAGCTCTGATACCAATTGTTGGAGTTAGACGTCTGCAAAAGCACGCGAACATCACAAGGAAGAAGAAGAAGCTTGGAGCACAAACACACAATACTGAATGTATTATTAGAGAATGTACAAAGATAAGTAGCCCATTAGGGCAATAGGCGTATATACAAGCCGGGGGAAAAAACCTCCTAAAGAGGGAAAAAAGTGCCCCGATGGTCCTAGTGTGTTCACACACATCACTACCTAAATATATCAATAGCTTTCACAATGGCAAAAATTTCTTTAAGAGTCACCAAATGACTTATATACATGTGCCCTAAAAATGGTCCTTTCACACAAGAGACCGGACTTTTATTGAATAACTCTAATTTCCTACTATTTTACAAGAATTATATTACAATGCTTTGGTGTACGCATTTAGAGGACTCCTCTAGTGCATTCACATAGCTTCAAGGGAGTTTCATAGGATTTTTGAAGAAGAAAATTTTGTGCTCATGATTTGAAAATTTTTGGGGGGCTCCTCTTTAGTGCTCTTTTACTCTGCAACACTCTCCCCCTCTTTGTCTTTGTCATCCCTTGACAGGCTTTGCTTCTTGTCTGCAGCTCGTTAATAGCTCCTTAGTACACACACCCAGTGGTCGAAGAAGCAATAAGGACTGTCAGAGAATTTATTACCTTATCCTATCTAAGTCCTTTGCTTCTGTAAGTCCCTTGGTATCCTTATATTCACAAATCTAGGTTGCTACGTAAAGTCAAGCTGCCATGCATGCATCCAATGGCTAAAAATGTGATATTCTTAGTCACCCTTTTTAACTTCTCAGCCTTGACCCCTTTCTAGCTTTTGGTCTTTGGATATTGCTTTGTTCTCACACATCTGACCATGTTGTATTTTTTGGAGCCTATTTACTTCTCTACTCCGCATGCCTCACTTGGTCAACCTTGCATCTCTTTTAGTCAGGCATTCATTTCAAAGGTCATGTTCTTAAATCTTCTTTTACATCCTTTGGGACTTGATGCATTTCTATAGCCTGTTTATTTCTTTTCACTGCATGCACCTAGTAGAGGGAGAAGCATCTAGGATTCTCAGACAATTTGTTTTATCCAATGAAGAATCCTTTGTGTACAGTGTCCCTTTGAAAGGTCCTGGTTGTTGTAAATCCCTGTTTCCACTCTTCAAGACATGGTCCTTTGGTAGTCCAGCCTGATGCATGCCCTTGTGGGGCTTTGGGCAGAGGGTGGTTCTTTCTTAGTGAGTTGTTTTATTCTTCGATCTTCTTCTTCTTCTCTTTTTGCTCAATTCTCCCTCCACACGTCCCTCCTCCTGAACTCTGTTGTCCCCGATAGGCTTTATGTGGTGATGTGAGTAAGTCTGTATTACCTTTTGCTCTCTATGATTTGGCGAATTGGCTTCACATATCATCAACTCTTTCCATTGTGTTGAATTGACTCCATCATTGGGTGGTTGCCTATGATCTGCAAAGAAACTGAGCTCGTAGGCCACCAGTCTCACATTTAAATTGGAAGATATTTTTACAAAAATTTTGGAGTCCATTTCAAAAAAGCGTGTAAAGAAAGCTTCTTCAAAGGTCTGCATGTATGGACTCGGTATAAACATTATCCGCGAGTATATTGCCATGATAGTTAGTCTACTTGGGGTAGTAGATAAATAAAAAATTAATGCATCTGCACCCTGATTAATGTCGATAAAATTCAAAAATGTGTACTGCATGTGTTGGAATACCTTCAGAACTGTAAGTAGCATGCTCAATATTTTATTGGTCATTTTGATGGCTAAATCTAGTACTGTTGCATATCTTGATAGCCAAAATTCTATGGTCCACACCATGTATTCTTCTGTCAGTAAGTAGTTGTGAGGCAGACTCGGTAGTATTGGATAGTTTAACCATTGATTATTTAGATTACCCTGGCACTGTGCTTCCCAAAATTGCATCCAGGAGCATCGTCTAGGTACTGGGAAAAAATTTGGATTTACCTGTAGCACATATAGTGGTGACTCCTAATGTACCCTTAAGGTTGGATTCTTCTCCAAAAATTTGCATCTCCACATAGGATCTTCCTTGTCAAATTCTTCTTGTGTATATGTAAATGTTTGTAGGTTGAACTGCAGATCCTGATCAGGTTCTTTATTGTTAGTTTTCCTAATATACTATCACGTCTCCTCTTTGAGCAATCCATAAGGTATATTAAACAGCTTTAAAATTTTCTCGATACTTTTGCTTTCAATTTTTGCTTCTTTCATGACCTTTACCACTTGATCTTCAAATTGTGCAGTAAGTTGGGACACCAGTAGTGCCCTCTCATGTCGGCTTAGTTCTGCAATAGCCAGATGATGTCTTTTAGTGCTCGGTTGTGCTTCCTCCCTTATAGGTGAATGATGCATGGGGAGAGAAAGAGGATGTACCTCAATCTCCACAGTAGCCGCTTGGGAGCTTGGAACTACTGGTGTCCCCATGGTACTTGGTAGTGCTATCTGAGCCTTTATCTTTTCAATGGTTTCCTCCTTCTCTTTGATTTCATTTGCTGCTTTTGTTAGTGCTTCCTTGGTGTTCAGAAGTTCTTCTCTTATAGTGGCAATTTGATGAGCATCTTCATTATATATCACGAGAAATTTATCTTCAGCAGTTTTCCATCGCTTCTTGAGTTTGTTCATGTCATGCATGTACTTTCTTTCCCGTTATTCATGTATGGTTTGCTCTTGTTTTAGCTGATCTTCATACTTTGCAATTCGTGCTTCTAATGCTTTGGTATAATTTGTTGTCACTTCTTGTGCTTCTATGGGTTGGTTGCACAGGATGGCAGTCATGAGTTCTTTATTTTGGCTCCTTAAATTGTCAGCTTCCTCCATATATACCTTGATTTGTGAGTCAATTAGTTTACTTCTGGCTGTCATCCGTGCTTTCTCAGCTTCACCTGCTTTATATTTCCTTTGTAGTTCCTTGAGTTGATCTTGAAGTTTTTGGTTATCTGCTATTAACATATTGCATTTTCTCATGGTTTCATTAGCCTCTTTCTCCTTAGTCATGAGTGCCTATTGAACTTGAATTACTTTTGTAGAGAGCTTTTCACTTATTACTTGAAATTGGTTTTGCTCCCTGAGAGCCTTGTCATAATCGGCATCTACTTCGATCATTTGTTGTTGAGTATCCATGGTTGTTTGTATCATCTATTTCAGCATGGGCTTGAGTTGAGCCACATCCATGTTTAGCCATGTTTTGGGGATACTCGGTGCTTCCCTCGTGAGTACATCTTTTCCTTTATCCACATGTATTGATGCATTATGCAGTTGTCAAATTTGAAGATGTATAGTGAATGGCTCTAGCTCCTTTACTTCTTCCTATTCTTGCTCTTCTTTTGGCATCTTTATTGGGACTTCTCCATCCAGGTGAGTCTCTATAATTTGAATCTTCATCTCTTCATTCATTTTTAGTACATGAACTTCTTGAGATGATCCTTTCCTTGTCGTGTCCATTGCTATGTTATCAAGGATTTGATCTATTTTTGTACCTTCCACCCCAAAGGAATCCGTGACTTGATCAAATTCATCCCATTTTCCATCATCCTTTGAATCACTTTTGAGGTCCACATTCATGAGGGATGGATCTTGATCTTCTTGGGTATCTGAAGATGAACTAGAGTTCATTAGTCCAAGTTATGTATATCTATGGAATTTTGTTAGCGTCTTTCCTTGCACAGTTTCTTCATGGGACTGACAATAGTGATGCCCTTGTATTGGCAGATTTATTTGTCCTTCCATATATTTGTGAGTGTTTTCCAAAGCTTCCTGTAATTATTTTTCCGTGATAGGCTTTGTGGTATCGATGGTGGTTCTTAGAAGTACATGTATTCATTTCGAAGCTCGGAGTCCTCTGAAGCCATCTGCACTTGTAATAAAGAAAGGATCAACTTCCAGAAGAAACCAATTCATGTGTTTAGTGTATGCTTAGTGATATGTCATTTCCTTCATTGCTCTATTCCCCCTTGCTTAAGTGAGTAAGGTCTCTTACCACACTTCTTTTGATTTTTAATCCTGAAAGAAAACAAGAATTAGATCTAAATTAAGCACTTATTTATTTACAATGTAAGGTCATTCCTATGGTAGTAGAAACTAAGGCCTATTCCAATGATGGAAATGTGCACCACTAGTTTTGTTGAAGAGATAATGTGCCGAATGTGTGGCCTTGTAATGTGGCCCTGTCATGCATACTCTAGGTGCAATGGACTCTTCATGAGTGCAAGTAGAATCTTGTTGAGTCTGTTGTTCTTGTCCGTGCTACCTCGTGGGTCTCCATATCCACTTTCTAGTTGATGCTTGAAGCATTTGTTCCTGTCGGGCTCCTTGTTCTCTGGTCCTTGTCTCCTTTCTTCTTGAAGTCTGAAGTTTAGGCGTTGTGTTCTTTCAATATCCTTGATACGGCCTTTTGGACTTCCCTGCTTCACTTTGTAGACATGATATCCTGTTAAGCCCTTCTAGTTCTTGAGTTGCAATTTCTCTGACCTTCTTTGGGATCCATATACTTTGTTGTGTCATCTGGGCCTTTATCAAAGACTTTGAAAGCCATATACGAAGAAGTCTTAGTGGTTCCAATAGTGAAGTGATTGTGATTAGTGATTGTCCATTTTTGTCTTCACTGAATGGTTGCTCTGCTTTTGTGTTGATTTGTCTCATTTAGTCATTCGATCCTTCCATACCCATTGTTGATGAGTATTACATGGAGGTGTTGTTCGAACAGAAGACTTCCATGTGGTTTTTCTTCTTTTAGTGTTGCTGGGTTGAGAGGCATTGTCCTAACTTTCTCTCTCATATTTATCATTAGAGGGCAACGTGATCACATCATCAAGCATCACATCCTTATTTGAAGTCAATTTTAGATTACAACACTCTTGGGTCCTCCTCTTCATTGATTCATTTTCCTTCTCCTTCTCTAAGTTGTCTTCTTTAGGGTTGATGACCTTATGGATTCGAGATGGCCTTCCTTCCAACAAACTAAAGATTTCTTTATGTCCTATTTTGGCTGATATGTATCCTTGTGCTAGATGAATGCTCACTTCATTCTCAATAATCTAGTCTTGCCCCAGGATCAAATTTTCCATCAGGTCTTCATCCTTGCATACCAAAACTCTTTGCTCCATAGTGGAATTTCCTAGGTGGAGGGATATTAGGGCTTCTCCAACACATTCTATAACTTGGCCTCCAATTCCTACCATGCGTGCTTTAGTGGGAGTTATGGTTGTTTGGAGATGTGTACTTAAATTCATTTGTATACAGCTTAGAGCTGCCCTTGAGTCAATCAGAGCATCTATTAGCTGATATTCTGTGGTTCTGATTTCTAGGTTTAGGTATGGTTGGGAGATGCTAAGGCTCTCATTGTTGGCATTACTAGTTAGCCATGGGTATAGGTTCCTCTCCCTGTAGATATCGTTCATCCCTTTGCCTTATCCACGCTTTTCGTCTCTTGATGCATTCTAAGGCTTCCTGGCATGCTTCTTCTCTAATTCTCTCCTCCTCCTTCTTTTGATTTTGTGCTCCTACGAGTCATACTAACATCTGGTCTATTAATGGCTCCATATATCGTTTCACTCAACATCCGCTTATGTAATTTGGAAGTATATCTCCATCTAATGTGGCTAGATTCATCGCTCCACTCGTTGAGATTCTATTAATCAATAATGGTTCGTAACCACGTTGTTGTAGCTTCTTGGCATGTTGTTTCAATGTATATACAAGGACTAAATCTCCTTCTTTTAAGCCCTTGTCTTTGATATGTCCATCAAAATATGCCTTCTGGGTCCGTTTAACAACATAAATTCCTGCAACTGCTTGTAGTCTTGTTTCTTGTAATTTCTCAATTTGCTCTAATTGCTTGGACACTTCATGTCATGTCCACTCATATTGTTGTGCTACACATAAAGTAGGTACCAAAAAGTCAATTGGTAAGAGTGCATTTTTGTCCATAAACTAGGTTAAACGGAGTAGTTCCAATGGATGTCTTGTAAGCCACACGGAAGGCCCAAATCACATGATGCAATGGTTTGTCCCAATATGACCTTCCATTGTTGACTATCTTTGTCAAGACAATGCATAATACTTTATTGGAACTCTCTACTTGACCATTGGCTTGAGGGTGATAGGGGGCTTATTTTTTATGAATCACAAGGAATTCATTCATCAAGGATTATATTACTTCGTTGATAAAGTGTGTTCCTCTATCACTTACTATCTCTATAGGTAGTCCAAAGCGAGTAAAGATGTTCTCAAAGAGAAACTTTGTCGTGGTTTGAGCGTCATTCTTCCTTGTTGCTTTCGCTTCTTCCTTGTACTCGGCATGTGATCCTTTGGCTGGAGGGTTAATAGGGCCTATGAAAACAATGCCCCATTTGGAAAAGGCTCTCGCACAAATCATGGGTCTTAGAGGCATATCATCTCTCCTAATAGGGTACTTGGCTCTTTGACATACCTCACAACTCCGCATATAAGTGTCTGCATCCATGTGTAGAGTTGGCCACCACAAGCCTGCAAAGAGAATCATTTTTATGGTTCTTTCGACTGAAAAAGGTCCTCCTACGGTGCTGGCATGTGCCATCTCTAATATAGGTAAATACTCTCCTTCATGCAGGCATAGTCATAGCTGATTTTCCTTTCCTCTTTTGAATAGCTGCCTTCCCAATATAAGGCAATCTTTGATCATTTCTTCTAGGGATCGCTTTCTAGCTAGACTTGCTCCTTCCTCATGCTCTCGCGTTTTTAAGAACTTCACCAATGTCCCACTCTATTCTAGTGCTATTGTAGAGAATTGTAAGGATGAATGGTCTTCTGGAGTACTTTCTTGACATTCTGGGAAATTGCAAATGTACTCATGTACATCTTTTGGCATATCCGGCAAGTACACTCCCAATCGTTTTAATTCTCTTGGAGTCCCATGAGCTCCTTTATGCATGCTCCATCGATTTACGTGAGTTCTTTTGTTCTACCTCTTCCACACATCTTAACAATACACCATTGGGTTCTTTAAAATACACACTTCTTGCCACAATGTGCAAGTTACGTGATTGTAGAAATCCTTTCCTAGCATCCTTATTGATTTGATGTTGTGGTCCATGGGTGAGTATTGGAGTTAACTTTTCTGCCCACTTAGGACATACTTCTAAGTTGAACAAATAAGTATTTGGTAAATCATCTGCTACTCCATTGGGTGGTTCTCCATGTGTTAACCTAAACAAATGATCGGCTCTCATGTGGTTATCTCCTTTTTTGACCACTACTTCGAAGTCGAATTCCATCAGCAACAGAAACCATCTTAGTAGTCTTCCCGTGTTACAGGGCTTATTTACTAGGTATAATAGGGCCTGATGGTCGATGCAGAACTTGAACTTGTTAGCTAGAAGGTAGTGTCTAAATTTCTTAACTGCATACACCATTCCTAAACCTTCCCGTTCTATAGTCATATAGTTTCTTTCCGCTTGGTTTAGTTGTCTGCTCACATATGCAATAGGGTGGTCTAGTTTTCCTTCATCTGATGGTTGAGCTAGGATGCATCCTATTGTGTAGTTGGAGGCATCTACATGGATATGAAATGGTTTATTCTAGTTGGGTATATTCAAGATAGGTGTTGTACTTAATCATCTTTTCAATTCATTGAATGCCTTTTCACACTCGTATATCCACGTAAATTGGGTTAGTAACCCATATAGTGGCTTGGCAATTATGGCGTACATGTGAATAAATCTACGATAGTATCCACAATGACCCATAAAATCTTGCACTTCCTTAGCATTTTTTGGTCTTCGAAGCTCTAGGATCACCTTTATCTTATCTTCATCAGTGGAAATTCCATTCTTGGATATGATATGTCCTAGGATCTTCCCTTGTTTCACCATAAAGAAACATTTTTCAGGATTCAGGCACACTTGATATTGCCGACACTTATCAAATATCTTTCGTAACTCCGGAATGTGCTCATGTCTCTGACTCGAGTATCTGCATAAGTCATCGACATATACTTCTATACTCTTCCATAGAAACTCTTTAAATACATGACACATCAACCTTTGGAAAGTAGCAAGGGCATTGGTGAGTGTGAATGGCATCACTCTAAAAGCATAGACTCCCCATTCAGTTGCGAATGCTGTCTTATGTTGATCCTCTATAGCAATAGCTACTTGGTTGTATCCAGAGAATCCATCTAGAAAGCTATAGACTTCCTTAACCACGACTCTTTCCAAGAGATGATCAGTGATAGGTAATGGGTAGCTATCACAGATGGTGGCTACATTTACCTTCCTTAGGTTAATACACACTCTCAATTTTTCATTCTTTTTGGGTACGATCACTTATGGTGACACCCATTCTATGTGCTCTATCTCGTAAATGAATCCGATTGCCAACAATTTGTGTATCTCCTCCTTAATTTTTGCTGAATAGACATCATTATAAGTATAAGGGCATTGTTTTGATGGTTTTGCATCAGGTGTCATAAGAATTCTATGGAAGCAAATGGATGGATCTACACCTTTGAGGTCCTATTAGGTCCATGCAAATATGTCTCGATATTCTCGAATTAGGCTTATCATTTCCTCTTCTTCTTCCAAAAAAAAAAATCAAAATCTAGCAAAGAAACAACAAGAGGAGAATAGTGAAAAAGATTGGCAGACCAACAAGGAAGAATGGATCTCTCTAATTCTAGAACTAGAGGCCACTTGGCCATAAGACTTGTGGGCCAGGATTCAAGAGGAATGGTGGATCCAATGTCTTCACTGATCCAATGCTCTCAACTTTGTGTTTGGTGTTGTCTTGAAATTCTGATTATGACTTCCACCATTCTGATTGTTATACCAACAATCATTTGCCAAATGATTTGTTTTGCCACAAATCCAACAAGCATTATCTTTGTTCTTACCTCCTCTTCCTTTACGCCTCAAATTCATCTTCCCTTTCATGAAGTTTACTTGATTTGAAGATCCTTCTTCATCATTTGTCTGCTTGCCTTTAGCATTCTTCTTCTTATCCTTTGAATACATTGCTTGACTTGAACCTCTTTCATTCTCTCCTTTAATGTCCTGCTCAAATATTAACATATGTCCTAACAATTGATTAAGATCAGGAGTAAAATGATCTAATGATAATTATGTAGACAATATAAAAGGTTTCCACTTTTCATCTCCTCTTAGACCTGTAAGTATTTGCCTTACCAACTTGTCTTCTTCAATTTCTTCATCTACTGCTCCCAAGCTATCTGCAATGTCCTTCATCCTTATAACATAATTAGAAATTGACTGAGAACCTTTCTTCTTAAATGTTGTAAATTCAGCCCATAGTGAAGCCTTCCTTGATTTGGTTGTGTTTTGGAAATGTTCTTCCAAAGCATTCCATACATCTGCTGCACTTTCTAATCCTCTAATGTGTGGTATAAGATAATCATTTATAGCCATGTAAATGATGCTCCTAGCTGGAGCATCTCTTTTCATCCAATTCTTCAATTATGCAAGTTCTTCTCTTGCTCGAACACTTGGATCCTTAAACTCAGGCTTTTCTTCTTCTCCTGTAATAAATGATATAAAATCTTTGGTCATGAGGTGTGCTTCCATCCTCATGGACCATGCTGGATAGTTCTGTCTATCTAGCTTGTCAATCTGCAAGATTTCTCCCATCTCTTGACTTCTGTGTTTGCAATTACTAAGATTTATGGTGATATAATGTACCTTTGATATAAAGCTTTAATCATTCTTGATCCTTTGAACTCGTGCTTTGTTCTTCTTCAGGTTTTCTTCCAAAATTTACTCCTTGCTCCTTCAATTCACAAGATCTTTGATATCTGCAACAGTCGAGGTTCTACTTGCTTCTTCTTCACCTTGATTTGATCTTTTTGCTCTAATACCACTGTTGGAGGCCTTTATTTCTCCAAATGTCTGATCTATCTTGATTTAAGAACTCCTCTATATCAAGAATGTCTGATCTATCTTGATTTCTTAAGAACTCCTCTACTTCTCTGTATGAAGTTTTTTTCAGCTTCAACAGTTTGCTTCAGAAATGAACTTCAATCCATGCATATAACTTTGATTTTAATCATTCAAGTGATACTCACATGTTCATACTCCCCGTGCACAATCACAATGACCATTAGTTCTTCAAAAGAACTATTAAATTCCTAATTTGATCACTTAGATCAAACCTGTGTCAGAAATTGCCTTCCAGAACTGACGACTTTAACATGGTCAACTTCTTAAGTTGATTTCTCTCAGAATCTAACCCGTTTTGCTAAATGCTTTTGAACAGAGCTTCCTTACCTTCTAACTTAGATTTTGAATGCTGAAACATAAAAAAATTTATAGTGAGCATTGAGATCCAAGCAAATCTTTAAGCAGTAAAATGTGCGATTCTGAGAACTTCACTTGCAGACTTCTACATATGAATGTTCCTACTTGTCATACACACAACCTGAAGAGAATTAGATCATCAAACTTTGGTCATTGCTTGATTAGCTTCTGAATTAGATGTGTAAAAAAGATTTCTTGATCCACGTAATCAGGCTGAGAGAATTCTGGGAAAGAACAGTCGCTAACTCACGAGAAAACTCTCTACACATCTATCTCTTTAACAACTTGAAATCTATTGACTACTTTTTCATATATTCTTCATCTCTCATCTATATCACGACTATACATGAGTTTATATATACATGTGAGTATAAACTGGTCACTACATCAAGTATTTTTGAAGTGTTTTTCGAAAGCTATTATACATAAATGTACAAAACATTTTTTCTTGATTCTTCAATTGACTTCATGCTTTGAGTTTGAGTCTTTCATTCACTTCTTCATTCCTAGTCTTCATGTAATCATCCATTGATGATTGTCTTGATCCAACATAATTAAACGTGTATTAATCCACCACTATATGCACTTGTGGGGTGATTGAGGTCTAGTCTCATCAACACAAGTCCCTAAGGCTTTACAAATTAGGTACACATGTTTTTTAATAGCCTAATGCAGAAAAATGATTGTATCTAAAAATGCTAAACAAAAACACCATGTCAAGTTCTCCTATACCTATAGAAAACTTTGAGGCACTTGTATTGGAAAACTAAATCTTGTATATATGTTTGGCATAAAAGGACAAAATTTCCTGCATGGTCATTGTGATGGTGCCATTAAAGGCCAAAACAAGCTAAGATCAAAATTTCTACACCACATAGTGAAGTTGTTTGAAATCCTAATTGTGTCGAGTATGCTCACCAATTTTCATGCAATTTTGAGATTATGATCGGAGGGGTTTCGATGATGCCCTAGATGAAGTAGTGACATGCTTTGATACGAATTGTTGGAGTTTGAGTTCGGCAAGAGCACACGAACAACACAAGGAGGAACAAGAAGCTTGGAACACAAGACAATAGTGAATGTATTACCAAGTGAATGTACAAAGATAAGTCACCAGTTAGGTTTATAGGCATATATATATATATATAGGGTGGGGCTCCTAAAGAGGGAAAAAGTGTCCCCGATGATCCTAAATGTGTTCACACACATTACTACTGAAATATATGAAAAGTGGTAGTGTGCCAATACCTTGAAAATTTTCAAAGAATAATATTTACAAATACATTATCCAAAAGACATAATTATTCTTCTTTAGTCATGAAAATCAAGGTATAACTTTATACTTTGATTTTTATGAAGTTCAATTATATTTAAGACTCATCCTTTTCTCAAAGACCTATGAATCATTGTATAATTACTAAGAAGATTGGTATTATACCTACATGTGACCACACAAAGAATGGTCTGTTGATTCTAAATCAAAGTGAAACTTTGAATTAGTGCATGCTTCCTTTAGCATGATGGAAAGCAATGCTTTCTTGTTCTTATTAGGTGCACCTTTGTTCAAAGCATTTTAGGTTTGGACCTCTTTATCCTATCCAAGTATGTATTACTTTGTTTCCAACATACCTTAATGTTGAATCCTTTAAATATTTATCTTGTAATATATATTCTTGGATGTTAAAGTATAAATGATACTTTATTCAAGACTACTTATTGGATTTGAATTCCCTGGACAATTATGTCTTAAGATCTTGATTTATAATTATCAAAGATTCATCTTCTGAGACACTTGATCTACATCTTGCCATACGTGTTTTGCATCTTAACTTTGGTATCCTTGTCTTTTAAAGCTATAATTTTACCAAGTGGTAGCATTCTTTAGAGATTTTTTTCTTCGAAGAACTTCATATAGTTAACCTGAGACCATTCTATGGTCTTTTCATGATTTTCAAATGTTCCCTTTTTAGTATTTTTAATACTTAAAGTAAACCTTGGAACTTCTTGTGTAATATTCGATACTTGAGTATAAAATTTATACTTATATTTTTGGAATAATATATAAAGAATCATGACTTATACTTTATATGACAATTATCCTTGCCAATAAAGTATACATGAAGTCTTTATGTTCTAAACTCTTTCAAAGTTGTTTCATCCATGTCTTATAATGATAAGACTTGATGAAATAATCTAGTTTAGCTTATAAAGATCAAGTTAAGATTGACTTGCTTCCAATCTCCTTTTGAAGGCCCTTTTACCTTCTAACTTATAAATTCTACTTTAATGTTATAATTTAATTGTATTTGAAATACCATGCATCTATTCTTGCATATATAATCCTTTTACTTGAGTGCATGCATAGTGTATGCAAAGAAGTAAAAGTAATAACTTTAAGTCATGCAAATGTATGTACTTGCATTCATGTAGTTACATGTGCTTGCATGTGTGTAGTTTCATGTGCTTTCATGCATGTACTTTATGCATCTATGTTGTGTGCAAACACACTACTTGTGCTTCTCTTTGTACAACGACATGATTATGCACATGTTTTTGTGCATCTAGAACATTTTTCTAAGAGAAGAGAATCTTGGGCCATGTATAAAAATAATCCTTAGACTTTACTTTGTGTATCAAAGCATTCTTTTGAAAAGAAAAAATGCACAAACATTCTTTCTTTTTTCATTCATGAAGTAGAAAGTAGTTTATGAATATGTGCAAGTACCCTTAGGGGTTGTTCTTTCCAATACCCTCATGTTTGCCCTTGTAGCTTTCATTAACTCTTAAATCCTCAAAATTGAAGTCTTATGTTGTAGTTCAATGATGTTTTTATGCATAAATATATGAAAGCAAAGGCAAAAAAGTATTGAAATCAAACATCAACTTGGAAAATACTTAGATCCAATTTGAGCCACATCCATCCTTTGCCTAGAGATGAGCCTCCTTTACTCCTTTTTCAAGAAACCTTCATGTACTTACTCCACGTATGAGTTTATGGCAGCATTTGACTATGGGACCAATAGTCCTTTGCTCCTTTGTTGATTGTTAGCATTCTCTTGCAATACTCATGTCACATAGAGCTCTTCAATCGTGCACAAGGGTTGGAACAACCAAAATTCTTGATGCCCAAATTCATACATTGAAAGGATATGTCAAAAAAATTTGGGTAGTGTGTAAATGTGGATAGAGCCATCCTATGGATAGCATTCCAGTCTATGCTCCATGAGATCATAAGTTCCAAACCTCAATTTACACAAGCTTCTTTTGTTGTAGTAATGAATTTTATATAAATGGGGAGTTCTATAATGACTGTAGGAAAATTGCTAAGCAAGGGAAACAACTCAATCTATGGTGCAAATGATAAATCACTCGTATCTCTTGCATGAGATCTTGAGTTCAAAGCTTACTATGAAACTCATCTGTTTGTAGAAAGGTAGCTCTAGCAAGAGTCATGCCAGATCTAAAATATGAGGAAAGACAGTCGAGGTTTGCTCATAAACAAAAGTTTGGAAACTTGGATAAGAGGATGCTCATGGGTTGTTTTGCACGCCTACATCAAGATAAGATAGTTCTTTACAAGGTGTGCATATCGATATGCTATTGCACCTTTCAAATAGTTCATTTCTATTTGGAACAAGAGATGTTGATTTCAAAACCTCTTGCTTGTGATGAACATTTCCCTTTGTTTTTTGGCAAAAAAGAGCTTCAAATGGCTACGAGGAAGAGAAACAAGTGAACCAAATATAAAATCCAAGAAGAATGAGATGGACTTATGGTGTGGATAAGATTAGAAATTCTATAAATGAGAAATTCTATAAATGAGAAATTCTATCAAGATCTCCTCAAATCTCAAGATGGGCTTCAATACCAATGCAAAGAACTAAGATCATAAGGACCACACGTGTTAGAGAGATGACTCTCCTCCTAACCTTATGTCTGTATATATAGCTCTCTCCAAAGCTCTCTCCAAAGGACTAACCTCTACGGTAGGCCGATACTAACCATCCAAGTCTTAGCCATGTAACTACATGTGCGGCGTGTCTTAGTTAACTTGAGTTAAATCAAGTGGATGCTTCTACAAGGGTTTAGAGCTCTTGATGCTATTGCACCTTTCAAATAGTTCATCTCTATCTCGAACAGGAAGTGTTGAGCTCAAAACATCTTGCTTGTGATGAGTATTTCCCTTTGTTTCTTTGAAAGAAAGACCTTCAAATGGCTGTAAGGAAGAGACATGCACGAACCAAACAAAAAATTCAATAAGAATGAGATGGACTTATGGCATTGAGAAGATGATAAATTCTATCAAGATCTCTATGGGATTGCAACATGGGCTTTAATATCAATGCAAAGAAAATAAGATAATAAGGACCACATGCTAGAGAGGACTCTCGTTCCAACCTTATGTCTCTATATATAGCTCTCTCCAAAGGACACCCTCTTTTGCGGGTGGATACTAACCATCCAAGTGTCAGCCATGTAACTACATGTGCACGGTGTCCTAGTTAACTCAAGTGGATGCTTCTAGAAGGCTTTAGAGATCTTGGGGTAATCCAATCTCTCATGAATCTCATGGGACATAAACCCAAGATCTCCTCCTTCCCATCCATATGACCTAACCACTAGGCCAAGCTACTTGCTTGTTTAGAGAGCACAAACACCTTAGCTTAAGGGTCTACCCTTGAGATTTTGTCCTTACATAAAAATGCCCAAACGGTGTCTATTTTTAGATATGTCTGAAGCGACTAGACACCTATGTCATAATCTTACTCGACAACAATAGGAATAATGATAAATTACTTGAGGAACTTGGAGCTACTATTTGCCTACACATACCCACCATGTAGTGAGCTATGGTGACGTTCTTCTTCACTAACAAGCAAGTAGGGGGCTTGCATAGCTAAGGGGTTTCTCCCTCAGTTATGACATTAAGGAATAGCACTAGACACAAGATAGAGGTTGTTGTAAAGATACACATAAGAATTTGTGTTTTCTATATAAAGAATAACTTAGTAATTCCTCATTCGAGGACCTAACTACCAATCAATTAATTGCACTTTTTGTTCTTGAACTAATTTATTGGTTTTGAAAAACCAAACAAGGTGGGGATCATAACTTTTAGCTTCCTTTTTTAATTGATCCAATAAAGCCTTCAGTTTTCCACATAGCTTCTTAAGATTGGAGCTTAATTTCCAACATTTTATGATTGAGTCTTCGTGATAGTGGATATGCATTTGACATTGGCGTCTATTAACAAAATATTAGATTCCTTATTTTATGCATGCATCAGTTAGCTTTACATTTACTTTTTTGTGACGAATGAGAAAATTTGTGCATAACCTAGGTTTCTAGCATTGGCGAGCAGTTAAGTGTATCTTTCAATACTTTTCTAGCACCCAATAGCTTGGATTGTCTTATCCCAAGGAGTGATCCATGCTGCCATATTCACATTTTGTTTTTTACTTTGATTGGGCTAGTTGCTATGAAACACATGTGTCCACAACAAACTTTTTTTCATGCTTGGTAGTTTATGCATATTTTGGTTGAGCAAGAAGAAGGTCCTTATGGGCACTTATAATTTTGAGGATGACTGTAGGGTAGTTTCCATACTATTGTTGAGTGTGTGTGTGTGTGTGTGTGTGTCTTAGATGCTTTATGGTTAATTTAGGTGTTGATCGAACCTCTACCACCACCATATTCATGGATAGTCAAAGCACACTGGTATTTGCAAGGAAACCAATGTTCCATGATATAACTAAGCACATTGAGGTGCAATATCATTAAGTTAGAGGGAGACTTCTTGTTGGAGAAATCAATTCGGCTTATGTACCCACACAAAATGATGTTGCAATATCTTTCACAAAGGTTCTAGCTTGTGAGAAGTTCAAATCTTTTCACAAATATGTGGGATAAATAAGTATTCTAGATTCATCTTATTCCACATTGGTTGGAGCTTCCTTAGACATTACTATTAGCCATTTGTTCACCGATAACCCTCAAAGGATTTTTTTTTGTATGTTGTGATCCTAAGATTCTTCTTATTCCTTGTGTTATTTATGTCTGTTACCTCCTCCCAAACTCGAATAATATAGAGTTGCTTACAAGAAAAGCATAGGGACATCACCCTTTAACTTGATGTAGGGATATAATATTTTTTTATCGATAGATTTTTTCTTTCCTATATTGAAGATTGCAAAAACCAACAATTGAAGTGTTCATGAACTTGCAAAAGGGGTGAAAGATTCAGAGAAATTGAGTGCATCTAGACTAAAATCTATCAATGAAATATATGTGTAGGTAAGAAGAGAAAAAAAGGCTATCATAACATGCATATAAAAGATAAACGTTCAAAAGAAGGGAATTTAGTCTTGGCTTTTAGAACTAATAACTTAAAGGCGGGATAGATTCACATTCTAAAATCACTATAAACTCCCATGCTGTATTTGGTGAAGGATAATGTAGGAGGGATATACTCATATTGTACACGCTTCTTTCTAATACTTCTTTGAAGGACATTGTGTGTGTGTGTGGGGGGGGGGGGGTGTAGATTCATACTACGCACACTTGTTTTTGCATGGTGACGACCAGAAGTGGTAGATGATCTTAGGTTAAGATAAATTTGGGATAGGTAATGCATTGCTAAACCAAAATCTAGAAGTGCTCAAGCAGTAGATGCTTTGTGGAACATCAAACTTGTCGATCAAAACATAGTTGATCATTTTGAGGTTTGATAATTATCTTCTCCTTTGCAAATTCAAACTGTCATTCTGAGCTCTCATCTCTATGATACAAAAAAAAATAGCATGCATATCCTGGATGCCTATGCATGAGTGAAGAAAAATAATAGGCTGCATCAATGAGGTTACATAAAAAGTAAGACGATGGGAGGTTAGAGCTAGCCTTTTGCACTAGAGTTGTATGCTTTTGCTCCATTGCTTCAATGATTCTTGTAATGAAAGCTATAGATAGTTGTAGATATTCATGTAGTCTTCCCCTTCAAATTGGAGCTTCAAGTCTCTAGATGGCATGATAAACAAGGGAGCTCTATCCTAATTGAGAGGAATATAGGTTAAAATCCAACTTTTTGCACTAATTATACTCTATGGCATCCTTTACATGCACTGTATGGATTCAACAATATCTTACACATCCATAGTAAGGATGTCTATGGAGGGGTCTAAATATTAAAGAGGGCAAGAGGCCAAGAACTTGCCTTTTGCACCAAAAAGTTCTCCTTCGAGTAGCGACAAAGGCAAACAAAAAAAGAAAAGAAGTAAAATATGTGGTAAGATAAGTATGAGAGAAATCACACGCTCGTGTCACTTTGACACATCGACAAAGTGACCCTTACATCCATTGCCCATGCCAAGTGGTCACGGACCAAGCTCCATCCGTTCCCTTGCGTTTTGCTTTCTTTATTTTGCTTTTCTCAGTTAGCTTTCTGGATATTACCTGAAAAAGCAAGATACATAGCCCCAAATAGGACGGCCACCTAACCTCAATCTTTGTCTTGTACTTGAGCAGTTCCCGGACAGAAGGAATTGCGCTGCGCCTTGAAGTTTGAAAAGAGGTAGTTTCACGAGAGCCTTTTTTTGTCTCCTCTCATTTTGGTCAAAGGTCTCGGCTCTCGGGAAGCGCCCCACGGCCCACGGGCCACGAACTGGCGGGACAAGAGGAACACACAGACTGGTCAGTGGTGAGTCGTGACTCGTCAGTGGGTCACTCAGTGTAGCTGTCACGATTCACGTGACATGTCATAGAAATTTGGGTACGATCAGTTATCGAGATTGTTCTGACTTGTCCGAATCTCAACCGTTCATGCGCAGGCCCGCCACTATGGTAGTGCAACTATGGTGACGTGGCTTGAATCTCAACCGCCCACTAAAAGGCATGAATGAATGGCAGGTGTTTACGACATTCTCTCAAATAGCTTGGGACCTCTCAACTACCCACCTTCTCTGCGGACAAGATCTTCCTTGCTTGGAGGGCCTCAAATGGAGCAATGGTAAAAAACTATCTAGAATCCCCAGCTTCAAAGAGAACTTAGATGTTCATCACACCCATAACAAGATGTGGTGCCTTTCCTGGACCAAACTTCGATGGGAACTAAAGTTCATGTCTATTTGGCACCCTCTTGTTGAGATCAAAAAGTCCGTTCTCATGTGGCAGATCTTGCATAAGGGTATCTGGTCCAATACAAGGGCTAACAAAATTTGTGGGGTTCCTCCTTGGTGCAAGCGTTGCCAGCGATGCATCGAAGATTTGGTTCACCTTTTCTTTGATTGCCCCAAGTCGCGTGTTATCTGACATCATGTGACACGGATTTTGAAACTCACGAACCACATCAATTGGCAACAGGCGCTGTTGGGTGAGGCGGTCGGCTACTCGTCTAGACTGTGGAATGCCATCAGGGGTGAGACTCTTTGGAAGATTTGGAGAGAGCGATGTGCTGTCAACTTTGGCCAAACTCCGAAAGAATGGTCGATTGAGAAATCCTTATTTCTTCTAGGTAAAAGAATCTCCCAAGATAAGAGATCTCCACCATTTAGGCACCACTGTATTTATCTCTTTGAAGGTAACAAGTTGAAACCCAAATGGGTCCCGCATGAGAGAGATGATAGTTTTATCCGCCTCATTTGTAACACCCTCTAGCTTCCCGAACCTGTCCCCTGCATTGTGAGATTTGGGGGGTCCATGGGCACTAGTCCCATTCTCTTGTAACTTTTCTCCTTTATTTTAATTAAAGTCTGGGAGAATAGGCGAAGGCCAAACTTCCTTTTATTAAAAAAAAAAAGTCTCAAATAGCTTTCCATACAAGTTTACAACCCACGTTCTACACAATGCACATATCAACGAGGGAAACTTCCATTATTAGATACCTATAACCTCTTTTACATGTCTTTTATCTCTTTCTCCCTCTATATACGTACAAAATTGTCCTATGAAGGGATTCCCTACATTTGAACTTCAAGCTTGCCTTAGCTTTCAAAATTACATAAGAGACGTCCGAGGGCGCTGTCCTGGTGGTTGGTCCTCTTGCCTCTTGAGGCGGGGCAAGGGTTCAACCCCCGGCATCAGCATGTAAGAGACATGTGTATCTTGGAAAGATGTTGCATGTGGCAGATGTGCCATTGTTTGTCTAGCCCCACGATAGTTGTGACTGCCATTTAACACATCTTTGTAAACCCCTATTCTTGTGGGATAAGGGGGGTCCCATGGGTACTATGCCCTTCCTTGTATAGTTGCAATTTCAAAGTTAAAGCCCCGGGGAGTAGGCCTTGACCGAACCTCCATTTTTCAAAAAAAATTTACATAAGAGATACACACAACACTAGCACCTCAACTTTTAAATGTCTTTGATAGCTAACTCCTTTTAGATTATGTAGATCCATAAGGCAAGGCTGTTCCCTTGCCCTCTTTCTCTTTGCCATAACCAGTGATGCCCTTGGCTGGTTAGTTAAAGATTGCATTGACCATGGATTTATCAAATGTATTGAAATGCCAAATGCCCATTCCCAACTTTGTTTACAAATGTTTGCTGATGACACAAATATGATAGTTAGGGCTGGTAACCACTCTACTGAGAACTTTTTGAATTGCTTGAACTTGTTTTGCCTTGCTAGTGGTTTTGTAGTTTATCATAAAAAAACTGGTTTCTATGCTACTAATAGAATTATTCCAAACTGTGTTAAACAAGTAGGTTATTGTCAGGGGAGCACTAGATTGTGCTCTCCGACTACAATAGACGAGATTTCGGAAATACACTAATGATTACAAGAACACCCATGAAGGGAAACCGATACAAGAATATGTGACTGATACAAGATGTCCCACAACTCGGGACCGATAGGTATGGAAAAACTAGACTAGAGATGATACAAGAGATCCCACAACCCGGGATCGTAGGTATGGAACAAGATATCTGGATTACAAGAAATCCCTTTAGGGATATGAACAAGATGCAAGAAATAACTGGAAAGGATCTCCAACTATGAGATTACAACAAGACAAGAAAGGATGTCCATGATACAAGACTAGACCAGACTAGAGCAAGAGACAAGACTAGAACTTGAACTGGAACTTGAAAGTACTTACTTGGCGGTCATGACTCCTTGAGCTCCCAAGACTGGTATTGGAAAGACTAAGAATGAATGTGGCCAACCCCTCCTTATATAGGATTTTCAAGGGCGGTTACAAAATGATGATGTCATCAATTGGAAACTAAACCTCCAAGTGTCAGAATTCAGCAAATAGATAGTGGATCTTGGGGTTTTGGCACATTTCGAATGCAATAGTAGCATTAGTTTCTCCAAAGTATTGACCAAACATGAGATATAGGAAATTCATATGGAATCTAAGATATAAGATGGTTTTCTTTGTGTCCATGACATCACCTCCCCCTCAAGCAACAAGTTCCACAAGGAGCGGCCATGTTCTCTAGCTTGGGTTTCATTGGATTCTTCTTATGGAATTC
This sequence comes from Ceratopteris richardii, assembly GCA_020310875.1. Classification (NCBI taxonomy): domain Eukaryota; kingdom Viridiplantae; phylum Streptophyta; class Polypodiopsida; order Polypodiales; family Pteridaceae; genus Ceratopteris; species Ceratopteris richardii. Next base: position 182,635,184 of record CM035414.1, on the reverse strand, counting down.
ACGAACCTTGATTTTGCTCTTTGAAGATTTTCTATAAGTTCACAAGTACGATCATTGATGTCATATGCTTTCCAATGAAGGCATTTCAATCTTCTTCGAGAGATCCTTGAATCTAATACATGCACGACCTTGAATTCTTCATTATCCTAAATCTTGATAGTTGGTGAAGGAATTGGTCTCTCTTGAGCTTCCTTGGGTTCTTCATGCAATAGATTCCTTGAGCTTCTAGTGGTAGGTTGTGGTGTCTCCAAGATATTTGATGGAGAGCCTTGAGTAAGCACACCTCGACAAGATTTTGGAAATACACTAATGATTACAAGAACACCCACGAAGGGAAACCGATACAAGAATATGTGATTGATACAAGATGTCCCACAAACCGGGACTGATAGGTATGGAAAAACTAGACTAGAGATGATACAAGAGATCCCACAACCCGGAATCGTAGGTATGGAACAAGATATCTGGATTACAAGAAATCCCTTTAGGGATATGAACAAGATGCAAGAAATAACTGGAAAGGATCTCCAACTATGAGATTACAACAGGACAAGAAAGGATGTACACGATCCAAGACTAGACCAGACTAGAGCAAGAGACAAGACTAGAACTTGAACTGGAACTTGAAAGTACTTACTTGGCGGTCATGAATCCTTGAGCTCCCAAGACTTGTATTGGAAAGACTAAGAATGAATGTGGCCAACCCCTCCTTATATAGGATTTTCAAGGGCGGTTACGAAATGATGATGTCATTGATGATGTCATTGATGATGTCATTGATGATGTCATCAATTGGAAACTAGACCTCCAGGTGTCAGAATTCAGCAAATAGATAGTGGATCTTGGGGTTTTGGCACATTTTGAATGCAATGGTAGCATTATTTTCTCTAAAGTCTTAACCAAACATGAGATATAGGAAATTCATATGGAATCTAAGATATAAGATGGTTTTCTTTGTGTCCATGAGAGTTATGAAATCATCAAGGAAGGTACTGTTTTTAGACTTTTGGGCATTCCTATTGGTTTTGATATTACTTTTGATGAAAGGTGGAATTGGGTCCTAGACAAGTTTTGTAACAAAATTTTCAAGTGGATTGATCTTCAACAAAGTCTATCTCAAAGAGCTTTTGTTTTGAAGCATTATATTTTGCCTACCCTAACTTATTTTTTTGCATGTTGGAAGCCTAAGAAAAAGTAGGACTGTCAAGCCATCTCTCTTGCTAGAAGGCTCCTTTGGGCAGGTTCTTCGATTCCTAAGGTGGCTTGGCATATATGTTGTATGAGAAAGTTAGAGGGGGGTCTGGGCCTTATTTGTCCTACTAGGATGGCCATTCAAATGGCTGATAAGTGGATCTCTAGAGCCACTCATTCTGTGGATTACTAGGCTTGCCTTATAAGGAGAAATGTTGATAAATTTCACATAAAGAACAATAAAAATTGGTGTAATTTTCAATTATGGGATATCATTACTTCTCATGTTGCTTTTGTCCCCAAAGGAAGTAGGCTAGTCTACAATTTTTGGAATGCCTAGATGAAAGTCAAAGATTGTTACACCTTGCCTCCTGATTATGCTAATAATCTCTCCTTCTTGTTGCAAGACTTCATGTCGATAGGTTGGAAGATGCTTAATAAATATGACTTCTTGACTATTAGAATGTATAAATGCAAGAAAAACGCTTTTTCTAATTGGTTGAGCCTGTACAAAAATGAAACTCTTATTGCGGATAGGCATATAATGGGATTGACAATTCTTATTTGAGAAGGCATATGCACATAAGCAACACATGCAAAGATCCTGCAATGATCAAGTGAAGGTCGTCTACCATGTCATGCTTCATATGGGGTCATCCCATCAAGAGATTTGAATGACAACCTGTTTACAAGATAAGTAGTAGTAGATACACTCTCTGTCCACAAGTAATTAGGTAATTTTTTCTCATTTAACATTGACCTAGCTGTTTAAACAATTAATCTATTTCTCCTCTGTGCCACCCCATTTTGCTAAGGGGTGTACCTTGTTGTAATTTCTCTCTTGATTCCTCTGTCCTGCAAGAATGCATCCAACTCATTTGAGAAGTACTCAGCTCCTCCATCTGACCTGAGTCTCTTTAGGTTTATTATTTTTTGGTTTTCAACAAGTGCAAAATACTTTTTAAAGCAACTGAATACTTCATCTTTGTGCTTCATAAAGTATAAGACAATCCACCTACTGAAATCATCAATGAAAGATACATAATACCTTGATCTAGAAATTGAGGGATCCTTACTTGGTCCCCATACATCTGTATGGACAAGCTCTAGGTAGTCCTCATGCATGTCGCCTTTCCTTGAGAAGGGTAACCTATGAGATTTTCCAAACTGACAATCACCACATTTATAGATCATGTGTTGCTTGGATACATTAGGTATCCCAAGCACACATTGATCTCTACATATTTGTTTTAAATTTCTTTCACCAACATGCCCTAACCTCTGATGCCAAATTTCAAGCTCTGATAGTGTTTGGTCTTTGTAACTATAGAGTGCAATATTCCTATTATCTTCAAGTTCAAAAGTGAATAATCTAACTGTCTTTTCTCCTTTGGCAATTCTCTTGAATCCATGTTGGGGATCCTCCACAAATGCTCCATATTGGTTGAACCTGACCTACAAACTCTTTTCCACAATCTATCCAACACTTATCAAATTCTTGGTAATTGTAGGTACATATAGAACCCTGCTCAACAGATTCTTATTTCCATCAGAGGTCTCAACATTTCCTAGCTTAATCACTGAGTGCTTGGTTTCATCACCTGTCTGTACCTGATCCTTACCCTTTGGTTCCTCAAGGTCAGAGAGAAGAGCTATATTGCCTACCACATGGTTTGAGCATCCTGAGTCAATGTAGAATAGATGGTCATCATTTATACCTAGTTTTGAAGTCATATTCATAATCATAAGAGAATCCTCTTGCTCCTCTGTGTAGTTATTGTAGACTTTCCTTGATTTGTAGCCTCCTTGGTAGTTGCTATTGTAGTTTTTGTTGTAGTTGTTATTGTATCCTTGATGGTGATTGAATCTTCCTCTTGATTATGTATATCCACCTCTTTGATATCCTCTACCTCTCTGATTTTTGAAGTTCCTAAAACACTCGTCTGCAGTATGATTTGACAATCCACAAATATTACATGGTGAGGAGTTATAGGGTCTCCCCCTACCTTGCTTACCTCCTCTCCCCCTTCCTCTTGAGGTTCTACCTCTCCCTGCATAATTGGCTTGGGAGGTAACTCCTTCATCCTCAATCTTCTTGTTCTTCCCTTTCTCTTTGGACTTTCTTTTATCAATGTATTGGGTAGAAGAACTATTACCTCTTGATGAATCTCCATTCTTGTTGAGCTTGGCTTCATGGGTAAATAGTTGCCCCATGAGAGTGGTAAGGTCTAGAATATGCATGTCCATGTACAAGTCCATGGCAATTGTGAAGCTCTCCCATTTGTCATCAGCTTTAACACCATTGATTACCTATCTTACAATCTGCTCTTCTTCAATTTCTTCTCCTATGCTTGCCAATTGATCTGCTACATCTTTGACTTTGGTCACATACTCTGAGATGCCTTTCTTGGGTTTATTTCTTTGAGTGTTAAACTCAATCCACAATTGGTTCTTACTGGCCCTTGTGTTGGAAGGGAAATATGAAGACAATGTTTCCAAAGTCTCTTGGGAAACCTTACAGTTTCTAATATGTGGAAGAAGAAAATCAGAAATTGAGTTAAGTAAGTAACACCTTGCTAATGCATCCTTGGCACACCATGTGTTGAGCCTTTCATGCTCCTCTCTTGTAGGTTGTCCTTTGCTTCTGAATATGGGCATCTCCTCATCTCTTGAGATGTATCCATAGAGGCTCCTTCCTGCAAGTATGTCTTCATCCTCAAGGACCATGCTTGATAGTTGTTCCTATCCAATTTATCAATGAAAGAAGGAAAACCATCTCCCATTTTACCTTAGCTAAGCTTTGATACCATTATTGGGAAAGATGGGTGGTCACTCCAAGAAATGAGTAGGTACTACCAAATCCTGCTTTGTACCAGCCGCTTCTAGCTTCGGAGTTGAGTTTTAGGCCCTCTTAACTTTCTAATGACACAAAATAAGTGCCTATGTACTTTGGAAATGATGTAATAAATGATTGAACCAAAAACAGGCTATTTCCAAGTTGAAGGATTAATGAAAGCCTTCTATTTTTGTTCACACACCTGTTGCTTGTTATGCTTTGTGCTTCTAGTACAATAGGAATTAGAAACATTCCTCTTAGAGGTATCAAATTAGCTTAATGAGCTAATAATTCCAAGTGGAATCACTTAAAATGATGCACTGTACACAGAGCAATCAATTTAGCAATTGAATTATTACCCCCGATTTTTTAGGACCTCTGTAGAGTTTAACCAGTGAGTGCTTCGATGCACTTTTCTCCAAATTGGCTAAATGCATTATCTTCAAACCTTGTGAGCATGTAGAGAACTTGGAGCTGATTCCAATAGCTATAGAACATTGAAAATGGTGAGCGAATGACTGAGATATGAGCAGTACAAGTTGATTGTAATAAGTGACTATAATAGAGAGACCATAGATGAGAAGTATAGATCTATTGTATTAGAACATAATGTTGTACAACATCATTAGCATGATAAACAATGCCTAATGATTGTGAGTAGTATAGGCTATGAAGTATGCCTTTCTCTCTTACAATGTGCTCAAGGATCACTCATATATGGAGCCACACATCCCGCACGTCTTTTGACATCTTTTATAGATGTGAGATTTGGATTTGAATTTGAATCCTCCATTGGCTCTCACTAAAAAGTAGTCCTCCAATTTAGGAGATATTCTCTCAAGTGGAGTTGTGAATTTTCCAACTAATAAATCCATGAGGTTGGTGGTGATTACAAATATTCCTTTCAAGTCATAATGACTTTTACACATAGTAAAATATGAAAGCTTCCTAGCAATGGTTTCCATCAAGCTTCAATTGTACATAAAACTTAGCCAAATGTGTAGGCTTGGTATTTGCACCAACAAGACAGAGGTATCAAAAGGGAGATTACAACAAGATACACTCCTGAGCAAAATGGGGTAGCAAAGAGGAGAAATAGATTGATTGTGGAAACAACTAGATCAATGCCTAATGAAAAAAGGTTACCTAATTATTTGTGGGCAGAGAGTGTATCTACTACCACCTATCTTATTAACAGGTTTCCATCCAAATCACTTGATGGGATGACCCCATATGAAGCATGGCATGGTAGGATGCCATCACTTGATCATTGTAGAATGTTTGGATGTGTTGCTTATGTGCATGTTCCATCTCAAATTAGAGGTAAGATAGACCCTAAGGTAGAAACGTGCATATTCATAGGATATGATTTAAATTAGAAAGGATACAGGTTTTATAACTCATCCAACAAAGGATTTATGGTCAGTAGAGATGTTGTATTTGATGAGAATGATTCTTGGCTTGAAAGTGAATGCAGGAAAGTTAAGTTAACATATGACTTGGAAGAGGAATTTCCAAGCCTCACCAAGGAGGAGCCAATACAAGTTGAAGACATCAAATCAGATGATGAAGACACCATCAACTTAGAAGAGTTCAAAGAATGGAAGTCAAAAGGAAAGTCCAAGATGAAGAGGTTCAAAGACTTACCTGAATCATCCAACCAAGCTCTAAGGAGATCACAAAGGGAGAGCAAGAAACCAATCAAATATGGGTATGACACTTGATTAGTTACTAAGCATTCCATTTATCTTGCTAAGGATTTATCACTTGAAGAGCCTTTTACATATGAAGAAGCAAAGACCAAGGCGGAATGGAAGGAAGCTATGGATAAAGAAATAGAAGCACAAGGAGAATGATACTTGGGAGCTAGTACCAAAGAAGGCATCAATGAAGGTAATTGGTTCTAGATGGATTTACAAAATCAAAAGAAACTTAGATGGATCCATAAATAGGTATAAAGCTAGACTAGTGGCTAAGGGTTTTGCACAAACCCAAGGAGTTGATTATGAAGAGACTTTCTCACATGTGGCTAAAATTCCAACCATCAGAGTATTGGTAAGTGTGGCTACATCAAGGAATTGGAATATGTACCAATTGGATGTAAAAAATGCTTTCCTTAATGGATGGATTTCAGAGGAGGTTTACATGGCTCAACCTCCTGGCTATGAAGACCCAAGCAAGGTACATTATGTGTGAAAATTGAACAAAGAACTTTACGGTTTAAAGCCAGCACCTAGGGCATGGAACCATAGGCTAACTACATACCTCCAAGATCAAGGATTAATAATGAGCAAAGCATATTCTTCTCTGTTTGTCAAGAGCAGCAATTCAGAGATGATATATTTATGTGTGTATGTTCATGACATCATACTTACAAGTAGTGATGCCAATGACCTTGATGACGTAGGAGTTCAAAATCAATGACCTAGGGCTTCTGAAGTATTTTCTTGGACTTGAATTGGTCTACACAAATTCTGGAATTTACACTACTCAAAGGAAGTATGTGCAGGACATGCTGAAGAAGTTCCACTTGGAGAATGCCAAGATAGCTAGCACCCCTATGGAAGTAAATCATAAATTAAGTGCTCATGAAGGTGATTTTCTTGAAGACATTGTAGGGCATCAAAGCATAGTTGGAAGTCTGAACTATGCAACCTTGATAAGGATTGACATAGCTTATGGAGTAAGTGTTTTAAGTCAATTCATGGATAAAACTAGAGCACCTCACTTGGAAGCTACCAAAAGGATTTTGAAGTATCTCAAGGGTACTCAAAATCAAGGTTTATACTTTCCATACACATCATATTTAGACATCAAGCTATACTCAGATGGAGATTGGGCAGGTTGTAAGGATGACAGGAGGAGTACTTCTGGTTATCTTTCTTTTGCAGGTGATAGGACCATTTCATGGTCTTCCAAGAAGCAACCCACTGTTGCTTTATCTTCAATAGAGGCTGTTGGAACTGAAGGACTCACTAGGCAAGGAAGCTTAAGAAGGGAGTCAGAGAGAGGAGAAAGTACAAGCAGACAGAGCAGTCAACGATGATCTGGCAAGTAGGCCAATATTTTTTCAAGACATTTATGCACATAAGAGAGGTGGACACAAGGAGAAGGAGCAAGTAGGGAGCTCCAAGAAATGTATATCAAAATGTTAGAAGAAATCGCTACAACAATAGTGATTTTCATCACTAAAAAACCCTTGTAAATACCATTTCACATTTTTGTAGCTCCATTTTGTGCAAGCCAAGGAGTCCTTGAGCTTGAGGAGCTTTAGAAGTATCTACGTGTCAGTTTTCACATTTTTTAGACTTCGTTTGAACCTCCAAATAGGGTAGAGAACCTAATTTTTAACTAGGCCGGACATTAGGTCTGGACAAGGCCAAAACCTAGTCAAAAACTATAAATAGAGCTAGAGAGCTCATTTTTGAGGTTATCTTGTAATTGAAATGAACTTGTAAGAGCTTTTTGAAAGTAATCTAAGAACTCCATTGCTTCTCACTCTTTGTCTTGCCGTGTGTGCGCGTGTGTGTGTATGTGTGTGCATGCTTGTGTGCTTCTCACTCACGCACTTGTGCCTCCACTTGCTCGTGGTCTTCATACCATCCTCACGTCTTCCCGGATTGACATTAAAGGAGGTGTTCCTCATCACTGAGCTACACCAAATTTTGGCGCCGTTGCCGGGGATCGAGCTTTGAGGACGAGCGTGTGATGGTAAGACGTAGAGTTGAGACGTTGGCATTGTAGGTAATTTCTTCACTCTTCTTGTTTTTTTCTTCCTTACCTCACCACCATCATCACCATCATCATCATCATCACCATCTCCCACCTCCATCTCCATCATCGCGAAAAAAATAAAAAAATTTCAGTTTTTTGCTTATACCACCTTCTCCACCTCATTTCCCTCATTCCACTTGTGAGAGAGAGCGAGAGAGCGATATTGTGTGCATTGTTTTGCGTGCTTTTTGAGCTTTCTTGCAGGTTCTGGCAGCATCATCATCTCCAGCACTCTGTGCAGGTACGAAATGTCACGAAACTGTCTCTGTGTCGCCGGCCTCTGTCGATCGCGATCGACAGAAAAATCGCCCATTTGGTAAAACAAAGTGCACCACCATAATCTACATGATGAGCACATTCTAAATCACTAAAAACAGTTGGAAAATTCTGTGTTTCTCTGTCAATCGCGACCAACACCGTCGATCGCGATCGACAGCCACGATCGACAACCTCTGTCAATCGCGATCGACAGACCCTCTCAATCGCGACCGACAGACCCTGTCAATCGCGACCGACAGACCCCACGACCGACTAACTGCCACGTAGGACCCTGCCAATCGCGATTGACACCGTCGATCGCAATCTACAGCCACGACCGACACCTCTGTCAGTCGCGATTGACACCGTCGATCGCGACCGACTGAGTTTCAGCGATTGATTGACTTTTTCGCGTAGCCACGTGTCCATCGCGACGGACACAGCCCCGATCGACTGAATTCACGGCGAAAAACCCAGAAAAAGTGTCGATCGCGATTGACACCATCAATCGCGATTGACAGGACCCACGATCGACTCTGTCGATCGCGATTGACACTGTCGATCGCGATTGACGTGTCGATCGCGACCGACAGGACCCGACGGACACCTCTGTCAATCGCGATTGACAGACCTATCGATCGCGATTGACAGGCTTTTTCGGCCAAATTTCTAGGGTTTTTTCTTGCATCTTTTTGGGGTAATTTTGGGCATAATTAGAGAGTCATTAGTGATTTGTGAGGTCCCCACACATGTGTTTTTGAGAAAACTCCTGTGATCTGTCAGCCTGTTTGAATCCTGTGTTAGTCCCAAAACCCTGAACTGGCATAACTTTCTCATACGAAATCCGTTTGCTGTGATTCTTGTCTTGTTGGAAAGCTCGTGAGGAGTACAACAAGATTATTAGATAGGGTATTTTGAAGTGGACCATACCCCGAGGTAGGAAAACTGAGGGATCCTTGGGATTGTTTTCCATAAAGGCAAAGGATAATTTGGTTTGTGAGTTACATGCATGAAAGTGGACTATTGTGTCATTTGAATCTACATCTTGAGCTAACCGTGGGACTTTTACAGGTCTAGTAAGAGCTCTTGAGGGCATTCCAAGCAAGGGGCTTTGTGCAAGCTTGAGAATCAACTTCTCGAGCACTAAAGAACAAGGATCAGCAAGAAAGGTCGGCATATTCTCAACTCCCCTTCGTCAATTCCTAGCTTAGGCTAAGAACGACTAGTGATAGGAGTAGGCCAGGACGGCGATAGGCATCAATCAAGTTGAAGACTACCTATGCACTCAAGTTCAAGATTAAACATAATCTCTTCGTGATGCGATAACCTTAAAGGAAAGAATCTAACGAGGAACGATCAACGAACAGTGCAGAAATACACTCAAGTATACCTGACGACGTGATATCAGACAAGATTATAAACGCGGTAATCCACCAAAAAAAGAATCAAGTAACTGATACAAAAGAACTCAGCAACGAGGTTGTACTTGGGCAAATTTGGGCTATTCAATTAGGCTTATGAACCTTAGATCAGGGCGACATCTAGGGAGAGATAGACAAAGTCTTAGGTCTTCAGAGGCTAGTGTCAACCACACTGCTAGGTCTTGGGCCCAGCAGTTGAGCCACCACTCATACTACCCTAGCTCTGAGACTAGTGAATCAGAGATGTCTCAAGGCATGGACAGACCTACGGGAAGTTCAGGAGTGCCATACTTGCACAGGGTAGAAGGCCCGTACAAGATGCAGCTGGAATACCTTAGGACCAACCGATTAGGTGCTAGCATCTATGAGGACGGTCTAGGAAGATCCGTGGTCCAGATTAAAAACCCTGACCAATCTATTGGACTAGAGCGCCCAGCTATCAAGTTCGAAAATGGAGCGTACTTAGACAAGGAAGGGACAATATATGTAGTCACCAGTCACCTAGATAGGACAGATGAAGTCGGGAATGTAGTCCTAGAATCGGACATAGATGACCTAGAACACGGGAACGTAGGAGGGGAGCCCAGGACCCCTCGAGGGAAATCTGTTCTTACTAGAATCCTCACACCGGAGTGGGTTCCCCAAGACAACAAGAGCATAGATCTGCTTATGAACCGAGAGACTGACGAAGCTTTTTGGAGGTATAAATCTGATCCGCCAATTGATATAGGAACAATCATGATCTATGAGTTTAAAGATGCTGATAGCCCAGGCAGAGTGACCTACTTGGATCACGCTTCAGAGAGGATCTTTGTGGTTACAGAACATGATAGACATGCTTACACTTGGAAGGGTGAATTCGTTTTCCCCCAACCAAGATCGAATGTATCCTATGGTCACCCTGGAGCTGGAACATCCCAAGCTCATGGAATACAAAGAGACAGAAGTAGAGATAGACCAGAAGTAAGCTTTGCCAACCTAGGGGGCAGAGAAAGAACAAGAATGGAAACAAATAGAGTAGAACCTGAGATACTTAGAGCTCACAGGAAGCAAAGAAATGCGGATGAGTTCCCTCTACCACGACCTAGAGAGCACACAAGGACTTTGAGACCGACTCAGCTAGTTAAGTCCATGAAGAACTACTTCGATGGCACTGGAGATCCATACGATCATGTGGCTGAGTTTAGGCAAGTCTTGAGAGCTGAACAAGTGGAGGATCTATTCCCGCAGTACAATGCCTTTGGTCTAACCCTTAGGAACACTGCCCTGACATGGTTTCAGCCACTAAACGAGAGGCAGTTCATGAGCATAGACCAACTCCTAGAGGCTTTCATTATTGAATTCTCTAAGAGTGGCATAAGACATAATACCTCCTCGCTGATTCAGAGCTTCAAGCAAACCTCTCAAGAGACCGTGAGACTTGCAGGAAGAAGATTTAGGCAATATCTTGAAAGATGCCCTGATTCGGAGCTACCCACACCAGCTAAGCAAGTGGCTCTATTCTTGGACGGATTGCTAAGTACCAAATTGAGATCTTATGTGTACTTGAAGGACCCTAGGACTATAGAAGAGTGTGTACGCATGTGCATTGACATCGAGGATAACCTAGGGGAGGAGTTAGAGCTTTCCAAGATATACAAAGATTCAGATAGTGCCTCTAGCCTCTCTTCCACACAATCCACATCAATTGAGGAACTTGCAGAGAAAGTAGCTCAGAAATTAGGTGTCACTAGCAAACAGATCCCGAGGTATGCCCCTGTGAAAAGATGCTATACTTGTGGTGGCGACCACATGGCGAATGTATGTCCCATTATGAGTCAACCCCAGGTCAATCCTAGTAGCCAATAATGCACCATAGAACGGAAATACACAAATCACTCAACACAATAAGCAAGCGGTTAGGCAACCCTACCCTCAGCCATACCCTCAACAAGGCAGATACCAGAGTCAATACCCACCACAACAGTATACTAGGCCTCAACAAAATTATCAACCACAATATCAAGCCCAACAAAGGCCTCAGCCCGTGTTAGCACAACAACCCCCTGCCCCAGCTAATGTAATTCCGGTAAAGTATGCAGTAGCAGAAGAAAATTTGAATAGAGCTATAGTCCCGGTAACCCAATTGCTTTTTGAAAGTGACCCGAGTGACCATAGTTTCGATTCTACACATGTTGATAGCCCCTAGGCCTACTACATGCAGTCTCCTAAACATGGGGAGCCCTATTATAGTGACGAGCCAAATGAACCTAGTTGGGAGTCAGATTACACAAACGTCATGTATGCAAACCCCTACCCTAGACCTCAACCTAGACAAGTAAGACCCCCATTCCCTAGAGGACCATGCTACAGATGTCAGGGGGATCACCTCATTCGTGATTGCCCCATGCTTGCACCTACCCAAACCCAGTCAGTGACGATCCAGGGCTGTTGCCAGGAGTGTGGAAAGGAGCATCTCTTACGAGATTGCCCAAAGAACCCCAATAATATGCCAAAAATCACTCCTATCAACGTTATTGGGTTAGTTGTAGACTCCACAGGGAGTGTGACTTCCACTGCACCAGTACAAGTAATCACTAGAGCCCAAGCCTTGCAACAGATGAAGAGAACTTGGAAGCAGCCATGGAAGGTTCCCCGCAGGAAATCGACCCAGAAAAATTCAAGGCCATTCCCTTAGAAAATATGAAAACTGTGTTAGAAACCCATGCCGACCTCCTGGAGGCCCATGCAGCGTTAGAACGAGAAAGGGATGATCTACTTAAGCAACTGGCGACTCAGCAGGAGTCACCAAGCAAAGCCACAGCCACAAACGACACATCCGAAGAGGTCACAAAACTCAGGGCAGAACTCGAAGAATTACGCAGCAAAGTCATGCAATACGAACGTCAACCCTCTCCCCTTATCAAGCCGGAGCCTGAAGATCTAGTGCCAATCGAGATAGAGGAAACTTTCGAAGACCCTTATGTTCCCATGCCTGCACCAGGGGGCAAGCAAACAGAAGAGGGCATGGACACCATAGAGATAGAGGCTCCTGAATGGATGCAGAGGTTAGAGAAAGTGGCCACAACCCATGATGATAGAGTGGAGTTCAGATAGCATCTATGTCACACCTGGAAGAAGTAGTCATAAAATCGGATTACTTTAGGAATCTCTCCCATCATAGGTGGATCGGCACATCCGACGATTTGTATGTTCCTTTCTGTGTCCTAATGGCGGATTACAATGCGGAAATCAAGAGTCACACATCAAAAGAACCAACCTCGGCTACACAGTTCGCACCGGACGACATCCCAGCAAGTGCCAAGCAGGGCAATATTCATCAACCGATGTGGAGGATTCGTCTACTGGAAACCTACCCAGAGATGGTAAGAACATGGAATAACATGCCTTTGTACATCAAATACAACCCATGCTATTGTCCTGTGTTTCGAAGAAGGTCATGGCCGGAATACACAAAAATGGTGCTGACAAACAAAGGATGTGAGAAATGGCTCAATTATGTTTACTTAGCACCACCCAAAGGCCAACCTACCATAGGATACATGATCTCGACAATTCGGCATTGGGGGGTCAGGTTTAAAAATGTACCAGATGTCATGGCCCAAATGTGCCTTAAAGTTTTTGAACTCATGTTGGTTACCTTCAGGACTTTCAAAAATGTCAAGGAGCCCCATCTGTCAGCTCTTGGATTTAATGAAGGTAATCAGGACCTCATCTACGACATGAGTGCAACACCATCTATTAATGTTGTATATGCATGGCACGCGCGCATCAAGTATCTACCAGCCTGCTTCAAACAGACGTTTGAAGAAATGCTCGTCATGGGATTCTGGGAATATCATTTAGAGATATTCATTCCCAAACCATCACATTTATTGCAGTTGTTTGCAGTGGAACAAACTCTTCATTCAGAAAAGTTACGTATACCACATCCAGAGGTTCCCGGGCCGATAGATTGGGATGCTTTACTCACGGACTTGGCCAAAGGGTTGCGGATTGCAAAACATCACTTAGCACAAGACGTTGTTGAGTACTACATCCAACGGCCCACCCAACAAGGGTCTGTCAGGGACGACAGACGCGAGAGAGGGGGGGGTGTTGGAACTGAAGGACTCACTAGGCAAGGAAGCTTAAGAAGGGAGTCAGAGAGAAGAGAAAGTACAAGCAGACAGAGCAGTCAACGACGATCTGGCAAGTAGGCCAATATTTTTTCAAGACATTTATGCACATAAGAGAGGTGGACACCAGGAGAAGGAGCAAGTAGGGAGCTCCAGGAAATGTATATCAAAATGTTAGAAGAAATCCCTACAACAATAGTGATTTTCATCACTAAAAACCCTTGTAAATACCATTTCACATTTTTGTAGCTCCATTTTGTGCAAGCCAAGGAGTCCTTGAGCTTGAGGAGCTTTAGAAGTATCTACCTGTCAGTTTTCACATTTTTTAGACTTCGTTTGAACCTCCAAATAGGGTAGAGAACCTAATTTTTAACTAGGCCGGACACTAGGTCTGGACAAGGCCAAAACCTAGTCAAAAACTATAAATAGAGCTAGAGAGCTCATTTTTGAGGTTAGCTTGTAATTGAAATGAACTTGTAAGAGCTTTTTGAAAGTAATCTAAGAACTCCATTGCTTCTCACTCTTTGTCTTGCCGTGTGTGCGCGTGTGTGTGTATGTGTGTGCATGCTTGTGTGCTTCTCACTCACGCACTTGTGCCTCCACTTGCTCGTGGTCTTCATACCATCCTCACGTCTTCCCGGATTGACATTAAAGGAGGTGTTCCTCATCACTGAGCTACAGAGGCTGAATACAAGGGGTTAGCCAATGCTACACAAGATGCCATATGGATTAGATTGCCATATTCAGATTTGGGACTTCACACTCACTCACCTATGATCTTTGGTGACAATACAAGTTCTTTGCATCTTGCAGTCAATCCTATCTATCATGCAAGAACCAAGCATATAGAAGTTCACTATCACTATGTTAGAGAGAATCTATTGAGCAAGGAGATTCAATTGGCATATGTGTCCACAAATATGAAATGTGCAGATTTATTGACCAAAGCACCTGATGGTACTAAGCTTTGCATATTTAAAGCTCTGATTGGATTACAGGACATTCAAGAAGAATCATGAAGAAGCCCAAGCCAAGATGTTTGTCTTGAGGGGGAGCTGTTGGTGCAAATTAGTAAAGCCATCACACTTGGCTTAACTTGAAGGATCATTTGAAGAAGCATGTGATGAGTCACATGAACCATTGCTTGTAATTGTGTGATCATTTACCATTTGTAAATGATTAAACCCTTGAAGAATCTTGTAAAAGGCAACAAACTCGTGGAGTTAGTCAGAATGATGGTTACGACTTTAGATTGAGGGAATAACTCCCTAATCATAGGGATCACTTTTAGGAACCAATTTTGAATTTCAAATTCAAACTTAAGGAACAATCTTCTATTGCGGCCATTGAGCCCCCATTATTGAGCTTATTGTTGATCAATTGTAGAATTTGAGTGGCTTACACCATAGAACACTCTTCCCACTATCATTGGGCATCATATATATGCCAATGATCATGTACAACATTGTTATATAATACATTACATCATTGATCATGTCTATCTCCTTCTCTGCTATGTCTACTCAAAGCAGTGTACTTGGCATTCTCATATCTCAGTGAGTTCTTATCCATCTTCAGTGTTCTATAGCTTCTTGGAACCAGCTTAAGGTCTATTTTAAGCTATCAAAGTTTCAAAGGATTTTCTTCAGCCAATTCAAAGAAATCTGCGTTGAATTACTCTCTAGTCATTCTCTATGTAGCTCCTAAAAAATTGGGGGTAAGCATCTACTTGCCAAAGTGTTTGCTCAGTATATGGTTTATCATTTTAAGTAATTCCACTTGGAATCATTAGCTATCTAAGCTAATTAGATACCATCAAAATGAAGCTTCCTAATTACTACTGTACTGTGAGCACTGAGCAAAAGATCCAGCATGTGTCAAGACCAAAATAGCAAGTTCTTGATCTCTAGCTATTTGCAAAGTTATCTGCTTTGATCTAATTGTTTGAAGCGTCATCTCCAAAGTATATAGGCACTTATTTTGTGTCATTATCAAGCTAAATGGGCCTACTATCAAACTCTGAGCTGAAAGAGGGTAGGTACAAAGTAGGGATTAGCAGTACCAACTCATCCTCTTGTGGTATCCATCCATCTCTTCCAATAGTTCCTGAACTAATGACATGAAGCCTATCAGAGGTCAAGTACACAACATGAAGGTCGTTCCTAAAGACATTCAACATGATTGAATCAAAGAAGCACTGGAAAGGGTCTAAGTACCTTCGGTAATGAAATTTGTATTCATTCTTTACTTTGCATGCAAGGTACTATTAATGGTAAAGTTGTTAATATTTTCATGATGATGGTAGTTCACATGATTTTATTTCCTATACACTAGTACATGATCTCCAATTGAAGCCACTTCCTTGTATGTATAAATTTAAGGCTGCATTTCAAGGAAATAGATTGCATAATGTTTAGATTTGTATAGGTTCATATGTAGATGAACACACATTTTTAATTGCTCCTTTGTAGTCCTATGATGTTATACTTGGCATGCATTTTTGTCATCATTATAATCCATGCATTGATTATCATACACTCAATGAGTTTTAAGTTCAACAATCAAGATATTCCTTTGTCTACAATGCATGACTTCCAATCGTTTCCATTAATTAGTCATACTCAAGTCAAACGTGCATTTAGGAAAGGATACAATTCATGTATTGTTTTTGTCAATAACATTGTTTTTTATACACATACACTTCCTAATGCACATAAATCTTATGGAATCCTACCAAGATTTTTTTATTGCTGATTTTCCTTGTAAACTACCACCTTCTAAGGGATCTCTTGACCATAGTATAGACTTAATTCCTGGTAGTTCTCCTCCCCATAAAGCACCTTATAGGCATAGACCTTTACATAAAAAAGAAATAGCTAACCAAGTTAAGGATCTACTCCACAAAGGACTTATCAAGTCTAGTTCTTCTCCCTTTGGAGCACCTGTTCTTTTAGTAGAGAAGAAGAAGAACAAGACTTATAGGATGTGCATTGACTATAGAACGCTCAATAAGATCACAATTAAAAACAGATATCCTATTCCTAGGATAGATGATTTGCTAGCTAAACTTCATGGAGCACATGTCTTTAGAAAAATTGATCTTAAATCAAGTTATCACCATATACAAATGACACAAATTGACATTTATAAGACTACCTTTAGAACTTAGACTGATCACTTTGAATTCATGGCAATGCCTTTTGGACTTACCAATGCACCTGCTACATTTGCACGTATGATGAATACTATTTTTCTTGATTACTTTTGTTCTTGTTTTCTTTGATGATATACTTGTCTATAGTGAGAATGGAAATGACCATGAAAATTATTCAGCAAATGTTTTTAATTTGATACGCAAAAATGAACTTTATGCCAATCTTGAAAGAGTTATTTTTTCCAAAAAGAATTAGAGTATTTAGGAAATATTGTTTCTAGTCAAGGTGTTCATGTGGATCCAAAGAAAATTAAAGTAATTGAAGAATGGCATGTACCTCAATCGGTGAATGATGTATGCTCGTTTCTCGGGTTAGCTAGTTTTATAGAAATTTTGTAAAAGGTTTTTCTTATTTAGCACTCCCACTCACATTATTATTGAAGAAAAAGTTAAAATTTGTGTAGGGACTAGCACAACAACAATCTTTTGAAAAGCTCAAACATGCACTTTCTCATGCACTTGTTTTGCAATTACCAAATTTTGCACAACCTTTGCATGTAGTTACAGATGCTAGTGCTTTAGGTATAGGTGCTATATTAATGCAAAATGATCATTTTATTGCATTTGAAAGTAGGAAACTTAAACCTTCTAAATAGAATATACTACATATGATAAGGAACTTTTGGCTATTGTGCATGTTTTAAAAATTTGGAAACAGTACCTTATGAGTTCGGAAGTTCTAATCAAAACAAACCCACAAATTATTAAGCATTTATTAAATCAACCATTGATTTCATATATAGACACATTAAATGGGCTTCATTCATACAAAATTTTTAGCCTACGATTCAATATCAACCTGGAATAGCTAATGTTGTAGTTGATGCCCTTAGTCATTTCCCATCCCCACAAACAAATATTATTTTAATCAATAATATTTATGTTGTTCATATTTATTCATTTCATGAAATGATTCCTACTTATGCAACTGATTTGTATTTTTCACAAACATGTAATGCTTTCAAAAATTCTACAACATCTAGTGAGGATCACTACACTTTTCATAATGGATTCTTGTATTTCCAACACAATTTATGCGTCACAACCTAGTTTTCTCCAAGGCTTATGACTAAGGCGGCGACCAAGTCATAGACCTTGGCATACCTTGTCATCCAAGCCACCAAAGTCACCATTGGCATCGTTGGCTGTGCGCGAGGGGGGACCTCAACAATCAAGGAATATAGAGGTTCCTAGTACTTCTCGGAAGGTCACCCATCCCAGTACTGTTCCCCCGGAGCTCGCTTAACTATGGCAATCTCTTGCCAATAAGCTACACTCTTGTGGTGTCTGAAGAAGGGGAAAGACTAAGGTTGACATTACCTTGAACATGTTTTGGTCCCTCAAAGCTTCATTCTTTGCTTTCAAAGCCTATTTTTGAAGCATTTTTGGGGTGTCTTTTGGAGCCATTTTGGAGTACTTCTGCACATAGTTCTCTTCACACAGGTCTAAGAACATCAAGAAGAGTGTTCTTTGTACTTCTCCGACAATAAATATCAACCTTTGGGGGTGTGTTTTCAGCCACACTCGTAAAACTACAGGTTTCTTGAAAGGTTTCAGTTTTGGTGGGAGCAGATGTTGCAAATTTATGCAAGTTTTTGAGCCTAAAACATCAGAGTTGACAGACACTTGGAGGTGTTATTGGCTAGTTTTTGGGCTGTGTATTAATCTTTTAGTTTCATTTTACTGCATATATTGAGCACATACACACCATGTACACTTCTGTGGATACCACTTATGTAGGTCCATGTGGTCATTGATATAGTGGTTACATTCTTTGCATAAAGCCTTTTATGTTTGATAAAGAGGGTCGTGGTGAGGTTTTCTTAACTAGGAGACACCCAAATGTTGGGGCCTCTTCGGTGATGCAGGTGGAAGACTTACCCAGCCTTGCCATAGGAGATGTATGATAGTTGTTCATAGGTGCTCGATAAGCCTAGTTGGCTTCTATTGGTGATTATATGCAATGGAGTTAGTGATTCATTATGCAGGAAAACATGTCAGTACTTGCAATTTTATGATATTTTGACACTGGTCATACGATCATTTTGTAGGGGATACTCTGGCAAAAGTTTTCCAATTTTCTAGTTTTGTCAACTATACAGTGGTCGATTTACTCCTTGATACACTTATTCATTGGTGTTTGGACTCTTCTAGCTCCATTATCATTCTATTTAGTTCTCTACCATCATGGCATCAGAGGTCTCAAGCACATCCGATGGATCAGGGTCTAGTGCTAGTGTTCCGAGGAGGAGCTATAACTTGCAGGGCAAAGACCATTTTGTGATTCAAAAATTTGATGGCACAAACTTTGCTCTATGGAAGAATTAGATTAAAGATGTGTTGATGCAAAGGAGGCAGTGGAAGCCAGTAAATGGAATTTCAAAGAAGCTTGCTGACATGGATGAAGATGATTGGGATGAGTTAGATGAAATGGCCAGGTCTACCATTTGCTTGCACCTGGAAGATAATGTTTACTTTACAATATTAGACTATGAAAGTGCAGAGGAGCTTTGGAAGAAGTTATGCAATACATATGAAAACGAGAAGGCATCAAATAGAGTCTATCTCATGAGAAAATTATATGACCTTCCTATGAAGGACACAGATAGTGTTGCTGCTCATCCAAATGAGTTTGATGCTATATTCTCTCAGTTACAGGCTCAGAAAATGGATATGGATAATGAAATGAAAGCAGTATTTTTGTTATGCACGTTGCCATCTGTTGGAAGCAGCCAAAGGCATAGAAGACGCGGAAGCATGTAACGACAGAGCAGGGAGCCAGTCGAATCTTTTTTCAAAGAATCATGTTTTAAAAATACTTTTCAAAAACCTCCAACAGTGATTTTTATCACTAATGTAACATATGTAACATAGAAAAACCCTTTTCTTAATTTCTAGCTGCATTTTGTGCAAGCCGAGGAGTCCTAGAGCTTGAGGAGCTTAGGTAGAACAAGCGTATCAATTTTCGTTATTTTTAGACACCATTTACCCTTCCAAATAGCATCTAGGACCTAATTTTTAACTATGCCGATCACTAGATGTGAAACCGGTCAAAACTAGTCTAGAAACTATAAAAAGAGCTAGAGAGCTCATTTTTGAGGTTAGCTTGTTTGAGGTTAGAGTTCTTTTGAGCTTGTAATAGTGTTCTTGAGTAATAGAGTTGATTTCTCACCTTCCATTGTGCCTTGCTTGTCTCTTCGTAGTGTGTGTGTATGTGTGTGTGCATTTCTATGCTTCTCACCTTCACTCTCACTTCATCTCACATTCACGATCTTCATATCACTCCTATCTCTTTCGCGGATTGACATTAAGGAGGTGGAGCTTCTTAACGTGGTTCTCACCATTGTGCTAGAGCAACACCAAATTTGGTGCCGTTGCCGGGGATCGAGTCTAGGACGAATGTGTGATGGTAAGAGTATAGCAAGAAGTGGCGTTGGAAGGTAAAAATTTCAGTTTTTGTTGTTTTTTTTACTTAGTTTTTAGTGTTTTTCACCTTCCCCACACTCCATCTTCATCACCGCATCATCATCTTCATCTCCAAAAAAATCAGAAAATTCACCATATCCACCCATTCTCCTCATTTCCCCTCATTTGTGCATGCGAGAGAGTGAGAGAGAGCTTTTGTGCTTGCATGTGCTTTTGTTTTCTTGAGTTTTCTTGCAGGTACAGAGCTCCAGTGCATCAGGAAAGCTTGGAAAAGGTAAAATTTTTAGTTTCTATCAGAAATTTCCGTCTGTGTCAGACCATCGCGATGGTCTGCAAAGTTTGGAATTTGAAGAAGGCGACCACACCAGCGTGTAGAGCACACTTGCGCCTCTAGGAATCCATACTTGCATTGCAAAAAATCATACTTTGGTGGACCATCGCGACGGTCTCAGACCATCGCGATTGTGTGACACCATCGCGATTGGCTCACGCCATCGCGACGGCTCGACCGGACCATCGCGACGGTCTCACGCCATCGCGACGGTTCATTTGGACCATCGCGACGGTTCGCGGACCATCGCGACTGTTCGGTTGACCCCACACCATCGCGATTGGCTCACGCCATCGCGCCGACGATGCCACGTGGCAAGTTCGACCATCGCGACGATACCCTCAGACCATCGCGACAACTCGAATTTTGGACCATCGCGATTGGCTCAAGCCATCGCGCCCTGACCATCGCGATTGGCTCACGCCATCGCATATGTGACCATCGCGACGGTTCACTTTGGACCATCGCGATTGTTCACGTTGACCGTTGACTGACGCCATCGCGATTGTCCGCCTGATCGAGCCATCGCGACGGTTCTCACTCACGCCATCACGATTGCTCACTTTTGGACCATCGCGACCGTGCACTTCAGACCATCACGATTGTTCACCCTCACGCCATCGCGACGGTCCCAAACCATCGCGATTGTCTCACGCCATCGCGATTGTGCACCCCCATCGCAAATTTTGGGGTTTCATTTTTTGGCCAATTTTGGGGCTATTTTTGGGAAATTTTTGGGTGATTAGACTCATAGGAGACCCCTTAGCCCATATTTGGAGAAAAATCGGTTTGTCAATTTTTACCCCCCAGGGCCTGAACGGTCATAACTTTTTCATCCGAAGTCCGTTTTTTGAGCTTAATAGCTCATTAGAAAGTCTATTTTTAGATAAGCTATTTTGAGGTTGACCTAGTTTGGGACTAGAAAGCCAGGGGGCAAGCATTAAAAAGTTTGGCAAAAGGGAAGGGACTTAAAAGGTGTATATACTCAAGTGCTTGATCATCCAACTGTGAATTGGTCTAATATTGGATTTTTCCAGGTCTAGCAAGGGCAATCAAGGGAAACCAAGGCAAGGCAGTGAAGGGCATAAAGCTTGGGAAGCGCGGCTTCTTGGGCATCAGAGCAACCAGAAAAGCTGACTCGAGGTTGGAAGATTACTCAACCCCCTCAGTCAATTCTTAGCTTAGGATAAACGGTAGCATTGTGGATTTAAGATGATAGGAACGCCTCAAGTTCAAGAGAATTAAATTTATCAAGTCCAAGACTAAAGATAAAGGTGTGTGACACGAAAACCTAAAGGAAAGAACATAAGTCTGACGGAACGAGAACTCAAAGTACCACGGAAAGTCGAATTCCTGACGCATACATTAAGACAAGAATCTAAAGAAATTTAAAAAGAATCAAGAAAGTAATAACAAAGAATCATTGACGATCTGAGCGTGTACTGAGTGTGCAAGGAAGAAAATTAATGAACCTTAGATCGGGCAAACATATAGGAAAGTCAGACCGACGAAGCCTTAGATCATCAGAGGCAAGTGTAAGAACTACTGCACGATCGTGGGCTCAACAATTGAACACTAGTTATCCCTACGAGAGCTCAGATACTAGCGAATCAGAAATGGCATTTAGCACAGAAAGACCAAAAGGAGGGTCAAATGTAGCCTATTTAGAAAAACCAGAAGGACCCTATAGAATGCAACTAGAGTTTCTCCGAACCAACCGATTAGGTGCTCGCATCTATGAGGATGGTTTGCGAAGGCAAGTGGTGCAAATGCACAACCCCGATCAACCCATTGGATTGGAACGTCCAGTGGTGAAATTTGAGAGAGACGCGTACATAGACAAGGAAGGAACAATGTACATCTTAAGTACGCAGCCAAACAATACCAATGAGTTTGGCATGATTCAGCTAGAGACGGAAACTAAATCTCAAGGAAAGGAACCATTAGAAGAACCTAGAACACCTAGAGGGAAATCTGTACTGACACGAGTACTAATCCTAGAATGGATCCCTCAGGACAACAGAAGCATAGAGTTGTTTGTAAATAAAGAAACTGATGAAGCCTTTTGGAGATACAAGACAGAACTACTTAGTGAGGTAGGTATCATCACTATATACGAGTTCAAGGACCCGGATACACCTGGAAAGGTTGTATACCTGGATGAGACTTCAGAAAGAGTCTTTGTGGTGCCTGACCACGCTAAAAACACATACACATGGAGAGGTGAATTGGTATTCCCTCCATCTAGAATGAACATGAATAAAAGTCAACAAGGGGCAGGAACATCATCAGCCCATGGAAATCAAAGAGAGAAAAATAAAGAAAGACCCGAAGTAAGCTTCACTCATCCCGTAGGGAGAGATAGAACAACCACATACATTAATAGAGCGGATAGACAAAGAGATCATGGAATACTAGGTGGTAGAGATGATTTTCCTCTACCCAGACCACGTGAACACGCAAGAATATTGAGACCCACTCAGTTAGTGAAATCCATGAAAAATTATTTTGATGGGACAGGAGATCCCTATGACCATGTTGCAGAATTCAAGCAAGTACTGAGAGCAGAACAAGTTGAAGACATGTTCACGCAATACAACGCATTTGGACTAACGTTAAAGAACACCGCTTTAACTTGGTTCCAACCATTGCAACAAAGGCAATTTAGAGACATCCATCACTTTTTAGAGTCATTCATCACTGAATTCTCTAAAAGTGGGATTAGACATGACACGTCTTCATTGATTCATAGCTTCAAACAGACCCCTCAGGAGACAGTTAGACTGGCAGGACGTAGGTTTAGACAATATGTTGAACGATGTCCAATGCAAGAGCTACCCTCACAGGCCAAGCAAGTGTCATTGTTTCTAGATGGCTTGTTGAGCTCTAAACTACACTCCTATGTGTACCTAAAAGAACCCAGAACGCTAGAGCAATGTGTGAGAATATGCATAGACATTGAGGACAACTTAGGAGATGAGTTGGAACTCTCAAAGGTCTATAAGGACTCAGACTGTTCATCTCTAGCATCCACAAAATTGTCTAGCTCAATAGAAGACCTTGCAGAAAAAGTGGCCCAGAAACTAGGAGTTTCTAGTAAACCTAGGGTGCTAACAAACAAGCATTGTTACACCTGTGGTGGAAATCATTTGGCAAATGTGTGCCCCAATGCACCACAACCACAAGCCAACCCTAGTGGCCAATACTGTACAATTGAGAGAAGATACACGAATCATACGGCTCAGGACTGCCCATACAACAAATAGACCGTGAGACAGAACTACCCGCAAGCATATGCACAACCAGGTAGGTATCAAGGCCAATACAATGCTCAGCCTTATTACTATAGGCCTCCTCAGAACTACCCATACCAGGCTCAACAGAGACCTCAACCTGTCTTAGCTCAGCAGCCACCCCCACCAGCGAATGTCATCTCAGTCAAATACGCTGCTGCAGAAGAGAACCTAAGTAGGGCCTTAGTGCCTTCTTCACCTTTGATCACAGAGGGTGACCTGAATTCGAATAGTTTTGACTCTACGCATGTAGATAGTCCACCCGCATATTACACAGAGTCACCAGAACACGTAGAAACATATCATTATGATAGTCCACCAGTGGAACCTAGTTGGGAGCCCGACTATGCTAATGTGATGTACACAAACCCAAATCCACGACCCCAAGTAAGACAACAGAGACCACAGGGCCCTAGAGGACCATGCTTTAGGTGCTAAGGAGATCATTTCATAAAGGATTGTCCACATCCCCCGATATCAGGACAATCACAGTACTATAACATCCAAGGCTTTTGTGCTGATTGTGGCAAAGAGCACATAATCAAAGATTGCCCTAAGAACCCTGTTAATGCTTCGAATGTGACACCGATCAACGTGATAGGTATTGTAAATAATGCAGATGGATCCAACCCTACATACGTACCTATCCAAGCTATCACAAGAGCCCAGGCGCTCTTACAAAACCAACAGCTTAATCAAGGGAAAGTAGTTGGAAGTAGTGAAGTTGTAGAATCTAGCAGTAAAAAGACAAAATCTTGGAAAGATTCTAGAGAAAGAATTAAGAGAAAATGGAGTAAAAAGATAACTGAGTTGGAAGGAAGTTTAAAGGAATCTAGAGCCAAAATCCTAGAATTGACTTCACAGGACTTGAATCAAGAGAATCCAGCTCAGAAATCAGGATCAGTTTTAGCGGAACCCATACCAGAAAATCTAGACATGATGTTTCGTGCATATCAGGCTAGATTAAAAGAGGGACCTCAGGTAGCTGAAATGAGCAAAAACTACCCACGAGCTGATCTAGAAATTGAGAGAACTAAACTTTGCATGAAGATGGTAGAATTAGCACAAGCTTTGTTCGAAGCCTCTAGATATCTTAATTGGAATAACATGGCAAAACCGGAACTACACTTTCAAGGACTAATGGAGAGGCTAGAATACTTGATAGAGAGCAAAGAGAAAAAGGATCAGCATAGGAACCCCATTGTCCCAGAGACACAGGAAAGGAATGCACCATCCCTGTCTTAAGTACCCAATACAGAAAGTCAAGACAATTTGTCTTCCATACATAAATATTCACATGATTTTTTTAGAGAAATCCAAGAAGAGACATGGAGAAAAGAACAAGGAACTCATGCTCCTATTCAAGAAATAGACGACTTGCAAGAGCAATTTCCCCAAGACATTCCCTCCATTTACGATGATGTAGAGGAAGAACAACTGAGTGAACACACAGGCTTTGAATCTATATTCTTTACAAGAATTACCTCAGTTCAGAGGACCTTGGGAAGAAAAGTCTATTAGTATGAGAGCACCCACGATAATAGTGAGGAATGACGAATCAGTAATCCCTAGAAACACGGAAGTGATCAAGAACACTAAAGTACAATGTAATCTCACTCTAGAGGAGTTGTTGAAGGTAGCAAATCAATTCCCGGAGCTTGCTACTACTTCCTCACAAATAGGATCACATAAGAAGATACCAGAAATACCTGTAGAAAAGATTGGAGATGTAAGCGAAGGAGAGGAAGGTAACACTTATCTTCCGATAACCCATCGGGGCTACACCACGAAAGCCATCTTAGATTCAGGAGCCGGAGTAGCCATAGCTACCACCGCTTTATGGAAACGTTGGGGTAAGCCAGCATTAAGACCCACCAGGATGAAGCTACAAATGGCTCACGGACACATAGAAAAACCATTAGGCTTACTAGAAGGCATATCTCTCACCACTTGTGGTGTAGAATTTGAGCATACTTTCGCCATTTGTGACTTTGCAAAAAACCATGCTTATGAGATGATATTGGGACGACCATTCATGCGTCAGTTGCAAATTGTACAAGATTGGGGAACCAATTCTTTGTACTTGCAACATTTAGGAGTGACTACCAAAGTCAATCTTAAAGACTATTCACATAGAGACGTACCCCCAATACAATGGAATACCATCCATAAGACACCAGTAGAAACAGAATCCGTGCACTCATTAGAATCAGATCCATCTTGGTTGCATGAGGATACTCATTTATGGATGTGTAAGGTAGCAAAACAAGAGGAAGAACGATTAGAAGCAAGGACCTTAGGTGCAGAACAACATCCACGGAACCTTCAAGATCCAGCTTACGCACCTGTAGTATTCCGTGACGAAGATTTGAACCCCATGGTTGGGCAGAAATCCTAGCAACCATGGATGTAGCCATCAATGAAGAACATGGACACCCCACTGTGACGAGGATGGCTATGACATATCAGTTTTTAAGATAGAACCAATCATGAGTGATTCAATTTTAGAAGAGTGTGAACCTAACACTGAGGCATTTGAGGATGCAAGTGATTTTGATTTAGAATCAATTATCATGGACTCACCCTTTGCATCAGAAGAAGAATATTTCTACGAAGTAGAGACTCACCCTCAGAGACACGAAGAAATTACGAATGATGTGAGGTTAACCACACAAGTGACTAGCAAGAGTGAAGGCAAGAAAAGAAAGAAGAAAGAAACCATGTCAGAAAAAGAAGAATCTTTGTTTGAAGTACCCGAGAATTTCAAGAAATATGAAATCGAAGATAGAAGAATCATGGTACGAATGCCTAATAGAAAGGCGAATGACGGACAAGTATATGATAACCGAGAGAAAACCAAGAAAATAATAGTTGCTATAGAAGGAGAAGAAGAAAAATGTACATACATAGGGCATGATTTGACGAAGGAAGAAGAAGAAGAGCTAGTTGCCCTATTGCGCGAATATAGAGATGTGTTCGCGTGGAGTTACAAAGATCTAAAAGGAGTAGACCCAGATATATGTTCTCATAGAATCCCTATGACTCCAGATGCAAAACCGACAAAACAGAAACCGTACACGTACAATGATAACTACGCTGCGAGGATTAAAGAGGAGATAGATCGCTTGATAGAAGCAAGATTCATTTACGAAATTGAGCATACCGAATGGGTATCCCCCATTGTGGTTGTGCCCAAGAAGAATGGAAAATTGCGTGTGTGTATTAACCTTAAAAAAGTTAATGCCGCCACGATTAGAGACAGTTATCCTCTTCCTATCACAGAACATCTATTGGAAAGAGTTGCGGGCAAGGAAGTTTACAGCTTTCTTGATGGTTTTTCAGGCTATAATCAAGTAGCCATTGCTCCAGAAGATCAACATAAGACGGCATTTGCCACTGAATGGGGCATATTTGCATTTCGTGTGATGCCATTTGGCTTAACAAATGCACCCGCCACTTTCCAGCGACTCATGTGTCATGTTTTTAAGGAATTCCTACGCAAGAGTTTGGAAGTATATGTCGACGACATATGTGCTCATTCTAATATCAGCCAGACGCATATCCCAGAGTTAAGACAAATATTTGACAAATGTCGAGAATATCAGGTTTGTTTGAACCCAGAAAAATGCGTTTTCATGGTCAGACAAGGCAAAATTCTAGGACACATTGTGTCAAAAAATGGAATCTCTACGAATGAAGAAAAGGTGAAGGTAATTGCAGAATTACCTAGACCAACTAATGTGAAAGAGGTACAGGCATTTATGGGCCATTGTGGTTATTATAGGAGATTCATACACATGTATGCAATCATAGCCAAGCCTTTGTACTCTCTTTTAGCCAACTTTGAATGGACAGATGAATGTGAAAATTCATTCAATGAACTCAAACGACGCTTGTGCTCAGCACCTATATTGACTACACCAGATTGGAGTAAGCCATTCCATGTACATGTGGATGCATCCAATTATGCCATAGGATGCGTGTTAGCACAACCCACGAAGGAAGGTAACATAGATCTCCCCATAGCTTACGCGAGCAGACAATTGAACGCAGCAGAAAGAAATTACACCACCACGGAACGAGAAGGATTAGGGATGATCTACGCAGTAAAGAAGTTTAGGCACTACTTGTTGGCCAACAAATTCAAGTTCTTTACAGATCATCAAGCCCTATTGTACTTAGTCAACAAGCCATGTAACACAGGATGACTAATACGTTGGTTTCTATTACTCATGGAGTATGATTTTGAAGTAGTAGTCAGGAAAGGAAAGACACATCTTAGAGCTGACCACCTTTCGAGATTAACCTCAGGAGAAGCTCCTCAAGGAATAACGGATGAATTACCAGATGCTTATTTGTTTAATATTGAGATAGCACCAGAATGGGCTAAGCCTATAGTCCCTATTCTCACATATGGACCCAAGAATCCTAGGATAAAGATCAAAGAGGGAGAGATTACCAAGTCTCAGAGATACCAAATAATGGCAGGAAGCATATATAAACAGGATAATCAAAAGATTCTTGCTTGTTGTGTAGATGAATCAGAACATGCGAATTGGTTGCAATTAGCACACATAGGTGCATTAAAGCAACATCATTCAAAACATCGAACATTACAGACTCTGCATAGATTAGGAGTATATTGGCCTACGATGGAAGCAGATGTCTACAGGTTGTGTAAGGAATGCAATGTTTGTTGTGAAAGACCACCAGTAGAGCATGCTACATTATATCACGTGTCTCTCACACCAGACTGGAGTGAACCATTAGTGACATATTTGAGGACGAAGACATTCCCTCAAGGAATGACTTTAGCATGACAACGCAGTCTAGAGCAAGAAGCTCAAGATTATTCACTTATTGGCGATAACCTATACAAAAGAGGACGAGATGGATATCTAAGACAATGTGTTCATGAGAGCGATTATCTGAGCATACTAGAGACTACACACCGAGGTGTTGCAGGAGGTCATTTTGGACCCGATAGGATAATCAAAGCCATCCTCTTTGCAGGATTATGGTGGCCCACTCTTCACATGGATGCTCATACCTATGTAAAGAGATGTGATGTGTGCCAAAGAACTCAGTTTCCTACTCGCAGAGCTGAAATGCCATTGAAACCCATGATGGGCGGACGTGCATTTTCTAAGTGGGGTATAGACTTTGTAGGACCCATTAACCCCCCTGCAAAAGGTACACATGCGGAATACATTATTGTTGCCACAGATTATCTCACAAAATGGGTAGAGGCAAAAGCCACGAAAAAGAATGATGCACACACAACTGCAAAATTCTTATTTGAGAATGTCTTTACAAGATATGGACTACCTATAGAGTTAGTGAGCGATCGAGGCACTCACTTTCTTAACCAAGTCATTGAATATTTGTTACAGGATTTTATGGTGATTCACAAGAAATCCGCACCATATCATCCTCAGGCCAATGGTCAGGCTGAAAGCACTAATAAGATCCTTTGTAACGTACTGACGAAACTCGTGAACAACAAACATTCAGATTGGGACAAACAGTTACACCACGCTGTTTGGGCATATCGAGTGGCCTACAAGACCGTACTCAATGCAACTCCCTTTCAGATGGTTTTTGGTCAGAATGCTGTGCTTCCTTTGGACTTCTTGATACCGACCCTTAAGGTTGCACAAGAACATCAGTGGACCGGCCATGAATTATCAGCAAGAATAATGGACTTGGAACGATTAGGAGAAACCAGGCTAAAGGCAGCAGCAGGAATATATGCGGCAAAGAAATGACAGAAAGCATATTTT
This sequence comes from Ceratopteris richardii, assembly GCA_020310875.1. Taxonomy (NCBI): domain Eukaryota; kingdom Viridiplantae; phylum Streptophyta; class Polypodiopsida; order Polypodiales; family Pteridaceae; genus Ceratopteris; species Ceratopteris richardii. The sequence continues at coordinate 182,605,539 of CM035414.1, read as the reverse complement.
GATGCACATGTGAAAGATAAAGGCCTAAAAGAAGGAGATTTAGTTCTAGTATATACGCTAAAGCAACATGCACGTAAGTTAGAAAAGCGAGGTTATGGACCTATGGTCATTAACAGACTCTCAACAAGTGGAGCAGTACAGTTAGCCACCTTAGAAGGAGATGTAATGCCTAATTATATTAGTGGCTGTAGAGTCAAGCTATACCAGGAACCTCTTACTGAGGATATGCTTAGACGACTCACGTTGGCAAAGAAGCATAAGGAGGAAGAAAATAGAATACGAGCGGAAGCTCAGGCAGAAGCAATAGAACGCATTAAGCGCATGAAGCTAAGAAGACAAGGACTAGGGAGAGAACATTATAACCATCTGGAAACTACACCCAGATACCCCATGGCCATGTGTCAAGTAAAGTCAACCACTCATCCTAGCATAGTGGACAGGAGACCATTCATTACAGTTAGGCTAGAGCACGACAACCGTTGCCAAGAGCTCAGGGCTTTAATTGACTCAGGCGCTGCGACTAGTGCGATTAGATGGTCCCACTATAAGGATTCAGGAATAGAAATGCGGCCAATTGAGGCATACCTCATAGGCCTAGGAGGCATGGAAACCCCTTGCATGGGTGAGGTGGACCTTCCTATCCTCATTAAGGAAGTGACCATGACAGCGAAGCTACTAGTGTGCCATGATGACAACCTGATAGAACCCCTAATCCTTGGCCAAGATTGGCTATACGATCACTCAGTGGACCTAAATCTTAGACAAGGCTCCTTACAAATTGGAACCTTAGAGCAGAAGCGAGTGATACCGCTTGACTTCCCTAACGGCATTCCAACTGAGGCTTGTAACCCTAGACCCTATGAAATGCATGCGACGGAAGACCGGGAGATCTTGGGTCAGATCAGTCACGTTACGTCTACACCAACCCACTCGGGCTTGGCTATGGACAGTTGTCAATCAGAAGGACGACAGGAGATCTTCCCTGGTGCTTCCTGCAAACTAGAAGGGGCAGCTACCCAACCGCTAGGGGAGATGGACACAATCAGCGGTCAGGTGGGTTGCATCAGCGGCCAAATGAGCACAACACCCTGCGGTCTCATCCTTCCAAACTTGCTGCGGTTTGGCCTAGATTAAAGATAAATAACGAATCACTTCCTAATGGGCAGGTCACGCAAGTGTTGGATCTCCCTTCTTTTCCAAAGCAGAGCATCCAATGGACCTCTCAAACCCAACCACGAACGAGTCAACCACAACAGAGGAACCCAGACCGACGACACCACCAGACAAGGCAAAGAAAGCAGCAGTATCAACATCACAGAACAAGTGGCACGAAACAAATATGGGTGCCAAAAGGGCAGCAACCACAGGCTATTGGCAACACTGCAAACAAGAATAGGACAAAGTTTCAAAAGAAGCAGAGTCAGTATCCAAAGTCCCCTCGATCTTCTTCTACAAGTACCAATACTCGACATATTTGGATCGCCAAGAAGTATCTTATCAATCGACCCACACCCACGCAGATTTGGGTACCCAAACAATGTATTATAGCCCAACCCTCAAGCCATGTAATATATACCCCTCAGAAACCTTTTCATCCTTCAATACCACCAAACCCGACACCACTTTTTGTCCCTCAGCAGAAACATACCACCCACTCAAAGAATCTTAGGAAATGGATACCGAAACGTATCCAGACGTCTTCTTGTACCCCCTTATCTAACAATTCTCCCACCCCGTTTAAACTCCACCCTTGTAATAATTCACCCTCAACCAAACCTTGTATAAATTCATACACCACAACCCCACATCATGCATAATAAAAGCTCATCAAGAAATGTATGCATAATCTGACAATGTAGGCGTCTAGAGACCTGCATTAGTTTTGCAAATAATCATTGCATCAATCACTTCATGACACTTGGCTACACGGGTTACACATCGGTTATGGAAAGGGATTGCGGTCTCACCTTAATGGGATCATAATTAATTTCCATACTAATGTGCTAATCTTTTGTAGCAGATCTTTTCCATTAGCTCATCAGTCATCATGCAAACCGAAGCAGGACCATCAGAAGCTGGCCCAAGCACACCAATGGCCAATATTGGAGAATTACTCGCGGAATCTTATCCTACGATGCAACCACCAGAGTTTCAAGGTTTTCCAGGACCCATGCCAATCGATGATCCTCCTAGAGGATATACCGAGAAGATTCATAGTAATTCTCACTGGTTTCAAGGCCTAGCAGGACCCTTAGCAGACACTGATTTCATATTTGAGGCCAATTTGGCATTTGATCTTCGCACATGGGCCAAGTACCAGATCTTTTCAAGAGAATTTGAAGGACTACAGAATACACAAGATCTAACGCACGTTTGGGCACGAGCGGGATTTACAGAGTATTTTAGCGACCCTCTGCCTAAGCCCAATTTTTACAGATGTTTTTACCTAGTAACCACCTTGACGGCTTCAGAGAACAAGGATCTACCCGGCACATTCATGTTACCATCCTTGGTAAATGATCCTCCATTCAGAAAGTTTTATTTGTCTAAAGATTTAATTCGCGCAGCTCTGAAAATACATGGAACACACACTCCGACGGAGCAAGAACGACTAGTCCCAGAGCAGATGAAACGTGGCGACGTAACTAAGTGGGAGGATATTTCTGCTATAACACCTGAGCTCTCCAAGCCATTACGGATATGCATGCAGCATTTTGCTTTCCCAGCTCAGGATCGTTTTACCATGCCCCACAAAAGAATCTGGTTTGGATTATACTTAGCATGTACTGGACCTCAAACGGTTGATCTAGCTAGCTGGATAATTGATCAGCTCTATTTGGCACAACATAGGTGGGAGCGAAAGAAGGTCATCAATGGATGTTGTGCACTTACAAGGATTATATATATGTGTCTGGCATATGATTTACCCATAGAGCGCGCCATGACGAGTGAGGAATTGAAAGCATTCAAAGGGACCACTAAGAAGGCTAGAAAGTCTAGCAAAGGCAGAGCCAGAAAACGCATGAGAGGAACCATACGCTGCCTTCAGGTGCTAGAATCACCCTCACCACAACCATCTCCAGAGCAGTCACCGACCGCAGCCACTCCCACGGTACCACCAATTTGTATACGGTTATCAAGACCAGTTACGCCGGAGGGCACCACTAGTACTGTTGCACCCCAAGCAGCCACAACCATAGAACCTATCACCACGGCAGTAGAACTTCCGACCACTATTGGTGCGGAAGCGTTCTCTTTTCCAATACCCCATTTAGAAGCAGAACAAGCAGAGCCACTGAACACAACGTTCGATTTTGAGATGCCCGACGCATTCTCCAATGAGTTCCAGTTTTTAGAAGGACAATTGTTTTCTCAAGAATTTGAAAGGCCTAGCTACCCTACCACACCCAGGGATCAGCCACAAGGACAGATTGTGTCTAGCTCTGATGATGAAAGAACAACAACCGATGACGACGAAGGCGATGACAAAGCAAGCCAGGGCACTATCGAATCCCAAGAGCATGAACAGACAGATGGCCAAGGCCAACAAACAGACACACATGGTGATACAAGTACCCATGAAGATGAAACTTACGAAGCAGCCACTTACACACTGGCTATCAAGAAGCTGTATAGAACTATGGAAAAAGTTTGGGCACGCAAAAAGCTGACAGAGGAAGAGAGTCAAGCATTAATAGAACAAGAACTTGTCACAGGCAGATTCGAAGACGCATACATCAAAGGATTCAGAGAGTTAGTCAAATCAGTAGGCTCCAACGAAGCACTTAGGTACTTGCAAAGAAAGCCACTACCACAGTTTGACCCCCGCAGAGTACGACTACTTTCAAAGCCCGGCGAATACATTCGTGTACCAATAGGAGCACAGTCTTCAGAACAAGCCAGGGAGGCACGCCTCGTCCCCGAAAGTTCATTGGCAGCAGAAACCATCCTTGTAGATTCCCCACCCCGCGTTACATCTGTACATACCTCAATAGTCACTGAAGTACCGACCACGCCACCCGCTCCTCCATCTCCGCCCGTTCATCCAGCCTCCCCTCTTCACCCTCCTTCCCCCAGACCAACATCTTCATTCGCCGGTGGCGTAGCAAAAATCGTCTTTACGACCACTCACCCCACAATTCTTGCACCCATTAGCCCTAGTCTACCCCCTCCCACACCCACCTTTCTATCCAACCCATTCCTCCATCCATCTTTCCCGTCCTTACCCACACCTCCACGGTCCCTTTTCCCATTCCCACCGCCATTAACCTTCTCCCCAGGCTCACCTCCCCGACCCATGGTAACCCCTATTTCCCCTTTCCACCAAGCTGCACCAGCCAGCCCCCCTGTAAATTACTCCTCAACCTTTGTAAATCCCGTATTTACACCAACACAAGCACCCACGGTCACACCCATATTCACGGTCACTGCACTGGACACGTCCAATGACATGGACATCTCACCACCCACTGCACCATCACTCACTTCACTCACGGCACAAACATATTTAGGCACCTCACAATTTTCCACAATCACCACAGCATCCACCTTCCCACCCCCATTCCCCATTCCCGTTGCATCTACACCCACTGCATCTTCATTTAGCACCCCATTAATACTATCACCCACTGTAGATAATGCATTTCGACAGATGTTCATGTGTATGACGCAAGTCAGAGATGAGTTCACATCTCTTGGCGATAATTACCAGCAGCTGCAAAGGACAACCACTGACTTACAGTCGCAGCTTAATTTATTGTCTATTGAGAATGCCTCTTTGAACACCCGATACCAGGAATTACGCGAGGCATATCACAAATTGGAACTAGAAAGCGAAGAAAAGACCAAGGAAGCCACTGCTGACCTGGATAACTTATTAAGAGCCCAGACAGTCCGCAATGCAACGCTAACACGAAATATGGGCTTACTCAGAAGACATCTAGCAGCAGCAAAGGAAGAAAACCAGCGCTTACAGGACCAGAATCATGAAAACTTAGAAGCATCCCTAGACCATCCAGACCAACCACTCAGTCCTAGCCGGTTCAAAGCCATTCCCTCAGACTCGATGAGGATGCTGCTAGAAGATCATGTAAGGCTGCTAGATGAATACGATCGCATGAATGAGGAGTTACAGAAACTCAAAGAAGATCATAAATTACTCCAATTACGAGCACCGGCACACCCAGACATACCAGCACCTGTGGAACCCTCTCCTGACGTCTTAGAGGAACACAACGCATTAAGGGCCCAGGTATCAAACCTTGAATCAAGGATTGCAGTATATGAAGCACCACCAAGGCCAGATTCCCCACCTGAGCTACCAGCTGAGGAAGAAACTATCACCATCCCGGTGGAGGAAACGTTTGAAGAGGCGTACGAGCCACAACCCATCCTAGGCGGACGCGTCACGGCCGAAGGCCAGATGACTTACGAACTCCCGACCCCCGCGTGGACGAAGACAATTGAGGAACTTGGAACAACGCACTCAGCTAGAGTAGAGGCACAATTACATGCCATGGCGATGATAGAAGAAAGAATTTTACAATCTCCATTCTTTGCTCATTTGGCCCCGCGACGATACATATCTGGGCACGAGCTACAGTATAAACCGTATTTTATGTTAATGGCCGAATACCAGTTAGCCATTGAGAAAGAAACAGGTAAGAAACCATCGCATGCGACTCAGTTCGAGGAAGACGATTTGCCACTAGATGCGCAGCAAGGAGAGATCTATCAACCAGAGTGGCGAAAAGATTTACTACAGAAGTATCTAGAAATGATGAGTACATGGGTAAAGGCACCTTTGCACTTAAAGTACAACCCATGTTGGGGACCAGTACCACGACGCCGATCCTGGACTGCCTTTGCTATCAAGGTACAAAACAATAAGCAGTGTCATGACTGGTTGAATTACCCCTATTTTAAGCCACCCATCGAGTTACCAATTGTTGGCTACATGATGGCTACAATTCGCCACTGGCTCCCTAGATTAAAGCATATGGACGATATAGCGGCGCATATGACTGTCAAAATCTTTGACATGATGCAAATGGTTTTTAAAGTCTTCCGACGCGTCAAGGCACCTCATGTAAACACCCCGGGCTTTGAGCATGGCAATTTCGATCTGGTATATGATATGAGTACAACGCCATCGCTACGGGTGTGTTATGCCTGGCATTGCAGAATAAAGTACCTACCGGCATGCTACAAGCAGACGTTCGAAGAGATGTTCACAACCGGCTTCTGGGAATACCATTCAGAGGTATTCATAAGCAGACCTACACATTTATTACACCTATTTGCCTGTGAACGAATGGTCTATTCCACACACTATCAGCTCCCGCCACCGGAAGAACCGCAACCAATAGACTGGGAGAAACTCGAGGCCGACCTGGCCCGAGGCATTCGTATCTCTGAGCACACCCTCGCTCAAGACCTCCTACAGAACTATATCCGGCAGACCTCACAACAAGGTTCTGTCAGGGACAACAGAAGCGAGAGGGAGGGGGGTGTTGGAAGCAGCCAGAGGCATAGAAGACGCGGAAGCATGTAACGATAGAGCAGGGAGCCAGCCGAATCTTTTTTCAAAGAATCATGTTTTAAAAATACTTTTCAAAAACCTCCAACAGTGATTTTTATCACTAATGTAACATATGTAACATAGAAAAACCCTTTTCTTAATTTCTAGCTCCATTTTGTGCAAGCCGAGGAGTCCTCGAGCTTGAGGAGCTTAGGTAGAACAAGCGTATCAATTTTCGTTATTTTTAGACACCATTTACCCTTCCAAATAGCATCTAGGACCTAATTTTTAACTATGCAGGTCACTAGATGTGAAACCGGTCAAAACTAGTCTAGAAACTATAAAAAGAGCTAGAGAGCTCATTTTTGAGGTTAGCTTGTTTGAGGTTAGAGTTCTTTTGAGCTTGTAATAGTGTTCTTGAGTAATAGAGTTGATTTCTCACCTTCCATTGTGCCTTGCTTGTCTCTTCGTAGTGTGTGTGTATGTGTGTGTGCATTTCTATGCTTCTCACCTTCACTCTCACTTCATCTCACATTCACGATCTTCATATCACTCCTATCTCTTCCGCGGATTGACATTAAGGAGGTGGAGCTTCTTAACGTGGTTCTCACCATTGTGCTACCCTATGCATGTTGCTTGGATTCATTGCAATGGAGGACTTAGAGTTAGTCCAAATGGATGTGAAAACTGCTTTCTTGCATGGAGATCTTATAGATGAGATCTATATGGAACAACTAGAGGGTTATGTAGTTCCTGGCAAGGAAAGTCTAGTTTGTAAGCTCAAGAAGAAGTTCAAGCTGCAAAGTACTTCTTGGAAGAGATGAATGACATTCTTGGGATTGCTAAGGACAACATTAGGAGAGATCATGATAGAGCTAGAGCCTATGCTGACCCTCAAAGGAGAGCTATCAACTTTGAGGTAGGAGAGCAAGTCTATCTTAGAGTTCCATCTAGATATGAAACCATGAAGATGAGACCTTGTCCAAAACTATCTCCTAGGTATTTTGGACCTTTCTAAATACTTAGGAGAATAGGAAAGATGACTTACCAGCTCCAACTTCCAGAGAATAGCCAGATATATCTAGTTTTTCATGCTAGGCAGCTTAAGAAAAGGTTGGGTGAATCTGACAACCTCATTCCAGACAGTGAGGTAGTTGAGCCTATTTCTGTTCAATCTATTCCACATGAGCTTGAAAGCATACTACGCACTCGAGAGAAACGGACGAGAAGCCACTTATATAAAGAATGTCTAGTGAAGTGGAAAGATAGTTTAGAAGATAGTGCTACATGAGAGTATGTTAGCACCCTTCAGAGATGGTTTCCTACTTTTAGATTACCTTCCCAAGAGACTTCTTAAGGGGAAGGATATGAGGAAACAACATGAAGATATGACCATGTATTGGTATACATGGGGATATAGTGGGAGTACCATTCTATTGATTCTCTCTTTCTATCAGACCTTCCAATACCATTTTTTAGGACAAAAAGGGAGTTATAGGGAAGGAAATGTCATATGGGAAGTCATTACAAAAGGGATGGTATGAAACATCCCTTAGATTCCACTAGAAGGGCATACACATGAGTGCCATGTGGCACTCATATGAGATGCCATCTTAGTGATTCCATTGAGGAGGGAATCTATAGAGATAGCCTCAAAGTTTTTGTTGGAGCATATAAAAACTTCAGGAGATTCATCGAGAGCCGATGCCACAATAGAGTAAGGATTTATGAGTTCAAAGACCTTGACACCCTAGGAAAGGTGATCTACTTTGATAATTCTTCTAAAAGGATGTTTGTGGTCATGGAACATGACAGACATGCCTACACTTGGAAGGATGAACTTGTATTCCCTCCATTGAGATCTCCTGAATTGCATAGTCAGCATGGAGTGGGATCCTCCCATATCCCAAGTAATCATAAGGAGAAAACTAGAGAAAGGCCAAAAGTGAGTTTTGTGAACCCCTTTGGAAGAGAAAGATCAAGATGGGAGACAGATAGATTGGATCAAGAGAGACCAAGAGGACATTGGCACTAGAGAGGCATGGAGGAATTTCCCTTGTCTATACATAGAGAAAGATAAGATTGGGAGATTGATAGATCAAGAAGAGATAAAGATGAGGATGGGAGACTGATAAAGTCAATCAAGAAAGACCAAGAGGACCTAGGCACCAGAGAAAGATCAAGATGGGAGACTGATAGTGTTGATCAAGAGAGGCAGAGAGGACCTAGGCCCCAAAGAGGCATGGAGGAATTTCCCTTGCCTAGACCTAGACAACCTCCTAGGATATTGAGACCAACTCAATTGGTAAAGTCAATGAAGAATTACTTTGATGGCATTGGTGACCCTTATGACCATGTAGCTAAATTTAGACAAGTGCTAAGAGCGGAACAACTTGAATACTTGTTCACTCAATACAATGCTTTTGGTCTAACTCTAAAGAACACAACCTTCATGTGGTTTCAACCACTACATCAAGGTTCTAGAAGCCTTCATCACGGAGTTCTCTAAGAGTGGCATTAAAAATAATACTTCCTTTTTTTATCCATACCTTTAAGAAAACACCTCAAGAGATAGTCATATTAGTAGGATGTAGGTTCAGGTAATACATTGAGAGATGCCCTATTCCAAAGCTACCCAAACCAACCAAACAAGTGGCATTGTTCTTGGATGTTCTGCTCAGTGCAAAGTTGAGATCATATGTATACTTAAAAGAACCTACAACCATAGAGCAATGTGTGTGAATTGGACATTGAGTATAACTTAGGAGATGAATTAGAATTGTCAGAAATATAAAAGGATTCAGCTATTTCTCCAAGTTTCACAACAAAACCTCCAATGTCGATTGAGGAATTAGTAAAAAAAAAAATTACAAAGATAGAAGTCTCAAGTAGACAAACTTCTAGAGTGGTCTCCATGAAATGATGCCATAATTGCAGAGGAGACCACATGGCCAATGTTTGCCCCATAATGGCTTAGAATGAAGGAAACCCTAATAGCCAGTATTCCATGATAGAAAGAAAGTATACTAACCACCCCCCCCCCCCCCCCCCCCCCCAAGATTGCCCTTACAACAAGCAAGTGGTTAGGCAAAACTACCAAGAGCCATTCCACCAACTCAAAAGATATCCACATCAATACCAACAACAACATGTTTTAGTCCATAGCAACCATACTAGCCACAATATCAAGCTCAGTTGAGACCAAAACTCATGTTAGGACAACAATCCCACCCCCTGCCAATGTTATTTCAATCAAATATGCTATGACAGAGGATAAATTGAACAGAGCCTTAGTGCATGCATCCCCAATGATTTAAAAAAGTGATCTGCATTCTTGGAGCTTTGGCTCAACCCACTGGATAGCCCACCGACTTACTACATGGAGTCACTTGAGCATAATGAAATCTATCCATATGAACCACTTGTAGAACCAAGTTGGGAGCTTGAATACTTCAATGTCATGTATACAAATCCAAACCCTAGGTCCCAATTAAGGCATTTACGACCCCATGCACCAAGAGTACCATGCTAAAAATGTCAAGAAGATTACTTCATATGTGATTGCCCACTTACTCCATAGGGACAATCTTAACCTTTGGTCATTCAAGGCTTTTGTCCAAATTGTGGAAAGGAGCATCTCTTGAGAGACTGTCCTAAGAATCCAGCCCATCCACAAAAGATCACACTAATCAGTCTTGGTTGTAGAATCTTATGGACGTATGGCAACCAGTGCTGTATTTTGACGGTCAGGTCTGCCCTTCAATTTTGCAGGTTAATACAGTTTTATACGTGTATACTACCATTTTAGTTTATTTTCTGATGGGCATTAAGAAATACTAGCTTTATTTTACGTGCAAAAACACTAAAAACGGGCAATACGGCCGTCAAAAAACAACACTGATGGCAACTGTTGGAAGCAGTCAGAGGCACAGACGCCACGGAAGCATGTGAAGACGAAGCAGGGAGCCAGGCGGATCAATTTTTTAAACAAATATATTTCTTATTAATTCTCCAAACATTCAACAGTGATTGTTATCACTAATTGTAACATATGTATCATAGAAAAACCCCATTTTGTAATCCATAGCTCCATTTTGTGCAAGCCGAGGAGTCCTCGAGCTTGAGGAGCTTAGGTAGAATACTCGTACCAAATTTCGTTATTTTTAGACATCGTTTACCCTTCCAAATAGCCTCTAGGACCTAATTTTTAACTAGGCCGGTCACTAGATGTGAAACCGGTCAAAACTAGTCTAGAAACTATAAAAAGAGCTAGAGAGCTCATTTTTGAGGTTGGTTCATTTTGGTTAGAGTGAGCATAGAGCTAATTTGAGCTTGTAAGAGTATTCTTGAGCAATAGAGCTAATTCCCACCTTCCATTGTGTCTTGCTTGTCTCTTCATTGTGTGTGTGTATGTGTGTGTGCATCTTTGTGCTTCTCACCTTCACTCTCACATCATCTCACGTTCACGATCTTCATATCACTCCTACCTCTCCCACGGATTGACAATTAAGGAGGTGAAGCTTCTTAACGTGGTTCTCACCATCGTGCTAGAGCAACACCAAATTTGGCGCCGTTGCAGGGGATCGAGTCTAGGACGAATGTGTGATGGTAAGAGTATAGCAAGAAGTGGCGTTGGAAGGTAAAAATTTCAGTTTTTGTTGTTGTTTTTACTTAGTTTTTAGTGTTTTCCACCTTTCCCATACTCCATCTTCATCATCGCATCATCATCTCCAGTTCCAAAAAAATCAGAAAATTCACCATATCCACCCATTCACCTCATTTCCCCTCATTTGTGCATGCGAGAGAGCGAGAGAGAGTTTTTGCGATTGTATGTGCTTGCTTTTTCTTGAGTTTTCTTGCAGGTACAGAGCTTCAGAGCATCAGGAAAGCTTCCAAAAGGTAAAAAATGTACTTTCTGTCAGAGATTTCCGAGTATGGCGGACCATCGCGATGGTCTGCAATTTTCGGTTTTTGAGGTAGGTGACCACATCACTAGATAGGCGATACCTGCGCATACACGGAACCATTTTTGCATTTCAAAAATTCGTTGTTTGGTGGACCATCGCGATTGGCTCGGACCATCGCGATTGTGTCACACCATCGCGATTGGCTCAGGCCATCGCGACGGCTCGGCCGAACCATCGCGACGGTTCGCTTTTTCGGACCATCACGACGGTTCACTTGAGCCATCGCGACGGTCCACTTGGACCATCGCAACAGTTCACCTGACCCCGGACCATCGCGATTGGCTTATGCCATCGCCACGACAGTGCCACGTGTCACGATAGACCATCGCGACGGTTCAAAATTTGGACCATCGCGACAGCCCAAAATCGGACCATCGCGATTGGCTCAAGCCATCGCATCACGGACCATCGCGACGGTTCACTTCGGACCATCGCGATTGTCCATCTTTGACCGTTGACCGCGCCATCGCGATTGTCCGCCTGATCACGCCATCGCGACGGTTCATTTTTCGACCATCGCGACGGTCCACTCCCACGCCATCGCGATTGTTCACTTCGGGCCATCGCGACGGTTCACCTTTTCGCGCCATCGCGATTGTCCAACTTTGACCGTTGACCCGCGCCATCGCGATTGTTCGCCTTTTCGCGCCATCGCGATTGTCCAAATCCCACGCCATCGCGACGGTTCGCTCGGACCATCGCGACGGTCCCAGACCATCGCGATTGCCCACCCCCATCGCAAATTTTGGACTTCAATTTTTGACCAATTTTGAGGGTATTTTTGAAAAATTTTTGGACCATTAGACTCATAGGAGGCCCCTTAGCCTATATTAGAAGAAAAATTGGATTGTCAGTTTTTACCCCCCAGGGCCTGAACGCGTGTAACTTTCTCATCCGAAGTCCGTTTTTTGAGCTTAATAGCTGGTTAGAAAGCTCGTGACGAGTACTACGTGACCTCAACTGTTTTTTTCATAAAGAATACATCTCTTTTTGGATAGGCTAATTTGAGGTTCACCTAGCTTGGGACTAGGAAGCCAGGGGGCACACATTGGAAATTTGGGCAAAAGGGAAGGGACTAAAAGGTGTATATACTCAAGTGCTTAATCTTCTTGTGAATTGGTCTAACATTGGAAATTTTCCAGGTCTAGCAAGGGCAAGCAAGCAAGGCAGTGAAGACAACAGAGCTTGGGAAGCACGGCTTCTTGGGCAACAGGGCATCAGAGCAACCAGAAAAGCCGACTCGAGGTTGGAAGATTACTCAACCCCCTCAGTCAATTCTTAGCTTAGGCTAAACGTTAGCATTGTGGATTTAAGTCGATAGGAACGCCTCAAGTTCAAGATACCTAATTCTATCAAGCTTAAGACTTAAAGTAAAGGTGTGTGTGACGCGAAAACCTAAAGAAAAGAACATAAGTCTGACGGAACGAGAACTCAAAATCATCACGAAAGTCGAATTCCTGACGCATATATTAAGACAAGAATCCAAAGAAAAATTAAAAAGAATCAAGAATTAATCACAAAGGACCATTGACGATCTAAGGGTGTAATTGAGCGTGCAAGGAAGGAAATTAATGAACCTTAGATCGGGCAAACATATAGGTAAGTCGGACAGAAGAAGCCTTAGATCATCGGAGGCTAGTGTGAGAACTACCGCTCGATCTTGGGCTCAGCAATTGAATAGCAATTATCCCTACGAGAGCTCAGAGACTAGCGAATCAGAAATGGCATTTAGCACAGACAGACCAGAAGGAGGGTCCAATGTAGCATACCTAGAAAAACCTGAAGGACCCTATAGAACGCAATTAGAGTTTCTCCGAACCAACCGATTAGGTGCTCGCATCTATGAGGATGGTTTGCGAAGGCAAGTGGTGCAACTGCACAACCCTGATCAACCCATTGGATTGGAAAGACCAGTGGTGAAGTTTGAGAGAGACGCTTACATAGACAAAGAAGGAACCATGTACATCCTAAGTACGCAGCCAAACGATACTAATGAGTTTGGCACAATTCAATTAGAGACGGAAGCGAAATTTCAAGGAAAAGAACCGTTAGAAGAACCCAGAACACCTAGAGGGAAATCCGTATTAACAAGAGTAATCATCCCAGAGTGGATCCCTCAAGATAACAGGAGCACCGAGTTGTTCGTAAATAAAGAGACAGATGAAGCCTTTTGGAGGTACAGAAAGGAAAACCCTGGTGAGGTAGGCATCATTACAATTTATGAATTCAAGGACCCAGATACACCTGGAAAGGTTGTATACCTGGATGAGACTTCAGAAAGAGTCTTTGTGGTGCCTGAGCGCGCTAAAAACACCTACACATGGAGAGGTGAATTGATATTCCCTCCATCCAGAACAAACATGAATGCAAATCAACAAGGGGCAGGAACATCCTCAGCCCATGGAAATCAAAGAGAAGGAAATCACGAGAAACCGGAAGTAAGCTTCAATCACCCCATAGGGAGAGATAGAACAACCACGAACACTAATAGGACGGATAGACAAAGAGAACATGGAATACCAGGTGGTAGAGATGATTTTCCTCATCCCGTCTTGCGTGTCCGCCTCATCCCTAGACCACGCGAACACGCAAGAGTATTGAGACCCACACAATTGGTAAAATCAATGAAGAATTACTTTGATGGGACAGGAGATCCCTATGACCATGTAGCAGAATTCAAGCAAGTACTAAGAGCAGAACAAGTCGAGGACATGTTCACGCAGTACAATGCATTTGGACTAACGTTAAAGAATACCGCTTTAACTTGGTTCCAACCTTTGCAACAAAGGCAATTCAGAGACATCCATCACTTTTTAGAGTCATTCATCACTGAATTCTCTAAAAGTGGGGTTAGACATGACACGTCTTCGCTGATTCATAGTTTTAAACAAACCCCTCAGGAAACAGTAAGACTGGCAGGACGTAGATTCAGACAATATGTCGAACGATGTCCAATGCAAGAGCTACCCTCACAGGCCAAACAAGTATCACTGTTCCTAGATGGCTTGTTAAGTGCTAAACTACGCTCTTATGTGTACCTAAAAGAACCCAGAACTCTAGAGGAGTGTGTAAGAATATGTATAGACATTGAGGATAACCTAGGAGATGAATTAGAACTCTCAAAGGTCTATAAGGACTTAGATTGTTCTTCTCTAGCATCCACAAAATTGTCTAATTCGATAGAGGACCTAGCAGAAAAAGTGGCCCAAAAACTAGGAGTTTCTAGTAAACAGGTGCCCAAGCTACCAACTAACGTACGTTGTTACGCTTGTGGTGGAAATCATTTGGCAAACATGTGCCCCAATGCACCTCAACCTCAAGCCAACCCTAGTGGCCAATATTGCACAATTGAGAGAAGATATACTAATCATACGGCTCAGGACTGCCCATACAACAAACAAACCGTGAGACAGAACTACCCACAAACATACCAGCAGCCAGGTAGGTATCAAGGCCAATACAATGCTCAGCCATATTACTATAGGCCTCCCCAGAACTACCCATACCAGGCTCAACAGAGACCTCAACCCGTCTTAGCTCAGCAGCCACCCCCACCAGCGAATGTCATCTCAGTCAAATACGCTGCTGCAGAAGAGAACCTAAGTAGGGCCTTAGTGCCTTCTTCACCTTTGATCACAGAAGGTGACCCGAACTCAAACAGTTTTGACTCTACACACGTAACTAGTCCACCCGCTTATTACACGGAGTCACCAGAGCATGTGGAGACATATCATTATGATAGTCCTCCAATGGAACCTAGTTGGGAGCCAGACTATGCTAATGTGATGTACGCAAACCCAAACCCACGGCCCCAACCGAGACAACAGAGACCACAGGGCCCTAGAGGACCATGCTTTAGGTGCCAAGGGGATCACTTCATAAAGGATTGTCCACATCCCCCAATAGCAAGGCAATCACCGTACTATAACATACAAGGCTTTTGTGCCGATTGTGGCAGAGAGCACATAATCAAAGATTGTCCTAAGAACCCGGTTAACACTACAAATGTGACACCGATCAACGTGATAGGTATTGTAAATAATGCAGATGGATCCAACCCTACATACGTGCCTATCCAAGCTATAACCAGAGCTCAGGCGCTCTTACAAAACCAACAACTTAATCAAGAGAAAGTAGCCGAAACTAGTGAAGTTGCGGAATCGAGTAGCAAAAAGACGAAATCTTGGAAAGATTCCAGAGAAAGAATAAAGAGAAAATGGAGTAAAAAGATAAGTGAGTTGGAAGGAAGTCTAAGGGAATCTAGAGCCAAAATACAAGAATTGACCTCACAAGAATTAAACCAAGAAATCCCAGCTCAAAAATCAGGATCAGTTTTAGCGGAACCCATACCCGAAGACCTAGACATGATGTTTCGTGCATATCAGGCTAGAATAAAAGAGGGACCTCAAGTAACGGAAATGAGTAAAAACTACCCTCGAGCTGATCTAGAAATTGAGAGAACTAAACTGTGCATGAAAATGGTAGAGTTAGCACAAGCTTTGTTTGAAGCCTCTAGATATCTTAATTGGAATAACATGGCAAAACCTGAACTACACTTTCAAGGACTAATGGAGAGGCTGGAACACTTGATAGAAAGCAAAGAGAAAAAGGATCAGCATAGGAACCCTATTGTCCCAGAGACACAGGAAAGGAATGCACCATCCCTGTCTCAAGTACCCAATACAGAAAGTCAAGATAACCTATCTTCCATACATAGGTACTCACACGAATTTTTGAGAGAAATACAAGAAGAGAAATGGAGAAAAGAACAAGGAACTCATCCTCCTATTCGAGAAATAGATGACTCGCAGGAACAATTTCCCCAAGACATCCCCTCTATATATGATGATGTAGAGGTGGAACGACTGAGTGAACCTACAGGATTTGACTCCAATTCTTTACAAGAATTACCTCAGTTCACAGGACCTTGGGAAGCAAAGTCTATTAGTATGAGAGCACCCACGATAATAGTGAGGAATGAAGAATCAGTGATCCCTAGGAACACGGATGTGATCAAGAACACTAAAGTACAGTGTAATCTCACCCTGGAGGAATTGTTAAAGGTAAAACCAGAATTGTGGAAGCACGTAGCAAATCAATTCCCTGAGCTAGCTACCACACCCTCTCAGATAGGATCACATAAGAAGGTACCAGAGATACCCGTGGAAAAGATTGGAGACGTAAGCGAAGGAGAGGAAGGTAACACCTATCTTCCAATAACCCATCAGGGCTACACCACGAAAGCCATCTTAGATTCAGGAGCCGGAGTAGCCATCGGTACTACCGCTTTATGGAAACGTTGGGGTAAGCCAGCCCTCAGACCCACCAGGATGAAACTACAAATGGCCGATGGACACATAGAAAAACCATTAGGCTTACTAGAAGGCATATCTCTCACCACTTGCGGTGTAGAATTTGAGCATACTTTCGCCATTTGTGACTTTGCTAAAAATCATGCGTATGAGATGATATTGGGACGACCATTCATGCGCCAGTTGCAAATTGTACAAGATTGGGGAACTAATTCCTTGTATTTGCAACATTTAGGAGTGACTACTAAAGTCAATCTTAAAGACTATTCACATAGAGATGTACCCCCAATACAATGGAATACCATCCATAAGACACCAGTAGAGACGGAATCCGTGCACTCATTAGAATCAGATCCTTCTTGGTTGCATGAGGATACCCACTTATGGATGTGTAAAGTAGCCAAACAAGAGGAAGAACGTTTAGAAGCAAGGACCTTAGGTGCAGAACAACATCCAAGAACCCTTCAAGATCCAGCCTACGCACCTGTAGTATTCCCAGACGAGGAATTTGAACCCCATGGTTGGGCAGAGATTTTAGCAACCATGGATGTAGCCATCAATGAAGAACAATGGACACCCCACTGTGACGAGGATGGCTATGACATTTCAGTTTTCACGATAGAGCCAATCAGGGGCGATGCAATTTTAGAGGAGTGTGAACCTAGCACTGATGCATTCGAGGATGCAAGCGATTTCGATTTAGAATCAATTATCATGGACCCGCCCTTTACATCAGAAGAAGAATATTTCTACAAAGTAGAGACTCACACTCAGAGACACGAGGAAATTATGAATGAAGTGAGATTAACCACGGAAGTGACTGATAAGAGTGAAGGCAAGAAAAGGAAGAAGAAAGAAACCATGTCAGAAAAAGAAGAATCTTTGTTTGAAGTGCCCGAGAATTTCAAGAAATATGAAATTGAAGATAGAAGAATCATGGTACGAATGCCCAATAGAAAGGCGAATGACGGACAAGTATACGATAACCGAGAGAAAACCAAGAAAGTAATAGTTGCCATAGAAGGAGAAGAAGAAAAATGCACCTACATAGGGCACGATTTGACGACTGAAGAAGAAGAAGAGTTAGTTGCCCTATTGCGCGAATATAGAGATGTTTTTGCTTGGAGTTACAAAGATTTGAAAGGAGTAGATCCAGATATATGTTCTCATAGAATCCCTATGACTCCAGACGCAAAGCCGACAAAACAGAAACCGTACACGTATAATGATAATTACGCTGCGAAGATTAAAGAGGAGATTGATCGCTTGATAGAAGCAGGATTCATTTACGAAATTGAGCATACCGAATGGGTATCCCCCATTGTGGTTGTGCCCAAGAAGAATGGAAAATTGCGTGTGTGTATTAACCTTAAAAAAGTTAATGCCGCTACGATTAGAGATAGCTATCCTCTTCCTATCACAGAACACCTATTGGAAAGAGTTGCGGGCAAGGAAGTTTACAGCTTTCTTGATGGATTCTCAGGCTATAATCAAGTAGCCATTGCTCCAGAAGACCAACACAAGACGGCTTTTGCCACAGAATGGGGCATATTTGCATTTCGTGTGATGCCATTTGGCTTAACAAATGCACCCGCCACTTTCCAGCGACTCATGTGTCATGTTTTTAAGGAATTCTTACGCAAGAGCTTGGAAGTTTATGTCGATGACTTATGTGCTCATTCAAATGTAAGACAGACACATATTCCAGAGTTAAGACAAATATTTGACAAATGTCGAGAATATCAGGTTTGTTTGAACCCAGAAAAATGCGTTTTCATGGTCAGACAAGGCAAAATTCTAGGACACATCGTGTCAAAAAATGGAATCTCCACGGATGAAGAAAAGGTGAAGGTAATTGCAGAATTACCTAGACCAACTAATGTGAAAGAGGTACAGGCATTTATGGGCCATTGCGGTTATTATAGGAGATTCATACACATGTATGCAATCATAGCCAAGCCTCTGTACTCTCTTTTGACCAATTTTGAGTGGACAGATGAATGCGAAAATTCATTCAATGAACTCAAACGACGCTTGTGCTCAGCACCTATATTGACTACCCCAGATTGGAGTAAGCCCTTCCACGTACATGTGGATGCATCCAATTACGCCGTAGGATGTGTGTTAGCACAACCCACGGAGGAAGGAAACATAGATCTCCCTATAGCTTACGCTAGCAGACAACTGAACGCAGCAGAAAGAAATTACACCATGACGGAACGAGAAGGATTAGGGATGATTTACGCTGTAAAGAAGTTTAGGCACTACTTGTTGGCCAACAAATTCAAGTTCTTTACAGATCATCAAGCCCTATTATATTTAGTCAACAAACCATGTAACACAGGACGATTAATACGTTGGTTTCTATTACTCATGGAGTATGATTTTGAAGTAGTAGTTAGGAAAGGAAAGACGCATCTTAGAGCCGACCACCTCTCAAGATTAACCTCAGGAGAAGCTCCTCAAGGAGTAGCGGATGATCTACCAGATGCATACTTGTTTAACCTTGAGATAGCACCAGAATGGGCTAAGCCTATAGTCCCTATTCTCACATACGGACCCAAGAGTCCTAGGATGAAGATCAAAGAAGGAGAGATTACCAAATCTCAGAGGTACCAAATAATGGCAGGAAGCATATATAAACAAGATAATCAAAAGATTCTTGCTTGTTGTGTAGATGAATCAGAACATGCGAATTGGTTGCAATTAGCACACATAGGTGCACTAACGCAACATCATTCAAAACATCGAACCTTACAGTCTCTGCATAGATTAGGAGTATATTGGCCTACGATGGAAGCAGATGTCTACAAGTTGTGTAAGGAATGCCATGTTTGTTGTGAAAGACCACCAGTGGAGCATGCTACATTGTATCACGTGTCTCTCACACCAGATTGGAGTGAACCTTTAGTGACATACTTGAGGACGAACACATTCCCTCAAGGCATGACCTTAGCTCGACAACGCAGTCTAGAGCAGGAAGCTCAAGACTACTCACTTATTGGCGATAATCTATACAAAAGAGGACGAGATGGATATCTAAGACAATGTGTTCATGAGAGCGATTATCTGAGAATACTAGAGACTGCACACCAAGGTGTAGCAGGAGGTCATTTTGGACCAGATAGGATAATCAAAGCCATCCTCTTTGCAGGATTATGGTGGCCCACTCTTCACATGGATGCACATACCTATGTAAAGAGATGTGATGTGTGCCAAAGAACTCAGTTTCCTACACGCAGAGATGAAATGCCATTAAAACCCATGATGGGCGGACGTGCATTTTCTAAGTGGGGTATAGACTTTGTAGGACCCATTAACCCCCCTGCAAAAGGTACACATGCGGAATACATTATTGTTGCCACAGATTATCTTACGAAATGGGTAGAGGCAAAGGCCACAAAAAAGAATGATGCTCACACGACTGCAAAATTCTTATTTGAAAATGTCTTTACAAGATATGGATTGCCTATAGAGTTAGTGAGCGATCGAGGCACTCACTTTCTAAACCAAGTCATTGAATATTTGTTACAGGATTTTATGGTGATTCACAAGAAATCTGCACCATATCATCCTCAGGCCAATGGTCAAGCTGAAAGCACTAACAAGATACTTTGTACTGTACTGACGAAACTCGTGAACAATAAACGTTCAGATTGGGACAAACAGCTACACCACGCTGTTTGGGCATATCGAGTGGCCTACAAGACCGTACTCAATGCAACTCCCTTTCAGATGGTTTTTGGTCAGAATGCAGTGCTTCCTATGGACTTCTTGATACCGACCCTTAAGGTTGCACAAGAACATCAGTGGACCGGCCATGAATTATCAGCGAGAATAATGGACTTGGAACGATTAGGAGAAACCAGGCTAAAGGCAGCAGCAGGAATATACGCAGCGAAGAAGCGACAGAAAGCATATTTTGATGCACATGTGAAAGATAAAGGCCTAAAAGAAGGAGATTTAGTTCTAGTGTATACGCTGAAACAGCATGCACGCAAGTTAGAAAAGCGAGGTTATGGACCTATGATCATTAACAGACTTTCGACTAGTGGAGCAGTACAGTTAGCCACCTTAGAAGGAGATATAATGCCTAATTACATTAGTGGCTGTAGAGTCAGGTTATATCAAGAGCCTCTTACTGAGGATATGCTTAGACGACTCACGTTGGCAAAGAAGCGTAAGGAGGAAGAAAACAGAATACGAGCGGAAGCTCAGGCAGAAGCCATAGAACGCATTAAGCGCATGAAGCTAAGAAGACAAGGACTAGGGAGAGAACATTATAACCATCTGGAAACATCACCCAGATATCCCATGGCCATGTGTCAAGTAAAGTCAACCACTCATCCTAGCATAGTGGACAGGAGACCATTCATTAAAGTTAGGCTAGAACACGGTAACCATAGCCAAGAACTCAGGGCTTTGATTGACTCAGGTGCTGCTACTAGTGCGATTAGATGGTCCCACTATAAGGGTTCAGGAATAGAAATGCGGCCAATTGAGGCATACCTCATAGGCCTAGGAGGCATGGAAACCCCTTGCATGGGTGAGGTGGACCTTCCTATCCTCATTAAGGATATGACCATGACAGCAAAGCTACTAGTGTGCCATGATGACGACCTGATAGAACCCCTAATCCTTGGCCAAGATTGGCTATACGATCACTCAGTGGACCTAAATCTTAGACAAGGCTCCTTACAGATTGGAACCTTAGAGCAGAAGCGAGTGATACCGCTTGACTTCCCTAACGGCATTCCGCTTGACGGTTGTGACCCTAGACCCTATGAAACGCATGCGACGGAAGACAGGAAGATTTTTGGGCAGACCAGTCACGTTACGTCTACACCAACCCACTCGGGCTTGGCTATAGACAGTTGTCAGTCAGAAGAACGACAGGAGATCTTCCCTGGGACTTCCTGCAAACTAGAAGCGACAGTTACCCAAACGCAAGGACATAAGGGCACAATCAGAGGTCAGGTGGGTTGCATCAGCGGCCAAATGAGCACGACACCCTGCGGTGCTCATCCTTCCAAACTTGTTGCGGAATGGCCTAGATTAAAGTTACAAAAGGCATCACTTCCTAATGGGCAGGTCACGCAAGTGTTGGAACTCCCTTCTTTTCCAAAGCAGAGTGTCCATCCGACCTCTCAACCTCAACAACAACAGAGTCAACCACGACAAAGGAACCCAGACCAACGGCAGTATCAGAGGAAACAACATGGAAAGCAGTTTAGGCCTCCCAAAGGAAGCGGCACTAGACAAATATGGGTGCCAAAAGGACAAAAAGCACCAACGAACTCCAGCCAAGCAGAAATCGACAAAAAAAGGGCAGTACAGAAACAGAATCGATATCCACCATCCCCTCGACCTTCTTCTACAAATCCGAGCATTCGACAGATTTGGATCGCCAAGAAGTATCTTATCAATCGACCCACACCCACGCAGATTTGGGTACCCAAACCATGTATCATAGCTCAACCCATAAGCCATGTAATATATAACCCCCACAACTCATTTCATCCCGCGATACCACCACACCCGACACCACCTTTTGCCCCTCAGCAGAAACCCACCACCCACCCCAAGATCCTTAGGAAATGGATACCGAAGCGTGTCCAACCGTCTTCCCCTAACCCGTTGTCTAACTACCCCCCGACTAACATACAACCTTGTACTCAATTACTAACCTTTAAACCTTGTATAAATTCACACACCATCATCCCACATCACTCGTAATCTCATCTCATCAAGAAATGTATGCATGATCTGAAACGTGTAGGAGTCTAGAGACCTGCACTAGTGCTGCAAGAAAACATTGCATCCATCACATCACAGCACTTGGCTACACGGGTTACGCATCAGTTATGGAAAGGGATTGCGGTCTCACTTTAATGGGATCATAATTAATTTCCATGCTAATGTGTTAATCTTTTGTAGCAGATCTTTCTCACTAGCGCACCAGCCACCATGCAAACCGACGAAGGAACGTCAAGAGCAGGCCCCAGTGTAGCGGCTGTGCCACTCAACGTGCTAAGAGCAGAGTCCCACCCGACTGCTCCACCGCCGGAATTTCAGGGATTTCCAGGACCCATGCCTATCGACAACCCACCCATGGGCTACACCGAAAAGATACACAGGAACTCTCATTGGTTTCAGGGCCTTGCAGGACCCCTTGCGGACGCAGACTTTATATTTGAGTCCTCTCTGACTTTTGATGACCGCACTTGGGGAAAGTACCAGTTTTTCTCCAGAGAGTTCGAAGCCCTACAAAACACCCAGGATTTAACTCATGTTTGGGCCCGAGCAGGCTTCACAGAGTATTTCAGTGATCCCCTGCCCAAACCGGTGTCGGGAAGAAGGAGGTCGTGGCGGGAAGCCGGTGCATGGGGTTGGATCAGGCCCTGCTCTGGTGCACCGTTCCCGCTGTCCTGCGAGCGGCGTCTGCGCGCTGGGCGCCTCGCCTGTGCTCTCCGGAGCGTGCGCGATCCTCGTAGGGTCCCTCGCCCCTCGGAAGTGTCGAGACGTGGGACCGTGAGCGTCGAAAAGAGACGATCAGATGCCGCAGTGATACACGGAATGCAGAT
The DNA here is from genome assembly GCA_020310875.1 of Ceratopteris richardii. Classification (NCBI taxonomy): domain Eukaryota; kingdom Viridiplantae; phylum Streptophyta; class Polypodiopsida; order Polypodiales; family Pteridaceae; genus Ceratopteris; species Ceratopteris richardii. Next base: position 182,582,156 of record CM035414.1, on the reverse strand, counting down.
GAAGCCAACGATACAACGAAATATGAAACTGAAGTACTCCAATAAAAATGAGTGATACAAACAGGCCGCTATAGTGCGGGCCGATGGTACAATAAAACCGCTACAGTGCGGTGCGATGATACAATATAAACGCCGCCGCTACAGTGCGGATCGGCCGATATAAAATAGATCCCTCGCTACAGTGCGAGAAACCGCCCTCGGGATTCTGCTTCGGTCTTCGCGGTCCAAGCTTTTCTTCCAGGTCTTCGCTTCGGTCCGCTCTTTACTTCAGGTATCCTCAACAGTAGCCTCCCTTCTCTTTACTTCAGATAATCAGAAATCGCATAAACCTGGAGGAGACGATCCACAAGGCAGTCGACGGGATGAGGCGGAAACAAATGCATTTTGCACGTATTTATAGGCCCCCCCTTGGACTCGCTTCTAGAACGTTCTAACCTCCTCAATGAACTTTCTATTTTTGGCAGTCTTTTAATTTTTCCCTAGACTAAGGTTTTGATTTCACACTGGATATTCACAATTTAATTGGTTTTTAAGGTTTGACCTAGGATAATCGCTAATTTCAAGGGTCCGATCTAGGGTTTTTGGTCGAGAAAATTAAGGGTTTGCTCACAATTATCTCAAACTCGCCAATTCAAGGGTTTATTTACAGTTTCGGCCTAAAATCCAAGGGTTTCCAAGGGTTCAAGTCCAGTTTTCATGGGATAAACTCATGTTTCCAGTCAGTTTCAAGGGTCAAACCTAAAGTTTTCATGGGTCTAACGTCAATTATTTACACGCACGGTCTAACACACATCTCAAACATGTTTTCGCATCACAAAATCAATTAATTTGGCCTAAATATGTACAAAATATACCACTCTCTCGATCAAAAACATCACACAAAAACTCAAAAACAATGAACTTTTGAAAAAAAAACAATGCACACTCCCTGCGGGATTTCATCCCGACATTTGCCCCCGCTAAACCTGCACATCGTCCCGATGGGCCAACCTGCAAGATCCAACAGAAGAGTATCAGGGTTCTTTTAAAATTTCTTTACACTTTTTATCTTTTTCTTCTCAAAACTCGAATCATGATCTCATGCAGTCATGCAATTTTTATAAAGATTAGTATGAATTTTAGAAAATTAAGTAGATTCAAGCTTCACAAACATCATATTATGTTTCTGCGTCTGCAATCTGACAAGTAATCACATGAATAAATCGTCGGCTTTCCAGATCTTTTGTTCGTTTAACTGGTTCAGATCCAACTGCTCATTCTAAGTACTAGTATATACATATGTTTCTACTAACTCAGTTTATAGAATATACCTCGATTCCTACTATTTATCTCCTACTTGTCCAGCTCTCCATTAGATCTTTCTTTCTTTTTCTTTTTCTTTTTCATTTTTCTTTTTCTTTTTCATTTTTCTTTTTCTTTTTCTTTTCCTCTTCATCTCAGCTCAGCATTTCTTTTTATCTTTTATTTTTCACAAATCGGCCTATGTCGAAATCGGGTGCGACTCATGGACTTGTCCGCCCGGCCAAGTTTACCCCACCTGTCTACCGACCCGACATAGCACACGACATACACAACGTCAGCCCTGCATGAAATCGGCATCAGCTCGTGGCTCTGACCACCCGGCCAGAGTGACTCCACCCGCCTACCGACCCATACAGGCGCATGACAACAGATAGGTCAGGCCTACGATGAAACTAGCTACGGCTCGTGGCCTTGATCACCCGACCAAGGTGGTTCCACCTGCCTACTAGCCCATCGTAGCACACCAACAACATACACGCACATATAAGCTGGCATGAGTATGAATGTTTCTTTATAAATCATGATCCATATGGAGGTAAGATCTCGCAAGAAATAAATACTTGGATCCAAAGTTTTCCGCTGACTAAGTGTTCAAATCAATGAGCATATACATGCACTTGGTCTAAGCATGCCATCACATCCCCAAGCTTTCACTCTCAAAAGTCTCTAGTCCACTAACTGATCTCATTCATATAATTCCCTAGTCATTCATGCTTCATGCAAACCCATAATAGATCTTTGTTATCTTCATTCTACATGATTTTCATAAACACATACATATCTTTATCACACACATCAATGCAATGCAAATGCTCTAACAGAAAGAAAACACATCTCAAATCAGAAACGTTTCACCTGGTCATTTTTCTTCATTTTTTTGATCTAGCTTTTCTTTATCTTCATGGTCTATCATTCTTCATCAGCATCAGTCTGAGTGTCATCAGTTCCCTCCAGTGTCATCAGTATCCTCCAGAAGTTCTTGTTCAATCTCATAATCTGCTTCATTTCTTTTCTTGAATAATTTTATCCTCTTTCCTGCAATCAAAGATCTCAAAGGAGTACTGTCTAATTCACGAAGTGCATACGTACCATTCTCAAACACAGACGTAACCACATATGGCCCAAACCATCGTTTGGTTAATTTCTTCCTAGCATCATATTGAGTATCGAATGTACTGTCGTACACCAACACCCAATCATCTATCTCAATCCTACGTGGTCTCAGTCGATGGGTTTTGTCAAAATAGATCTTATTCTTTAGCCTTGACTCCTTTAACTTTTGGACTGCTTCTTTCAACTTTTCATTTCCTTGTTCTAACTGCTTTATTCTCAATGATAATAACTCTTCTCTCGTCATACTATCATTCCATGGGAGCGTCAACCATGTCACTATCTGAGTCTGGATGGGGAAGATTGGCTTTTGACAATACATCAATTCAGCAGGCATGAATCCTGTGGACCGAGTGTAAGTCATCCTATCAGCCCATAGCGCGAATGGAAGAAACCTAGGCCACTGCCTTATGTCATCGCTGCAAGCCTTAGAGATCGCCTTCACAATGGAAGGGTGACCTCTCTCGATTTTCCCATTTGCTTCTGGGTTATAGGCAGTGGTGAGAGACAATCGAATTCCATGACGATCAAAGAACTCTTTTGCCTCTCTCGCATCCAACTCTCCCCTGTCCGCAACCACTTTCTCAACGTATCCGAATCTCGAGATCACTTCTTCTAAAAGGAATTTGCATACATTATAAGTAGTCTTCGTTCGAAGAGCTCGACCTTCAACGGTTGGTCAAGTCCTCTCTAGCAAGTACAATGTATCTCATCTTATCTATCCCTTTGGGCATGGTTACAAGGTCGACCACCCACTTGTAATGGATACAAGGAGGGTAGGTCGGATGTAACGGGTCTCTATGCCTAACTGATGAATGCACTTGGCACGTAGCACAAGTGCCTACAAAATCTCTCACACTGACATAAATCCCTGGCCACCAGTAAGCTTCCTTGATCTTCTCATATGTAGCATAAAATCCTTTGTGACCTGCCCATAAGGTCTCATGCATCTCTCTCATAACTTTTCTCTGAAGACTCCTCGAACTCAATACTCTCTGTGGACTCTTCACCTTGCCTTTAGCGTGTCGCCAAATAACCCCATCCTTCAAGAAAAAGTTGTAAGACTTTTTCCTGATGGATCTATACTTATTTGTGGACCAGCCTGGGGAAGGTTTCAGGGTACTCAGATATCTTCCAATATCTCTCCACTCACCATCATACTCACTCTCTTGGAAATGCTCATATACATACAACAATGGATCGTATCTTATCATATGTATATCCTTTTCTACCTCATCATCATCATCAGACTCATCATCGAATTTTGCCCTTGAAAGCATATCAGCCACTGTATTCGACTTCCCAGCTATGTGTACAAATGCAGGATTTATAAACTTTATATAAGAGATCCATCTAAGCATAGCAATGTCCGGAGATGAACAATTTGCAATCATGCCAATCAGTGGAAGACAGTCAGTCTCAACTATCACATTCGCCCCAATGAAATACTCTTTATCGCTCTTTAAAGCAGTCACCAATCCCCATAACTCTCTCTTAATCTGTGGATATTTTCTTTGGGTATCATGTAGGATCTTAGCACCAAAGCGCACTGCATATCTCTGCCCCTCATCATCATCTTGCCCTATGACCCAGCCTATGCCAATAGGACTGGTATCAACGGTCAAAATGATAGGTCTCTGATCTGAATAGTCAACACGCTTCAGAATTGGAGCTTCAATTAGCAGCTGCTTCAGTTTACGCATAGCTCTCGACTGTTTCTTTGTCCATACAAACTTCTTTCTCTTTCTCAGGAGATCATATAAGGGGTTCGCAACGTGAGCAAAGTGAGGAATCCATATCACATAGAATACACAGGCTCCTAGAAACCTTCTCACCTCACTGACATTACGACACACTTCAGAGATCCTGCTAATGGCCTCAACTTTCTGCGGGTACGGCTTGCGGCCATAATGTCCACACAGATGTCCTACAATGAGGACCTCATCAATGCCAAAAATAGATTTCTCTAAAGAAAGTGTTAGTCCCACATCTTCAAACCTCTCAAAGATCTTCTCACAATCAGCAATATGATCTCTCACAAACTTTCTACATCCTGAAGCATCTAAACTCACATCTTTCACTCTTTCCTCACATCCCTTTATTGGAACATCATCAATGAATGGCATAGTCACAGATGGTATAAAGTCTCGTAAAACCAGATTCATGGCATTCATCATGTGAGCCACAGAATTCGTCGCTCCCTGCGGCAAGGTACACATGCGTACAAGGCCCAGTGGAGTCCTCATGGTCGTAATGTCTCTACTCTCCATAGCCAACTGAAACTGGTCATAACCTGAATACAGATCACCCATAGAGTAGATGGAATGTCCAGCAAACGCTTCAGCAAACTCATCCACTATGGGTCCTGTCCCTACATTTCTAATTGTGACTTTATTCACAGGCTGCAGATCCTGAATGAAACGAAGCTTCCCATTTTTCTTCGGCACAGTAAACCACCTATTCGAATATGGAGCCGAGGAGGGTTCCAATATCCGCATGGAAATCTTTTCCTTTAGCAACCTCATCAGCTCAGGTAAGTGAGCCTTTGGGACTGGTATAGGTCGGATATTCCATGGTATATGTGGCACTGTAAAGATAATCATGGGGGGTACTTGTTTCGGGTCTGCGCAACCTATCTCATGTGGAAAAAGTGCAAACGCTTTTTCGTGTTTCTTGATGACTTCAATAAATTTTTGTTTTTCTTCTTCTCTCAGGAATGGTTTTTCTCCAAACTTGATCTCTTTAATAGTCTCATCAGTGAAATGATGCCCTATGAGCTCTCGTCGTCTCAGCATAGGGTCATCTGACACTCGCAGATACTTTTCATGACTATCTTCAGGCAATGGCTGAGCTATAGGCTTCACTTTCTTATCCACAGTCTTATACTTCGTATTTACATTTACTTCATGCTTTCTCATAAACTCCTTAATCATCTCATACTCTTGGATAGAACTGAGCATAAACATTTCTGATTTCTCATTTCTTTCAAATGCCTTCTCAAGCTCTTCCAGAGTAGTCGAACTTCTCTCCAACTGGATCACATCTTCAATCTTCTCATCAGGTAACATCATTCCTAAATCCTTATAGTATCTCTCATGAACTTTTCTGAATTTATTTGAAACATTTTCTTTCTGTAAACATAGCAACTTGAATGCAGATGAATAAACAGAAAAACTTTCAAATCTTTGTACAGAATCATGCGAGACATCAAACCAACTCCCACTGTTGTCTCGCTCAACAGTGGATCCTAACAGAAATTTTGATCAACAGAAGCTCCATACTCTCCAACAGGCATACACTCATCATGGTCATGTGAATTAATAGGTTTCTTTCTTATATTCTTTCTATTCCTAGAGTGATTTGGACACACAATCATCACTTGCAAAGAATGTAGACCAGATCTAGAACGGATTCGTGCATAGGCAGATCCATCATCCATGGCCTTAGTCTCCATTCTTACCTCAGCTATAAAGGGCTGCCCAAGGATAGCCTCATATGAACAATGGTCCTGGACAAAGAAGTGAAATTCCTCAGAAATCCCACCTATGGTCACAGGCACAAAAGCGCATGCCCCAAGCAGTGCTCCTGAACCATTATCCGCTGTCCTCATCCTCCATCCATGATCTTTGTCAATCGGCCACCTAAACTTATCATAGAGCTTCTTAGAAATCACATTTATCTCTGACCCTGAGTCAATCAAGGCCAGAGCAAAACATGACTCCTCGTTGCTCCCTAACTTTATCTTCATCTCAGGAGTTCCTCTCGCCCAAAAGGTCCTGCTAAACTCACTTTCTGTCTTCCTCATTTCATCATCAGGTATGATAGGACCTAGAGAATTTTTATGACACCTGGCAACCTCATCATCATCATCATCAGATGTATCACTCAATGTAACTGCTTCATTTATCACTTGAATATCTTCAGTTGCTTCTTCCATCTCTACATCTTCAGGTAATGGAAACCTCTTTCTCTTAACCAGCCTTATGAAACTGTCCTTGAACTCAGGCTTCGCTATGGAGAAGACCTGCTCCAAGGACATGGTCACTTGGCTCTTCAGTAAAATGTCATTTAATATCTCTCTTGCATCATTTTTCCTTTCCAACTCAGAAATTAATACAGCCTTTGGAGTTCTCTTCTTTTTCTTCTTCTTTTCTTTGTCAGCCTCTTGAATACTTTCTTGAATTTCATCTTTCTTTTGAACCGGTTCAGGTTCTTTCTCTTTCTCCTTAGTCAGTTCTTGAATCTTAGTTGGCCCAGCCGGCCTCTTTCCCTCTCTTATCTCTTTCTTCTTTGCCTCTTCCTTTGAAACAACAGGCTCTTTGAATTGTACTTTCCTTTCTGGCTCTTTAGCCTTTTCTTCGGCCTCTTGGCTTTGCTTTCTAGTTACTCTTCTTTCTGGCTCAGTCTCTTCTTGGCTCTCATCCCTCTTCCTCTTTTCCTCCACATTGGCTATATGGGAATAGACCGAGGATTCATCAACAGGAGACTTCCAGGCAGTCTTCTGCATAATGGCATCCCTAGCCCTCACTAAAGCCTCTATGGAATAATTTCTTTGGGGTCGAGGTCTAAGCACTTTTTCATCTTCCTCCTCAACAGGTTCTAATCGTGCAGCTGATGTACTTGCATTATTGCCAGATAAATCTTCATAAAACTTCTTCATTCCCCCCTTTCCCCAATTCACAGGTAGAGGAAGGCGGGTCCTGAAGTCACATAACTTCTTATTGATATCTATCACCAGTTGATGCTCTTTTGCTAGCTTAAGCTCTTCACAGGCATATGAAAAATGCTCTTGTGCATCGCACCATACGCATCTCTTAGCCCCTCCAAACCCACCAGTCGCTCGTCTCTCAAAAGGTCCAGTGTTTCTTTGAAATGTGGTTTGCACTGGTGGTGTAGGTATCTGTTGGGCAACAGGCTGCACTGGAGGTGCAGGTTGTGGCATCACATAGCCTTGCAAATTTGGAATGGGCATAGTGCCTCTCTGTAAAGTATCTGCATAACTCGTACTCGCCTGAGGAGGAGTGGGGTTCTGATATCCCATAGAATTAACTTTATTATGAATACTCGCCATTTCTTTTGACATAGACGCTTGCATCGTAATAAGATTCTCTATCTGTCGACTGAGAATCTCAACCTGTAGCTCTATTGGCGATCGCGAAGTGGACGCAACATTAGCAAAAGCTGACGCTGCAGGCACGTTCGGGATTACTGGAAGTGGAGCTTCCCTAGGCGGTTGTGGTGTTACCACTGCAGGTCTATCGTATAACACCGCCTGGCGTTGCCTCATTTGGGCAACCGCTTCTACCTCTCTCCTCACTACACCCCAATCTTCAGTCAATCCAAATCTCTTCCCAGGCTCTTCAATCCTCCTTTCGACCTCAGTCCTGTCTTCAAGACTTAAGATTCTAAGAAAAGATATAACTAAGTCAGGTTTCAAAGCATCTAAATCGGCCTGTGGAAGTTGTTCATATCTTCTCAGGAACTCATTCAAAAGTTGAGTGAGGGATGCAGTGGGCTTCGGAGAGCTTATCCACCGCAAGAACCCTTCTCTACTGTGTTGGGAAAAGTCTTCTAAATAAAATAGCTTATGTAATTCTTTTCTGAATTCGGCCCAAGGCTTTGCTATATGTGCTGTAATAGGGGCTAAAATGGATCCTGATACTACCCGTGTGAAGTAATGTATAAACACATCCTCGGGTAGACCATAAATCCGTGCCTGTTCCTCAAAAACATCTAGGTACTCAGTTACGTTCAAGCCTGTAAACTTCCCTTTTTCTCTCAATACCGCTTGAACTACGCGGGCCCCTTGTTTCTCTATTACCATTTCCTTGAATATATCCTCCATCTCTCTTCTCTGCTCTGTCCTAGAATGTAGCACAAGGTCTAGTGTAAGTGGTTCTACTATCTCTCTAAGCTCAGAGTAGAGATCAGAGAAGAGGCTTGATGAGTCACGAGCCAGGAGGTAAAGGTCAGTCTAAGCTCTCTGATTTGCCTAGGCCAAAGTCTAGTCGAACTATCCTCTCTTCGATTCCCAAGATTTCAATGTATTTTCCCCCTTTTTGTGATAAGTTTTCTAATGTTCTGTCTAAGCTATGAAATCAGTAAATCCCTAGTCTTAGCAAGAAAAAAAAGTGCTCACACGAATGGACTAAACTAATGCAAAGTGTGGATGCTCAAACTCAAGCAGCAAGACACTCTTTCTGTTTAATGTGTGTGTGAAACAATGCAAAATTCAAATAACTTGAAGTGCTAGTACCTGGAGTCTCTGTCTGATGCCGAGGTTCTTGTCTATCTTCTCAAGGAGTGGGTGGCGTGTCGAGGATCACCGGGCAACCGCCTCGCTTCACGTCGGGTTCAGGTGTCGGGAAGAAGGAGGTCGTGGCGGGAAGCCGGTGCATGGGGTTGGATCAGGCCCTGCTCTGGTGCACCGTTCCCGCTGTCCTGCGAGCGGCGTCTGCGCGCTGGGCGCCTCGCCTGTGCTCTCCGGAGCGTGCGCGATCCTCGTAGGGTCCCTCGCCCCTCGGAAGTGTCGAGACGTGGGACCGTGAGCGTCGAAAAGAGACGATCAGATGCCGCAGTGATACACGGAATGCAGATGAAGCCAACGATACAACGAAATATGAAACTGAAGTACTCCAATAAAAATGAGTGATACAAACAGGCCGCTATAGTGCGGGCCGATGGTACAATAAAACCGCTACAGTGCGGTGCGATGATACAATATAAACGCCGCCGCTACAGTGCGGATCGGCCGATATAAAATAGATCCCTCGCTACAGTGCGAGAAACCGCCCTCGGGATTCTGCTTCGGTCTTCGCGGTCCAAGCTTTTCTTCCAGGTCTTCGCTTCGGTCCGCTCTTTACTTCAGGTATCCTCAACAGTAGCCTCCCTTCTCTTTACTTCAGATAATCAGAAATCGCATAAACCTGGAGGAGACGATCCACAAGGCAGTCGACGGGATGAGGCGGAAACAAATGCATTTTGCACGTATTTATAGGCCCCCCCTTGGACTCGCTTCTAGAACGTTCTAACCTCCTCAATGAACTTTCTATTTTTGGCAGTCTTTTAATTTTTCCCTAGACTAAGGTTTTGATTTCACACTGGATATTCACAATTTAATTGGTTTTTAAGGTTTGACCTAGGATAATCGCTAATTTCAAGGGTCCGATCTAGGGTTTTTGGTCGAGAAAATTAAGGGTTTGCTCACAATTATCTCAAACTCGCCAATTCAAGGGTTTATTTACAGTTTCGGCCTAAAATCCAAGGGTTTCCAAGGGTTCAAGTCCAGTTTTCATGGGATAAACTCATGTTTCCAGTCAGTTTCAAGGGTCAAACCTAAAGTTTTCATGGGTCTAACGTCAATTATTTACACGCACGGTCTAACACACATCTCAAACATGTTTTCGCATCACAAAATCAATTAATTTGGCCTAAATATGTACAAAATATACCACTCTCTCGATCAAAAACATCACACAAAAACTCAAAAACAATGAACTTTTGAAAAAAAAACAATGCACACTCCCTGCGGGATTTCATCCCGACACCGGATTTTTACAGGTGCTATTATCTAATCACTACATTGCTGGCATCAGAGAATAAGGACATCCGAGGAACCTTTATATTGCCTACTCTAGTGGATGATCCACCTTACAAGAGGTTTTATCTCTCTAAGGACTTAATCAGAGCAGCCATCAAGATTCATGGAACCCACACACCCACAGATCGAGAGCGATTAATTCCAGAACCGATGAAACGTGGGGATGTCACGAAGTGGGAGGAGATTTCGGCCATTACACCTGAGCTGTCAAAGCCACTAAGGATATGCATGCAACATTTCACATTTTCAGCTCAGGACAGATTTACCATGCCACACAAAAGAATATGGTTCGGATTGTATTTGGCATGTACGGGACCTCAAACAGTTGATCTGGCAAGCTGGATCATAGATCAAATGTACCTGGCACAACACAGATGGGAGCGTAAAAAAGTGCTTAACGGATGTTGTGCGCTCACTAGAATTGTGTATATGTGTTTGGCTTATGACTTACCAATTGAGCGTGCACTAACAGGAGAAGAACTGAAGGCATTCAAGGGCACAACGAAGAAAGCCAGGAAGCCCAGTAGGACACGGGCAGGTAAGCGCATGCGAGGCACCATCCCCTGCCTTCAAGTGCCAGAGTCGCCATCACCACAACCATCTCCAGAGCGACCACAGACAGAAGCTGCTCCCACTGTACAACCTATTTGCATACGGTTGTCCAGACCAGTGATTACAGAGGCCACCACTAGTACCGCTGCACCTCAGGCAGCTGCCACCTCAGCACCCACCACCACAACCGCAGAAGTTCCCACCACCATTGGTGCGGAAGCGTTTTCTTTCCCAATACCACATATGGAGGCAGACCCCATAAACACGACATTTGATTTTGAGATGCCTGATGCATTCTCAAACGAATTCCAGTATTCAGAAGCACAACTGTTCTCCCAGGAATATGAACGTCCCAGCTACCCTACTACGCCGCGAGATTTGCCACAGGGACAAGCTGTGTCGGGCTCTGAAGAAGAAAGAACCGAAACCGACGACGATCAAGGCGACGATGAAGCCAGCCACGGCTCACATGACGAACAGAGAGAGGGCCAAGGCCAACAAACCGACACACACGGCGACACCAGCACATATGAAGATGAGACTTTCGAAGCCGCAGCGTACACACTGGCTATAAAGAAATTATATCGTACCATGGAGAAGGTCTGGGCACGAAAGAAGTTAACTGAAGAGGAGAGCCAGGCATTAATTGAACAGGAACTCATTTCCGGAGGATTCGAAGACGCATATATCAGAGGGTTCAGAGAGTTAGTCAAATCAGTAGGCTCCCATGAAGCACTCCGGTTTTTACAAAGAAAGCAACTACCACAGTTTGATCCCCGCCGAGTGCGACTACTCTCAAAACCTGGGGAGTATATTCGTGTACCAACAGGAGCTCAATCCTCAGCACAAGCCAAAGAGGCACGCCTCGCCCCCGAACATTCATTAACCGCAGAAACCATCCTTGTAGATTCACCACCCCGTACCACCATTGTACATACCACTACTATCCTCGAAATAACATCCACCCCTTCGACTCCCCTCTCACCTCATCTTTCACCAACCCATCCCGTATCACCCGCACACCCACCTGCTTTCCCCACATCCACACCTGTACAAAGCAATATAGCCCCAACCTCTTCCTTACCCATTCATACCACCAGGCCCACACCCAACCCTCCGCATCCATATGTTAACCTCTTCACCCCTTCATCCTTCCCAGCGTTTCCCCCACCTCTAAGACCCCCATTCCCCTTCCTAACCCCACTAACCTTCTCACCAGTCTCACCTTCCCAACCTACCATAACCCCTATTCCCCCGTTTCACCAAGCTGCTCCAACCATTCCCCCCGTAAACTACTCTACATTTGTAAATCCCGTATTCACACCTACACAACCACCCACAATCACACCACTTTTCACAGTCACAACACTAAACACGTCCAATGGTATGGACATATCACCATCCACCTCACCACCACCCACTCCACTCACAGCACCCTCATATTTAGGCACTTCACAATTTTCCACAATCACCACTGCATCCACTGTCCCAACCCCATTTCCCATTCCCACTGCATCTACTCCCACTACATCCTCATTTAGCACTTCACTACTACTATCGCCCACCATAGACACCGCATTTCAACACATGTTCGCATGCATGACGCAAGTCCGCGATGAGTTTGCATCACTCGGCACCAACTATCAACAGCTGCAGAAAACGACGAACGAATTACAAACGCAGCTTAATTCGTTATCAATTGAGAACGCCTCACTGAACAGCCGATACCAAGATTTACGAGAGGCCTATCACAAGTTAGAACTAGAAAGTGAGGAGAAAAACAAAGAGGCCACCGCGGATTTGGATAACCTACTTAGAGCCCAGACTGTCCGCAATGCAACGCTTACTAGAAATATGGGCTTATTAAGAAGACACTTAGCCGCAGCAAAAGAGGAGAACCAGAGACTCCAAGAGCAGAACAGAGAGAACTTGGAAGCGGCTTTAGATCATCCAGAACAGCCACTAAGTCCGAGCAGATTCAAGGCAATCCCATCCGAGTCGATGCGGATGCTGCTAGACGACCATGTTAGATTGCTCGAGGACTATGATCGTATGAACGAAGAACATCAAAAGTTAAAGGAAGATCACAAACTGCTGCAGCTCAGAGAACCAGCAACACAACAAGTACAAGTAGCAGCGGAATTACCAGCACCTGTGGACCCTGCCCCTGAAGTTTTAGAGGAACTTAACGCACTCCGGGCCCAGGTAACAAATCTTGAATCTAGGATTGCCATCTATGAAGCACCACCAAGGCCAGACTCCCCACCTGAGCTACCAGCTGAGGAAGAAACCGTCACTATCCCGGTGGAGGAGACATTCGAAGAGGCATATGAACCGATACCCATCCCAGGCGGACGTGTCACGGCCGAAGGCCAGATGACCTACGAATTACCTACCCCCGCGTGGATGAAAACAGTTGAAGAACTCGGAACGACACACTCGGCCAGAGTAGAGGCACAGCTACATGCCATGGCCATAATTGAAGAGAAAATTTTACAGTCACCATTCTTTGCTCAATTGGCCCCGCGACGATACATATCTGGGCATGAGCTCCAATATAAACCATACTTCATGTTAATGGCCGAATACCAGTTAACTATAGAGAAAGAAACAGGCATGAAACCAACACATGCAACTCAATTCGAGCCAGAGGACTTGCCACCAAGGGCGCAGAGAGGTGAAATCCTTCAACCAGACTGGCGCAAAGATTTATTGCAAAATTATCCAGAGATGATGAGCACGTGGGTAAAAGCGCCACTTCACTTAAAATTTAATCCGTGTTGGGGACCAGTACCACGACGCCGCTCTTGGACTGCCTTCGCTATAAAGCTACAGAACAATAAGCAGTGCCAAGACTGGGTGAACTATCCCTACTTCAAGCCACCAGTCGCGTTACCCACAGTAGGCTACATGATGGCGACGATCCGCCATTGGCTCCCTCGATTAAAACATATGGATGATATTGCCGTGCACATGACTGTCAAAATCTTTGACATGATGCAGATGGTCTTTAAAGTCTTCCGACGCATCAAGGCTCCCCATGTAAACACCCCGGGCTTTGAGCATGGCAACTTTGATTTAGTCTATGATATGAGCACAACGCCATCGCTACGGGTGTGTTACGCCTGGCACTGCAGGATCAAATATCTACCGGCATGTTACAAGCAGACATTCGAAGAAATGTTCACCACCAGTTTTTGGGAGTACCATTCAGAAGTATTTATAAGCAGGCCCACACACTTATTGCAATTATTCGCCTGTGAACGAATGGTGTACTCCACACATTATCAGCTCCCACCACCAGACGAGCCACAACCTATCGATTGGGAGAAACTCGAGGCTGATCTAGCCCGAGGTATTCGTATATCAGAGCACACCCTCGCTCAAGACCTCCTACAGAATTACATCCGGCAGACCTCACAACAAGGTTCTGTCAGGGACGACAGAAGCGAGAGGGAGGGGGGTGTTGGAAGCAGTCAGAGGCACAGACGCCACGGAAGCATGTGAAGACGAAGCAGGGAGCCAGGCGGATCAATTTTTTAAACAAATATATTTCTTATTAATTCTCCAAACATTCAACAGTGATTGTTATCACTAATTGTAACATATGTATCATAGAAAAACCCCATTTTGTAATCCATAGCTCCATTTTGTGCAAGCCGAGGAGTCCTCGAGCTTGAGGAGCTTAGGTAGAATACTCGTACCAAATTTCGTTATTTTTAGACATCGTTTACCCTTCCAAATAGCCTCTAGGACCTAATTTTTAACTAGGCCGGTCACTAGATGTGAAACCGGTCAAAACTAGTCTAGAAACTATAAAAAGAGCTAGAGAGCTCATTTTTGAGGTTGGTTCATTTTGGTTAGAGTGAGCATAGAGCTAGTTTGAGCTTGTAAGAGTATTCTTGAGCAATAGAGCTAATTCCCACCTTCCATTGTGTCTTGCTTGTCTCTTCATTGTGTGTGTGTATGTGTGTGTGCATCTTTGTGCTTCTCACCTTCACTCTCACATCATCTCACGTTCACGATCTTCATATCACTCCTACCTCTCCCACGGATTGACAATTAAGGAGGTGAAGCTTCTTAACGTGGTTCTCACCATCGTGCTAGAGCAACAGCAACTATAGTACGAGTATAGGTAGTGACTAGAGCACATGCTCTACAACAAGCTATGAGTTCCAGTGAGTCAAAGAGTATAGCTAGGAAAAGAACAAGAGCTTGGAAGGATAAGCGGGAAAGAATGAATAGAAAATGGGCAAGAAAGATGAGTGAGCTAGAAGAAAGCCTAAGGGAAACAAAAACAAAACTGATAGAGATAGCATCCCTAACACGTCCTCAAACACGACCACCTCTCTCATCTCATCGAAAACCCCCATCCATACCATCACCACCCAAAGCATGGTCACTCCTAGCAGATCCTGCTCATAAAGATTTTGGACATGATGTGCAAGGCTTAATAAGCTCAGATTCAGGAAGGCTCGAATGTGGCAAAGTTAGATAAGTGTTATCATAGAGCAAAATTAGAGAGGGAAAGGACCAAGCTTTGCACAAAAATGGTAGGACTAGATCAGGCTATGTTCAATGCAAGTTGTCTTTTCAATCAGATGAAATCAACAAAGCCACATTTACATTTTGAAGGACTATTGGAGAGGTTAGAATGGTTGATAGCTCGACCTAGAACTTTGACTAAACCAAAGGCTCAATGCAGTGGAATTGAATGAATAAGATTACCTTCACAGGGATTTTATGTTCGTAATTCTATGGATGATGGAATTCCTTCATCTATAAATCATTATTCCCAAGAGTTCCTGAGAGAAATTCAAGAGGATAAATGGGCCAAGGAGAGCGAGAACCCTCCTCCTATTGAGATGGTGGATGATCCTCATGATCAATTCCCTCAAGGCATTCCATCTATCTATGGAGAGTAGGAAGATGCACAATCCTGTGAATGACTAGACTTTGAATCCAATTCCTTGCAGGAATTGCCTCACTTTATAGGTCCATGGGAGTCTAAGCTCTATTCACATGAGATCTCCCACAATTATGTTAAGGAAGGATGTTAGAAGCACAAATCAAATCGACTCTTTTCATCATCACTTGTATATGTTGTTACCTTTTTCCACTTTAGATTAGTTTAGATTGATCTTTTCCTACTCATAAGCACTCATGTATAGTGATGTGAGAGTGCCACACCTTTGGATCTTTTAGAATCGATCTCCATTGAGCACAATATTTCCATAGAGGGGAAAGTGGCCAAACTGTATATACGGAAGTCACTAATCATTTTAAAGGAGATTCCATTTTGGCTTATAAGAAGATGCTTGTTCATCTTATCTTGTTACCTTCTTCAAGTGTGGCTTGCATGTCTACGTGTGTGGTTGACATTGAATGTGTCTGTAACATAATCCTGGTAGGAGATGGTTGAACCACACCCTAAGAGAGAGGATTAGGAAGTAATCCTCAACCATGGCTTTTGGGGCAAGTGGTTAGCCCATCACATTCCTAACCAAGAGGTTGTGAGTTCAATTCCTTACATTGGTATCAGAGCCTAGGAAGTAGGCTTGGGCAAGGTGGAATGATCCAATGGCCTCTAAAAAAGGCGCTTGGGCATCCTCCATGTGAAAGGGTAGGAATTGTGGAAGGCGCGCGCGTTGGTTTCAAGGATGGACCTTACAATGATTGGGGTGTATCTCTCAATCCGTATGTCGGATTGAGGCATGTAATATACCGTTGGAAAGCTCTCGGAACGAACTTTCCAATGAGCTAGCTTGGAAGTGTGAATTCCTTGGGAATCCTTGGGTGGCACTTGATTGAGTGTTCAAGATACCAAGCATGGGTGAGAACAAGGTTCAAGACTGAGGTTGAGAACAAGGGCTCGAGACACCGAGGTTGCGAACAAGAAGGTTCAAGACACCGAGGTTGAGAGCAAGGGTTCAAGAGACCAAGGTTGCGAACAAGGTTCAAGAAACTATGCGAGGTTGAGGGACATCAATTCAAGGGTACCTAGGAGTTCAAGGGACTGATCACCGAGGCTAGAGGGATACAGGAGTAGATCATTGAGGACAATGATCGACCAAGGGGGGAAGAATGTAACATAATCCTGGTAGGAGATGGTTGAACCACACCCTAAGAGAGGATTAGGAAGTAATCCTCAACCATGGCTTTTGGGGCAAGTGGTTAGCCCATCACATTCCTAACCAAGAGGTTGTGAGTTCAATTCCTTACAGTGTCCTCCAATCTTGCATGTGGATTTGTGTCATGATTGATGTCAAAGCTCCATTACATATGTGTAGGTTCCACCCACATTTTCTCTTATGATATAGCTCACAAGACTGATGTTGTAAGTGTGTGCGATGCTACAACATCAACACATCTTGGCACCATTGAGGATGATCTCTTATCACTTATGTGATGGATTGTCAAGGAAGAAGTGCTTGATTCATGCGTTTTTCATAGATTTTAGCATGTTTCAATTCATTATGCTCTTGCATACAATGAAGGTTTGTAAGATTGGACACAACTTGCTGCAATGATCCACTTTTGGTGTGATAAGGATTCCCTTTTGCATGATTACTCTACCATGTGTGGTGATTCTTCAAGTTACAAGTAGAGCAGAAGTTTTTTTTCTGGTATATCTCTAGTTTTTTAGGTTGATCTTGCTATTGAAATTGTTGATTATTTCTTTAATTATGTGTAAATAATCTTATGTTTGGTTTCTCCTAAAAAAATCAATGGAGTTTTGGCTCATCATCTTCATCAATAAGCCACGAAAAATAAGGTATGATCTTGTGGTTTTGATGCACATACACCGCACCATTTGGGGTTTGAAAAGGTGAGGATATACTATATTCCCATGAAAAAACCCAAATCAGCCTTCTTTTGATTGGGCTCACCACAACCATCTTCTTTTCTTAATCAATGCCCTTGAAGGAGTTCCATAGAAGCTTGCCTATGGAGGAATAGAGAGTGGAGAGAAGGGTAGAAGTGATTGAGGAGGAGAATAAAAGGAATAGGATTCATAGAATGTGGGGGATGTTAACAAAAGGGCAAGATCCATTGTGCAATGATTGAGTTTCCATCTTGAGGAGGTAGAGTAGCGAAGCTCGGGGTTGCAATATGAGAATATAGACAAATTAGTAAAGTGAAAAACACATAGAAGATGAGAGGTGAAAATAACAAGAACCTTTTTTGTTGCTTAGTTAAGAATATACACAGCTGCATATTCTTTAGTTGTGCAGTTAATGAAGTAGGGGAAGAAAAAGAGATTATTATAGATAGGGCATATGCTACTTATGCACATAAATGGCATTAGATCGAAAAAAATTGCATCCTTTGGCAGTAAGCACCAATTTGCAAAATTCTTGAAGAGAAATCAACTATAGAAACAAAAGATTTGGTCTTCTTCTTCATTTATGGAGAGAATCTGAGTCACAATAAGGGAAGTGGGAAGCTCTTCAAGCAAGAATATAGTCCGCTTTCACCTTCTACTAGAGCATGCTTATAAATGTGGGTTAAAAATAATGTTTGCATGACAGGAGAGGACATGGATAGGAATGAGAAGGAAAGGAATTTACTCTCATGTCAAAGCCAAAATCAATCAGGAATGAGAAATTTGGCAAATATAACATAAGAAGAACACATGAGGAACCCAAGAGTGATAAGAATTCATCAAAATGAAGAAGTATGTGCAATAAGCAGGAAGCATCACTAAATGGTGCTTCAATAGGAGTTAAAGATATAGATATGATGGCTTCTCAGAATGGATATGATGGTACCACCAATGCCATTTTGGAGGAAGAGGAGGACCTCATTGTTGCCTTAATCTACAAACAAAAAACACCAGCATCTAGGTTGTCAGATTGACCGTTATGTGTCATAAGTTAGCTATGTTCTCTCAAAAAAAGAAGTTGGTATGGTGAATCTACAAGCTCAACTCAGCTCCATCTAGGGATGAAAAAGAGAAAGATGAGTTGGCACATTACACAGAGAGGAAAACATGTGGAAGCTGGGGGGGACCTTAGGACTGTTCTACCATTAAAGATATAGACTTTGTTGGTCAATGGTCCATATGCACACTTGGGAAGGCTACATGATGATGTTCAAGTCTATGAGAATATGGTGAAGAAGTCAATGGAAATCAATGGCCCCTCTTATTTTGCTCTCTAGAAAGCCTCTATTAGTTAGTATGCATTGGATCAAGCTAGGAGATCCCACAAAACAACTCTCTGCTTTACAGTGATAATGTTAGGTCAAGGAATCCATTCCTTAGGAACCAAGCACGTGGCTCTCTTCCATACAGATGTTGCCATGAAGGCTCAATTAAATTTGAGAATAAGTATAGTGCTAAACCAAAGTAATGTGATTCCAGTAGCAAACAAAGTTATTCATTGGGGAAGGACCAAAACTCCAGTGCTGCCGAGGGAGAGAAGCTCAAGTAGATATTGAAAAGCGAAGTTTGGGTTCATGAGATTCATATATTGTGAAAAATTTAGAGAGAAGATCGCCGTGTAAAGCTCTTTTTACTTTTTGGGTTGTGCACTCTTTTCCCTTGTATAATGAAAAAAGCTTTAGAAGGACAATCTTGATTCTAGTGGAAGGCACCTTGCTTGGTTGGTGAGCACTGTAACACAAGGCATCATGCACTTGATGTGAAGTATGGAGATTTCTCAAAGAACACGAAGGGGAAGGACGATTGCAGTGAACCTACTTTAGTGGAATTATCTACTGATATTCATAAGCTCTACCATGATGTGATACATGGACATGAATCTAAATCGCACCCCTTAAATGGTGCTACAAAGTTTAGGAGTGTCCATAAGGCTCATGCTAGAGAAGAAAGCAATCTCTTGGCACATTATGTAATGAAGATGTCCTCTAAAGAAAGGCTATCGAGTGAGGTGATGAATAGGAATGGGAGCCATTCATTGGAAAAACACGTGGTTGAAAATGCCAGTAGTGTTCTTTTGATTGACAATTCTCAGCCTCTAGTGCTAATAATGTACAAAATATCTATAGGGTCTATTCTTTAGTGCAATAGAAAGAAATCACAAGAGAAGATTGATAAGCTCAACAATACCTCTCTATGGGCATGTTAGAAGTAAACAAAATGGCATCAATAAACTATTCAAATAAGCTAAAGGTAGTCCCAAAAAAGGTGATCTATTGATATGCAAGCTAAGAAGGAAGGGCCAACTATTTGTTTTCCTAATGCTCATTTTAATGAAGCTACAAGTACTATAGTTTCTACAAGTGGAACAAGAGATATATAACATGATGCTCAAACTATTTCCAAAAGTTGAGGAGGAAGAGGAGAACCCAAAAGCAAAACCAAAGAATCCTTTGGATCTTTTGCCATCGAGTGCCATGATTATGGATGAATGTAAAAGGCTCTACTCAATTACCAAACTACAAAAGAGTTTAGAGAGGTTGCTATTGAAGGATTTTGGAAGATGTATGAGCTTGAAGGCTATTCACATAGGTTTTGTGATTATAAACATAATGAGAACAACAACATAGATCAAACATGGCAAGTGTTGTGATGATGATCCTATACAGTACATATTGCTATGACATAATAATCATTCAAATCTACTTTCACTTGGGCTACTAAAGACAAAGGGGGTCCTCTCATGGAGTGTATCTTCATTTGGATGATAAATATTTCAAGTTTCATGATCAAGAAAACTATCGGGATGTAAAACATGGTAGCATTCAGGTGCTTCAAACTGCAGATAATATGATAAGTGATGAGTACACTGATAAGAATGAAGGGCTTTCTGATCACCCACGATCAATGGAATATTATTCAGATGCAAGGCTTGCGCATGGGACATTGATCTTATTCTAGTTGTATCGAATGGGCCCTATCTAAGAAATGAAATCTCAATTAGGCTATGTGAAGGACAAAGCTTCAAGGTATTACTAGGAGGCAAACTTATGATTCTTCTATGGTCCTCACTATTGTCTCTTCTATGAAGTGAGATATGGCCTGGTCAGCAACTAGAGCAATGAATGGCATATGTTGCACCTTTACAAACACAATTGGAAGCTATGAAAACCCAACAATGATAAAGAAGAACAAAGTCTTTTTTGAAAGGGATATGATGTTTCATGGGAGATGGGATGATACATGCCTTACAAACATGTCAAAGCAACTTATGTGACACACTTTGTTCAAATATCCAGACTGAAAGAAGAAGAACATTTTGAAACTGCTAAATTCTTGAAGCTAGGAGATATGTAAAGGGTGTTTGCTCTCCTCATGGGATAAATATTTACCTTACATATAAGCTTCAATGTTGTGAATGCTTCCAAAGAAAGGGCTAGAGATAATATTGCCATGACATATCATAATTGGAATGTATTGTCCTTACATGAAGGCAATAATCCATATGCTATTAGAGTGTTTTAAAGATGGTGATCTTCAAACAATGGGATTTTTGGATTATGAAAAGAAACTCAGACGCCCTTTCACGGCTCATCCGAAGGTATACCTAGTAACTAGGGAGTTGTTTGCATTCGGTCTTCACATTCAATGTGGCTTGGAAATCTTCTATCATGCAATGCTGATCTGATTTATCATTGCAAAGGAATCTTGTGTGTGGATGGCAATGAAGAAAGATATGTTTTTCAAAGAATGCATCTCCAACATTGAGATAGTCAAATGTAATGTAAGCATGTGTTCTAGCTTCAAAATGAGTGGTGATGCAAAAAAGGTGACCCAGAGAAAAGAAATATACATGATCAATATGGAAAGGATGCACTAAGGATGGAATAAATGGTGGATCTAGTCATAGGCTATTTTGACTAGAGTAATCATAATTGTACTAGCATGGTGCACCCTTGTGATGTGGATTGCTACTTCATATGGAAAAGACTATGTTTTCTATCAGTGCATGTTATGTCAAAAACTCTTTGCATAAGACAAAGGTAGATGATGACATGCCAATTCTAGTGCACATGGCTTCAAAACACCCAGTTGTGTGTGTTTCTCTCTATGATCCCACCATACCCATAAGTTGTTTAGTGTCCGCTGTAGAATGAACACAAGTATCTTCCCGACGGCCCAAATCTTCAAGACCATCAAGTGTTGGGTGCTTGAATCTTCAACAATAGTCCCCCATGATTTTAGAAGCCATTTGAGGAATTTTACACATGCATCCCATCTCTAATAAGGGTATGATTTTTGAAGAAAGTATTCATTTCCACCGAACTTAGATGCGACCCTCAGAGAGATCACAAACATGCACAAGAGCAAGTGATGTGGGTCAAAAATAGGGAGTTGTGGGATCAAGTCCCTCATTCATTCGGCCTAACAAGATTTGATACCTAAAAACGAGATCCATGAAGAGGTGTTGCGCTAAGAGAGAGGGAATGCCAACATGAGGTGAGAGACCAAGAGAAACTTTAGAGAAAAGTCTGAGTTAAATGAGGGGTCATAGACATATATTCCTAATACATAAAGGTGCTCATAAATTTAGGGATTATGTGACAAAATGTTTCTTGACTTGTATTCTTTAAGCTCATATGAATGTGTTATTGAAACAATTTAAAGGCTTATGAATAATGAAGCCTAGAATAACTTGAATCTTGAGTAAATAACTGAGTGAGGAGGAACGCCTACACTTTAGGGGGAAATATCATATTCATAACATAAGAAAACATCGTAATCTAATTGTTTTTAGTGATTTTCATTAAAGTAATTGCATAACCCTTGAGACATGATCTTATGGATGTGGCTTTTGAAGAGGGTTAAAAATGATGATACTCAAATGAAGTATTGTAATTACCATCGTCTTGAATGATCATAATGAACAATCTAAAAGCAAAGGTACATATAGCCATCCTAGTTTATTGTCTTGAACTTATTTCTTTTGATAATCAGGGAAGTAAGGAATTACCCTCTTTAAGCACAGGTGTTCTTTAAAAGACCTTGTGTGCTTACTAGATGGCGATTGTTGTGGTAACTTGGATGTGCTCCAATCAAGCTATCAAATAGTTATGACACTTCTAAGAAAATGTGTTCACAATACATCAACATTTGTAAGAGTTTGAGTGTCTTGTTGCTCGAAAAAGGGAGAAAAGGCAACCAGAAAGGTATGGATATGATTCCACATTTGTTAGAAAGCATTCAATCTACTTGGCAAAGGAATCAATTTCAAAAGAATCCTCAACCTATGAAGAGGTATGGGGAAACCCTAATTGGCAAAAGGCCATGAAAGAAGAAATAGATGCATTGAAGGAAATGGACACTTGGGATTTGGTTCCAATGTCATCCAATCAAAAGGTAATTGGTTGCATATGTGTATATAAACTCAAAAGAAACTCAGATGGATAAATTTTCAAGTACAAGGGTAGGTGATTCACACACTAAAGCATGGTGTTAAAAGCATTATTTACATTTATAGATGTAGTCTGTACAATTAGAAATGCAAGCAAATGGGGAATGGAGAAGGGAGTAGTGGATGCCATGCATGATGGAGTTGTGAGTGTCGATGATGTTGGTGGAGGGAGAATGAGAGAAGGTGGAAATGTGGGTGGTATAGTAGGTGGTGATATTTCCATGGAATTGGATGTGGTTGTGTGTGATGGTGCTACGTGAATACTGGAATGGGGGGTGCACTGCTCATCATGTCTGTGAATAGTGAAGATGAGACAAATATTGGTAGCCTTTGAGAAGACGAGATCCTCTAAGAAGTGGATGGGTCAAGTGGATGGAAAGTTATTTGAAAAAGGGATTCCAAGGTTGAGTGGATAGCCACACGCTAAAGTATTCTGCCAAGCTTGCCTTGCACCATATGAGTTGGGTTCCTTTGGTATTCTTCAACTTCTCACATTCGCATGTAAAGAAATGATACTTTACCCAAACATTATAAAAATGACATTCTACTTTCCTAATATAAGCGGTGTCTCCAAGGGGTCTGAACATCTTGTTGAACCAATGGGAATGAGTATTGATTTTCATCATGTGTCCCATAGGTGGGTTTTGAATGGGTAAGGTTTGCAGATGTACTAGTGCCTCTGGCCTTTCTTAGGTCATTCAAAGTTAGGTAAGGTTTCAATGTCTATCATTTGGTGACTAGTGACTGCCTTAGAACTTTTGCTTGTTGCTTCAGCCATGGGAATGGAGGTAGTGGATGTTATATGGATCTGCTAGAAGAACAAGAGTCACATTAGTATTGTATAATAAGCTTGATGAGGCCTTTTACCCTTTACAATACCAATGTGACATCCTTGAATGTTTGAGTTAGTGAGTGTTATGTGTGAGGTTAGTGTGGGTGAGAGTTAATATGGGATGCGTACTTGGGAAATGCAATGGGCTCTAAATGCATCTAATATTGGTGTTACGTGATGGGGTCAAGGGGAATTTTGAGGTACCCATTTTCAAGTAAATCTAGGTTGTACTTTACATGAGGGTTTGTGTGGTGCTCACCCTCACCCTCCCATCTCCAGATTTGCTTCACATCGTGGATTTCTTTGCTAGGGATCTTATAGAAAAAAAGGATGGAGTTTTTCTTCAAGTTTTATACAGTATTGTATTTTTTTCATGTAGAGGAAAGTGTGGTAAGCTTTTAATATCAAGGCAAGGTATTGTGGAACTTGAAAGCTAGAAAGCTTAATAATTTTTGCATACTACTATGCGTCCTCGCACTTTGTGCAAATACACGTGTCATGGAGCCATCAAAATCAAGCTTTTTTGTGAGAGAAAAGGAGACACTATGTGATAAAGAAAAAGACACTTTGTGTATGTGTGTGTGTGATCTCGCTTTTCATGTGCTATATGCGGCTTACAATCCTCCCCTTGCATAAACACTTGTATAAAATCCTATGTGGGCTGTCACATTTTTCTACCCGTTTTGTGTGTCTTGTCACATTATTGCATAGGTAAATGCATTTAATTGCAACCACTAAAATTTTGACACTCCCTTCCAAATATTGTTTTTGGGTAGTGAGAGAGAGAGAGAGAGAAATAATGCGTGCATCCTCTCATAGCTACAGGGCACTATTAAAATGGACATTTATTGTAAGAGAGAGATAGATAGAGAGGGAGAGTCCTTACACTTGTGAGTAGATGCACCATGTAGCCATCTCTTTTGTACGGTGCAAATCATTTGAATGATTGTTTATTACTTTGGGCAAAGCCAAAGTGGGTATCCCACTTTGGCACCGATACCCACTTTGGCACCTTGTCGTTTTCCATCCCATCTTATCTTGTCCTCCTCTCATGTCCTCTCACATAATTGCGTGCACAAGTGGGGAGAAAAAAGGTAGGAGACAAGAGAGCATGCTCTCTAATTCCAATGTCAATTTTCCCACATTGTTCTCCAACTCGTGAACGTACACAAAGAAGATTGCTTTTAAGGGAAAATCCAAGAAGCTAACTGAAAAAGCAAACGCAGAAAAGTAAGAAAGCAACATACATATTTGGAAGCTCATCCTCAAAAGCAAGCATGGTCCTTCATGGAAGATGCTTCCGAGTAGTTGTCCATCTTCTCTCTTTCATTTTCTATATAATTCTTCAAAATAGTTCGGAGTAATAGGATGGCATCCAAGGTCTCAAACATTATGGAAGAGCCTCATATTTCAATACTCTACATAGCTAGTCTTGCATGATACTTATGATTTCTCATTGATCTGAAATATTAAAAAGCTTGATGTTTTTCCCCATATATTAATTCCCATTTTTATCAATTACCATTGCTTTCTTCAACTGGATCATGTACCTTGACATCTATGCCACACATATAGAAGACCCTATTGGGAAAATTTGATCTACAAGACTTGCTTTGGGCCTGTAAAGTCTCAATGCGAATGGGGTTCTCCTATTTGACTCTCAAAGCAAGTCGTGTTCTCTCATGATAGTCAAATGATCAAGGTTCTAAATATGGTAACAACTTAGGTTTATTTTCAAATGTTCTACTAACTTAAATTCAAATAACTATTGTGCCATAGTTATACAATGTTAAAACATTTCTATTAAAAAATGATCTATTAAGTTGAATTTTCCTTCTTGTTATCCTCACTAATTTGATAATTTATATAGATTTCTTTCATCCCCCCCCCCCCCCCCCAAGTCAACACCCATAAGCATCTATATTTAAGTATAGCCTAGAAGTTTATGTGCTGGCATGCATCCTATTTTTTTATAAAGGATTCCAAATCTTTTCAAAATGGTTGTGGAATCTCATGTAGTAGGGTCACATTAGTATATGTGATAGAGATCTCAATTTTAAATGTCCAATGGTTTGATCTTGGGCAAAGAACTCTATGGGTAATGACTTCTCTAATCCATACTTCTCTGACTTCATCTCAAGTTATTTCTTTTACGAAATCTCTTTATATGAGATGCATACTATGCATGAAAAACATTTCATTGAACAATGTGTGCTAAATAATCTCAATGTTTGGAATATAACCTCTTATTTCATATAGGGTTCCTTTTTGGACATATCTTTATAGTCATTTCACTTACTAAGGTAGGATATATGTAAAGAATATCAATAGCGAAATATAGGAAAATCATAATCCAAGCCAACAATTATAAATCACTATTAGGAAGTGACTTTTTGCAAGGAAAAAAGAAGAAAAATGGTGTAATATAGTAGAGTAGAGTATCCTAGATTTTGTAAAAATGAGGAAGAGTATTCCTCATGATGAGTTGTGGCTTGAATAATTTTCTGTAGAACTTTTAGACCTCTCTAGAAAGTTTATTTTTAGCATAAAAGCTTTGGAGGACCTATTTTAAGTGTGAAAATGGACATTTGAAAAGGTATAATAGTCAATTTGATGACTTATTGTACAATCTTGCATTTTGGAAATGACTGAGAACTAGAGAGCTCTTACAATATTGTTTCTTGTCATTATGCTTTAATGGTAATTTCAAGTGGAATTTGTGAGTATTTTTCATGAAATATTCTTTGTGATCAATAGTATTTGAGTGTTGAATGCTTCCATGATTCTAATTCTACCTTCCAAGATCCAATAGTCAAGTTATGGATATGGATTGTTTCTTCATGACTGTGTGAATCTATTAGAATCACGATTCTCTCATCACAAAAACTTAAAATAACTTCATCATTCACTTTATCATGAAAAATAAAACACTTAAGGCACAAGAAACACTGAAAAACTTACGTATAGCCAAATCTACATGTAAAAGAAGAAATATCAAGAACTTTTGCAAAATCTTTGGTTTATTGATCTTTTCGGTACAAATATTGGAGTCGATTGATAAAGAAGGGGCTAGGGTCTTTGCATGCTCTCCGAATTGACAATTTACGTGCTTGAGGTTGTAGATCCTTTATGTTATGATGATTGGAGAGGATAACTCCAAAGTACAACAAATATGTTTTGGTGTTGTTACCGAGGAATGATGAAGTAAATCTTTGGACCTTACTTTATCTTCCAAGTTGATGGTAACAAATGCTTTATCAAGGTGCTTTTGAATCACCAAGTGTGGCAATGATGGAAAGGTGAATGTGATTTGATCTTGAAAAGATTTCTTCATTCATCTTGTTGATTATTAGGTAATGAAAGAGCTATGCTTTGTTCTCCAATCTCATGTGTGAGGTTGAAACATTTTACCATAAGCTTTTTAGCTTCTTTTGCACAAAACCCTAGATAAAATTTATTTATTGTTTTGAGAAAAAAATAGAACATCTTTGCAGAAAATATTTAGTTGTACAAGTGCATGTATATGCATTGGATGATAATATTCGAAATAAGAAATAGAGAAAAGAATGGAAAAGTTTAAGGAAAGAGGTGTTTTGGAAAATACATTGATTTGATAATAATTTTTTAATCATAATTTGGAGTTTTATTAATTTGTAGGTACAAGTGAAAAGAGCAATATCATTGGAAATCAACTCAAGCATTACTATCAATAAATTTTGATCAAAAGCTCGAAACGAGGTATGACCAAGATAACATGAGTTTCTGCAAGTAAGCATGATTTTTTGAAAAAGGTAAAAATTGCAACAATTGTACAAGGAGTTCAACAAGGAGCAAGATAATTTGATAAGAGATTGTTAGGAAGTAATTTTGAAATTTGCATTAAATTACTCACAATAGTGATTTCATGGAAGAAGTATAAAAACACAAGATGGAACAAAAATCTTCATTGTGAGAGAGTATGTGACAGAGAGTGAGAGTGAGAATCACGATCCTGAGTGAGAGCTAGCAAAAGCATCATTTCAAGAATCTCTCTTGCAACCAAAGCAAGGTAAATATATTTTGAATTCATTTTGACGTGTTTTGCAAATTTTTGGATGCAAGCATGATAGATAAAGTGCAATATCAAAATCACGATTTCCAAAAAAGTTCATATCATAGAATATAAATAATGTTTGCTATACTCTTTCATTATAGGAAGCTAAAATAGAAAGGTAAAAACCTTAATTAAAAAAATCCTTAAAAACAACATTAAAAAAATTTACAGATAAAAAAGCACAAAATCACGATTTTGTTAAATAAATACAATCCTCTGAAAAATGCAATTGTCTTATGACAATCGCAAAAAAATAGGATTGTGAACAATCATGATTGTGAGGACTTAGAATTTCACGATTCTATCTTCACAATCTTAAAAAACGTGATTGTGTAAAAAAACAAGATTGTGACAAAAAATACGATTTTAGGAAAAAACATGATTTTGTGCACCCTTAGGGAAGCACAATTTTCTCTTCACAAAGAAGCACAATTTCCTACACAAAATCATGATTTTTGGAAAAACATGATTCTCAATAGGGAATCATATTTTGGAGAAAATCACGATTTTTGTATTGTGAAGAACATGATTCTCAATCAAGAATTGTGATTTTTTTTAAATCGTGGTTTTCATTAAAAACTGCAATTTTTTAACACATAATCGTGACTTTTCAAAAATGAGTAAAAACATGATTTTCAAAATTTCATTGAAATTTTGAATAATCCAAAATATAATTAAAATTAAAAAAATAAAAATTTGGAGGAAATACAAAACTAAGACTGAAAAGTTGACAATCATGACTTTTCGTGAAAATAGTGATCCTATGGATAGAATCATGATTTTTCTATGGAAGTCAATTTTCACATTTTTTTCACTTGGAGGCTCAGGAAAAATAATTGTTCTTTATTGGGGAGTACTTTTGAGAAGAAATTTCAATAGAAAGAGAAAAGAAAGGTGAAACCCTAATTCTCAAGAATAAAGGAAAAATAAGGATTTGGCTAGAAAAAGCACTAATTTAATGAGATTGAGATCATGAGTTCTTAGAAAACACAATCATAGATAGAGGAAACACTTAGCACACCAAGAACAAAGTTGGGAGGATCAAAACACACACTTTTTGGAAAAAAACATGGAGGAACATAATGGGCAGGTAAGAACATCTATGCAAGGAGATTATAGCAATCTCCTCATATACATGTATACAACATAGGTATAGGGCCTATGTATATCAAGATGGATTGCATAAGGAACTCATTAAATTGAGGGAACTTATAAATTCCTTTAAACTTGATGCATGTGGCTCAGTTTAAGAATGGCAAATCTAAGGATAGACATGGATGTGTGTATGTATTCATGAACAACCCTAATGAAACTAATCACTTAGGACAATGTTCAAAAAAAGGAACTTGGGACTAGAACCTAGAAGAATAGGAAAATACAAGAAATAGTAGACATCACACAGTAGTAGAACCACCAAGGAGTGCTTTTCAAATAGTCGTAAATGGGTGTTGTTCAAAAATGGCGAACAGAAAACGTGTTGATGGCCTTGGTATCGTGCTTGCAACCTCCGAGGTCAACTAGTTAAAGTGCTTTTTTTGTGTCTGCTTTGGTCTCGTGCTTTCAAGCTTAGTGTCGTGAGTGGTGGCTCATCTGGTTGTAGGTGTTGCAATACCTCCTTGGAGGTGTCGTCGACACTTTCCCATGCTTTGTGTGTCATGACACATCTATAGTGTCGTCGACATTAAATTGAACGTAAGCCTGATTCCAATGTAGAAAGGAAAAATAGTTCTTGATGTTGCCTTTAATAAATGGTGGTCCCAACTTAGTCCCACTATGCCTATGGAGATCTATCATATTAACTACATATTTCCTTCATGCTGCTAACCTCCCTTTTCCCACCTACGACACCTTTTCAGTTTCGATAAATATTCTCGCATCTTACCCATGTGAAAGATTAGTTCTTGGAGTGGCACGACGAGTAATCATGGTACAACATGGAGGCACCAAGGAGGTAGAGATTTGAAGGTGTTCGATGAGCGAAGAATCTTTCACAACATCACAAAAGACCATAGTATGATCATCAAGGGATCAAGACAATCAAGTAGTCAGTATAAGCATAGAAAGATTAATCCATTGATTGACTGATCAAACAATAGAGTAGATTGAGAAGATAGACTCAAGGTCAATGCACATTGCACAATGCTAGTCATTCAAGAAGACATAGAGATGCGGAGAAAGATAAATAGAGTGAAGGGCATTAGCTTGCAAGATAGTTGTGTGGATTGCCATATGAAATTGTGGATATGGTAGAGGGGGATAGAAGTAGTCAACTTGGCAGTGTGTGGACAAGAAGAAATTAGTGTAGGGAAGCACTCAAAGATCAGAGGATGCTCAAAGAGAAGAAGGTGCAAGTGCAACACTTATGTGCATAGAATCAAGGAAGGGGGAGAGAAAACACAGTTACCAAGTGGAGGTAAACCTAGTCAAATTCTTAGAGAAGTGTTACAATCATGGGGAAGGTCTAGTGTAGTAAGTAGAGAAGCATCTTTACATTGGTCAACAAGCAGTGAACTAGGGTTTGCTCCACCTATTTTTTCTCTTCTTTGAAAATTCGGATGTAGCAACCACTCTGGAAGTTTATTTTTCATCTTTCATGTTAAATTCTCATTACAAAACCCATTAGGTTATGGGTGGTGCTATATTATTCAATAGTATTTTGTGGTCTCTCTCTTGACGTGTGGGATTTCACAAGTCTGTTAATTGTGTGTCTATCTAGTCTCACCCTCACCTATCTCTATGAGTAGTCTTCAGTGCCCCCTTAAAAGGAGAATAGAACAACCCTATGAAGTAGTATCGCCACCATACAATTGCAGATGGAGCTATACAAATTTGGCATGTGTGATGGGACCAAAGAGGCTCAGTGATTTTATTCATTAAAGTGCACTTAGTGTTTTATGACTAGAACTCGATCTTCTCATACATATCTTAGTTTTGTTTGCTCTCCTAACTGCGCTGCTAGTTGTAGTAAGACCATAGCCCAATGTAATAGGGGAAAAATAGCTACACTCTTCTCTGCCCAAGTGATCCGTTATAGATTTAGACATGTCCCAAGGAGACATTGCATCTGTTTTGTCCCGTATCAACATCAACTTCCCAATCTTGAAGCGAGTATCATCTGAAGACCCAAATGACCATGTGAGACACTTCCTCTCACATTGTGCAAAACTTGCGGCCTAGAAGTTCAAACTGTTGCATTTATGGATCTGTTCCCAATGATATTGGACAAGCTAGCTAACAAGTCCTTTATTGAATTTGAATCAAACCAATTTGTGACGTGGTAGACGATGAAATAAGAGTTTTCTATAGCATTTAAACCAGGGAACTCCATAGAACAAGTGCTCCACAAGCTCAAAAATATCCATCACAACAAAGGTGAGCCTTTTCTCGAGTTAATGATAAGAATGAAAGCCCTGGTGACAAAATTTCTAGATGTGCTTCATGATTTCCTCATCAAGAAGTGGTTAGAAAAAGCACTTCCCATCAACACAAGACATAAGCTTCAAGATTTGTTAGCACCAAATGGTCCATTAGAAGAATTCGTGGCCATGACAACCCATATCAAGTAGGTCCACGTTCAATAAAGCCATCTCTCACATAGGACAATGGGATGACTCTCTGGTACAAGTCAAAAGAGAGTCAGACAACTTCCAGATGCAACAAAGGTTCATAAATGCAGAGGAATATATGGTTACAAGGCTCCAATGAGAGATCGAAGAACTTAGAGGAAGGGAAACAAATTACACTTTCTCATACACAATATTTCGTCAATAGAGGCATCACATGCGGAGTGTCCTAACAAGATCATCTATTAGTTTTGTGGGAAGATGGGACATGAAGTGAGAGGGTGTTATTATTTGAAGGGGATGGCAGAGTTGCAACCTCCCGCATACTAGGGACATCCGGTTATGATCTTTGAGAGCTCAATTCCAATGACACAACCCATGGCTATGATGCAAAATATTGTCCTTCGAAATGCTCCTAGAATGGCATTATTCTATTCATCTCCATCCAACTCTGGCATGTAGAATGGTCCCATGGATCAGACCGATGGATTGAGAAACCAACTATAGTGACCAATCATATATTCTAGATGTCATATGGATATATTTAAAGTGGATGTCTCTTACCGAAGAATGTGCCACCTTGTACAAATTCTGTAGACCTGTATGACCACTATACCAAGGACTATTCAAAGCTAGCATCCTCAAGTCAAGTAAACACATCTTTCCATGTGTTTGTAGAACTGCATCCCACACAAGGCAGATTGCTTCAATCACCCACTACTAATGTTGTCCAAATGAGGGAAATATGGCCAATATGGGTACACACTAGAGCCCAACAAGCACTGCACGAAGAAAAAAGTGTAGTGGAGAACATAGAAACCAGCTCGTAGAAGGAGAAGGTTGGAGTGAGGCATCTAGCATAGAGCAAGAACCTCCAATATCAGAAACAAGTCTGTAAGAAACTCCAATAGGAGGAAGACATCATGCAGTATGAACAAAAGATTGTGACCAAGCTATTAACTTGTGCAAGGAGAAGGAGAAACAACAAAGCCCGTGATGAAGTATCAATGATGCCTTTTTCATAGCCTAATAGGATCTAGAGAACCATACTTGAGAACTAGCAATGAGTGGAGTGAGATGTTGAACCTCTTGGCATCTCTGGCTGCACCATCATTTATAAGTAGTGTTCATGGCACTTGTTTTGTGACATGGGCTCCACTAACTAATTACTTTTGCCCATGAATAGTAGTGAAAATAGTCAATCAAGAGATTACGAGAGTGATTATAGATGGTAGTTTAGGTATTAATATTATTCCTGAATCAACAATGTAGAGCTTAGGCCTCAAACCATCCCAAGACGTAAAATTCATAGTGATCACTACAGATTAGAGCAAGGTAAAGACTGTCAAGGTAGTGGAAAGAGTGGTCCTGAGAGTACAAGGATTTGAGGTCACCTTGGATTTTGTAGTTCTAAGGCTTCTCTCTCATAAGATAGTTTTCCTTCACTCTTGAGAGAACCTTGGCTCAAGTATGCTAAGGTGATCCATCATTGGGAATGAAACTTCATGTGGGTGCATGACCGAGATTTGCAAAAATAACTGCAGATGGATACAAGACCTTATCATGCAAGAACATGAACATGCATTTCATTGGTTGAACTAGAAGGAGTGGAGCCATATTCTCCAAGATTGAATGGCATATTCAAGAATGAAGACTTGTTGTGATGGATGGGTGTAGGGTCGCCTACTTTCTATACCGTGATTTATATTGAACCCTCAAAGGACAATGAGGAAGACTCTAATATGGAGATTTTGGGGCTAGGAGTGCCCACACATGATATGCTCAGTAGAAGGAAGATTTTAGTGCAAGAGGAGGAGAGGGAGAATACAGAAGAGTCACAAACTCATAAGGGAAAGGAGATAGAACATCTACCTATTGAAGAAATACCCAAGGGTGGCTTACAAAAGAGAACCTAGGATGCAGAAGTTAAAGGAACTTGCACTTACACCAATGAAAAATTTGAGGAAAAGGATCACAAGTATATTCTAGATATGGAGCAAACACCATCAATGCATGAGTTGAACTTAGATGAGTCCAGAGAAGCAAAATCAATCCTTCTAGCATCCTCAATATGGCAAGAATTGCTCCTTGTGCAAAAGTTTACCACCTTCTTACAAAGTTTCAAGGGGTTTTTGCATGGAACTATAAATATTTCCTAGGCATCCTTGCAACCTTGAGGCTCCATTTAATTCCCTTGGAACTAGACACAAAACCAGTACTAGAGAGAATCTATCGGCTCAATCCCAAGTATGCAGAAGTAATGAGAATAGATATCAAAAAGATGGAAGCAATAATAATAATTTTACCCATTGAGCATTCACATTGGCTTTCATCTATGGTGATAGCCCTGAAGAAGCAATCCAATAAAATTAGAGTGTGTAGATTTTTGAGATCTCATCGAGGTTACAATCCCTAATGGATTTCCTACTCCATTCTCTAAACAGGTAGTGTAGGAATTAGTTGGGCATGCCTTACAAAACTTTATGGATGGCTACAACGGATATAATGAGATCTTCATCCATGACAAGGATCGACCAAATCGTAACTCCTTGGGGAACTTATATACACCAAAATGGAATTTGGGATTCAAAATGCTACACCTACTTTCAATCGAACAATATCAATCATCTTAGGTAATCTACTTTTAGGATTTCTTTGGATATTCATGGATGATTCTCCACATTCTTTGGGATCAGTAGAACTAGATTGGTGGAGAGATTTCATGAGCATTTGGTGCATCTATCTCTGTTCTTCCATAAATGTAGAGAGACTAATCTTAAGTTGAATCCTCATAAATACCATTCCCTAGTAATGCAAGGCACTTTGTTGGGGCATGTAGTCTCTATGCAAGGCATGGCCCTGAATCGTGACAAGGTTGCAACAATCCTGAGAATGCCACAACCTATTGGTAGAAATGAAGTCCAAGGGTTCCTAGGATATAGAAGATATCACTGGAGGTTCATTTGAATGTACATAGACATGCTGAACCCCTTTTCTAGATTCATGGACATGAACACCCCATTCTAGTGGACAAACAATGAGGAGCGAGCTTCTTTGGAGCCAACGTAATGACTAGTCTAGGCACCTATCCTAACTACGCTCAACTAGGATTGTCCCTTCCATATTCATGTAGATGCTAGTCTTAAGGCAGTCAATGCATTTGTAGCACAAGCCAAAGATGGAGAAAAGAGAGTCCACCTGATACATTATCTAGTGGCCTCTTATGGAAAGATGAACAAAATTCTAGCACCAAAGAAAGGGAGGCCCTAGCCATTGTCTTTGCATTATTGAAATTTCAACACTACTTGCTCGATGTCAGTTTTTTAGTCAACCATTATCACTAGGCCTTGAAATACTTGCTCTTCAAACCTCAGGTTATTGGACACATTTGGAGATGGATTTTTCTCTTCAAAGAATTTGATTTTGAGATAAGAATATGACCAGGAAAACATCACGTATTGGCTGATCATATTTCACACATAGTTCCCCATATAGCACCAATGCACAAAATTCCCAATGAATTTTTGGATCATTACTTATAGTTGAGGATTCTGCTCACTAGTATCAAGAAGTCCATAATCTAGTGACCTTCGGTATCTTTCCACCAGAGTCCACACCTTTTTGAGAAATGATGATTATTGATCAAATGTAGAAGTTATAAGCAAATCCTTGGGGCTCTCTAAAAGAAGGGCGATGATGGAACACTTCATTGATGTTAATTTCCCTAGAAAAAAAGGGCATTGTTTCAAAAAGTCCATGAGGGAGTCAGTTTTGGTCACCCTCTAGGACATGTCATGGACCAAAAGATACTCTAGTGGGGCCTTTGGTGGCCCACACTTTTCAAAGAGGCAAATGACTAGGCCAAAAAATGTAATGCACGTTAGAGGTGTGGATCTCACTCTTTTGAGAGGACCCATAATCCCCTTACCATTTCCATAGGACCATAGCCATTTGAACATTGAAGAAGCTATTTTGTGAAGCCTACCTATCTGATGGGGTGGTTAGGACAGGAAACATATTTGTTAATTTCTATGGAGTACTCAACCAAATGGGCAGAAGTATAGGCCACTTAGGACTATTCCATCCACACTAGCCCAATTTCTATTCGAATACATATTTGCACGTTTTGGTTGTTCCATTGAAATCACTTCGAATCAAGGCACACATTTTGCTAATTTATTTCTACACAATCCTTTCACTAAATATAAGATCCTTCATAAGAAATCTTGTGCATATTATCCTTGTGGGAATGATCAGGCAAAAATCATGAACAAGACTCTAATGTACCTATTACGTAAATAATGCTTCTTACGTCCAAACATATGTGGATCCACCTATCCAGGCATTGTTTGGGCCTATCAAATGACCTAGAAGGCCATGATGAGACATTCACCCTTTCATCTAGTCTATGGGATTAAACCAATGTCTCAGGTGGATTTCTTGGTAAGATCCACTCACATAAGGTAGTAGGGCCACCATATCACTCAAGAAAATACGGTTTTCTTAGCTACCCAACTAGTCTCATTGGGTAAGCTAGAAGAGATTCAAGAAGAAGCTTGAGCTATGATAGAGACTATATAGGGAAAGTGCAAGGCTCGACATGACAAAACTATGTGGTCTCCTAAAGTCCAAGTTCATTCGCTAGTGCTACTCTATCACCCTACCAAGCAGATGCAAAACAAAGGGAAATTCATTCCTATTTGGGTAGGACCATATAAATTATTCATGTTGCTAACCCAAGGGGGAGCTTGGATTTCCACTCTACAGGATGAGCCACTTCCACTTCTGAACCTCTCCAAGCTCAAACTTTATCATGCCTACAATTTTGTCAACACCAAGGTTTATATTTTGACATATTGACCTATGTTATCATTCTTGTATAAGTAAGATACTTTTTTGTATGATTCGTTGAATAAGTTCCCATTGATATCCCTTCTTTACATCCTTGGGTGTAGGTAGGACTCCTCTTCCACTTACTTATTATCCCAACCTTGTCTTCAATCACTCCAAGCCAAGCGACCTTCGGTGGTGGGCAAATATACACCCCTCAAGGTGTCATTACACATTATTCTATGAGTCAAAGGCATCCGAAGCTTGGAGTGAAGGGTTTTGGGTGACTTTCAAGTTTCAATGTTCGACAAGTTAGATGTCCTATGATTTTGGTATGCATCGGTGATTCTATTGGCTAGGTCCTTTTGAAGCCTTATGCTGCTCACCGATGTTCGATGCCCCGACACTTTGGCAATCTAGGGTTCCGTTACTCTGATGTGGTCCGGTCTTGATTTTTTTTTTATTTACTTATCTGAATCTTTGGTGGTCCCAACTTAGTCCCACTATGCCTGGTGACATCCATCATATTAACTACATATGTCCTTCACACACCTAACCATCCTTCTCCCATCCACAATGCCTTTTGGTAGGCCATGCCACTTTGAATAGATATTCCCATATCTCACCGGTGGGAAAGATCACTTCTTGTAGTGGCACGTCAAGTAATGATGGTACATCATGGAGGTGCCAATGAGGAAAATTCTTGAAGGTGTTCGACAAGCAAATAATCTTTCATTCTATATAAGGATCCATGCAAGGAGTCATGTGAAATAATGGAAGTTCATAGTATGATAATCAAGGGATCAAGGCTATCAAGTAGTTAGTAGAAGCATAGAAAGATTAATCCATTGATTGAGCAATACAGTAGATCGAGAAGATAGACTTAGGGACATTGGACATCACATAGTACTGGTTTTTCAGGGAGACATAGAGACACAAAGAAATTTAGATAGAGTGGATGGTATTAGCTTGCAAGCTAAATGTGTGGATCATCATAAGAATTTGTGGCTAAAATAGATGGGGATAGTAGTCCAGTGTGGTACTATGTGGATAGGAAGAAGTGAGCATAAAGAAGCACTCATAGAGTAGAGGATGCTCAAAGACAAGAAGGTGCAATTGCCACACTTATGTGCATAGAAGCAAGGGTGAGAGAGAGAAAAAAGTTACCAAGTGGAGGAAAATATATAGGATACTTGGAGAAGTGTAATCATGGAGAAGTTCTGGCACAATAAATGAAGAAGCACCTTTATGTTGATCAGAAAGTAGCAAAGTAGAGTGCGACTAGGGAACTGCTAGAGTGTGGGGATCGGCCAGGCAGGTGATGTTGCAAAAGGTCGATAGAAGAGGTGATTGTTGAGGTGCAACAAGTGTGGTGCAGTTGATACCACCACTTCTATCACCCCTTTCACCCCAAAGAATATCCCATTAATCTATGATTATACTATCTCTTCCTATGAGACGATTATCCTAACTCTTCCATCAACTATGGTAATTTTTCATATCCTATGTTTGTGCCTGACAGGTTCATGTATAAGTTCTTTGGAAAATAAAAAAGGCTAGCATACTCATCAAGGACACTAGTATTGTTTTGAGTAGTGTTTTTGTATTCGAGTCTATCATAATACATCAGAGTTCACTCCACTTCTTTTTTCTCTTCTCTACAATTTCCATTGTAACAACTACTCTAGTAGATTATTTTTCATCTCCATGTTAAATCTGCATTGCAACAACCATTAGGCTATGATCATTGCCACATTATTCATTAGAATTTTGTGTTCTTTCTTCACGACTGTAATTTCACAATTCTATGGCCAAGAATATGTAAGGACCAAACTATAGCCAAAATCACTAGGGGAAGTAGCTAATAAGATTAGTTCGAGTATGACTCAAAATACTATTGGCAATGATGTCAATTCAATGGTCCTAGAGTTAGAAGATCTTGGACACAAGAGCATTGGTCTAATGTCCAAGAAGCTAGGAAACCTCCATTTGTTGAATTCAACGCCTCAAGGGATTATTAGATATCCAAAGTAGAAGTGGATTTTAAGAAAAAATGAACATAAGGGTGGAGGTTGACGAGGTAGTTTGCCTCGCAAATGTGCCAAATTATACTAAAGAGTATGAGCATAAATCCAATTATTTTCATGCTGGTACCTTTAAATTTAAGAGATCAAGATCATTTGAAGAAGAATAAAGAACCATGCAAGAAATAAATAAGGCCAAAGTATGATGTATACTAACCTTGAAAGAACTGTTAACAGTTAAGAATCATCTCTAGGAGAAAATAGTAGTTCAACTAGGGAAGTTAAATGCAGATGAGGACACAAAGTTCAACGAAGAAGAACTTATTGTGAGAAAATTTTTGGTAGATAAATTGGGAGAATTTAGTGTAACCTAAGAAGACGTTTAAAGATTCTATCAACCCCTTTTTGAGTATAGACTCGTAATTTTGTCATTTTTCTAGTTCATGGGATAGTTAGCTCTTATGGAGAATAGAATCTTCATATTATAGTGTTAGAAATAAAGAGAGGATCAAGAGTTTGAAGGTTAAATCCAAAGGTTAAAACTCTAAAAGCCTCATCCAAAAGTATGGCTTGAAATTCAAGGATAGTAAAGATGATCTTAGGTCAAGCTTGAAAGATGATACTTCTTGGGAGCTCTAACAAAGTTTTGGGTGCATGTTTCCTTTCAACTTCTCCCTAATAGCCTCCTCAATGCATTACCTCCTCCAAAAGTGTGATCAAAACAAATCATTTAATCAAACTTGATAGCCGAGCTGATGGCATTCCATCCCTTAGTGTTAGTGAAGATAAGAAAAAGAGATGACTTGATGTCCTTTGCACCATGGAGGGGACTTTCACAACTTCTTGGCTTTAACATTTGTTGAGATTTCATGATGAATAATCTTGTAGAGGTGGACTTTTGTCCTCCTCCCTATTAGACCTTCTAAAGGACTTGAAGCGTCAGATCGAATCTAATACAAAACCAATCAATGCAACAAGATCACATCAAAATTTTGGATGCCAGAAAAAATCCCCTCAAGGATGCTCACCAATTTTCATGCGATACTGAGGCTATGATTGAAGGTGTGTCGATGGCGCCCTAGATGAAGCAGCAATGTGCTCTGAAACCAATTTTTGGATTTCGAGGTTTGCATACACACACGAATAGCACAAGGAAGAAGAAGAAGATTGGAGCACAACACAACATTGACTGAATTACCAAGTGAATGTACAAAGATAAGTAAAATCTTAGGGTTATAGGCGTATATACAAACCAAGGAAAAAAATCTCGTAAAGAGGGCAAAAAGTGCCCCTGATGGTCCTAAGTGTGTTCACACAAATCACTACAGAAATATATCAACATAGGGTATCTTTTATAATGACTCTTGAGTGTGTATGGCTCAAATGCCTTTTGATTGGTTTGGATGTCAAGAAATTTTCTGCCACCACGATCTTCACTGAAAGTTAGAGCACATTAGCAGTTGCAAGGAACCCTGTGTTCCATGCTCACATAAATAATATTGAGCTACACTATCATCATGTCAAGGAGAGGTTCTTTGGTGGAGAAATTATTTTGGCTTATGTGCCCACATCGGATAATGTTGCTGACCTTTTCAAAAATGTGGTCACAAGATCAATATAGAGCTGCAATGTTTTCCTTTACCTGATTGGTTCATTCTTTTCCCACCTAAGATAAATACTTCTAGCACTTCCCAATTCTTTAATACAAGCTCATCATAGTTGTATTCATCTTCTCAATAACGTTATCTACAAGTAGTTCTCAAACTCAAGTAGTCGCATAGATATTAGGTAGTCATTCGATCTACTTTATGTGAAGATCTTCACACTTGCACTATCATTCATAGCTTAAGTGAGGTGTATGTTGTGTTAAGTTCTTTTCATTTTGCATATGGTACTAGGATGAACACTCATTATAACTCAAAGATCTTTTTTGGTGTTTATTTGATCATATTAGTCGCATTGTGCATTGGATGACTTTCGAAGATTGAAATTGTTATCTTGCTTTATGACGACAATACATTAAAAGAACATTAAGAAATGCAAAGAAAACAAGAGATTGAGGTACTTTTTGTAGCAAAAAGGGAAAACAAAGTTTCTACCGAATATATCAACACCTAGCCTATCAACATGGTTACGACTATGTGTGCAAGACTTTGCTTTCCTAAGGGAGGACATATTCACATAACCCCACAAAAAAAATCTGATTCAGATTACATGTTGCTCAAGATCATGGTCTATAGTTAGAGTTATCTTACTACATCATGGAACAACTATAGTTATCTTTCACCCATTGGATTCAAAGGTAAGGTTCTCACTGGACGTCCTACAATCACACGCATCATTTACATGTGTTTAGCCTATGAAATGGCTATAGAACGAGGAGTGAGCATCAAAGAATTAAGAGCTTTGAGAGAAGAATGAGCAACACAAGCAAGGCTGCAAAGGAAGATAATGCGAGGAACCCTACTCTATTTCCAAGAACCACAAGCAATTCCCATGTTGATTCAACCATTGCAAATCACACCACAAAGAGTACTGCAACCATTTTTCCTATGACTACTATGAACCACTATCCAGGTAGAAGGCATAGCTTAAGAAACCCAATCCTTATTGAGAGATGGGGAGAAGGAACATGATGTTGTAGATCATTAAGGATTGTTTTTGAGCACTCATTAGATTGAATAGGCAAATTTGATAGACATAAAAAGTGTTAAATCATTTGATAGACATAAAAGTTTTAAATCAAAATGTTTGTCCAATCAGGAGCATGTAGCCGGGCCAATAGGTAAATGGTTTTCTTTAGCACATTCCCTAAACGTAGAAGCTAATACCATTAGGTAAACAGGAGTTAACCGTAAAGGGAAGAGAAAATGGACCCAAAAAATCTTAAATTAAAGATATTAAGAGGAACAAACATGAAAATAGATACTTCTTAGAACTTTTGTCTACAAATATCTCATATTATATTGAGATTAGAACCTTTTCTTGGTCATACCTCCTAGTGATTGCCATAGACAAATATTTATATCAGAAGAAGAATCATTTGAAGGAGGAAAATTTGTACTGGGGTATACCTACCCTAATATTTTTCCATGGAGATGGCAATCATGAAATCATGACATTGAGGAGATACCTTTCCAAGGTAGGTAACCCTATGCGATTCTCATTTCAGGTGGCTATGAAAATTTCCAGGACAACCATATGCAAATAACTTATGTTCCAAGACAACCATATTTGAAGAACTTTAGAGTTCCAAGAGG
Organism: Ceratopteris richardii; assembly: GCA_020310875.1. NCBI lineage: Eukaryota > Viridiplantae > Streptophyta > Polypodiopsida > Polypodiales > Pteridaceae > Ceratopteris > Ceratopteris richardii. Next base: position 182,540,652 of record CM035414.1, on the reverse strand, counting down.
ATCGGAAGATTTTGTTTCAAAATATGAGAAGCATATGCTAAAGATGCCGATTTTTTTGTTTTTTAACACACACAAAGAGTTATAAAATTAGGTGTCATGGAGTGCCTAATAATATTTTTTTTAATTATAAAAGAAATGAATGCTTTGTGGGATAAAAGCAAAAAGCTTTTATATCTTTAGCCAAAACAATACATAGATGCCTATAAGGTTTTAAATCACGTGAATAAAACTTTTTGAACCATACTGCCATAATATTGTCCATATTTGTGTCATGTTTTCTTGTTAAATAAGCATAAATCATTTGAAATAAGGTAAGATAGCATTTTAGGGAGAATCACAAAGCAAGATTAGAAGACTCTGTGACCCTTTTCATTGGAGGTCCATTTTCTCTTGAGTTTTTTGTCTTTCAATACAAATAATATTGCATTTCAAAACAATTTCTAACAGTTATGGTTCATGATTCCTCAATCTAAGGATGACAACGCTTTGGGATTGATACCAAAGTTTTGGGTGCATGTTTCCTTTTGAATTATCCATCATGCCTCACCTCTCATCATGTTCAAGAGGGTTGTTGATCAACCCATTGCCTCCTCCACAAGTGTGTGATACAAATAATTCACTTAATCAAACTTGAGAGCTAAGCTGATGGCATTCCATACCTTAGTGTTAGTGAAGACAAGAAAAAGAGATGACCAATCTCTTCTTTAGTCTTGATGCATCCCTTACACCATGGAGGGGAATTTTGCAACTTATCGGCTTTAACATTGCTCTAGATTTCATGATGAATAATCTAGTAGAGGTGGAATATTGTCCTCCTTTCTATTAGAACTTCTAAAGGCCTTCAAACTTTAGATCCAATCTATTAGAAAATCAATCAATGTATCTTTTTTGTTTTATTTTAGGTGGACATCCCCCTTTTTTTATGAGTCTAGTGATTTCCTCAATTTTGTTGAAATTTTTCGTTCCTATTCCTATTGACTAGGGATCACTTATATAATATACGAAATACACATTTTCCTTTCTGATTCCTTTGAGTAGGGATCATTGACAATGTAGCAGACACACATATTTCTATTGAGAAGCACAGCCCAAGATACATATAGACTACAAACAAGCTATGTAGGCTTAAAATACACATAAAAATGAAATGTGAAAGAAATGTTATATTAGAAAAGGAAAACTTACATAGGAAGCATGGAGATTGTACTTCAAGGAAATCCGACACGCTCTCATAGAAATAAAGAAGTCTATCCTCTTATGGAAAATTCTTCATCATGGAATCTGGACCAACCTAAAGGCTAGCAAAATTTGTGGGTTGCATCCCTGGTGTAGGCACTACTACCGGTCCATTGAAGATGTTTCTCACATCTTCATTACCTGTCCCAACTCGAACAGGCTCTGGAAGTTTGTCGGAAAGAAAATTAGACTTCAAAAACATATCAGGTCGAAACAAGCGCTACTAGCAGAAGCTATCGGCTACTCCGCATCTCTCTCTGGAACGCCATCAGAGGGGAGGTCCTATGGAAGATCTGGTGGGAAAGATGTGCTTATAACTTTGGTGACTCCCCCAAAGAGTGGTCGATTGAGAAATCGTTGTTCCTCCTAGGCAAAAGAATTGCTAACTGTAAGAACCCCCCCCCCCCCCCCCCCTTCAGGCATCATCAAGAGCTCCTTCTGATCAACAACAAGCTTAAACCCAAGTGGGCCCCGCACGAGAGTGATGAGAGGGTGATTTTTCGGGATTTGGGGGATCCCATAGGCACTAGTCCCCTTCACTTGTACTTTTCTTTTCTTTTAATACAAGTTCGGGAGAGTAGGCCAAGGCCGAACTTCCTTTATGTAAAAAAAAAAGACTTCATTCTTTTGAGCTTGACATATTTTTTTTTTTGAGAGTACAATGAATTTGGAAAGACACACACACCCGACCTCGTAAGGTAGAGGCACCCATCTTGGGGAACTTTGAGGCATCCAGCCCTCGGGGGGACTTGAACCTTGGCCATCTACCTAGGAATACAAGGCACATCTGCTAAACCACACCAACTTGATGAGGTTGACAGATTTCATATCCCCCTGTTGAATGGGAAAAATTTAGTGAATGAACTTGCAAATTTAGGGCAGGAGATTCATCAACAGATATCACAGAATGGTCTCTCTCTCTCTCTACACGTACACATATATATACACATGCATACATACATATACATGTTTTAGGTCCAGGTCGTTAGGATTATGGTTTTAGGGTTTTTACACATGCATACATATATGTATATATACATATACACATGCATACACACATATGCATGTCTTAGGTCTTGGTCTTTAGGATTAGGCTTTTAGGGGTTTTACATATATATAATCAAATATATAAAAAATAGAGTTTTAGGGTTTTTTAATTAAATAAGATATATATAAGAAAAAAATTAAGAAAAAATATATGATTTTAGTATAGATAAATAAATATGAAAAAAGCTAGTGATTTAAATATATAAATTAAATATATAAAAATAGGATTTTAGGGTTTTTTATTGAATTAAATATATATAATAAAATATATAAAAAATAGAGTTTTAGGTTTAATATTAACATATATAATCATATATTTGTAGAAATTAGGAAAAATTTGGCTGTTTTCACATGCATACACACATACACATAGGATTAGGGTTTAGGTCTTTAGGATTAGGGTTTTTAGATTGTTTAAACATGCCTACATACATATACATACATTATACATTTACACATAAAAATATATATACACATGCATACAAACATATATATGTTTTAGGTCTAGGTCGTTAGGATTAGGGTTTTAGGGTGTTTAAACATGCATACACATATATACAGACATACACATAGGATTAGGGTTTTAGGTTGTTTACACATGCATACATACATATACACATATACACGCATAAGACATATACACATACACATGTATATACACATGCATACATATATATACATGTTTTAGGTCTAAGTCATTATGATTAGGGTTTTAGGGTTTTTTATACATGCATACATATATATACACATATACACATATAATACATATACACATACACATGTATGTACACATGCATACATACATATACATGTTTTAGGTCGAGGTCTTTAGGATTAGGCTTTTAGGTTATTTACATGTATATAATCAAATAGATAAAAAATAGAGTTTTTAATTAAATTATATATATATATATATAAGAAAAAAATATATGATTTTAGTATAGATAAATAAATGTGAAAAAAGCTAGTGTTTTAAATATTTAAATTAAATATATATAATTAAATATATAAAAAATAGTATTTTAGAGTTTTTATTGAATTAAATATATATAATTAAATATATAAAAAATAGAGTTTTAGGTTTAATATTAACATATATAATCATATATTTATAAAAATTAGGAAAAAATAGGCTGTCTACACATGCATACACACATATGAACATAGGATTAGGGTTTAGGTCTTTAGGATTAGGGTTTTTAGAGAGTTTACACATGGATATATACATATACACACATAATACATATACGCATACACATATAGATATACACATGCATACAAACATATACATGTTTTAGGTCTAGGTTGTTAGGATTAGTGTTTTAGGGTTTTTACACATGCATACACATATATACACATATACACATATACACATATACACATATACACATATACACATAGGATTAGGGTTTTAGGTTGTTTACACATGCATACATACATATACACATATACACACATAATACATATACAGGTACACATGTATATACACATGCATACATACATATACATGTTTTAGGTCTACGTCGTTAGGATTAGGATTTAGGGTTTTTACGTATGCGTACATATATATATAGATATACACATATATACACATATAATACATATATAGATACACATGTATATACACATGCATACACACATATACCTGTTTTAGGTCTATATCTTTTGGATTATGCTTTTAGGTGTTTTACATATGTATAATCAAATATAGAAAAATAGAGCTTTAGGGTTTTTAATTAAATTAAATATATATATAAAAATTAAAAAAAAATTATGGTTTTAGTATAGATAAATAAATATGATAAGAGCTATTGTATTCAATATATACAATTAAATATATAAAAATAGGATTTTACGATTTCTTATCAAATTAAATATATTAGTCTATTTGGTTTAATATTAACTTATATAATCATATACTTATAGAAATTATGAAAAAAGTACAATATATAATCAAATATATATAAAAACTAGGATTAGGGTTTTTAGGCTTTTTACATATGCATACACACATATAGACATATACACACATAATACACATACACATACACATATGTATACACATACACATGTGTATACACATATATACATATTTTAGGACCAAGTCTTTAGGATTAGGCTTTTAGGTTTTTTTACATACATACAATAAAAACAAATATATATAATTAAACATATAAAAAATAGGTCTTTAGGATTCTTAGGTTTCCTACATATATATAGTCAAATATATAAAAAATAGGGGTTTAGGGCTTTTTAAATAAATTAAAAATATATAAGAAACAAACTAAGAGAAAAAGAAATAAATTAAATAAATTAAAATTTTTAAATACATATAGTAAAATATATAAAAATAGGGTTTAGAGTTTTTTATTAAATTAAATATATATATAATTAAATATATAAAAAATAGAGTTTTAGGTTTAATATTAACATATATATAATCATATATATACACATGCATACACACATATACATGTTTTAGGTCTAGGTAATTTAGGATGTGGGTTTAATAAAAATATTACGTTTTTAGAATTAAATGTTCTAACATGTCTACATGGTATAAGATGACATCTTTGGATCCGGAGGAGAGAATGGCATGTCCTTGCACTCACTGCAAGTATCAAATTTATAAAAAACGACGGATTTGTATTCCTCTTATTAAAGAATATGGATCCTTTGATAAAAAGCGACTACAAAACCTATGCTACCATTTGCATGGTCCCCTTGGTGAGCAGGTGGACCCAAATGAGATTCGACCAGTAACCTCTCATGGACAGAAGAGAACAAAGAGGGATGTAGAAGTGAAAGGTATTGGTAGCATTACACAAAATGAACACATGGAAGAAATGCTCGAAGCGTTTTATGAGATGGATTAAGATCATGATGGTGGAGAAGATGTTGTGGGTTCCATGGACACGGTAGAATTTCTGCAATCAAAAGCTGATGAAGAATACAAGAACATGCGAAGACTAGTCCATTTACCACTATACAGTGGGGTAAAGATATATGCACTATGTGTGTCACTCGCAATGCTCAATCTTCAATCCATTCATGGATGGTCAGATAGTGTAAAGAGATGGATAAGTATGTGCTTGAAGATGAATAGGTGTTGCAAAATACTTGATCTACACCAGCCAAATGAACTCTAGGAGTATGTGGTGGGCCCTTTTAGCTTGCCAATGGATGCAATAGACACCCTATGTACCTTGGAAGATCACTCTCAAAAAGATAGATCAAAACAGATAAGCTGGAGTTCGCTCAGAGGTGAAGAAGTTGCTATTTTGGTTCATACACCTGTCCAGTGTTTTGCATAATTCTCTGAGCACAGCAGCAATTAGGTTACTTCCTTTTGGGGAAGTCTAGCTAACTTAAATATCTAACTTTCAAGAGTAATCTCATAAAAAATAATGAACTACACACTAAGAATGATGTTTAACAAGTGATGACATCATCCCGATTTTCACAGGCTGCTATAGTAATGAGACCAGTGAGCAGAAAAATGAACATACCTCAAGCTTTAAGAATCAAATGATAAAGAAAATTTGTATGCTTATACTAGACAGTGTGCTGAATTCAACAAGCTTCAAATCATTGAATTTGCGTACGTACACACTGAGAACCAGCTCTGACAAGATGAGTGAAAAAGTCGGGTACCTGACAGAGAAGTGAAAATGAACAGACAGGGTTGACTTCAACTAAACATAACTGAAGATTGAAACACCCAAATGAAATGAAAATTGGTGAGCATATAGTAGAATTATAGCTAACGTTACCAAGTTAAATCACTAAAAATAATGCACCAAGCTCAGAGAAACCATCTCTGCAATTTAATTGAGAAAACTGAGAGATATGGCAGTGAGCAGTACACTTCACAAATATGAACTCAAATGATCATGAAAATGAAAGTATATTGATTTTACAACACAATGGACTTACTGATACATATGTGTGCCTTGAAACTACACCTTGATATGGCATAAAGCTCAGCTCTTCGAGGTCTTCTCTAAGGCCTCTCTAACCACGACTAAAGCTTCCATCTATTTATAGTTGAGCTTGGGAGGGTAACTTCCCTCAATCACTCTCCAATCAATTAGTGATTGATTTGATTCTCTATCTACCACAAATCATGAATTCGTGGCTCCTCTTTCCCTTTTGGTCAAGTGGACTCAACCACTTAAGGTTCTTTCACTTTTACATTAAGTAAATTCTTCAAAAGTTACAAGAGGTAGTTCACAAGTGAACTTTACATTGTCTTCATTTTAAGGCTTCTTCTTTGAATTTGTGCGACTCAAGCCAATACTTAGGCTTGTCATAGACTTGCTCCAACAACTGCCCCTCAAGCCAAGTATGCTTGAGGTCTGCATCTTCCAAGATTGCCTGCAAACCAATCATGGCTTTAAATTTGCAAAGCTTTGTACCATCCAATGCTTTGGTTAGAATATCTGCACATTGTTGATGAGTGGATACATATGATATTTGAATTTCCTTGCTCACAATCTTCTCTCTTACATAGTGATAATGAACTTCAATATGTTTAGTCCTTGCATGAAAAATTGGATTAGTAGCTAAGTGAATAGAACTCATATTGTCACAAAAAATAGTTGGAGTTCCAAACTCCAATCCAAGATCTTTGAATAATGTCTTCATCCACATAGCTTCTTGTGTAGCTATGGCAAGACCTCTGTATTCAGCTTCAGTAGAAGAGAGACCAACTGTGGGTTGCTTCTTGGATGACCATGAAATAAGCTTTGAACCTGCAAAGGTAAGATAACCTGAAGTGCTCCTTCTATCTTCCTTGGAGCCAGCCCAATCTACATCAGAAAATAGCTTCAACCCTAAATCAGATACATAAGGATAATAAAGTCCTTCATTTATGGTTCCTTTGAGATATTTGAGTATCCTCTTAGCAGCATCCATGTGTGGTTTTCTTGGTGTGTGCATGAATTGATTTAGCACACTCACACTATAGCATATATCTACCCTTGTCAATGTGGCATAGTTGAGACTACCCACAAGGCTTTGATATGATGTGATGTCCTCTATGAGTTCAACTTCATGTGAACTCAATTTATGGTTGACCTCCATTGGAGTACCTGCACAATCCTCCATCTTGAACTTTGCTAACATATCCTTGATATACTTCCTTTGAGTGAGAAATAAACCATGATCTTTGTAGACAACTTCCAAACCTAGGAAGTAGGTAAGTGATCCTAAATCACTTATCTTAAATTCTTCTCTCATCTGATCTTTGATCTTCTTCATACCATCTGCATCATTCCCTGTCAATATAATATCATCTACATATACAAGTAAGTAGATGACCTCAGAATTAGTCTTTTTAATAAAGAGTGAAGGATCTGCCTTGCTTGGTTGAAAGCCTTTATCCTACAAGAATGAAACAAGCTTGAAATTCCAAGCTCTTGGGGCTTGCTTGAGACCATACAATGCTTTGTTAAGTTTACACACATAATCAAGATAAAATTGATTCTGAAAACCAGGTGGTTGTGCCATATATACCTTTTCTGTTATCCAACCATTCAAGAATGCATTCTTTACATCTAGTTGAAGTATCTTCCAATTCTTGGAAGAAGCAATACTAAGTAACACTCTGATTGTAGGTATCTTAGCGACAGGAGAAAAAGTTTCTTCATAATCAACTCCTTGAGTTTGTGCAACGCCTTTTGCTACAAGTCTTGCCTTATACCTATTTATGGAACCATCATAATTCTTCCTGAGCTTGTAGACCCATCTTGAGCCTATTACCTTCATAGATGAAGTCTTGGGCACTAAATCCCAAGTGTTGTTTTCCTCAAGTGCTTCAATTTCTTCCTTCATTGCATACTTCCATTCTGTTTTTGCTTTGGCCTCTTCAAATGATGATGGCTCCTCTTGGTTTATGTCCTATGCTATGTAGATAGAATGTTTAGTTACTAATGAGGTGTCAAACCCATACCTCTATGGTTTTTTCTTTTCCCTCATAGATCTTCTTAGGCCATGATATGATGATTCTGCCTCATGTCCAAGTTCCTGCAATTTTGCTTTACCTTTAGACTTCCATGCTTTGATCTTTTCCATCTGAGATTCTTCATCATCCTCTGAGGTGTTTTGTTCTTCAATCTTTGGTTGTTCTCTACCAAGCTTTGGAAAATCTTCTTCAAGATCATATGGTAAATTGACCTTCCTGCATGAATCTTCATACCATGAATTGTTCTCATAAAAAACTACATCTTTGCTTACCAAGAATCCTTTGTTGGTAGGATTGTATAACCTGTAGGCCTTTTGATTGTTGTCATATCCAATGAATATGCACCTTTCTGCCTTTGGATCCATCTTGCCTCTAGCCTGTGAAGGAACATGAGCATAAGCAATGCAACCAAAAATTTTACAATGATCTAAGCTTGGTCTTCTTCCATTCCAAGATTCATATGGAGTCATCCCATCAAGGGATTTTGAAGGCAACGTGTTAATCAAGTAAGTGGTTGTAGATATAGCCTCATCCCATAAGTAATTAGGTAAATGCTTTTCATTCAACATAGACCTTGCAGCTTCAACAATTGTCCTATTCCTTCTTTCTGCCACTCCATTTTGCTCAGGAGTGTACCTTGTAGTTACCTCTCTTTTGATTCCTCTTTCTTGAAGAAAAGAATCAAACTCATGGGAGAAGTATTCTCCCCCTCCATCTGACCTTAGCCTTTTTAGTGATTTACCTGTTTGATTCTCCACAAGAGCCAAATATCTTTTGAAACATGAAGAAACTTGATCTTTGTGTTTCATAAAGAATAGGATAGTCCATCTACTGCAATCATCAATAAAGGAGACATAATACCTTGATCGAGATATTGAAGCTTCCTTGCTAGGTCCCCATACATCTGTATGAACCAACTCCAAGAGATCTCCATGCATATAACCTTTCTTCATGAATGGTAACCTGTGAGACTTTCCAAATTGACATGCACTACACTTATAAATCATATGTTGTTTTGACAAGTTAGGGAGTCCAAGTACACTTTGGTCCCTGCAAATTTGCTTTAATGACCTTTCACCAATATGTGCTAACCTTTTGTGCCATACTTCCAATTCTGTGAGTGTCTAACTACCATAATTAAAGAGAGCAATGTTTCTAGCGTCTTGTAATTCAAATGTGAAAAATCTACCTATCTTTTCACCTTTTGCAATTCTTCTGAATCCTTTACTTGGATCTTTAACAAATGCTCCTGCTTTTGTGAACCTGACTTGCAATCCTTTCTCTACTATCTGCCCAACACTTATCAGATTCTTTGTAATGGTAGGCACATAGAGTACCTTACTGAGTAAGTTGATGTTTCCATCAGGTGCTTTGACATTTACTATTTTCTCCACAAGGTGTCTTATATCATCTCCTGTTTGTACCTCATGCTTATTCCTTGGATCTTCTAAATCTGATAGGAGTGCCACATTTCCTGCCACATGATTTGAACAACCTGAATCTATGTAGAAAACATGCTGATCAGATTTACCTTGTGGCATAGCCATGTTCATGATCAATGAATCCTCTTTGTTTGAGTCTTTTGTGTAGTTATTGAAGTCTCTCCTTCCTTTGTAATAGCCTCCTTGATGGTTTGAATGATTGTAGTTGTTGTAGTTGCCATGGTAGTTGTTGAACCTTCCTCTTGAGTAGCCATAACTTCTCTATTGTATCCTCTTCCTCTTTGATTCCTGGAATTCCTAAAGCAATTTTCAGTTGTATGATTAGTTAATCCACAAATAGAACATGGGTTGGAGTCTTGGGATCTCCCCCTGCCTTGTCTACCTCCTCTTCCTCTACCTCTGCCATGTCTTCCGCGACCTGCATAGTTAACTTGATATGTACCTACTTCATCATCCACTTTCTTTGCCTTTCCTTTGTTATCTTTGGACTTGCTTTTATCAGTGTATAAAGTTGAAGATTGATTACCTTTAGAGCTTTCTCCATTTTTGATAAGCTTTGCCTCTTGAGTGAGTAATTGTCCAATGAGTGCATTGAAATCAGGTACATGCATGTTCATGTACAAATCCATAGCTGTGGTGAATGCTTCCCACTTGTTATCTGCTTTCAATCCATTGATGACCTGCCTTACAATTTGCTCTTCATCTATTACCTCTCCAATGCTTCCCAACTGATCTGCTATGTCCTTGAGCTTTGTGACAAAATCAGTCACATTTTGTTTGGGAGCTTTCTTGAGAGTTGTGAAATCCAGCCATAGTTGATGCTTCCTTGCTTTGGTACTTGAAGAGAAGAAAGCTTCAAGTGCATCCCACACTTCCTGAGATCTCTTACAACTTCTAATGTGAGGCAACAAAAAATCTGAGATAGAGTTGAGGAGATAAGACCTTGCAAGTGCATCCTTGGAGCACCATGTGCTCAATCTTTCTTGCTCTTCTTGTGTTGGTTGACTTTTGTTCCTGAAACTTGGCATAACTCATAACCATATAAAATTCTACCTTGGAGATAAGCTTCCATCCTTAATGACCAAGCTGAGTAATTACCTCTATCCAATTTGTCAATTGATGAAGAAAATCCATCTGCCATGTTGTCCAACCTTGCTCTGATACCACTGTAAAGAGATGGATAGGTATGTGCTTGAGGATGAAGAGGTGTTGCAAAATCCTTGATCTACACCAGCCAAATGAACTCCAGGAGTATGTGGTGGGCCCTTTTAGCTTGCCAATGGTATTAGACACCCTATGTACCTTGGAAGATCACTCTCAAAAAGATAGATCAAAACAGATAATTTGGAGTTAGCTCAGAGGTGAAGAACTTGCTATTTTGGTTCATACACATGTCCAATGTTTCACATAATTCTCTTAGCACAACAACAATTAGCTTAATTCCTTTTGGGGAATTCTAGTTAACTTAAAGAGCTAACTTTCAAGAGTAATCTCATCAAAAATAATGAACCACACAATGAGAATGGTGTTTAACAAGTGATGACATCATCCTGATTTTCACAGGCTACTACAGTAATGAGACCAGTGAGCAGAAATATGAACATAACTCAAGATTTAAGAATTGAATGATTATGAAAATTTGTATGCTTATACGAGACAGTATATGAAAAATGAAATGGAAATTGGTAAGCATATAGTAGACTTATAGAGCTAACTTTATCAAGTTAAATCACAGAAAATAATGCACCAAGATCAGAGAAACCATCTCTGCAATCTAACTGAGAAAACTGAGAGATATGGCAGTGAGTAGTACACTTCACAAGAACATGGAAATATGAACTCAAATGATCATGAAAATGAAAGTATATTGATTTTACAACACAATGGCCTTATTGATACATATGTGTGCCTTGAAACCACACCTTGATATGGCATAAAGCTCAGGTGTTCGAGGTCTTCTCTGAGGTCTCTCTAACCACGACTAAAGCTACCATCTATTTATAGTTGAGCATGGGAGGCTAACTTCCCTCAATCACTCTCCAATCAATTAGTGTTTGATTTGATTCTCTATCTACCATAAATCACAAATTCGTGGATCCTCTTTTCTTTTTTGATCAAGTGGACTCAACCACTTAAGGTTCTTTCACTTTTACATTAAGTAAAGTCTTCAAAAGTTACAAGAGGTAGTTCACAAGTGAGCTTTACATTATCTTCATTTTAAGCCTGGGACTCAAGCCAATACTTAGACTTGTCATAGACTTGCTCCAATAGATAGTAGTGTCTCCAAATTGTTTAGGTAAATGGATTTGAAATAAACTTTCATTGCTTTATGAAAATAACTTTATTTCCTAATATCATTCTAATTTCTTATTGTAGGCTTCTTAAAGATCAGTTTTTGCCAGATGGCAATGACATGCCTCCAACATCTCCTGGTTTATAGACTGAAACATATGAAGATTATCCATTACCAACTCGTGATCGTCCTCTAGTACAAACATATGATAGAAGAAGATATGGAGGATGGAATAGATGACCACTTCCTTTACATAAAGAGGTTTTTAACTTTTGGGGTAATCACTATATGATTGCTCCCTCCACTATTATTGGTGTTGGTCATGGTCTCTTTATTATAGAGGATTTGTATGTGCCTCCAAACTCTGAAGTCACTCTTATGTCATTTTGTGGTCCTATATATGGATGGGGAGATTGGCATCAACTTAGACGTTATGTTCAAAGCATGATTACTTATGGATTATGTCTAAATGCAGCTTCTCTTGCTAGTAGAGGGATTACACATGCCGAAAATGAAAGATTACATATTGATGGAAGACCTTACATGCATGGAAGTATAGCAGGTTTAATAAACATTAGTCGAGGATATAATAGTTCAATAACTAATTGCACATTTGAGGAGCATGAAAATAGTCAGGAAGGTGCTATTACTTCATCACATGCTAGTGATGAATTATTAGTGAATTATGGATGGCATAGACCTCCAAGAGTACCTTTTAGCTAGAGAGCAATGAAAAACTTCTAATTGATTGAAACTCTTTTTAAATTAAGTTACATATTTAAATTTATGTTTCAAGTTTACTTTTGAGTCATTTACTAAATAATAATGATTTTTTATTCATGTGTGTAGATTCCTATGTATGACATTGATGATCTTTCACCAAACCATTCAGAGTTGCCAGTAGGACCTCATTTATCAGAAGCTTCCATGAGGAGGCTATGCAAAAGTGATCCTATCAAATATGCAAGATTGAAAGACTTGTATTCAAAAGAAGATAAAGTACAAGATTTTTGCGATAATCATGAAGGTGATGGCATGGAAAGTTTTATTGATGATTGGTATCAAAATGACAGTGAAAGCATTGATATTTCTAAAAAATGTTTTTGAGAAGAATGTCTAAAGCATATATATGAAGGAAGTCGCTTGACACGAATAAGTGCAAGCTTACTTATTCTCAATCTTCAAAATCATTTTGGATAGAGTAATGTATATGTTTCAGCACTATTAAGGTATAATTTTTAATTCTCTATCTATTTATTCATTTATTTTTGTTCATGTTATCTTTTTTCATGAACTTACAAGTTAATATTTGAAAGTTTTTTACCAAGCAAGAATATTCTCCCTTTATCACATGATGAAATGAAGAAGATAATCAACCATCTTCATATAGATTATCAGTGTATACATGCATATCCTAACGATTGTCTTTTATATAGAGGTGAATATGCAGACTCTTTGTAATGTCCAAAATGTCAATCTCCTTGATATAAGGACGGAGAGGGTAAAATCCTAAAAAGGGTATTGAGACATTTTCCATTGGCTCCATGAATTAAACACATGTTTCAAAGCCCTAAATTATCAAAGCTTTTGACATGGGGATTTGATCATAAAAGTACTGATGGAGTAATGAGAATTCCAGCAGATAGTGCAACTTTTCGAAATATTGATTCTAGATGGCTTGATTTTGCACAAGAGCCATCCAATCTAAAGTTAGGAGTTGCATTAGATGGGGTTAATCCATCTTTTATGAAACCTAGTAAATGGTCAACATGGCTTGGGGTAGTCATTAACTGCAATCTCCTGCCATACCTTAGCATTAAAAAGGAACATTTAATGCTTTCACTTTTCATCCCGGGAAAAAGGCAAGTTAAAGACATGAATATTTATCTTGCTCCTCTCATTGATGATCTCCAAGAGTTATGGAGAGCTAGTAATGTTATTGATGTATTGAAAAGCATTAATCAGAGACACATTATGGTTCAGAGAATTGTGGCTTGAACTATACATAATTTTCTAGGATATGGTATCTATTCAAGTAATGATGTAATTTTTTTATTTAATATGTATACAATTGTATGTGAGTTAGTCTAATTATATTTTTATGGTTTTCATGATGCACGAATATCTACTGAGGGATATAAGGCTTGCCCTTATTGTGGTGATTGGTTGAGATCACTTTATAGTAAGAATCCCAATTAAAATATTTATCTTTGACATGGAGGGTTCTTACCTAATGATCATCCATTAAGATGCAAAAGAGAAGCATTACATTCTAATGGAAAGATTGAAACAGTTCAGTGTCCAAAACCAATGACACCTATGGATTGGTATCAAAAATGGCGAGATGGGCCTCTTATAGATCGAGAATCCAAAATCTTCAGTGATGATGAAGATGAGAGAATGTAAAGATTAGAGGTAAAGGAAAATTGATGCTAACAGTGAATATGTCGATATGGTATTCTTTAGAGTATTGAAGAGAGTTAAAGGTCTGTCATCTTCTTGATCTTATGCATATATTCAAGAATATTGTTTATTCATTATGCCCACATCTTCTTGGATTAAAAGACACAATAGCATAAAGAAATGATTTAAAGGTGCAAAATGCAAACCAAAGTTATGGCCAGTTTTTTATACAAATCCATAAGATACAATTTATGCACCTACTCCTTGGATACTTACAACAAAAGAGACACAAACTATCAACAATAGGATTCAATCGATTCAAATACCTACATGATATGGAGCATCTTTCTAAAACATGTTTATTGTGGATGATATAAGCTTATGTGGGTTAAAGACATATGATTGGCATAACTTTTTGAAGCATATTCTACCTCTAGTTATACATGGATGTACAACAAAAGGAGTATGGGATGTGATTTATCATCTTGGATTGCTTATAGGGTAATTATCATACTTCTCTATTTAATATATAAGACTATTTGTTATCTTTTATTTATAAAATAATTTCTTTATAATTTGATTTATGATAATAATAGGTGGATTATGAAAAGAGATTGACAAAGACTCGATCCTACAAAAGAAACGTGAATGTAGAGAGCTACTAT